>CM026573.1:25757298-26957298 GCA_015143295.1 Tetracentron sinense | reverse complement strand
GGGATCAAGTTTTTGTGAAAGTATCTCCTAGCAAAGGGATCATGAGATTTGGAAAGCGAGGCAAGCTCAGTCCTCGGTATGTTGGGCCTTTTGATATTATCACACGGGTTGGTGAAGTTGCTTATCGAGTGGCTCTTCCACCTCACATGGCCGCAGTTCACAACATCTTCCATGTGTCTATGCTTCGGAAGTACATTGCGGATCCTTCGCATGTCATAGACTTGGAACCGTTGGAGATTCGAGAGGACCTCACCTTGATTGAAAGGCCAGTTCATATTTTGGATCGAAGGGATCAGGTGCTTCGCAACAAGACAATCCCTTTGGTTCTTGTGCAATGGCAACACCATGCTCGGGAAGAAGCTACATGGGAGCGTGAAGCCGAAGTCAAAGAAAAGTACCCAGAATTAATGGAATGAGTTTGTATATGACTGTAATTTCCTTTTTGATTTGTAATGCAAGTAGTGTCTGAATTTCGAGGATGAAATTTTGTAAGGGGGGGAGGATGTAGAGCCCCAGACTTTTTCATGCATAATACATGACACTTTTGTCGTCATTTTGCCTTTTAGAGGTATAATTAGTAAATAAGGAAGAAATTGGAAATTTCAAAACGTCAAAAATGTTCCTTTTCGAAGTACGAACACAACGCAAGTTGAATCGTCAAAATCGGACGAACGAGTCAAAAGATATGGCCAAAACAGTTTGGACCTGCACGCAATCGCAGCTCGGAAGGCGCTAAGGACGTAGCTCAGTTATGCACTGAGGACGTAGCTCGGTTACACGCTAAGGACGTAGCTCGGTTATGCGCTAAGGTCCTAGCTCAGAAGGCACTAAGGACGTACTCTGATAACGTATACGTTGTGCATCCGTTGTGCAACAGACAACGGGTACGTCGTGCAGCAGACAACGTGTACGTTGTACAACACAACGGACAACGGGTTTGGCACCCTTCACAGCACAACGAGTTGACACTATTCACAGCACAACGAGTTGGTGCTATTCACAGCACAACGAGTTGGCACTGTTCACAGCACAACGAGTTGGTGCTATTCACAGCACAACGAGTTGGCACTGTTCATAGCACAACGAGTTGGCACTGTTCACAGCACAACGAGTTGGCACTGTTCACAGCACAACGAGTTCGGCACTCGTGTTTTTACAGAAATTCAGTAAGGGTATTATGGTCTTTTGGTCGGTCCACTCTTACCTTAAGAGTTTAACCCGAGCCTTTAGGGCTTCATTTTCGACACTTAGAGAGATTGGGAGATAAGAAGAGAGGAGAGGGCGATTCCTAAACCTAGGGTTTCCATTTTGGAGAGAAATCAAGGGTTTCGAGACCCTAGATCACTTCAAGTCTGGTTTTTCTCCAAGATCTCGGCTCAAGCACTCTTGGAGAGCGTTCTCCAAGCTAGGGCAGCAGCTACACTGTAGAGCCCCGGACCTTTTCACATTTATGCATGACCCTTCGTAGCCATTTTTCCTTTAAAGTAATGCAATTAATAAATAAGGAAGAAATTAGAAATTCTGAAACGTCAGAAATGTTCGTTTTTGAAGTACGAACCCAACGCAAGTTGAATCGTCAAAATCGGACGAACGAGTCAAAAGTTATGGCCAAAACAGTTTGGACCTGCAGACCACCGATCGCTCGGTCCATGGAGCGATCGATCGGTCCAAAACCGATCGCTCGGAGGCTATCGACTGGTCGAGATTTTTCTATGGGGAAATTTTCCAGAGAGTGAGATTTCAACCGATCGCTCGGTTATGAAACCGATCGATCGGTAGGCAACCGATCGATCGGTCATTAACACCGATCGCTCGGTCCTCGCGTTTTACAGAATTTTCACTAAGGACATTTTCGGCATTCGGGTGTTATACCCTTTCTTATATAGGATTACCCGAGCCTTTAGGGCTCATTCTCAACCCTTAGAAGATTTGGGAGATTAGAGAGAAAGGAGAAGGTTTTCCAAAACCTAGGTTTCCATTTTGGAGAGAAATCAAAGGGTTTTGAAACCCTAGATCAACCTCAAGCCCGATTTCTTCAAGATTTCGGTTCAAGCATTCGTGGAGCTCGTGTGGGGCACTCTCCTCAAGCTAGGGCAGCAACTCACGTGCGTTTGGTGGAGGATTTCTTCCCCCATTTGTCAAGGTCGGTACTTCTTACTACCCTCCTAGTTATAGCTTCTCTTTCCCTTTATTTCTTCTTGTTTTCTTTCACCTATATATGTGTTATGAGATTGGTGGTATGAATGGTGAATGGAGATGGATGTTGGCGAATGGATGCCGTGTGGATGATGTAATGAACGAATGGGAAAGGGCATTGTACTAATAATGAACATACAAGTGTGATGTGAGCATAACCCACATAGAAAAGCATGATCTAGGTTTAAGTGAATAATGAACATACCCCATGTTTGATGAAATGCCAAGGTGAACAAAATAAATGATAAATTAAGGGAACCATGTTTAATTGCCCTTGAAATTGTTAGGGTTCATGATAGTGTGTTTCTTACATTTCTTAAAATGTGTAGATTATTAATTACTTGAATTGTTATATGCTATGCCTTGTGAATCACTCCAAATTGTCATATTCAATTCCAAATGCAAGTATGCACACGATCTCACGAGCACGCATGAAATGACGTGATTTACCGATGTTTTGAGTATGGGACGTAGAGGTGGGGCATATCCTAAGATATGTTTCACTTCGCTTTTGACAAGGGCAAGACAATCATGCATTGCATAGGGAAAGGTCTCCCATCCCCTCGCATGACATGCATAGCATCGCATGACACGCATAGCATAGCATGGCATGACACGCATAACATAGCATCACGCATTCTGCATGGATGCTAGTTGCGACGGGCTATGAACGGCAACTAGGCATTCACATTCTGCATGGATGCTAGTTGCGACGGGCTATGAACGGCAACTAGGCATACCCATCTGCATATAGGGTACTAGTTGTGACGGACTATGAACGGCAACTAGGCATGTGAACATGTTTAAATTATGAACAAGCAAGCATGATACTCGCATGACACGCATGACATGACATGACACGCATGATATGACAAGATAAGACAACATAACAAGTTTCAAGCACGGAAATGGTATTTTCAAGTCAAGTCAAGTGCACGATGTTTTCAAGAGGTTTCATCGGCTTTCTACGAAATACAAGCATGATTATAAATTGTTTTGCTTCCTTGTATGATATAAATTGTTCATGTTCTATATATGCAACTTGCTTCCTCCTTTATGTATGCTATCCGTATGTTATGACTATTGGTTAGTGCTTAGTACCCGCTGAGTATTCCATGCTCAGCCGTACTTCTTATGTCGGCAGGTGACGGCGGAGCAGCTGCTCCATTTGATATCTGTGCTCCGAGTCCATGGGTGGAGGAGGAGTACGTCGAGGAGCCTTTTGAGGAACCTCTAGTAAAGGGTTACCATTAGGTGGTTGTAGATTCTGAGTGGATTAGCTGTGGGTGAGATGAGAGATTATATCCATGTATTTTGGCGGGTCTGTCCGCACTTTCTTCTGGTTACTTTTTGTATAAACTTGGACCATATGTATATACTTAGAGGTTTGTTAGACTTCCGTTGTGTTTTATAGTTATGTTTCCGCTGTAATGTCCTCTATTGTATATGCTCTGTGGGTTTTTGCAGGTTGGGTTGTCAAGCAAGTCATGTAAGTCATGATTGAGTCGTCCAAGATTCACTCTAACTCCTAGGGTGGGTTTTGGGTCGCGACAGAAGTGGTATCAGAGCTTAGGCTTTAGGTCTCTAGGGTCACTTAGAATCTTATACCACGGCTTGACAAGAGCATATGTTAGGAAACAAGTTAGGAAGGAAGTGAGTCGGGAACGAGTCTGGTTCCAAGTTTAAGACTAAACTTTAGTCTTAGTCTAAAATGGTTGCTTTAACCAAGTACGGGTCCTAGGTACGCTAGAACACTAAAGTATAAGTATAATGTGATGAATACTCTGATGACTTGATGTGATGTATATTAGTATTATACAACTAATACAAATTGAATTATTGTGAAATGACATAGAAATAAACTGTGGTTTCGAGTGAGACTCATGTGGTGCTATTGTTCTCAGGACTTTAGTCATGAGGCGGGGCACACGGGGTCGTGGACCACACACCAGAGCTTCATCTTCTTCCAGAGATGAGGATGAGCAGCCGGACCTCTCCCAGGTCTTAGGCTCTATTGCTGAGACACTCGCCATCCTGGCGGCTCGGCAAACTATACCGGCATCAGCGGCACCTACTCCACCGCCCGCAGCTCCAGTACATCGTACAGCTGGAGTTGAGGCATTCAGGAGATTGAGGCCTCCATCCTTCCATGGGAGTGTGGACCCTCTTGCTGCGGAGGCGTGGATCCTCCAGATGGAGAAGATTTTTGCAGTCCTCTCGCCTACAGAGGAGGATAGAGTAGCATGGGCAGTTTTCATGCTAGAGGGTGAAGCCCACCATTGGTGGTTGTCCGCATTGAGGACGCGAGACTTGACCATGCAGGGTCAACCTTGGACTTGGGAGGAGTTCAAGGATACTTTTTACAAGAAGTATTTTCCGATCGGTGCACGGGAAAAGAAAGAGAGAGAATTCATCAACCTTGAGCAAGGTTCGATGTCTGTGGCTGCTTATGAGGCCAAGTTCTCGGAGCTATCACGCTTCGCGACACATATGATTGCCACCGAGGCAATGAAGGCGAGGAGGTTTGAGCAAGGGCTCAAGGATGTCATCATGGAGAAAGTGTCGGTTTTCAGGCATGCCACTTACGCCGAAGTAGTGGATAAGGCCTTATTGGTTGAGGCCAATTCTGAAGCGATGTCTAAGAAGAGAGAGTTGGCGAGAGGCCAAGCCAGTAGTTCAGCACCTCCAGAGAGACGGGCTCGTACCGGCCCTTATCAGTATACATGGCCAGCACCACGGCAGTACGTGCCACAGGCACCTCGACCTCAGGCTCTCCCGGCCCCATGGCCAGTTGTACCTCAGGTGGCGAGATATGCTCCACCTCAGGCCCCTCCTACCCGCACGCACGAGCCCTGCCCTTCATGCGGCCGAAGGCACCCAGCAGGGGATTGCCTAAGAGCATCGGGTGGATGTTTTCACTGTGGTCGCCAGGGCCACGTGATCAGGGATTGCCCTACCCGGCATTTACCAGGCCAGTCTCAGGGGATCAGGCCACCAGCACGCCCAGCAGGATCACATCAGGCGTCATCTCAGACTACCCGGTCCACACCTCAGTCTCGCCAGGCGAACCAGGGGCGAGTTTTTGCCTTGACGGAGGGCGATGCACTTGCATCTGACGATGTGGTGCAAGGTAAGCGTTAGGAGTTATTTTCCTTATTCGTGATTGTTATGTTATGTTTTATTCCTTGTGTACGTAGTTGGTATGCTATATATATATATACCTACGTGTATACACTGTTGAGGCTTGAATTGACGTAACTAGTCTAAAATTTCAGGAACCCTACTAGTCAATGAGTATTTGCCTCGAGTGTTGATTGATACCGGGTCTACTCATTCGTTTGTCTCGCCGAGTTTTTCAGAAGGCTTTTCTGGGGAGCCAAGTCAGCTAGAACCGGAGTTAGCCATTTCGACTCCTCTTGGCAAAACAGTATTGGCAGATCAAGTGTATAGAAATGGTGTGGTCCAAGTTTGAAGCCACGAGTTGGCAGTTGACCTCATCGTCCTTGGATTCCAAGACTTTGATGTTATATTGGGAATGGATTGGTTAGCAGCACATCATGGGCATGTAGCTTGCTTTGAGAAAATGGTACTCTTCAAGCCAGTGGAAGGAAAACCATTCCACTTTCGCGGGTTGAAAAGCAGATCTATTGCTCGTTTTGCGGCGTTGGGCGTAGCTAACCCCGAGGCAAAGGACTCATCAACTATTCCGGTTGTGAGTGAATTCCTGGATGTATTTCCAGAGGAGTTGCCAGGATTGCCTCCAGATAGGGAGATTGAGTTTGTGATCGAGCTTGCACCAGGCACCGCTCCTATTTTCAGAGCTCCATATAGAATGGCCCCTATTGAACTCAAGGAGTTGAAGACTCAGTTGGAGGAATTGCAAGGCCTTGGTTTCATTCGACCAAGCGTCTCACCGTGGGGTGCCCCGGTGTTATTTGTTAAGAAGAAGGATGGCTCGATACGGATGTGCATTGATTATCGGCAACTGAACAAAGTCACTATAAAGAATAGGTATCCATTGCCTAGGATTGACGACTTGTTCGATCAGTTGAAGGGAGCAAGATTTTTCTCAAAGATAGATCTTCGGTCGGGTTATCACCAATTGAAGATTAAGGTGGAAGATGTTTCCAAAACTGCTTTCAGGACTCGATATGGGCACTATGAGTTCTTAGTGATGCCTTTTGGTCTCACGAACGCGCCGGTAGCCTTTATGGATTTGATGAACCGGGTGTTCAGACCATACCTAGATCGGTGCGTGATTGTATTTGTTGATGACATTTTGGTCTATTCCCAGAACCGGGAAGATCACATACGCGACCTTCGCCTTGCATTGGAAATGTTAAGAGAGCACAAGCTATACGCCAAAATTAGCAAGTGTGAGTTTTGGTTGGAAGAGGTGGCATTCCTAGGCCACGTTGTTTCTGCGGAAGGCATCTCTGTTGATCCGAAGAAGATAGAAGCTGTTATGAGTTGGGCGAGGCCCAAGAGTGTTACTGAGATACGCAGCTTTCTTGGGCTGGCAGGCTACTACAGGAGATTTGTAGAGGGTTTCTCTAGCCTTGCAGCACCGCTTACTCACCTGACAAGGAAGAATGCGAAGTTTGTTTGGAGCGACAAGTGTGAGATCAGTTTCACGGAACTGAAGAAGAGGCTTACTACAGCTCCTGTCCTTACAGTACCATCTGGACCTCTTGGGTATGAGGTGTACAGTGATGCCTCACACGTTGGACTTGGATGTGTGCTTATGCAACACAAGAAGGTCATTGCCTATGCATCGAGGCAATTGAAGGAGCATGAGAAGAATTACCCCACGCATGACTTAGAGCTTGCCGCTGTCGTGTTTGCGCTCAAGATCTGGCGACATTACTTATACGGGGTGGAATTCTATGTGTATACGGATCACAAGAGCCTCAAGTACCTCTTTTCCCAAAAGGAGCTGAATCTAAGGCAAAGGCGTTGGATGGAATTTCTGAAGGACTATGATTGTACCATTCAATACCACCCGGGTAAAGCAAATGTGGTGGCTGATGCTTTGAGTAGAAGACCTCCGGGGTTATTAGCATGCATGTTAGTGCAGGAATGGAAGCTACTTGAAGACTTGGCAAATCTGGACATTAGTGTGAATGACTCTGTCCGTAGTCCTATCTTGGCAAATGTCACGGTTCGGCCATACATTATAGATTTGATCCAAGAATACCAAGCCACGGATGCTGAATTGTTGGCTTATCGGGACAAGGAAGTTGCTAAGGGTAGTGAGGACTTCTCTCTCACTAGCCGAGGTGCTATCACATTCAAGGGAAGGCTGTGTGTTCCAGCCAATGCAAATCTCCTGAGGGAGATCATGGATGAAGCACACCGTTCGAAGTACACAGTGCATCCAGGGGGTACGAAGATGTACCGGAACCTCAAGAGTCACTTTTGGTGGCGAAATATGAAGAGGGAGGTTGCGGAATATGTAGCACGGTGCTTGGTGTGTCAACAGGTGAAAGCAGAACACATGCGGCCCGCCGGTCTATTACAGTCCCTTCCGATTCCCGAGTGGAAATGGGAGAATATATCCATGGATTTCATAGTTGGCTTGCCAAAGACGGCAAGGGGCTCAGATGCGATATGGGTAGTAGTGGATCGTTTGTCGAAATCCGCTCATTTCCTACCGTACCGAACTACTTTCAACCCTAGCCAGTTAGCCGCTTTGTACATCAAGGAAGTGGTGAGGTTGCACGGAGTGCCCGTTAGTATTGTGTCAGATCGGGATCCAAGATTCACATCGCGATTCTGGAAAAGCTTCCAGGAGGCTATGGGTTCCCGACTCGATTTCAGCACCGCTTTTCATCCACAGACGGATGGACAAACCGAGAGAGTGAACCAAGTCATTGAAGACATGCTTCGGGCTTGTATGATGGATTTCAGAGGCAGTTGGGAAGAGCATTTGCCTTTGGTTGAATTCGCCTACAATAACAGCTATCAGGCAAGTATCCAAATGGTACCATTTGAGGCCTTGTATGGGCGAAGTTGTAGGTCTCCTCTCTATTGGGATGAGGTAGGAGAAAGGAAATTACTTGGTCCAGAATTGATTGAACAAACTGCAAACACAGTTAAGATCATTCGGGATCGATTGAAAGCCGCTCAAGTTCGCCAGAAAAGTTATGCGGACACGCGCCGCAGGGACTTGGAATTTCAAGTAGGGGATCAAGTTTTTGTGAAAGTATCTCCTAGCAAAGGGATCATGAGATTTGGCAAGCGAGGCAAGCTCAGTCCTCGCTATGTTGGACCGTTTGAGATTATCACGCGGGTTGGTGAAGTTGCTTATCGAGTAGCTCTCCCACCTCACATGGCCGCGGTTCACAACGTTTTCCACGTGTCTATGCTTCGGAAGTACATTGCGGACCCTTCGCATGTACTAGAATTGGAACCGTTGGAAATTCGAGAAGATCTCACGTTGGTTGAGAAGCCGATTCACATATTGGATCGAAGAGATCAAGTGCTTCGCAACAAGACTATCCATTTGGTCCTAGTGCAATGGCAACACCATGCTCGGGAAGAAGCTACATGGGAGCGTGAAGCCGAAGTCAAAGCGAAGTACCCAGAAATATTTGAATGAGTTTTGTATAAGTTTGTATATGACTTGTAATTTTCTTGTTGATTTGTAATGCAAGTAGTGTCTAAATTTCGAGGACGAAATTTTTGTAAGGGGGGAAGGATGTAGAGCCCCGGACCTTTTCACATTTATGCATGACCCTTCGTAGCCATTTCTCCTTTAAAGTAATGCAATTAATAAATAAGGAAGAAATTAGAAATTCTGAAACGTCAGAAATGTTCGTTTTCGAAGTACGAACCCAACGCAAGTTGAATCGTCAAAATCGGACGAACGAGTCAAAAGTTATGGCCAAAACAGTTTGGACCTGCAGACCACCGATCGCTCGGTCCATGGAGCGATCGATCGGTCCAAAACCGATCGCTCGGAGGCTATCGACTGGTCGAGATTTTTCTATGGGGAAATTTTCCAGAGAGTGAGATTTCAACCGATCGCTCGGTTATGAAACCGATCGATCGGTAGGCAACCGATCGATCGGTCATTAACACCGATCGCTCGGTCCTCGCGTTTTACAGAATTTTCACTAAGGGCATTTTCGGCATTCGGGTGTTATACCCTTTCTTATATAGGATTACCCGAGCCTTTAGGGCTCATTCTCAACCCTTAGAAGATTTGGGAGATTAGAGAGAAAGGAGAAGGTTTTCCAAAACCTAGGTTTCCATTTTGGAGAGAAATCAAAGGGTTTTGAAACCCTAGATCAACCTCAAGCCCGATTTCTTCAAGATTTCGGTTCAAGCATTCGTGGAGCTCGTGTGGGGCACTCTCCTCAAGCTAGGGCAGCAACTCACGTGCGTTTGGTGGAGGATTTCTTCCCCCATTTGTCAAGGTCGGTACTTCTTACTACCCTCCTAGTTATAGCTTCTCTTTCCCTTTATTTCTTCTTGTTTTCTTTCACCTATATATGTGTTATGAGATTGGTGGTATGAATGGTGAATGGAGATGGATGTTGGCGAATGGATGCCGTGTGGATGATGTAATGAACGAATGGGAAAGGGCATTGTACTAATAATGAACATACAAGTGTGATGTGAGCATAACCCACATAGAAAAGCATGATCTAGGTTTAAGTGAATAATGAACATACCCCATGTTTGATGAAATGCCAAGGTGAACAAAATAAATGATAAATTAAGGGAACCATGTTTAATTGCCCTTGAAATTGTTAGGGTTCATGATAGTGTGTTTCTTACATTTCTTAAAATGTGTAGATTATTAATTACTTGAATTGTTATATGCTATGCCTTGTGAATCACTCCAAATTGTCATATTCAATTCCAAATGCAAGTATGCACACGATCTCACGAGCACGCATGAAATGACGTGATTTACCGATGTTTTGAGTATGGGACGTAGAGGTGGGGCATATCCTAAGATATGTTTCACTTCGCTTTTGACAAGGGCAAGACAATCATGCATTGCATAGGGAAAGGTCTCCCATCCCCTCGCATGACATGCATAGCATCGCATGACACGCATAGCATAGCATGGCATGACACGCATAACATAGCATCACGCATTCTGCATGGATGCTAGTTGCGACGGGCTATGAACGGCAACTAGGCATTCACATTCTGCATGGATGCTAGTTGCGACGGGCTATGAACGGCAACTAGGCATACCCATCTGCATATAGGGTACTAGTTGTGACGGACTATGAACGGCAACTAGGCATGTGAACATGTTTAAATTATGAACAAGCAAGCATGATACTCGCATGACACGCATGACATGACATGACACGCATGATATGACAAGATAAGACAACATAACAAGTTTCAAGCACGGAAATGGTATTTTCAAGTCAAGTCAAGTGCACGATGTTTTCAAGAGGTTTCATCGGCTTTCTACGAAATACAAGCATGATTATAAATTGTTTTGCTTCCTTGTATGATATAAATTGTTCATGTTCTATATATGCAACTTGCTTCCTCCTTTATGTATGCTATCCGTATGTTATGACTATTGGTTAGTGCTTAGTACCCGCTGAGTATTCCATGCTCAGCCGTACTTCTTATGTCGGCAGGTGACGGCGGAGCAGCTGCTCCATTTGATATCTGTGCTCCGAGTCCATGGGTGGAGGAGGAGTACGTCGAGGAGCCTTTTGAGGAACCTCTAGTAAAGGGTTACCATTAGGTGGTTGTAGATTCTGAGTGGATTAGCTGTGGGTGAGATGAGAGATTATATCCATGTATTTTGGCGGGTCTGTCCGCACTTTCTTCTGGTTACTTTTTGTATAAACTTGGACCATATGTATATACTTAGAGGTTTGTTAGACTTCCGTTGTGTTTTATAGTTATGTTTCCGCTGTAATGTCCTCTATTGTATATGCTCTGTGGGTTTTTGCAGGTTGGGTTGTCAAGCAAGTCATGTAAGTCATGATTGAGTCGTCCAAGATTCACTCTAACTCCTAGGGTGGGTTTTGGGTCGCGACAGAAGTGGTATCAGAGCTTAGGCTTTAGGTCTCTAGGGTCACTTAGAATCTTATACCACGGCTTGACAAGAGCATATGTTAGGAAACAAGTTAGGAAGGAAGTGAGTCGGGAACGAGTCTGGTTCCAAGTTTAAGACTAAACTTTAGTCTTAGTCTAAAATGGTTGCTTTAACCAAGTACGGGTCCTAGGTACGCTAGAACACTAAAGTATAAGTATAATGTGATGAATACTCTGATGACTTGATGTGATGTATATTAGTATTATACAACTAATACAAATTGAATTATTGTGAAATGACATAGAAATAAACTGTGGTTTCGAGTGAGACTCATGTGGTGCTATTGTTCTCAGGACTTTAGTCATGAGGCGGGGCACACGGGGTCGTGGACCACACACCAGAGCTTCATCTTCTTCCAGAGATGAGGATGAGCAGCCGGACCTCTCCCAGGTCTTAGGCTCTATTGCTGAGACACTCGCCATCCTGGCGGCTCGGCAAACTATACCGGCATCAGCGGCACCTACTCCACCGCCCGCAGCTCCAGTACATCGTACAGCTGGAGTTGAGGCATTCAGGAGATTGAGGCCTCCATCCTTCCATGGGAGTGTGGACCCTCTTGCTGCGGAGGCGTGGATCCTCCAGATGGAGAAGATTTTTGCAGTCCTCTCGCCTACAGAGGAGGATAGAGTAGCATGGGCAGTTTTCATGCTAGAGGGTGAAGCCCACCATTGGTGGTTGTCCGCATTGAGGACGCGAGACTTGACCATGCAGGGTCAACCTTGGACTTGGGAGGAGTTCAAGGATACTTTTTACAAGAAGTATTTTCCGATCGGTGCACGGGAAAAGAAAGAGAGAGAATTCATCAACCTTGAGCAAGGTTCGATGTCTGTGGCTGCTTATGAGGCCAAGTTCTCGGAGCTATCACGCTTCGCGACACATATGATTGCCACCGAGGCAATGAAGGCGAGGAGGTTTGAGCAAGGGCTCAAGGATGTCATCATGGAGAAAGTGTCGGTTTTCAGGCATGCCACTTACGCCGAAGTAGTGGATAAGGCCTTATTGGTTGAGGCCAATTCTGAAGCGGTGTCTAAGAAGAGAGAGTTGGCGAGAGGCCAAGCCAGTAGTTCAGCACCTCCAGAGAGACGGGCTCGTACCGGCCCTTATCAGTATACATGGCCAGCACCACGGCAGTACGTGCCACAGGCACCTCGACCTCAGGCTCTCCCGGCCCCATGGCCAGTTGTACCTCAGGTGGCGAGATATGCTCCACCTCAGGCCCCTCCTACCCGCACGCACGAGCCCTGCCCTTCATGCGGCCGAAGGCACCCAGCAGGGGATTGCCTAAGAGCATCGGCAGGTGACGGCGGAGCAGCTGCTCCATTTGATATCTGTGCTCCGAGTCCATGGGTGGAGGAGGAGTACGTCGAGGAGCCTTTTGAGGAACCTCTAGTAAAGGGTTACCATTAGGTGGTTGTAGATTCTGAGTGGATTAGCTGTGGGTGAGATGAGAGATTATATCCATGTATTTTGGCGGGTCTGTCCGCACTTTCTTCTGGTTACTTTTTGTATAAACTTGGACCATATGTATATACTTAGAGGTTTGTTAGACTTCCGCTGTGTTTTATAGTTATGTTTCCGCTGTAATGTCCTCTATTGTATATGCTCTGTGGGTTTTTGCAGGTTGGGTTGTCAAGCAAGTCATGTAAGTCATGATTGAGTCGTCCAAGATTCACTCTAACTCCTAGGGTGGGTTTTGGGTCGCGACATACACAGTCGTTTTGGAAAGGGGTTTCTTCCCCATTTCTTCAAGGTCGGTACTTCTTGCTACCCTCCTAGTTATAGTTCCTCTTTTCCCTTCATTTCTCCTTAATTTCTTTTATTTCACATGTGCTATGAGATGGATGGTGGTGAATGGTGAATGGAGATGGATGGGCGATTGGATGCCAATGGTTGTGTGGTGATGATTAAAATGGGGAGGGCATTGTTCCAATAATGAACATACATGTATGATTTGAGTAAAACCCATCTAGAAAAGCATGTTGTAGGGCAAATCCATAATGGACACACCATGTTTGATGAAATGCCAAGGTGAATAAAGTGAGCTGTAAATTAGTAAATGCATGGCTAATAAATTCTGAATATTGCTAGGGCCTATGATAGTGTGTTTCCTGCTTTCCCTAAATGATATGAATATTACACTGCTCAATCATTGATGCCATATGTGTTGTGAAATTACCCAAATGTCATATTTAAATTTAAATGCAAGTATGTACACGGTTCCCACGAGCACGGCATGCATGACATGATTTATCGAGGTTTTCAAGAACATGGTTAGAGGTGGGACATATCCTACGATATGTTTTACCTCGCTTTTCACAAGAAAACAAGAGCCAACATTCCACGAGGAGTCTCCCCTCACTCACAAGTGCATATCATGAAGAAGGGCCTCCCTTCCCTCGCAAGTACATACATATCATGAAGAAGGGTCTCCCTTCCCTCGCAAGTGCATTGCATAAAGAAGGGTCTCCCTTCCCTCTCAAGGCATCTCACAAGGATATCTCACAAGTGTATCTCACAAGTTATATGATCATAAGCAAGCATGCATGACATGACACGACATACAAGAATCAAGCAAGATAGACAAGACAAGCTTTCAAGTACGAAAAGATATTTCAGGTCAAGTCAAGTGCACGATGTTTTCAAGAGGATTTATCGGCTTTCTACGAAATACAAGCATGATTATGAATTGCTTTACTTCCTTGTATGATATATATTGTTTCTGTCTAACATATATGAATTGCTCCTGCTTTATGTATGCTATCCGTATGCTATGACTGTTGGTTAGTGCTTAGTACCCGCTGAGTATTTCATGCTCAGCCGTACTTCTCATGTCGGCAGGTTCTGAGGGAGCTGCTACTCCATTTGATGTTTGTGCTCCTGGTCCATGGATGGAAGAGGAGTATGTCGAGGAGCCTTTGGAGGAAACTCCCGTAGAGGGTTATCTGTAGGTGGTGTTAGATTCTGAGTGGATTAGCTGTGGGTGAGATGAGAGTTAGATTTATGTATTTTTGGCGGGCATGTCCGCACTTTCTTATGGTTACTTTTTGTATAAACTTGGATTCGTATATATATACATAGAGGTTTGTTTAGACTTCCGCTGTGCTATGTTAGAGTATGTTTCCGCTGTTTATATCCTCTATTGTATATGCTCTGTGGGTTTTTGCAGGTTGGTTTGTCAAGCAAGTCATGTAATCCATGATTAGTCGTCCAAAGTTCACTCTAACTCCTAGGGTGGGTTTGGGTCGTGACATTATCTCTTCATATGGGGATCCATCGGGTCAATTAATAAATCGTGCTAAAAGTGCTTTTTACTGTTCTTCAAAAACCTCTAGGGCTAGAAGTGGTGCTATATTTCAGTGGGTTGGTATTCCTAATAAGAATTTTCCATTTACTTATCTTGGTGTCCCCATTTATAAAGGTTGTCTTAAAAATTGTTTCTTTAATCCCTTAATAGATAAAATTCTTAAAAAAATAGAGGGTTGGAAAGGCAAATTCTTATCTGCGGGGGGTAGGCTCATTCTTATTAAGCATGTTTTGTCATCTATGCCTACTCACCTTTTAGCTGGGATCCATGTTCCGAAAACTATTTGTAATATTATTGATAGATCTATGGCTAAATTTTTTTGGAACAATAGGATTGATTCTAAAAAGCGTCATTGGATTAGTTGGAATACTTGTACCCTCAGCCTGTTGGAAGGGGGTCTAGGCATTAGGAAAATGCATGATTTTTCTTCTGCTTTTCGTATGAAACAAGCTTGAAATCTTTATCAATCTGAAAATCTTTGGACTAAATTCTTTAAATCAAAATTCCAATTTTCTCACATTTGGAATGCTTCATATCGCATTGATTCATCTAAAACTTGGATAAAAATTAGCAAATTTTGTAAAGATGTGATTTGGAATTCTACTGCTTTAATTGGTGATGGTAATAAAATTAATTTCTGGTTAGACTGTTGGTATGGAGATGCTCCTCTTATTGTTAATTCTACTAATATTCCTCATACTTTTCTTGTTATCTCGGACATGCTTGATGACAATGGGGGATGGGATTTTAGTCTTGTTTCTGATTATCTTCCTGATTATATTGAGACTGATATTAGAAATGCAGGATTTTTTACTTCTGAATTAGAAGATACATTCATTTGGAATCTCTGTCCAAAGGGTAAGTTTTCAGTTAAATCAGCTTGGAACGCTATTCGATATTCTACCCTTCCGAAAAATTGGACTAGGTATGTGTGGAATAATATTATTCCCAAAAAAATCCAAATTTTTGGTTGGAAGGTAATGAATGGAGCTGTCCCTATTGACTTTAAAGTTCAATCTATTGGTATTCCTCTAGTAAGTTGTTGTTCATGTTGTGCTCAAGGTCATATTGAAACTTTATCTCATCTCTTATGCACAAGTGATATTGCAGGAGTGTTATGGCAATATTTTGGTAATTTATGTTCAATTTTTTCTCCACCTAGTGATAATATTCAATGCTTACTTCAGAGATGGTTTAGAGCTTCAGACAGGAATCATAATGCAGTTTTTGTGGTGCTTGCTCTTATAATCATATGGGAGATCTGGAAAGAAAGATGCTCCCGTAGGTCTAAGAATGTTCAAAAGTCTGTTGATGTGATTAGGACAAGAATTCAGAAATGGATGGTTGACTTGGGCTCCTTACCGACCGGCAAGTCATTGGATCTTTCGATTATCAATATCTTGTCTTCTCCTATTTGCCAAAGTACTACTATTGCCTATATCAAATGGAATCGGCCTTCTCAAGATAGAATAAAATTGAATGTTGATGGTGCTTCTAAAGGCAATCCGGGAATAGCTGGAGGTGGTGGTATTATACGAGACCACGATGGAAAGATGTTAGCTTGTTTCTATGCCTTCTATGGGAATTGTACTAATTATGTTGCAGAAACTCGAGCTCTTTTGGATGGTTTACTTTTGTGTCAAAGACTTGGATACCTTCAAGTGAATGTTGAATCTGATGCTAAATCTTTAGTAGAAGCTTGGAAGGGTTCTTCTAATCATCCTTGGCAGGTGTGGTATTGGAATAAAAAGATCCACCAAGTGTTTTACATTTGCTCCTCTATTAATCACATCTTTCGGGAAGCTAACATGGTTGCAGACTTTCTTGCTAATCAAGGTTGTACTTTTCAGACTTCAGGTGAAATTCTCCCTAATCAGTCTAGTCCTACTCGTCTCATATCCCTTATTTCTCTTGATCAAGATGGTTTAGGTAATGTTCGATTGGTTCATAGAGATTGAGTTTTGTTTGGTTTTGTTTATTAGAGGTAAGGTTTATGTCCCCCTCTATTTGTGTTTGTTTGTTAGGGGTAAGGTTTTTTGTCCCCCCCCCCCCCCCCTCTTTTTTTTTTTTTTTGCTGGTTAGGGGTAAGGTTTTATGTCCCCCCCTAATGTGTGAGTTCTTTGTAGGGGTAAGGTTTATGTCCCCCCCATTTATTTTTTATTAATAAATCTGGTAGGGGTCCGCCAAACCCCCCTCTCCTTCTGAGAGGTTTTTTTTTTTTTTAAAAATAAAATAAATAATAATAATAATAATAATGAACACACCATGTTTGATGAAATGCCAAGGTGAATAAAGTGAGTTGTAAATTAGGAAATGCATGCCTAATAAATTATGGATATTGCTAGGGCCTATGATAGTGTGTTTTCTTGCTTTTCCTAAATGATATGAATATTACATTGCTCAAGCATTGATGTTATATGTGTTGTGAAATTACCCAAATGTCATATTTAAATTTAAATGCAAGTATGTACACGGTTCCAACGAGCACGGCATGCATGACATGATTTATCGAGGTTTTCAAGAACATGGTTAGAGGTGGGACATATCCTACGATATGTTTTACCTCGCTCTTGGCAAGGACAATTCAATCATGCATTATCATAAGAAGGGTTTCCCTTCCCTCGCAAGTACATACATATCATAAGAAGGGTTTCCCTTCCCTCGCAAGTACATCTCACAAGGACATCTCACAAGTGAAAGGACATGACATGAGCATTTAGAAAGAAGGGTCTCCCTTCCCTCACAAGTAGTTTACTTTTCCAAGCATGATACAAGCATGACATGACACGGCATGACAAGCATGAGCATTTTAGGAAGAAGGGTCTCCCTTCCCTTACAAGTAGATTACTTTTCCAAACAAGCAAGCATGATACATGACACGACAAGCATGGGCATTTAGGAAGAAGGGTCTCCCTTCCCTCACAAGTAGTTTACTTTTCCAAGCAAGCATGACATGGCATGACACACATGACACGCATGATACGATAAGATAAGACAAACATGACAAGTTTTCAAGCACGGAAATGGTATTTTCAGTTAAGTCAAGTGCACGGTTTTTTCAAGGGTGTTATCGGCTTTTCATGAAATGCAAGCATGATTATAAATTACCTTATTTCCTTGTTATGATATTGATGGCTCCTGCTTTATATATGTGAAATGCTTCCTGCTTCCTATACTGCTATGGTTTTGCTATGACTATCGGTTAGTATTTAGTACCCGCTGAGTATTCCATGCTCAGCCGTACTTCTCATGTCGGCAGGTTCTGAGGGAGCTGCTGCTCCATTTGATGTTTGTGCTCCTGGTCCATGGGTGGAAGAGGAGTACGTCGAGGAGCCTTTGGAGGAACCTCCCGTAGAGGGTTATCAGTAGGTGGTGTTAGATTCTGAGTAAATAGCGGTGGGTGAGATGAGAGATATACATTCATGTATTTTGGCGGGTCTGTCCGCACTTTCTTTTGGTTACTTTTTGTATAAACTTGGATTTGCGTATGTATATACATAGAGGTTTGGTAGACTTCCGCTGTGTTTATAATTATGTTTCCGCTATAATGTCCTCTATTGTATATGCTCTGTGGGTGTTGCAGGTTGGTTGTCAAGCAAGTCATGATTAGTCGTCCAAAGTTCACTCTAACTCCTAGGGTGGGTTTTGGGTCGCGACATACACTGCCAACATGCCAAAAAAAAGGGGGCCCCTCTAGGGGTGCTGTTTGAAGTAGCGCCCCTAGCAAGGGGCCAAAAACTATTAATTTTTGTTTTTTAACTCGCCACGTGTCGCGCTCTGATTTGCCAAAAATCCATTTTTCAGTTTTAGCCCGTTTTTGGCCCAAAAATAGTCAAAATTGAACTGATAAAATCCTGAGAAATATTTTAGATAAAACATAAATTTTTCATCACTTTGGATGGGCATTTTGGTCATTTTACACTCCAGGGGCATTTCGGTCATTTTCTACCATTTTAAGTCCGATTTAATTTTAAAAATAGCCAAAATTCATCAAAAAATTTATAAAATCATTTTAAACAAAACGAAAACTTTTTAGCACTTTTTCATGAGTATTTTGGTTATTTTTCACCCTAGGGGCATTTTCGTCATTTTTTTCCTGAGGGGCGTTTTTCAAAAATTGAAGCACGTTGAAAGAGGGTTTTAAAAAGGGGTTTTTAAAGGGTTGTTAGAGGTGTAAAAAGAGACTAGGGTGGTGCAAAATTGAGGTGTTTACAGTTGGCCTTTATGGAAAATTTTGAATTCACTTATTATTGATTTTGAATTTGTTTTTGGAACTAATATAAGGTGATATTAAAAATTAGCAATTTGCTGACTTTTATTTTGGTCTTTTAACAATTATTGGATCAAAATAATATGGAAGGGATTAGATCCCTAGGAATTTAATATGGTGTTTTCTATTTGTTTATCAATTGAGGAATGTGAGGATGAATTTTAGGATTAGATTAAATCTTAGAGAAATTGTTTCTCTCAATGTTTTTTCAAGCATTAAAGGAAAATAGTTTTTTTAATGATGATCTAAAGCCCTAAGAATTCATTCTAGACATGCTTGCTTTATATATTTGCTATAGGGTTTATCTATTAAATGTTAATAGTGGCCTTAACCATATAGGAAAGAGTTTCCCTATGGACTTTCTAAGTAATTTGCCATGCAATGTTATTATTGATAGATGATGAATTGTTAATATATATATATATATATTCTTGTTGAATGGTGGATGAGTTCCATGATCATGTCTTCTTCTTCTCTCTCTATTCTCTTCTCTTTCTTCTTATAGGTTGTACTCCCCTTGAGCACCTTATTTTGGGTGGTTTCTTATTTTGAATATGATGTAATCTTAGTATTAAGAGTTACTGATTTTTCTATAGAGAAATCGTATTGAAGATAGAAGATGATGGTGATCATATAGAGAATAAATTTTGGAAGGCGTTCTACAAGAGTAGTTGTAGGATTTCTAAGATAGAACGATCATGTGGACCCATTGTGTGGCTCTGAGCACGGATTTCTGTGACACTCACTAGGAAGGGAATGATGTGCATACCTGTACCCTCACGGGTGTGAAAGGTTATGTTTAAGAGTCGCCACCTATTCATTTAGAAGGGATAAGTCCCCCGGAGTTTGGATAAGGTCTTGGTCTGCGAGTGAGATCAGGGTAAGGGGTTCAGTTAAGTCCAGGGAAGGTGTTAGGCACCCCGAGACTCCGTTTTACAACGGTTCCGTACTCCCCAGGTATAAGCCAATTAAAGTTAATCTTGTTAAAAATGCCGGAGTGTTTAAGTTAATACTAATCCAAGAAAGGAAAAACTAACTGGGGTCGAACCTGAGTTGCATTGCCTACGTACTTACCGGGTGAGATCAGACCGAGTGTAGTTCTGGTACGTGAGCCTGTGCCGAGGCTAGGGGCATGTGTGTGTGCACCAAGGATGGCTAACATGGACTAGTCAGGTAGACTAGGGTTTGATTGACCGAGGAAGGTCAAGTGCAAGGTACAAGCCAGATAGGCTTAGGGGTAGTCCGGTAGACTAGGGCAGAATTTGGCCCGGGTTAGGGTTACTAACTGGGGTTAGGCCAAACTAACCATGGTTAGGGTTGCTAACCACAGTTAAGGAGATGTGAGTTTTAGCCCGGTAAGCTAAGGAGAGGCCCGGTAGGCCGAAGATAAGTCCGATAGACTTGGTTTTTAGGCCCGGTAGGCCGTAAACTGAAAGATAACTACGGTTAGGTTTGCTAACCGGGGTTAAGGGGAGTCTAACTGTGATTAGGATTGGTAATCAGGTTTAAGAAAGTGGGCCAAAGTCAGTTTTATGGTCCAAGGTGATTTTTAGGATTTTTTGATCATTTTCCAAGATTTGTGAAGTTAAGGGGTGCTTAACCGTGGTTAAATTTTAATCAGATGTGTATTTAACCATAGTTAAGGGTATGGTTAAGTCCAAAGTGGGCCCAGGGGGCTAGGCAGGGCCTAAAGTGGCCTCCTGCCAGGCCTGGGCCCCTAAAAAAGCCCAAAATTAAAAATAAATTAATGTCGCTAATGGTATTACCGACATTAAAACTGTATTTTTAACCTTAGTTTTGCATACTGTTAACTGGGGTTAGGTGCTAACCCTAGGTGCTCTGAAAGCAAGGGGATGTAGATGGGACTCTAGTGAAGATTTTATGCCTAGTGTGGGCCCCAGGGGGTCCCTAGAGTGGGCCCCACAGAGGTGCAAAGCTGTTGTACCTATAATCACATATTGGCGGTAGATGGTCTACCACCAATCTCAAAATAGGCAAAATAAAGAATAGCGGTAGATCATCTACTACCACTCTGCACAGTAAGCAAAAAAGAAATGGCGGTAGATGATCTACCGCCATTAAGCACAATTTGGTTTTTTGCTCATGGGGCAGTGCATAGAGGTGACCAAGGGTTCCCTCATGATTTGAGGGACCCCAAGAGGGTCTGTAATAGTCTGCAATGCTCTAAGGAAGAGGCTATACCCGTAGGAGTTCACCATACCTAAGATCAAGGTGGGTAAACACCCTGTTGGGGGCTCGAGATAGTGATAAGCAAGAAACAATGAAATAAAACTCCCCTGGAAAGGACCAGGGGCTCGCATGGATTGAAAACAAAATAAGCAAGGGAGGGGACAAACCCCTACGCTAGTGCTCTGCTCTGCCTTGAGGGAGTGGTGGTCTGTGCATAGGGGTATACATTGGTGGTGCTGTAGGATTCGACTAGGGGATGCTACAGGGCTTGAGAGGTGCTAGACAAAGCTTATGGCTGCTTGGAATAGGCCTAGAAGGGTTGATGATACAACAAGGGTTCAACTAGCAACTTTAGGATTTTTGCAGACCGTTTTTCAGGTTGGGGACATTGGGTTTTATAGGGAAAACCCTAAGGACCTAAGAGGGATTAAAGGGGAAGGGGGAGAAGGAGGTTGGACCAAAAGGAGGTCGAGTGGGAGGCTTGAGTTGAAGGTGGAGTGTGCAAGAGGACGTGCAGTGTCTGTAAACTAAAGATCACACAGTGGCGGTAGATGATCTACTGCCATTGTGAAAAAAGGCATTTTGAGGATTGGCGGTAGATCATCTACCGCCAATATGAAATTTTCAATGAACTGGGCCTGGGCTATGCACACTCGGGTTTGGGAGTTTGGCTTTGGTGTTTTTGGACCTTGTGGGCCCAGGTTAAGGGTTCAGGCCCTAGAGGCCATGGTTTTTAGGGTTCAAGCCCTAATGGCTCTAGGGCTAGGCTAGGGCTTTGGCTAGGGTCACCTAGGGCTAGGGTTTTTGACATAGGTTTCACCAGAGTTTAACTAGGGTCGAGTCCTAGGTTTTAAATAGGGTTTTCCTAGGGTTTAGCAGGGGTTTACCTAGGATTAGGGTTTAGCTCTAGGGTTTTCTAGGGTTCAACTCAAGGTGAGGCCTAAGACTAACTAGAGGTTTACCTAGGGTTTAGGGGATTTGGCAAGGGATTACCATGGATAAAAGACCTTAACCATGGTTAGCCAGGGGTGTAAAAATTGGGTGCTTACAGTGGCTATATAATGTATTTCATGTGATGATTTGTTATAGCTTTTAGTTGCTTAGAAAAGTCCATAACCCTTGTGATAATGTGATTATCGTTTTTGTGCAAATTTTGGATAATTGGATCAAACCCCACAATATGTGTTTTGTTGAAACATAAAAAGTTTGTGTTTAAATAAAACACATTGTTATAGCCCTTTTGGACGTAATGCATGTAGTCCATGATGAAATTTTTACGTGGAATATGTTACTTGCATGATTATGAGATAATTGTCTCTTAATTGGCATAGATGTAAGCTAACAATATTCACAATTATGGGAAGTGCTCGAGGACACACAGGGTGTCAAAAGGAGGACATGCGGGCAGTGTACACTGTAAAGGTACATACAGGATATCGAGGACACGAGATGTCGAAGAGGGTGACATGCAGAAGGTGATGCTATGGTATGGAGAGATTGCGTAGGAGCACAATGGATGCTGAGAACACCCAGGGGTGTCGAAAAGAGTGACATACAGAAGGTGATGTTGCGGTATGGCGAGATTACCAAGGAGCACACCGGATGTCGAGGACAGCGGGGGTGTCGAAAAGAGTGACATGCAGGAGGTAATGCTGTGGTATGACGAGATTGCCTAAGAGCACACCGGATGTCAAGGACACGTGGGGGTGTCGAAAGGGTGACATGCTGGAGATAATGCTGCGGTATGGCGAGATTGCCAAGGAGCACACTGGATGCCGAGGACACGCGGGGGTGTCGAAAGAGTTGCAGCATGTCCAAGAGGCACTAGCCGGATTGATTTGAAATGGCTGAGAGGCGCTGGAATTTCCCTTGACTCTGCGGATTGCGACTTGTGGGGATGCATGGTGTCGACTTCTTTTGCTTTGTCTTTCCAGGGCTGCTCAGTACAGGCTGGAATGACCAAGTTTGGATACCGGAAGGTCTGTTCTGAAATCATTTTTGTAAAAGGTATTGGACTTTTGTAAATAGTTTTTGATTTTAACAAAAATAATGTTCAACTAGCTTTTAATTTTGCCAGGAAATTACCTTAGTTAGGGCTTGGGGAATCATGTAGTCTGTCTTTCATTCTTAGAGAGCGGAGTATGACCCAGAAAAGGTTTCGTCACCGCTGGGATGTTCACGGGTATACTTGTTTGTCTTGTTACTACTAGAGATTTAGACTCTGGCTAGGGAGAGGCTTGCTAGGAAACAAATTGGATGCTTCTATACTCTTGCTGGGGAGAGTGCATGTAGAGAACAATAGGAAGCTTCTTCTGGAGATTCGTTGGGGAATTTGACACTGTCGTAGATCGCTACTGGGGATCTGCTAGGGGATATGCCACTGTTATAGATCGCTCCTGGGGATCCAAACTTTGTCGGGGACTAGTGTCGGGGAAGCTACTCCTTCAAGCCATCTGTTGGGGACTGCTGCAGGGGACTTATCTGGCTAAACTGACTACTGTCGGATTTTGTTGCCAAACTGCTCTTCAGCTTTTCTACCTTTTTTACCCTTGGAATGACCAAGTCATGGGGTTCGTATAATTTTTGCATGACGAGGCCATTACCGATTTTCCTCATGCCTGCGAAGCTGATTGAATTTTGTCCCTTTTTTGCCCCTAGTCGCATGACTAGGTTTGGGGATCGCGTGATTTTTGCGCAATGAGGCTGTTGCCAGTTTTCACTCATGCCTGCGATTACTGGGAAAATTTGCATTTGATGGGGGAAATAGGACTTCTCCGGTCATAGCCCTAAATGGCACTCCTCTGGAGATTAGGAGACGATATTTTCGTTGGGGATACAGATGTGATATTGCGTTTGTACTCGTAGTTTCTAGGGGATCTAGAAGGACTTGGAGTAGGAAGAAATGTAGGCTGGGGGACCGAAGTTTGGGACATCTTGGGATTTCTCCTATTGTTATTGATTTACACTCCATTGGAGGGTTTTGTCTTGGATACAGTTGATTTTCACTCTTTGGGGGAATTCTTCTGTTGAAGATTTGTACCTTTGGTTTCCCAACTGTTTTTTTTTTTTTTAGGGTCTGTCGGGGAATTCGAGAGAGGTTTTCTCTGTCGGGGAGGGTGAGAGAGGTTGTCTCTGCTGAGGATAGAGAGCCGAGTTTGTCCTTGAAAGATTTTTCTGTTGGGGAAAGAGTTCGGAGAGATTGCCTCTGTGGGGAGTCTTTAGATTTTGAAATGTTTTGATTTCTATTTTGGGTTTTTCTTTGATGGAAATTTTGTACCCTTGAGAGCCGACTTTGTCTAGGGAGTTTAAGAGGATTTTTGCTCCACTGGACTTTGTGGGAAGAGGTTTTTTAGAGAGGCTTTGGTTCCACTAGGAATGATCTAGCTCTGCATAGGGAAAGCTAGGGGAGGTGTGATCTCTTTTTGTGAAGAGTTTACTCCACGGAGAAAGCTAGGGGAGGTGTGATCTCCTTTTGTGTGAGTGTGACCGCACCTGATTTTGTCAGGTTGCCTATGTACCCTTTGCAGGATCAGGTCATGACGTAGTTCAGGCAAATGCCACAGAGGACGAGAGAGGGTTTCTCTGAAAAGGTGTAAAGAAAGAAGGGTTATTAGGCTCAATGGGCTAACTAACGGATTTTATTTATTTGTAAACGGGTTACAAGAAAGAGAGATGAGGAGTGTGCCAAGGATGACCTCTTGTCATTTCCCAGAGAAACTACAAGTGCAAAGCGCCTATCAGATCTAGACCTTAAGCATAGTATCGTTTAACTTTGTCTATGTTGATGGGCTCCAGGAGGTCTTTGTAGAGCCCCGGACCTTTTTCACAGTAAATACATGACACTCTCGTTGTCATGTTTGCCTTTTTAAGAGGTATGATTAATAAATGAGGAAGAATTTGGAAATTTTGAAATGCCAAAATTGTTCCTCTTCGAAGTACGAACACAACGCAAGTTGAATTGTCAAAATCGGACGAACGAGTCAAAAGATATGGCCAATACAGTCTGTACCTGTAGGAAAACGTATACTGTGTGCATCCGTTGTACAACTCACCACGGGCACATTGTGCAGCTCACCACGGGTACGTTGTACAACTCACCATGGGCACGTTGTACAACTCACCACGGGCACGTTGTACATGAGACAACGTGACAACGGGTTCGTCACCCTTGATCACGCCACCACGAGTTGGCACTATTCATGCCACCACGAGTGGGCACTATTCATGGCACCACGAGTTGCACTATTCACGCCACCACGAGTTGGCACTATTCATGGCACCACGAGTTGCACTATTCACGCCACCACGAGTTGGCACTATTCACGCCACCACGAGTTGACACTATTCACAGCACCACGAGTTGGTACTATTCATGGCACCACGAGTTGCACTATTCACGCCACCACGAGTTGGCACTATTCACGCCACCACGAGTTGGCACTATTCAGGGCACCACGAGTTGCACTATTCACGCCACCACAAGTTGGCACTATTCACGCCACCACGAGTTGGCACTATTCACAGCCACCACGAGTTGGCACTATTCACAGCACCACGAGTTGGCACTATTCATGGCACCACGAGTTGCACTATTCACGCCACCACGAGTTGGCACTATTCACGGCACCACGAGTTGCACTATTCACGGCACCACGAGTTGGCACTATTCACGCCACCACGAGTTGGCACTATTCATGGCACCACGAGTTGGCACTATTCACAGCACAATGTGTTCAGCACTATTCACGGTCCTCGCGTCATTGCAGAAATCCCAGTAAGGGTATTACGGTCTTTTAGTCAGTTCACTCTTACCTTAAGAGTCTAACCCGAGCCTTTAGGGCTTCATTCGACACTTAGAGAGTTTGAGAGAATAGGAGAAAGGGGAGAAGGCGATTCCAACCTAGGGTTTCCATTTTGGAGAGAAATCAAAGGGTTTTGAAACCCTAGATCAACCTCCAGCCCATTTTTCTTCAAGATCAAGGCACAAACTCGTGAGGAGCATCTCCTCAAACTAGGGCAGCAGCTACACAGTCGTTTTGGAAAGGGGTTTCTTCCTCATTTCTTCAAAGTCGGTACTTTTTACTACCCTCCTAGTTATAGTTCTTCTTTCCCCTTCCTTTCTTTTGATTTTCTTTCATTTACACGTGTCATGAGATGGATGAATGGTGAATGGAGAATGGTTAATGGTGAATGGTGAATGGAGATGGAATGGGCGATTGGATGCCAATGGTTGTGTGTGATGAACAAATGGGGAAGGGCATTGTTTCAATAATGAACCTACATGTATGATTTGAGAAAAACCCATTTAGAAAAGCATGTTGTAGGGTAATCCATAATGAACACACCATGTTTGATGAAATGCCAAGGTGAATAAAGTGAGTTGTAAATTAGTAAATTCATGCCTAATAAATTCTGAATATTGCTAGGGCCCATGATAGTGTGTTTTCTATTTTCCCTAAATGCTATGAATATTGAATGTCTCAATCTTTAATGTTATGTGTGTAGTGAAATTTCCCAAATGTCATGTTTAAATTTAAATGCAAGTATGTACACGGTTCCCACGAGCACGGCATGCATGACATGATTTATCGAGGTTTTCAAGAACATGGTTAGAGGTGGGACATATCCTATGATATGTTTTACCTCGCTACTGGCAAGGACAAGTCAATCATGCATTATCATAAGAAGGGTCCCCCATCCCCTCGCATGACACGCATAGCATCGCATGACATGCATAGCATCGCATGACACGCATAGCATAGCTTTCACATGACACGCATAACTCTGCATGGCATTACATGGATGGATGCTAGTTGTGACGGGCTATGAACGGCAACTAGGCATTCACATTCCGCATGGATGCTAGTTGCGACGGGCTATGAACGGCAACTAGGCATACCTATCTGCATATAGGGTACTAGTTGCGACGGACTATGAACGGCAACTAGGCATGTGAACATGTTTAAATTATGAACAAACAAGCATGATACTCGCATGACACGCATGACATGACATGGCACGCATGATGCAAGCATGACAAGCATGACACGGTTAACAGGTTCACAATCACGCAAATGGTATTTCAAGTCAAGTCAAGTGCACGATGTTTTCAAGGGTTTTATCAGTCTTTTTGAATGCAAGCATGAATATAAATTGATTTACTTCCTTGTATGATATAAATTGTTCCTGTTCTATATATGCAAATTTGTTTCCTACTTTATGTATGCTATCTGTATACTATGACTGTTGGTTAGTATTTAGTACCCGCTGAGTATTCCATGCTCGGCCGTACTTCTTATGTCGGCAGGTTCCGAGGGAGCTGCTGCTCCAGTTGATGTTTGTGCTCCTGGTCCATGGGTGGTGGAGGAGTACGTCGAGGAGCCTTTGGAGGAACCTCCCGTAGAGGGTTACCATTAGGCGGTTGTAGATTCTGAGTGAATAGCTGTGGGTGAGATGAGAGATTATATCCACGTATTTTTGCGGGTCTGTCCGTACTTTCTTATGGATTGCTTTTGTATAAAACTTGAATTTAAGTATGTATATACATAAAGGGTTGTTAGTCTTCCGTTGTGTCATGATAGAGTATGTTTCCGCTGATAATGTCCTCTATTGTATATGCTCTGTGGGTTTTTGCAGGATGGTTTGTCAAGCAAGTCATGCAAGTCATGTTTTGTCGTCCAAAGTTCACTCTAACTCCTAGGGTGGGTTTTGGGGCGCTACAGAAGTGGTATCAGAGCTTAGGCTTTAGGTCTCTAGGGTCACTTAGAATCTTATACCACGGCTTGACAAGAGCATATGTTAGGAAACCAGTTAGGATGGAAGTAAGTCGGAAGTGAGTCTTGTTCTAAGTATGAGACTAAACGTTAGTCTTAATCTAAAATGGTTGCTCCAACCAAGCACAGGTCTTAGAAACGCTAGAACACCAAGATATAATGTTACAACTACTCTGATGACTTGACGAGATGAATATGATGGTACTATACTCTGTATGTAGTATTGTTATATGGTGTTATATGCTATATGGTATGTGTATCTTGAAGTATGTTCTAGACTTTGATAAATACTTACTATTATGAAAATGCAATATCGGATTTTGATGGGATTCAAGTTAGACTCATGCTTTGCTATCGTCCTTAGGAGTAAACCATGAGACGTGGCGATCAGGGTCGTGGATACCACACTAGGAGGGGTGGAGTATCTCCTCCTCCATTGAGGGATGAGCAGCCTGATCTCACTCAGGTCATGGGATCCATAGCAGAAACACTAGCAATACTTACCACTAGGCAGCCCACTACCCCCATTCCTACGGTAGTACTTGTACCTATCCCTACACATCATGCCATAGGAAGTGAGGCACTTTGGAGGATGAGGCCCCCGGTGTTTTATGGTAATATGCACCCATTAGTCGCAGAAGCATGAGTTAGGTACCCGTCCTCTAGACATATGCAAGTACGGAGTCCTCCCACTGCACCACAGGCTTCTCTTTCGGTTGCTCCACCGGCATCGCACGCGGCTACCGTGCAGCCACCCCGCCTCGCAGTATCTCAGGCAACAGGATATGCGCCCTCCACCTACTCTTACGAGATATGTACCCGTTGTGGGAGGAGGCATGTGGCCAGAGAGTGTAGGAGAATCTCCGGTGGATGTTTCCACTGTGGTCGCCAGGGCCACCTGATCAAGGATTGTCCCAGCCGTCAGATGCCACCTTATTCTCGGGGAAGTAGGCCCACAGTTAGGCGGTCACCTCCGCTGGGCTCTACACAAGCATTAAGCCCCCAGCAGTCCACACAGCCCCCTTACTAGGCTAACCAGGGACAAGCCTTTGCCACTCCAGGATAGAATGCTCAGGCACCAAAGGATAGGGCATGAGGATGTGAGAGGGAGAAGAAAATTTTTGTGTGCAGAAGGGAATGTATTTTGTGTTTTGTCATGGGCAGTCAGTTGCCACTTGTATGTAATTGTACTACCTTATGTTATGAAAGTTTTTCCTGCTATTTAGAATGATGTTGAGTTTTATGAGAAAACTAGGTGCCTCGCCGATAAGTGAGTGCCTAGGATATTGATTAATAGAGGATTATCATATCATTCAGTAGAAAAGGTTAAGCATGGGGAAGTATCCTCGATTGATTTAGTAACGCCCTAATTTCGAGGACGAAATTCCTATAAGGGGGGGAGGATGTAGAGCCCTGGACCTTTTTCACAGTTAATACATGACACTCTCGTTGTCATGTTTGCCTTTTTAAGAGGTATGATTAATAAATGAGGAAGAATTTGAAAATTTTGAAATGCCAGAATTGTTCCTCTTCGAAGTACGAACACAACGCAAGTTGAATCGTCAAAATCGGACGAACGAGTCAAAAGATATGGCCAATACAGTCTGTACCAGTAGGAAAACGTATACTGTGTGCATCCGTTGTACAACTCACCACGGGCACGTTGTGTAGCTCACCACGGGTACATTGTACAACTCACCACGGGCACGTTGTACAACTCACCACGGGCACGCTGTACATGAGACAACGTGACAACGGGTTCGTCACCCTTGATCACGCCACCACGAGTTGGCACTATTCACGCCACCACGAGTTGGCACTATTCATGGCACCACGAGTTGCACTATTCACGGCACCACGAGTTGCACTATTCACGCCACCACGAGTTGGCACTATTCATGGCACCACGAGTTGCACTATTCACGCCACCACGAGTTGGCACTATTCACGCCACCACGAGTTGACACTATTCACAGCACCACGAGTTGGTACTATTCATGGCACCACGAGTTGCACTATTCACGCCACCACGAGTTGGCACTATTCACGCCACCACGAGTTGGCACTATTCAGGGCACCACGAGTTGCACTATTCACGCCACCACGAGTTGGCACTATTCACGCCACCACGAGTTGGCACTATTCACAGCCACCACGAGTTGGCACTATTCACAGCACCACGAGTTGGCACTATTCATGGCACCACGAGTTGCACTATTCACGCCACCACGAGTTGGCACTATTCACGGCACCACGAGTTGCACTATTCACGGCACCACGAGTTGGCACTATTCACGCCACCACGAGTTGGCACTATTCACGGCACCACGAGTTGGCACTATTCACAGCACAATGTGTTCAGCACTATTCACGGTCCTCGCGTCATTGCAGAAATCCCAGTAAGGGTATTACGGTCTTTTAGTCAGTTCACTCTTACCTTAAGAGTCTAACCCGAGCCTTTAGGGCTTCATTCGACACTTAGAGAGTTTGAGAGAATAGGAGAAAGGGGAGAAGGCGATTCCAACCTAGGGTTTCCATTTTGGAGAGAAATCAAAGGGTTTTGAAACCCTAGATCAACCTCCAGCCCATTTTTCTTCAAGATCAAGGCACAAACTCGTGAGGAGCATCTCCTCAAACTAGGGCAGCAGCTACACAGTCGTTTTGGAAAGGGGTTTCTTCCTCATTTCTTCAAAGTCGGTACTTTTTACTACCCTCCTAGTTATAGTTCTTCTTTCCCCTTCCTTTCTTTTGATTTTCTTTCATTTACACGTGTCATGAGATGGATGAATGGTGAATGGAGAATGGTTAATGGTGAATGGTGAATGGAGATGGAATGGGCGATTGGATGCCAATGGTTGTGTGTGATGAACAAATGGGGAAGGGCATTGTTTCAATAATGAACCTACATGTATGATTTGAGAAAAACCCATTTAGAAAAGCATGTTGTAGGGTAATCCATAATGAACACACCATGTTTGATGAAATGCCAAGGTGAATAAAGTGAGCTGTAAATTAGTAAATTCATGCCTAATAAATTCTGAATATTGCTAGGGCCCATGATAGTGTGTTTTCTACTTTCCCTAAATGCTATGAATATTGAATGTCTCAATCTTTAATGTTATGTGTGTTGTGAAATTTCCCAAATGTCATGTTTAAATTTAAATGCAAGTATGTACACGGTTCCCACGAGCACGGCATGCATGACATGATTTATCGAGGTTTTCAAGAACATGGTTAGAGGTGGGACATATCCTACGATATGTTTTACCTCGCTACTGGCAAGGACAAGTCAATCATGCATTATCATAAGAAGGGTCCCCCATCCCCTCGCATGACACGCATAGCATCGCATGACACGCATAGCATAGCATTCACATGACACGCATAACTCTGCATGGCATTACATGGATGGATGCTAGTTGCGACGGGCTATGAACGGCAACTAGGCATTCACATTCCGCATGGATGCTAGTTGCGACGGGCTATGAACGGCAACTAGGCATACCTATCTGCATATAGGGTACTAGTTGCGACGGACTATGAACGGCAACTAGGCATGTGAACATGTTTAAATTATGAACAAACAAGCATGATACTCGCATGACACGCATGACATGACATGGCACGCATGATGCAAGCATGACAAGCATGACACGGTTAACAGGTTCACAATCACGCAAAGGGTATTTCAAGTCAAGTCAAGTGCACGATGTTTTCAAGGGTTTTATCAGTCTTTTTGAATGCAAGCATGAATATAAATTGCTTTACTTCCTTGTATGATATAAATTGTTCCTGTTCTATATATGCAAATTTGTTTCCTACTTTATGTATGCTATCTGTATACTATGATTGTTGGTTAGTATTTAGTACCCGCTGAGTATTCCATGCTCAGCCGTACTTCTTATGTCGGCAGGTTCCGAGGGAGCTGCTGCTCCAGTTGATGTTTGTGCTCCTGGTCCATGGGTGGTGGAGGAGTACGTCGAGGAGCCTTTGGAGGAACCTCCCGTAGAGGGTTACCATTAGGCGGTTTTAGATTCTGAGTGAATAGCTGTGGGTGAGATGAGAGATTATATCCACGTATTTTTGCGGGTCTGTCCATACTTTCTTATGGATTGCTTTTGTATAAAACTTGAATTTGAGTATGTATATACATAAAGGGTTGTTAGTCTTCCGCCGTGTCATGATAGAGTATGTTTCCGCTGATAATGTCCTCTATTGTATATGCTCTGTGGGTTTTTGCAGGATGGTTTGTCAAGCAAGTCATGTTTTGTCGTCCAAAGTTCACTCTAACTCCTAGGGTGGGTTTTGGGGCGCTACAGTCTTCATCATCCATACGTTCGAGTCAAAGGGTGCTGCCTGAGAATTTGTCTCAGACAATCTGTGGGCCTTTGTAGTTGGGAGCGAACTTACCCCTTGGGTCAGGGTGGTTTGACAACATTTTTTGGAGAACCAGGTCACCGATCTCGATGCTTCTCGGCTTGATTTTCTTGTTAAATGCCCAAGCCATGTGCCTCTTATAGGCTTGAAAGTGATTGATGGCTTTCAGTCACCATTCTTCAATCAGATTCAGCTACTTATACCGAGTTTGTGCGCATTCTGCTTCTAAGAGTTCTGCTTCCATTAATACTCGTAGTGATGAAATTTGTACTTCAATGGGGAGGATTACTTCCATACCATATGCCAGAGAGAATGGTGTTGCCCCAGTTGAGGTTCAGATAGAAGTTCTGTAGGCCATGAGTTCATAGGGGAGCATCTCATGCCAGGCAGAGTAATTGGTCGCCATCTTCTCAATGATTTTCTTTAAATTCTTGTTGGCAGCTTCAACTACACCATTGGTCTGTGGCCTGTACAGCGTAGAGTTGTGATGTTGGATCTTAAATTTCTAGTAGAGATCAATCATCCCTTTGTTGCAGAAGTTGAGAGTATTGTCTGTTACAATCTCATATGGGACCCCATATTAGCAGATGATATCCCTTTTCATAAAACGCTGAACCACTGAGGCTGTGATGTTGGCATAAGAGGCTGCCTCAACCCATTTTGTGAAATAATCGATTATAACTAGAATGAATTGATGTCCATTGGATGCTTTCAGTGTTATGGGTCTGATGACATTGATGCCCCAGGTAGAGAATGACCAAGGAGCAATCAGATTATGTTGCCTCGTTGGTGGTGCGTTTACCCTGTCGGCATAGATTTGGCATTGGTGGCATTTCTGTACGTGCTTGCAACAGTCAGATTACATGATGGACCCTAGTCTAAGTATCTTCTTAGACAGCATCAACCCGTTCATGTGTAGGCCGCAAGTTCCTCCGTGAACTTCTTCAACTACCTGTGGTGCTTCACTAGAGTCAAGGCATCTGAGCCAGAGTAGGTTCATCGAATTTTTGTATAAGATTCCTCTGGAGAGGACAAACTGAATAGCCAGTCTTCTGATTGCCTAATGGTCTATTTTAGTAGCATTGAGCAGGAAGGTCCCATCCTCGAGATACTTCTTGATGTCTGCATACTAAGGCTTGTTGTCTGATACCTCCTCGATCTGAAGGTAGTAAGCAAGCTGATCCTATTGTTGAATTTCGATCGGCCAGAACATGATGTCTGTAGGGATCTGTACCATGGAAGCGAGAGTGGCCAATGTGTCGGCGAATCTGTTTTGGTTACTGGACCTATGGCTAAAGCTGATTCTTTTGAACTGAGTGATTAGCAGATTGAGGTAGGTCAAGTACGGGACTATCTTTGCTTCTCGGATGGCCCAAATTCATTTGCCTGATAGATTACTAGAGACGAGTCACCGTAGACGTCAACCTCTTCAATCTCAATGTCCAGGGCTTCTTTCAGTCCGGCTATACATGCATCGTATTCTACTTCATTGTTTAAGCATATGAACTTTAGCTTGATGGAGATAGGGAGGTGTGTTCCTTTAGGAGAGATCAGGACTGCTCCTGTCCCATGGCCGTGACTGTTAGCGGCTCTATCGAAGTATAAATCCTACCCGGAGTACTCTTGCTCCTCTGCTTCTGCGTACAAGATGGCTTCATCTGGAAACTAATCATGTACAGACACAGTCCTGAGCTGGACTGAGGGCTAGGTGATCTGTTATCGCCTGCCCCTTGATTGACTTCTGAGTCATGTACGTGATATCGAATTCAGACAACATCATGAGCCATCGGGCAGTTCTTTCGATGGTGGTTGGCTTTCCTAACAAGTACTTGAGTGGGTCCATTCGGGAGATCAGGATTACCGGGTAGGAAAGCAAATAGTGCCGGAGATGCTGAGTAGCCCAGACCAGTGCCAGACACATCTTCTCAAGAGGATTGTACCGCTCTTCATATTCTAGTAGGCGCTTACTGATGTAGTAGATGGTTTGCTCTACTCTGCCTATCTCGTTATGTTGTACCAGGACGCACCCCATGGAGGTTTCTTGCACTGAGATGTATAGCAGCAGTGGCCGTCCAGGTGTAGGAGGTAAAAATACTGGAGGACTTAGAAGATATTGTTTTATTCTGTCAAAGGCTTCTTGGTATTCTGCTGTCCAAACTGTGGGCGTGTTTTTCTGGAGAAGCTTGAAGATCAGCTCGCATATCAAAGTGAGCTGAGAGATGAATCTGCTGATGTACTAAACTCTGCCCAGGAACCATGAATTTCCTTTTCAGTGTGGGGAGTCGGCATTTCGATGATGGCCTTGGCTTTGGCGGGATCGATCTTAATGCATCTCTTGCTAACTATGAAGCCAAGGAGCTTTCTTGACAAGGCTCCAAAGACACATTTGGCTGGATTTAATCTCAGGCCAAACTCTCGAAGTCTGTCATAGTGTTTCTTCAAGTCTTTAGGGTGTTGGTTGACAGTTGGAGATTTGACGATTATCCCATCCACATAGATTTCAGTTGACTTATGGATCATATCGTGGAACAGCGCCGTCATGGCCTTCTGGTAGGTTGCCCTTGCGTTCTTGAGTCCGAAAGGCATTACCTTATAGCAGAACGTGCCCCAAGGTGTAATGAAGGAGGTTTTCTCCATGTTTTCATCTACCATCCTGATTTGGTTGTATCCAGAGAAACCATCTATGAATAAGAGTGTCTCATGTCCTACAGTATTATTGACCAAAGTGTCGATGTGTGGGAGAGGAAAGTTGTCCTTAGGGCTTGCCCTTTTCAGATTCTGATAGTTAATACGTATTTGAACCTTACCGTCCTTCTTGGATACCGGGTAATGTTGACTAACCACTCAAGATAGGTTGCTACTGGTAGGAAGCCTGTGCTGATCTGCTTTTCAACTTCTTCCTTGACCTTCTGTGACCATTCGGGCCTCATCCATCTCAGTTTTTGATTTACTGGTCCGACGTTGGGGTTCAGGGGTAGTCTATACACCACCAATGTTGGGTCTAGGCTGGGCATGTCTGCATATGACCAAGCGAAGACGTCACTGTAGCTCTTCAGAAAGTTGATCATGTCTGCTCTTTGCTGAGGGTTCATGCTTGTGCCAATCTTGACTAGTTGGGGACTGTCTTTGGAACCCAGATTGACTGTTTTAGTGTCTTTCTTATTCGACTGCAGAAGTCCTTCACTGTGCTCAAGGAAGTCCAGAATTTCCCGAGGTGGTTCCTCTTCCTGTTCTGAGTCATACTCTACTTCGGAGAGTTCAAGGAGGGTTTGAGGGGTAGCCCTGTCAGAGGTGATTTGCTGGCAAATCAATTAGCTTCAGTTTAACATGCTTATGTTTATTGTTTTTGTTGGCTTTAGGACACTAGGCCTTCCAAGGGACGAGTCCATGTGACTTCGTCATCAGTCGAAATGAAACATTTGTTTTTTGAAAACATGATTTTTGAGTAAAAAACATTTGATTTTCATTGCCAAAATTGATGACTGGTTACAAAAATGACTTAAACAAAAAAGAGGCTGACAGTAGCCTGACATTTGAATTTTACAAATGAGAGTAAAAGAGATAGATAAAGGAGAAGGGTGATGCTTGATCACTACTATCTCAGACCAACTTGTCCTACACTGTGCTTGCCCTAGCCCTGGCCGGCCTCGATAGTGAGAGCCTCAGTCCACCAACGGATTAGTGGCTGACAACTAGAGGATGCTTCGGTGCTATTGGAGAGGGTGCAGAACTGCTTTCCCGCTGGGTATTCTGCTTTGGCAGCATCTTCGACAGTCAGTTCATCGAACATTTGGGTCATGTTGAACACTTTAGGATCTGGAATCCCTGAAGACTTGGTAGTAGGCTGGGGGATTAAAGCAATGGGTGCAACAGAGGTTTTTGGATAGGTTTCAAAGATTCCCATGAGGAAGGTTATAGAGATGTGTGGGCAGGGCTCAGGTTTCACCGACTGTCTGCTCTTCTTGGTCAGCTTGCAGAGGTAGTCCTCGTATTTGGGCTTGTATCCCAATCCAAAGAAAGATGTGTAGCGAGGAGGCATGTATCTCTTCTTCATGCCCTGATTCCTGGCACCCAAACCATTTCCTGGCTGGTAGTTCATTTTGGCTGACAAACGGTGGCATTGCTTGCTTGCTTTTGTTGTTCCACCTAGGCGATAGAACTAACCTGCTCGAACTGGAATATCATGAATGCAGTGCCTTGCCTCAGCTGTTGGACGTCCCCGAAGGAACTTACAAACTACTCAGAAGGAATGACGACTAGGCGGTCATCCTGGATGAATTTGATTCTCTGGTGTAGAGAGGAGGGAATGGCTCCAGCCGCGTGGATCCATGGCCTTCCAAAGAGCAAGGTGAATGAGGCTGGCACATTCACACCTAAAAGTTCATTGTGAATTGTAAATCCCTAAATAGGTGTTGGCAAATTCCGTGATCATTAGATAGGTCAGTTGAGTCGAGTCGTCGAGTCATGTTTAACTTGTCAGAAGAGAAGAGCTAAAGCTTAAGGAAGATTGAAGAAAGTGAAGGAAAAAGCTTCTACTCCGGATCTAGACAGGTAATGGACTTAGAGACCCTACCTAGGTTGGATTTGACTTAGATAACCCTAAGAATACCTAGGAGGATAATTTTAAGCCTACCAAAGATATTTGATCTTAGTTGAATCAAATAAAAATAAAATGAAAATGGTTTTGGCAAAAATTCTGTCTCAATCGATCGCTCGGTATTGCGACCGATCGATCGGTGGCCTACCGAGCGATCGGTGGCTATCGACTGGACCAAATATTTGTATGGGGAAATTTTCCAGAGAGGTGATTTAGAACCGAGCGATCGGTCATTAGAACCGATCGATCCGTTGTGAACCGAGCGATCGGTAGTGAGCACCGATCGATCGGTCCCCGTAAAAAGAATTTTTCTTTTTCTGGATTCTTTTTTTAACCCTATATAAACAACTTTTGAGAGACCTAATTTGTGTCTTTGATATTTTTGAAAGAGTAGAGGTCTAAGAAACTCTTCTAGGGTTTTTCTTATTGCTTTTATTAGATCTTTGTTGATCCCTCCTCTTTCTTAGATCCTAGAGAATGCAAGTAGAGATCTAAACCTTTGATCTTGCATTGTGTGATCTCAGATCTGTATGAGATCCCTCTAGGGTTTGAAATTTACTAAATTGATTCACAACCCTACACCTTGTGTTTGTGTCCGGTGTTTGATCCGGAGCCTTCGTGGAAGGAGATCGATCGTGTGTGATCGTGGATTTGAAGTTGCTTGAAAAGATTTGGTCGGTGTGGAACCGAAGCTGCTTAGGCGGAGATCGAACCTGCTGGTTCGTGGAAATCAAGAGTAAGAGTCTATACCTAGGAACGTCGTTTCTGTTTTGGTAAGGTCTTGTCTTGTACTTGATATCTTTTCATAGTGAATTTTATTGCTGGACAAGGTCCCGTGGTTTTTTCCCGTTAGGGTTTTCCACGTAAAAATCTTCTGTGTTTGATTTGTGTGGATTGTCTGATTGAATTAATCATTGATTTCTAAACATATTAATTGAAAAATTAAAATTGGTTAGAAATTATTAGATAGACCTATTCACCCCCCCTCTAGGTCTTAGAGATCATTGATCTGGATAAATTTCAATTGGTATCAGAGCTTGTTCACTGATAAGGCTAATCCCTTAAGTGTGATCCTGTATTATCCGTGATCATGAGTACTCTAAGAGAAGGAGGATCCGTCTCTCGTCCACCACTTTTTGATGGAAATAATTATGCATACTGGAAAGCTAGAATGAGAGCCTTTCTCAAATCTATAGACGAGAGAATTTGGATGTCTATACAGAATGGGTGGATTACGCCCATAAAAACTGTAGGTGATTTGACTGTCATCAAATATTCTGATGAATGGACCAGAGAAGAGCTTGATTCAAGTGGATGGAACACTAAAGGTCTCAATGCTATCTTTACTGCAGTCACTGCTGAGGAATTCAGACGAATTTCTTCATGTGAAACAGCAAAGGAGGCTTGGGACATTCTTGAAATTACCCATGAGGGTACTACCACTGTTAAAATCTCAAAACTCCAAATGTTAACCACAAAATTTGAACATTTAAACATGGAAGACAATGACACTTTTGATGAATTCTATGCAAAACTTAGTGACATTGTCAACGCTAGTTTCAATTTAGGTGAGAAAATATCTGAGTCCAAAATAGTTAGAAAAGTCCTTAGATCTCTCCCAGAGAGATTTCAACCCAAAGTCACTGCAATCGAAGAGAGTAAAAATGTTGACTCTCTGAAGATTGAGGAATTGGTTGGATCACTCCAAACCTATGAACTCAATCTACGTCCATCCAAGAAGAATAAATCTTTAGCTTTGAAAACCATCAAGGAAACTTTGGATGAGGATGACAGTGATGGAGATATGAATGAGGAAGAAATGGCTCTTTTCGTTAAAAAATTTCGAAAATTTTTTAGAACGAAAAAGAGGTTTAATCCCAAACAGGGAGGAAAATCTTTTGATAAGTCAAAGTCTAAGCCCTGGGAAAACAAGAAAAATTCCAAAAGTGGCGACAAGAAATCCCAAGGTATTCAATGTTATGAATGCCATGGCTTCGGTCATATTTCACCTAACTGTCCTAACAAGAAGAAGAGTAAGGGCAAGGTGATGAATGCCTGTTGGGATGACAGTGATTCCGAGAATGAAGAATCGGACAGTTCCTCTTCAAGTGAAGATACTGGAAATCATACGGCTTTCACTGTTTCCCTTTCTGGGATTCTTGAGACTACCTCTGCGGTTGATGAAAAGGATAGAAGTGATGAGAGTATTCATACTGAATCTAGTGATGACTTACAGAAGAGTCAAACTGACTCTGAAAGTGATGAAGATTTGAAAACAACTTATGATAAGTTGTATGCTGAAAGTTTGAAACTGACTAAAACAAAAATCTCTTTGAGCAAAAAACTCAAACTCATTCAAAATGAAAGAGATATCTGTAAACTAGTAGCAGAAGAGAAGAGTGCACTAGTTAGTCAGTTGGAAAATGAAAAAGAAGCATTTGTTATAAAAGTTCAATGTCTTTTGGAAGAGAATGTCTCATTGACTAATGTGGTCAGAAAATTAGAAGTTGAAAGAGACACTTCCATGAAAGAAATTGAAGAGTTAAGAACTCTGCAAATGGAGCTTGAAACTTTTAAAGTTTCTCTTGTTGATAAGGTGAAATTTCTTGAAAAAGAACACCAAATTACCCTTAAAGACAAGACTGACTTGATTCAGAAGGTCTATACTCTTGAAAAAGAAGTAAGAATGTTTGGTAACACCAGCTGCCTAGATGAATTAGTTAGAAAGTATGGATCAAATTCTAGTAGATCTGGGATAGGACATGTTGACACACCAACTGGTCCTTTAGCTGTTGGAACAATGGCTAGTGCAGTGTTTGAGCCAATACATTCTGAACCTAAAGAAAATTTACCTTCTACATCAAGTACTAAGGCTTATACAAATTTTGTAAAGCCTAGAAATACAGCTCCTAGAGTGAATGCTTTAAGAAATCAAATTCCAGTTAGAAGAAATCTTCCTCCTCTACCAAGATTCATACCCACATGTCACTTTTGTGGTGTGAGAGGTCACATTCGACCTAATTGTAATGCATTTAGGAGAGCTCCCCGAAATGGTTCACGGAACCAAAATCTAAGTCAAGGGACTCTTCAAAGGCAGATTCAGGTTCTAGCTGAAAAGTCTAGAATGTTGAGCGATGATGTTAATAGAATTGCTCATATCTCTAGGACAAGGACTGGTCAATTTATTCCAAATGATTATTCAAGAGGAAATAATTTGACTTATCAAAAAACTAGAACTGAACAAAACAGAAAAAGGTCAAGGAGGACAAAAAGGAAAAAGGTCTTTACTACACAGATTAATGATCAAAGATCTAAACAAAGTTTAAAGACTGTGTATGTGAGAAAGGAAGACCTTAAGTGCTTTGTCATTCATACTGCCTTGAAAGCCCAAAACACAGAAATGTGGTACTTCGACAGTGGGTGTTCTCGGCATATGACAGGTAACAAGTCCTTATTTATTCAATTTGAGGACTGTCCTGATGGGACTGTTACTTTTGGTGATGGAAGCAAGTCTTTAGTCAAAGGAAAGGGTATCATCAATTCACCAGGCATACCTAAATTGAAAGATGCCTTGTTTGTTGAAGGACTGAAAGCTAATTTAATTAGCATAAGTCAACTATGTGATGATAATCATGCTGTGCACTTTACCCAAAATAAATGCTTAGTCATTAATGGTAAAGGTAAGTGTGTTCTAGAAGGATTGAGAACCACTGACAATTGCTACGGCTTAACTCCCAGTCCTATTCCCTCAAATGTCTGTTATAAGACTAGAATTGAGGAGGTTGATTTGTGGCACCGAAGACTAGGTCACATGAACTTCAAAGACCTATGTAAAATCTCTAAGCAAGAGCTTGTGAGAGGTGTTCCCAAACTAGGAAAGCCTTCTACTGCTGTGTGTGGGCCATGTCAAATTGGTAAACAAATTAGGACCCCACATAAGAAGACTTCAAGTATTGCTACTTCATATCCACTGGAATTAATTCATATGGACCTTATGGGTCCTACAAGAACTGAAAGTCTAGGTGGAAAGCGATACATCCTAGTCATGGTTGATGATTTCTCTAGAATGTCATGGGTGGCATTTATAAGAGAGAAATCCGATGCTTTTGACAACTTCAAAAGTATTTGCCTGAAAATTCAAAATGAGAAAAGATGCCCAATCACTCGAATTCGAAATGATCATGGAAAGGAGTTTGAAAACTCTAAGTACAACGACTTTTGTGATGAGTCGGGTATCAAACATGAATTTTCTGCACCTATTACACCTCAGCAGAATGGTGTAGTAGAGAGGAAGAACAGGGTTCTCCAAGAGATGGCTAGAGTTATGCTTCATAGCAACAATCTAGCTTCTCATTTCTGGGCTGAGGCAGTTCACACTGCTTGCTATATAGTTAATAGAGTTTTTGTAAGACCTGGAACAAGGAAAACCCCATATGAGTTGTGGAATAACAAGAAACCTAGTGTCAAGTACTTTCGAGAATTCGGAAGTAAATGCTATATCCTTAAGGATAGAGAGCAACTGGGCAAATTTGAATCCCGGAGTGATGAAGGGATATTTCTTGGGTATTCCACCAACAGTAGAGCTTATCGAGTGTATAACTTGAGAACCTCTACAATTATGGAGTCCATAAATGTAGTTGTGGATGACTCCGGTGTTGAAAATGTGCAACGTGAGGATGATGAAAGTGCTGAAAATGTAAATGTTGAAATTATTTCAACACCACCTATTGATAAGCAAACATCTCCATCAAAACCTACACATCCTAGGGTCATGAGTCCTCACACCCCCACTGATATAATTGGTGATGTTGAAAGTGGAGTGAGAACGAGGAAACAAATTGAAAATGAAGTTAGCTACATTTGCTATACTTCATCTTTTGAACCCAAGAATGTAGCTGAAGCTCTTGCAGATGATAATTGGATAAATGCAATGCAAGAAGAGTTACTTCAGTTTACTAGGAATGATGTTTGGTATTTAGTACCTAGGCCTAACAATACTAATGTGATAGGTACCAAATGGATTTTCAAGAACAAATCTGATGAAAAAGGTACTATCATAAGAAATAAGGCTAGGTTAGTTGCACAAGGATACACCCAAATTGAAGGTATTGACTTCGATGAAACTTTTGCTCCTGTAGCCAGGCTAGAATCAATAAGAATTCTTCTAGCTGTGGCTTGCCATATGAAATTCAAACTTTTTCAAATGGATGTTAAGAGTGCCTTTCTGAATGGCATTCTACATGAGGAAGTCTATGTGGAACAATCAAAAGGGTTTGAAGATCCACATCACCTTGATCAAGTTTATCGACTAAAAAGGGCCCTCTATGGTTTAAAGCAAGCTCCAAGAGCTTGGTATGAGAGGCTGACTACTTATCTCTTGGAAAACGGATTTTCGAGAGGGGGAGTAGACAGAACCCTTTTCATAAAGAATGTGAAAGGTGATATTGTCATCGCCCAGATATATGTTGATGACATAGTATTTGGTTCCACATTAGACTTACATGCTCATTCATTTGCTGAACAAATGAAAAATGAATTTGAAATGAGCATGGTTGGTGAGCTAAGTTTCTTCCTTGGTCTTCAGATCAAGCAATTGGATTCTGGGATCTCAGTATCTCAAATCAAATATGCAAAAAATCTAGTGAAGAAATTTGGAATGAGTTCTGCTAAGCATGCTAGGACTCCTATGAGTACTACTATAAAGCTTAGTAAAGATACTTCAGGGAAGGATGTCGATCAGACTAATTATAGAAGCATGATTGGTAGTTTGCTCTACCTAACTGCTACTAGACCCGACATAGCCTTTAGTGTTGGAGCATGTGCCCGTTATCAAGCAAATCCCAAAGAGTCTCACTTAGTTGCTGTCAAGCGTATCATTCGCTATGTGAGTGGAACTATGTCCTTAGGCCTCTGGTATTCTTTCGATACAAATGTCATTGTTGTGGGGTATTCCGATGCTGATTGGGCTGGAAATACTGATGATAGGAAGAGCACCTCTGGCGGGTGTTTCTATATTGGAAACTGCTTGGTTGCTTGGCTTAGCAAAAAGCAGAATTCCATTTCCCTGTCTACAGCCGAGGCTGAGTATATAGCAGCTGGTAGTTGTTGCACCCAACTTCTATGGATGAAACAGATGTTGAAGGATTATGGGATTGATCAAAGCACTATGATTGTGTATTGTGATAACACAAGTGCAATCAATATCTCCAAAAATCCTGTGCAACACTCTCGCACAAAGCATATAGACATTAGGCATCACTTCATCCGTGATCTTGTTGAGCAAAAAGTTGTGTCTATTGAGTATGTCCAAACAGAGAATCAATATGCGGACATTCTCACAAAACCTTTAGATTCCCTTAGGTTTGAACTCCTTAGGAAATCCATCGGTTTGTGCGGAGTTGAGTAATGGTGTACATGTTACATAGCCTATGTGTTCTTCATGTTTTATTTATGTCATAGAGCTATTTTTTTTGTTATTTTCTTTAAGTAATAAAAAATCCAAAAACATTCAAAAATTGAAAAATATGCAAAAAATAATGTGTTTGTATGACCTCATTTGTCCTATCTTTTTGCTTAATGTTATTTCCTTGAAATCATATTTAACCATATAATCCAAGAATAAATATTTCATAGGATTGAATAAAATAGGATAGTTCAATTGTTGGTTCGATCTTGTGATTGAATTTGGTCATGCTAATTAACCTCAGTTAGAGTTGAGCATACAATGATGTTCTAATTTGCACATGCACTCTGACTGATTCTTTGGATGGTTTTAGTTCCTATTTAAAGGTTCTGATATTATACCATATGGTTCCCTAGATTAATCAAATCTAGAATAACCAATGTCATAAAAAATTCCATAAGGTGAGCCCCCTAGATATAAAAATTATTGACATGGAGAGGACTACCTGTGAGTTTGTGTGATAGCTACTAGTGAATGAAAACAGTGAGTAATGGCTACCTAGACAAACAGTAGATATCTATATGGATTGCTAGTGTGAAAGCCCCTACTGTCATTAGAAAGAGCTACCTTCTCACTTGAGTGAAAGTCACCAGTGTGCTAGTGTCTATATATGTGTACTCCAAAAAGAATTTTCATAATGAGTACAATTTGACTGAAAAAGATATGAAATAAATTTATTAGTCAAATATGGGGTAAAAATTGCTCATCAGATAAATATGGATGATTATTGGTTTTAAAAACTAGTTTTTGAAAAATTTTAGAGTCCCATTTGAAATATAATGTCAAAATCTAGATTAAGGAAGGAAACCAATTCAAAGAGTCAAGTAATGAATTTTTATTTCATATTCACATTACTTCTAATTGTATCTTGACTCTGATTGTGAATTTGATGCAAATACCATATTTAATCACCGGTGAAAATCAATTAATGTTTACATAATCCTTATTTATGTCTATACTTGATATATCAATTCTTGGGTGATTATTATTTATGATTTTTATGAAATCACATGTTGCATATTTTTTTGGTCAGTTGGTCATTTTGAGGTGAAAATGAATTTTCAATGTTCCATTGGTTGAGGGGGAGAAAAGTTTTTAATTGTAAAATTTTTTAAAAAATTTTCAGACCACCGATCGCTCGGTGCTAAAGACCGATCGATCGGTCTTTCGTGAACAGTGTTATAAAACCCTCATTTCTATTTTTTTTGTTCACTTGTTCTCCGACCTCCAGAGCGATCCCTCGGTTCCTTCTCCTACAAATCCTTCAAACGGTCATTCCTTTCTATTCTAAAGGTTTCCCAAGCATCTAAAAGGTAAGATTTGTGGATTTTCTTCGATTTAGATTGATTTTCTCGTCTAATCTTCCATGGCTTTCGTTCTGTCGTTAATCCTTCTTGCCTATCTCATGTCTGGCGTTCCCAAACGTCGGAGGTTGGTCCTCAACAACCAAGAGGATCCTCCTCAAGATGAGGAAAACCTAGAGCCATCTACTTTCACTCCAATAGGGCATGGTATTTCCATTGGGGACAGACCAATTCGTAGAATCATTGATTCTACTGCTGAGAATCGCCAAAAGGCTTTGGCTGATAAAACTGGTAAAAACAAGGGTAAAGCCTCATCTTCCCATGCCAGTCTATCATCTTCTTTCATTAATCCTTCGGCTGCTCAACTTTACCGTGAATATTTTAGCAAGAAGGCTATCATGGTTGAGCGTGGAATTCAAATTTCGGACTTTGCTGATTATTATCTTCCTAAACTAATTACCGATCGTAAATGGGAAGGTATTCTCCATCTATCATGTCCAGCTCCTATTCAGTTGGTTCAGGAATTTTATTCCAATTTTTCTGATATCAACTTGAAAACTTGGTCTTTCAAATCTAAAACTTTAGAAAAATCTGTGGTAATAAATCCTGATTTAATTGCTGCTATTCTTGGTTGTCCTCGAGTTCCAAATGCTTATTATCCTTATAGATATAAGACTGATGAGGATAAAGAACCCATGGAACAAGTTGTTACCTTTCTAAGTGGCACTCCTTCATTTTGGGTTGGTTCTCTTATTGAAGTGTCTAAACTCACTAGGGATGCAAGACTTGTAAACCTAGTCATGAGTGCCAATATCCACCCAAAGGTTCATACTGCAGACCTTAGGGAAGAAAGAGCTCGTTTTCTATTCAGTCTTCTTCGTGGGCATGATATTGATCTTGCAGCACATTTTATCGATTTGATGATCCAAGCTCATCGATCTGACACTGTAGTTGGAGCCCTTCCTTTTGGATCTCTTATCACTAAACTTCTTGGTTTACAAGGGGTATTTGCACCTCCTGGTGCTCCTACTCGAGTACCTAAGGTTCCAATCAATAAAAAGACCCTATCTCAGAGTTTCTCACATGCCTCAGTTCGAGATACAGAGGAGGGAGCAGAAGTTGGTGTTGGGTCATCTCGTCCTCCACCGACCACTATGGATGATCTTGGGAGGATGATGAGAGAGATGCAGATGGATCTCCGGACTCATATTTCTTCATACGAGGAGTTTACTACAGAGGTTCGTGGTAGACTTGGATCTCTCGATGCAGCCGTGCTAGGAGTACAGAGAGATGTTCGAGATTTTCGGGCTTACTATGAGTCACAGCTCACTTCTGATGATGACCAGGAGTGATAGTTCGTGATAGGAGTTTATCTTAGTCAAGTGCCAGTTTTTATTTTGACATTTTGATGTATTTTGTCTTGGTTGTACTTAGTACAAACCTACTTGGATATTATTGACTTGATATGGATGTATACATTTGAATGGTTTATGCTCATTATTTTCTATCTCATCTCCTTTCAATGGTTTATGCTTTCCTTTACTAATCCACCTTTGGCATTTCGAGTCAAAAAGGGGGAGAATGTGTTAAATTGTATTATACCTGTTATGGATGATGGATGAGATTTTGGAATACTAACCTGTTATGGATTGTGAATTGTGGAATTGTGAATGGTTTTGACTGGTTATACATATTTTCATTCTTATCCTATATTTTATTTCCCATGCTTCACAGGTTTTTGATTTAGCATGTGCAGGCAAACAGGTTCTAAGTTTGGTAGTAAATCATGACAAGTTAACATGTCAAAAGTCATGTAATTATTTTTGAGTCATGTAAAGGTCAAAGGTCAATTTTCCATTTTTGAATCAATTGGGAAAATTCGAACCTAGTACATGAATTAGTCTTGTTTTGTCCCGGAATTGCCAAAGGGGGAGATTGTAAATCCCTAAATAGGTGTTGGCAAATTCCGTGATCATTAGATAGGTCAGTTGAGTCGAGTCGTCGAGTCATGTTTAACTTGTCAGAAGAGAAGAGCTAAAGCTTAAGGAAGATTGAAGAAAGTGAAGGAAAAAGCTTCTACTCTGGATCTAGACAGGTAATGGACTTAGAGACCCTACCTAGGTTGGATTTGACTTAGATAACCCTAAGAATACCTAGGAGGATAATTTTAAGCCTACCAAAGATATTTGATCTTAGTTGAATCAAATAAAAATAAAATGAAAATGGTTTTGGCAAAAATTCTGTCTCAACCGATCGCTCGGTATTGCGACCGATCGATCGGTGGCCTACCGAGCGATCGGTGGCTATCGACTGGACCAAATATTTGTATGGGGAAATTTTCCAGAGAGGTGATTTAGAACCGAGCGATCGGTCATTAGAACCGATCGATCCGTTGTGAACCGAGCGATCGGTAGTGAGCACCGATCGATCGGTCCCCGTAAAAAGAATTTTTCTTTTTCTGGATTCTTTTTTTAACCCTATATAAACAACTTTTGAGAGACCTAATTCGTGTCTTTGATATTTTTGAAAGAGTAGAGGTCTAAGAAACTCTTCTAGGGTTTTTCTTATTGCTTTTATTAGATCTTTGTTGATCCCTCCTCTTTCTTAGATCCTAGAGAATGCAAGTAGAGATCTAAACCTTTGATCTTGCATTGTGTGATCTCAGATCTGTATGAGATCCCTCTAGGGTTTGAAATTTACTAAATTGATTCACAACCCTACACCTTGTGTGTGTGTCCGGTGTTTGATCCGGAGCCTTCGTGGAAGGAGATCGATCGTGTGTGATCGTGGATTTGAAGTTGCTTGAAAAGATTTGGTCGGTGTGGAACCGAAGCTGCTTAGGCGGAGATCGAACCTGCTGGTTCGTGGAAATCAAGAGTAAGAGTCTATACCTAGGAACGTCGTTTCTGTTTTGGTAAGGTCTTGTCTTGTACTTGATATCTTTTCATAGTGAAGTTTATTGCTGGACAAGGTCCCGTGGTTTTTTCCCGTTAGGGTTTTCCACGTAAAAATCTTCTGTGTTTGATTTGTGTGGATTGTCTGATTGAATTAATCATTGATTTCTAAACATATTAATTGAAAAATTAAAATTGGTTAGAAATTATTAGATAGACCTATTCACCCCCCCTCTAGGTCTTAGAGATCATTGATCTGGATAAATTTCATGAATTGAGCTTGTCCGACCCTAATGGTCAAATCGATTTCACCTAGATTCTGCCTGGTGGTGTTGTCGAAAGCCCTGATAGTCATAGGTCTCTTCTTCACTTGACTGAGGTTCAGGCCCAGGTTTTGTAGTGTAGAAAGTGTGCAGACATTCAGGCCGGAGCCATTGTCGATGAGCACTAATGATAACGTTTTGTCCATGTATTGAACTGCTATGTACAAAGCCCGGGTATGATACCTGTCATTGTCCGGTATTCATCCTCTGTGAATGCGATGATTCTGGATTCGAGTGTTGGACATATATGCCCTCGAAAGCCAATAAGAGACTTTTCTATGTTGATTAGATAAGCATCATATTCACACAACCAACTATAAAGGGTATTTATATTAATTACTGTCTCATATAATGAAGACATAAAGTTCCATAGGTAACATTGTAGGAAAATCATGCAAAGGATGCGAGGAGATATGATTTTCCAGTTCCTTGTAAACCTAATATTGTTCAAAGCCTCTAGAGTACTGGTTGGGCGCCATACTTCATCATGGCTTGCACATGTGTAGTTCTATGAGATAGTGTGATGAATCTCATTCACAGAGAGTGGTGACTCTTGACTAACATGTGAGTATATCTAGCAAGTACATAATACTGAACGGGGTCACTAGTGGATACCCTATGGAATACACTGTCAGATTGTATTAGGGTTATCCATTTGACAAATTGTCCTTAGACCTGAGAGGTTAACATCTTCTCAGACATTTGTCTATATGGCTTTGATGTGCCAATCGACAATGTCCAATACACAGGACTAACTCCGGGTACGTTGGGTCATGTACACTATGTTTGGAGAAGTGTGTAAACACTCAATAAGGAAGCCACAACTCCTTAATTGGAGATAATGATATCAAGGTGATACTTGTTGAACTGAACTGTTAAATCCAGTACTAGTGCTTTTCGGTAAAATGATCTTTATCGAAGTTGATATTTTTAATATGGAAAAGTATATATAAATATATAAGTCAGTTCTTTTCTAATGTTTCTTCAAAAGTGTTTTGGAGGTTCAGTTCAATGAAAAAGTAATCATGAGAAAGGGTTCTATTCATAAGCTAGGGACTAAGACAGTGGAATTGTTCCAATCCCGGAAGCTTACAAGTGATATCGGAATGTGGAAGGATTTATTTGTAAATATATTGTGAGATGGTACTTACAAGCAATTCTCTAATTTCTGGAGGTTAATCACATTGTGTTAATGGACATTAATTGTGATTGGTGGAAGTCCAGGGATATAGATAAAAATTCTATAATCCTAATGGAGTATAGGAAAGGTGTTTCCCCTAGTAACAATGCTTCAACCAAAAAGGTGAAGTACTTGGTCCCACAACCGGAAATAAGAGATCCCTTTAGATCCCACACACAAGGACCTTCTTAAAGTATTTAATTTAATTATTAATTAAATTAATTAATTTCTCTAAGTAATCACTATATGGTATAGTGAAGCTCTAAAAGGTGGAATCACATTGGATGTGAAAAACCAAATGGGTAGGACCCATTGGGAATTATTATAAAAGAATAATTCAAGTGACCAAGAGGGTTTTGGAAACCCTTTGGGCGTGTGGAGTGGGACCCACCTAGGGTGGGACACCCACTTCAAGGAGGAATAATAATTTTTATTATTTTAATTAGTTTCTAATAACTAATATCCTTATTAGATAAGGTTAGTTAGTTAGTTACTAATTAAAGATTCCCTAATTGTTAGGGATTCCATTAGTTAGTTACTAATTCAAGATTCCTTATTGGATAAGGATAAGATTAGTTACTAATGGATAAGGTTAGTTTCTTTTAAGATTAATCCTGATTGGATTAGGAGAATAATCAATAAAGGAAACTATTGAGGAATCCTAATTGGATTAGGATAAGGTTAATGAATTATAATTGGATTACAATTCAAGCAACCAAGAGGGAACTTATATAAAGGATTGGATACCCAGCCCTTTAAATAATATATAATTCTCGAGAATTTTTTTTTTCTCTCCCTCTCCTCATGTTTACGCCTAGCCCTCTCCCCCTTTGAGGGTGTACGGTCACCCTTCCCCTTCTTCCTTTTTGTTTGGTTTTTGATCTTGATGATCAAGAACAAGTTCTTTGAAGATCAAGATTGGATCTTGTTTGATCAAGAAAGGTTCTTGGATCAAAGAAAAGAAGAAAAGATAAAAGAGCATGGAATTTGGAAGGGCCATTAGCTTCATTAGAGAAAGCTTTGAAGGAAAAAGAAGGTTCATGTGAATCGACAGGAGACTTGACACTTGTGAAGTTTTGCAAGTACTATTCTAACGTGGATTTCACTTAACAATTTCAAAGTCGCAAAGGTGAATGTTATTCTAACCTTCATTGAATAAAATCAATTAGAATCTTAGTCAGATCTTGAGATTCGATGTATGCCCCCCAAGAACTGTTTTTCTAAAATTAAAAAGAGGCATACTTTCATTGGTATCAGAGCCAGGGCTATGCTTCTCTTTGAATTTTGAGTTTAATCAAGATTGCCTCCCCTATGAATTTTGGTAGCCCTAATGAATCAATCTTCTAGATTCTTGATTATTGGATAATCATTATTAGGCTTAAGAGATCCCCCTCTAGTTATTGAGGGAGTAATCAAGCCCTCAGAAATTAGTGAGATACTAATTTCAGTTTTGGATGATTTCAAAACCTCTCTTAATTCTATTAGAGATAGGTATATAGAGATATAAATTTGGTTAAAGCCCTTTAAGGATTTAGAGATCTTTTTTATATTAAATTAAATTGTTTAATTTATTCTTGTGAGCCCCGGGCAAGTTTTCCCTTTGATATATACCACTTAGATACCTATTGATATTTTGGCTAGCAAATATAGATGAGATTTTATTTATTAAATGTTAATTAATAAATCTCATGGTGTTAGACACCCTTGCTTAAGTGTTCTTGGAGATTAAAGCTTATTTCGATTAAAATTGATTCATGGATTTTCGGATTTGTATTTGATTAGAAGAATCAATACAGTTTTGGTATTTCGGCCATAACTTTGTGACCGTAAGTCCAATTTAGGTCTGTTAGTACATCTTTTCAAAGCCGTCGAAAAGATCTACAACTTTCGTGAAGAAAGTTTTTCCAAAATCAATCTTTCTGAGGGTCAAAACTTGAGTCGAAAATCTAAAGCGGGAAAAGAAGTTTTCTAAATTAATTTTTCAAAAGGCTTTCAAATTTTTCCTAAATTCCATTTTTTGATTTGAGAGCATGGGATGCTATTAAATTGTTTAATGGGCTATCAATTAATTAAATAGTTTAATTATTTGATTCGAGAGCACGGGCAGAGATTTAATTAAATTGTTTAATTATCTGCTTCGAGTCCACGGGCTATCATTTAATTAAATGTTAATTATGATATCATTTATGGTTCCCTAAAAAGTTTATGGGAATAATACCATAATTATTGTAGTTGATTTGGATCAATTACATGTGCTCAGAATGACTGCCTGCAAAGTATTTATAAGTTTTTATTTGATTAATAGTTAATCAAGTAATTACATAAATGTCATTGGTTGAGATACAGGGTTTTATCTCAAGTGAATTTTAATTGATAGAGATCAATTATTTTATGGACATTTAATACTAGTGTTTAGGGTATTATTTTATTTAATTGTTAAATCAGATAATCCCTAAAGCAGTTGGCCATTATGGAAAATTTTGAATTCACCTATTATTGATTTTGAATCAATATAAAGTGATATTAAAAATTAGCAATTGCTGATTTTTATTTCGGTCTTTTAATAGTTATTAGATCAAAATAATATAGAAGGGATTAGATTCCTAGCCTAGCCGAATTTAATATGGTGTTTTCTATTTGTTTATCAATTGAGGAATGTGAGGATGAATTTTAGTGTTAGATTAAATCTCAGAGAAATTGTTTCTCTTAATGATTTTCAAGCATTAAAGGAAAATTATTTTCTTTTAATGATGATCTAAAAACCCTAAGAATTCATTCTAAACATGCTTGCTTTCTTTGCTCTAGGGTTTTTCTATTAAATGTTAATAGAGGCCTTAACCATATGGGAAAGAGTTTCCCTAAGGTTAACAAAACCCTTGTTGAGGTTATGGACTTTCTAAGTAATTTGTCATGCCATGTTATTATTCATAGTTGATGAATTGTTAATATATATTCTTGTTGAATGGTGGATGGGTTCCATGATGATGCCTTCTTCTTCTCTCTCTATTCTCTTCTCTTTCTTCTTATGAGTTGTACTCCCCTTAAGCACCCTATTTTGGGTGGTTCCTCAAGGTTTCTTATTTTGAATATGATGTAATCTTAGTATTATGAGTTACTGGTTTTTCTCTATAGAGAAATCATATTGAAGATCGAAGGTGATGGTGATCGCATGGAGAATAAATCTTAGAAGGCGTTCTACAAGAGTAGTTGTAGGATTTCTAAGATAGCATGATCATGTGGACCCATTGTGTGGCTATATTATGTATTTCATGTGATGATTTGCTATAGCTTTTAGTTGCTTAGAAAAGTTCATAACTCTTGTGATAATGTGATTATCGTTTTTTGTGCAAATTTTGGATTATTGGATCAAACCCCACAATATGTGTTTTGTTGAAACATAAAAAGTTTGTGTTTAAATAAAACACATTATTATAGCCCTTTTGGACATGATTCATGCAGTCCATGTTGAAATTTTTACGTGGAATATGTTACTTACATGATTATGAGATAATTATGCCTTAATTGGCATAGATGTAAGCTAACAATATTCACGATTATGGGAAGTGCTTGAGTAACACTTATAGACTCTAGTAGAGGTCTTAAAGAGTTGTTTAAAGACTTCCATAATTTATTTTAAACTTAGGGTTGGTGAACCCTAATGTGCTAAAAATAATTCGTAGAGAATTAAAGGGTAATATAGTCTATTTTGACTTATGGGCTTTAGTGATGCACATGGACACTTTATAATTGTTATTTTGGGCCCATGGTGCTTGGTATGACCAATGGTCCATCATATGGATGTATGAACCATTTAAAGCCCACTGATGTTAAAAATGACATTTGTACCCTTAGATTAGATCCATTAAGATTTCTGGGGCTAGTGGGAGTTCATTCGAATTAGTTTGATCTAATTAAACAAAATTTGATTTATTATCATATGATGATTTTGTATATTGTTCTATACATGTGATACAATGATAAATATTGTGAATACTTTTGATATATGCATTAGATGTATAATTTGTTCATAATATTCTGTTTTCCCTCAAGAAAAATATTAAGTGAATTAAATGGGCTAATCTATCCTAAGGGATAATATTGCCCTATGACCTTCCATTATCAATAAGACTAGGAATTAATTAGCCTGAGTCTTGTCTTGCCAAAAGGTATTGACATAATTCAGTCTGAGTTAAACTCCTAGAGCCTTATTTCTATAGTAGATAGGTTTGTGTATGGCCTGATAGGGAGTGTCAACTAAAATGGGGGCACAGCCCTACTTGATCATATGACGAACCAGAATGATGGGTTTCACTTAACCAAGGAACATGGCGACTGAAACAGTGACAGTCATGTTGTCCTTGGAGGTCACAAGAAAATTAGGAATCACTGATTTACATAAGGAGTTATGCATGAGATGTTCAGTGATGGATAGTTACTATCCACCTTGTAGTGCATGTGTGGTACTATCCTAGCATGGAAGATTGCATGTGTATTATAAGGCACCCAATGCTCATCAGAAATATGAAGTAGCATATTTCCTAATTTTATAGATTGAGGGGTCTATGAAATTTGACTGAATGATGAGCAATATCATCAAAGATTGAAAGCCCTGATCTAATGATATAATTATGTGTGAAATATTATGATGTATGTTTTATTGTCATGTCATTCTATAACCACCTTACCAAGACTTTAATGAGAATCTCTTGACCGATTCAAAGTGTTTGGAATGGAAAAGGACTCTCAAGTTTGTGCTTACCATCTAAAGAATTGCCCAAGTTATTACTATTAATGTTAAATCTCATATGAGATGTTTACAGAATACAATAGGGCTGCTAGGCAACTTACTATATAAAAGGACAAGTGGAGACCAAGTTGACTAGGGAAACCCAGTCACAAAGAATATGATAGAGATCATTGGATTCATAAATCTCAATTCTTGGTGCTGAGATAAATTTATGGGATTAGAGGATATGATCCTCGACAAACTCCCGGAGTCCTTTAATATGGTTATGTTGAACAAGTAGGAAATCAGATTGTCTGAAATCCCACATGTTGCATATGGCTAAGAACCTTTGAAGAGTTCAATGCTACTTGCAAAGATGTTCAAAAGAATTAGATTTTCAAAATCCTGAGCATTTATATAAAGGAAAGAAATCCAAGATTTTCCATTGGAAAGGTATTCTAGTAGTATGGACAAAGGCTCTTCTGAGAAGAAAGGAAAGTATAAGGATTGTGCTTCATAGTGAAGCAATTGGTCATTTGATACAGGACAAACTTTTGGAAGGATTGTCCAGATTGTATACTCAACAAGTCCAACTTAATTATTGGAACCTCCAGCTCCTAATGCTTGGTATGATCTTGCATAAGTGAAATAGTTGCATGTTTGTTAAGGAGAATGAGAAATTTAAGTAGATAAAACTTCTACTTAGGAATGGGACAAAAGTTGGATGATCGTAACCATATGAATCTTCTATTAAGAGGTAGCTAACTTTATTTCACATTCTTTGAAAAGTTCAAGGAATTCCGCATTGAAGTAAATAAACAGCTAGGTAAGTCTTCCATGATTGAGAAGAGTACCTCTTAATAGAAATTTCATAATTTACTCTCATTACATCTTGTCTCAGATAATTCCCAGAACAAACCATAGCATAATGGTGTTGTTAAATCGAATTTTATTGGATATGATTTGATAGAAGATGAGCTTGGGATTCGCATTAGAGACATTTAGTCTCTATTCCTAGATAACAAAAGATATTTGTAAATAGAAATACAAGTTTCCTAGTAGAGAAACTGAATCTAGAATTGTTCTAGAAGCGGAAGCCCAATAGACCAATAACTATGAGAATTGATAGAGATCAACTCTCTACTTTCACTATACCTAAATAGTACACTAGAACCCACAGGTCCCAGAATCTGTAGTTGGACTAACTTTTATTCTGATGAAGTAATCAAACTGTTTGATTTTCATCTAAGAATGAAAGTATCATTTGTGTACAAATTGGTTAGTGGGAGCATAATTACTTTCCTGGCTCTATGCAGAGATAATATTCTTTTTATTGTGAATGAAGTACGAATATTATACTTCTCTTAGATTTGATCTAGCAATTATGCCATAAAGGACAATAACTTTGACAACATGTTTTCTTAGTCCTAAATGGTTCAGAGACAAAAGAAAAATGGTATTGTTATTCTCCCAATAACAATCTTGTTTTTGTGCAAGTAAGATTCCAAGAAAAGAGTTTCTACCTTTATGAGATGGAATCTGTTTCTCTTAGATATATGATATTATGAGAAAGTATACTTGTACTAGACCGGATATTCATCACATATTGATGTGATAAGATATTGATCAGATTAGTCCGGAGCATTGTACAATGGTAAAGCACAAGCAAGTTAACTTCAGAAAATGACTGTTGGACAGTATCATTTTTGTTTAGTCTTTTAAGACTATGGTTATTGATAATAAATTTACAAGAGTTGCAAGTGTTATTGCATCACTACAATAGTTGTGGTAAAGCAGACATGACAGACCCATACATATTAAGTTATGTCTCAATTGGTGTTTGAGAAACATCACTGAGAAGATGGGTATTACATCTAATTGGCTTAGAGTGCAAGTGGGAGATTGTTGGACATATATACCCTCGAAAGCCAATAAGAGACTTTTCTATGTTGATTAGATAAGCATCATATTCACACAACCAACTATAAAGGGTATTTATATTAATTACTGTCTCATATGATGAAGACATAAAGTTCCATAGGTAACATTGTAGGAAAATCATGCAAAGGTTGCGAGGAGATATGATTTTCCAGTTCCTTGTAAACCTAATATTGTTCGAAGCCTCTAGAGTACTGGTTGGGCACCGTACTCCATCATGGCTTGCACATGTGTAGTTCTATGAGATAGTGTGATGAATCTCATTCACAGAGAGTGGTGACTCTTGACTAACATGTGAGTATATGTAGCAAGTACATAATACTGAATGGGGTCACTAGTGGATACCCTATGGAATACACTGTCAGATTGTATTAGGGTTATCTATTTGACAAATTGTCCTTAGACCTGAGAGGTTAACATCTTCTCAGACATTTGTCTATATGGCTTTGATGTGCCAATCGGCAATGTCCAATACACAGGACTAACTCCGGGTACGTTGGGTCATGTACACTATGTTTGGAGAAGTGTGTAAACACTCAACAAGGAATCCACAACTCCTTAATTGGAGATAATGATATCAAGGTGATACTTGTTGAACTGAACTGTTAAATCCAGTACTAGTGCTTTTCAGTAAAATGGTCTTTATCGAAGTGAATATTTTTAATATGGAAAAGTATATATAAATATATATATCAGTTCTTTTCTAATGTTTCTTCAAAAGTATTTTGGAGGTTCAGTTCAATGAAAAAGTAATCATGAGAAAGGGTTCTATTCATAAGCTAGGGACTAAGACAGTGGAATTGTTCCAATCCCGGAAGCTTACAAGTGATATCGGAATGTGGAAGGATTTATTTGTAAATATATTGTGAGATGGTACTTACAAGCAATTCTCTAATTTCTGGAGGTTAATCACATTGTGTTAATGGACATTAATTGTGATTGGTGGAAGTCCAGGGATACAGATAAAATTCTATAATCCTAATGGAGTTTAGGAAAGGTGTTTCCTAGTAACAATGCTTCAACTAAAAAGGTGAAGTACTTGGTCCCACAACCGGAAATAAGAGATCCCTTTAGATCCCACACACAAGGACCTTCTTAAAGTATTTAATTTAATTATTAATTAAATTAATTAATTTCTCTAAGTAATCACTATATGGTATAGTGAAGCTCTAAAAGGTGGAATCACATTGGATGTGAAAAACCAAATGGGTAGGACCCATTGGGAATTATTGTAAAAGAATAATTCAAGTGACCAAGAGGGTTTTGGAAACCCTTTGGGCGTGTGGAGTGGAACCCACCTAGGGTGGGACGCCCACTTCAAGGAGGAATAATAATTGTTATTATTTTAATTAGTTTCTAATAACTAATATCCTTATTAGATAAGGTTAGTTAGTTAGTTACTAATTAAAGATTCCTTAATTGTTAGGGATTCCATTAGTTAGTTACTAATTCAAGATTCCTTATTAGATAAGGATAAGATTAGTTACTAATGGATAAGGTTAGTTTCTTTAAAGATTAATCCTAATTGGATTAGGAGAATAATCAATAAAGGAAACTATTGAGGAATCCTAATTGGATTAGGATAAGGTTAATGAATTATAATTGGATTACAATTCAAGCAACCAAGAGGGAACTTATATAAAGGATTGGATACCCAGCCCTTTAAATAATATATAATTCTCCAGAATTTTTTTTTTCTCTCCCTCTCCTCAAGTTTACGCCTATCCCTCTCCCCCTTTGAGGGTGTACGGTCACCCTTCCCCTTCTTCCTTTTTGTTTGGTTTTTGATCTTGATGATCAAGAACAAGTTCTTTGAAGATCAAGATTGGATCTTGTTTGATCAAGAAAGGTTCTTGGATCAAAGAAAAGAAGAAAAGATAAAAGAGCATGGAATTTGGAAGGGCCATTAGCTTCCATTAGAGAAAGCTTTAAAGGAAAAAGAAGGTTCGTGTGAATCGACAGGAGACTTGACACTTGTGAAGTTTTGCGAGTACTATTCTAACGTGGATTTGACTTAACAATTTCAAAGTCGCAAAGGTGAATGTTATTCTAACCTTTATTGAATAAAATCAATTAGAATCTTATTCAGATCTTGGGATTCGATGTATGCCCCCCAAGAACTGTTTTTCTAAAATTAAAAAGAGGCATACTTTCATCGAGGACTTGCCCTACCATTTGCCCCAGTTTCTCGGGCATTATGTCTGGTGTTACGTGGGCATTGCCGAATACTTGGAGCAGTTGCTTCCGGTGATGCTCAGAAGTTAGAAGAAGACCCAAGATAGATATTTACGTTGGGACCTTGCTCAATTGCTGAGCGATATTGAACTCCTCAACTTTCTTTAGGATTTTCAACAAAACTGCTGAATCAGCTGCTTCCTTTTGTGGGTCTGACACCCCTGCTTTTTCTTATCTTTCTCTGCACCCTTTGCCTTTGCCGGCTCAGTCGCAGGAGGTTGATATACTCAGCCAAATCTGGTTAGATAGGCTATGCTCTCCCTCTCAAGGACGAGAGAGCGGGGAGCGGGTACTCGATTGAGGTCAAAAGGCGGCTCTGGGATGTAGGGGATCCAGACAGTGCCTAAAGGGGTTGAGGCTTGAGCTGGAACTGTAGGCCAATTTACAAGGCAAAGGATAGTATAGATGATTTATTCGGTGACAGGTATCTGGATTGGAGACTGAATGGTCTGTATATTCGATTGGGGGAAGGGGTTATGATAGGGGACCGATAAGAAAGCCTTATGATGCCATCATCGACTGCTAGTGTGCTGGGCTCTGCCTGTGTCACGACCTGACTTAAACTTAACATTTCACTCATGAAATGTAAAAGTAATCCGTCCGTGAGATCTTTTTTCTCTTATAATGCGGAAGCGTAAACTATCAAGGGAATTTAAAATTTTTAAACCCTTCTTCTCTTTCCATAAGCAAAAGCCATCATACCCATGTCCATAATTAAGTTAAGGTTCATATAACCAGTTTAATTACATCCAAATGAACATATAACAAAATATAACATCAAAATCAAAGGCAACTCCGCCCTTCTTCGAACGTCGCTTTCAAGCTGTTTTTTTACTGTTCATCTGGAGACATAAAAGGTCAGTGAGCTATGAAGCCCAATAAGAATATTCCAGGATATCATGCTAAACAACAAGATAGAATAAGCAGAACAATATATATAATATTAAAAATTTTAATATTATTTTTAATATTTCTTTTAAATATCTTTTACTCGGATCCAGTTTATCTTAACTTTGCCTCTCAAGATAATCCCTGAAAGGTACACCTCTTAAGACTCATTCCGTTTTGGAGTTTGACCCCTCATGAAGTATTTCATTCCGTCTCGGAGCCATCATTACTCCTCATGAAGTATTGTCAAACGGCCTTCCTTTACTTCGCCACTATCTTGAGACATTCTTAAGATAAACATTATTTATCTTTTCATTTATTTTTCAAACTTATCTTTACTTTTGTCTCTCAAGATGATCGCCGAACAGTATTCCCTTTTGGGGCTCACCCATCTGTCTTGGGATTTTTCTTAACCCCTCAAGATGATTGCCAAACGGTATTCCCTTTTGGGGCTCACCCATTGGTCTTGAGACCTAAGATAAATATTCATTTTTCTTTTATCTTTTTCCTTTATTTCTGACTTTTCTTAATCCTGTCTCTCAAGATGATCGCCGAACGGTATTCCCTTTTGGGGCTCACCCATCTGTCTAAGGATTTTCCTTAACCCCTCAAGATGATTGCTGAACGGTCTTCCCTTTTGGGGCTCGCCCATCTGTCTTGAAACCCTTTATAAGATAAATGTTTTCCTTGCCTTCTCATTAAGACATTATACATCATAACATTATGATTTTCATTTTAATTATTTTTATTATAGTTTTCTTATAACTATAACTTCATAATTTAGAGTCCTCATTTTCAATTACATCTATTTCCATATCATAGAATGTAATATATGAATAACATGTAACGTACTGTTATCATCACTCTATATCGTTAACACGTTACAGAACATCATCTTACGATTTGACCATAGTATTATTATACTATCTTTTTCCAGAATTTCAATATATCCTTATCAAATCATTCATAGTATCATTATACTAGTTTCTAGTATTTCTCATACTATTTTCCAGCAATTAAACATAGTAAGATAATACTATTTTCAAACAATTTAACATAGTAAGGTAATACTATCATAGTATAATTATACTATTTTTACAGCATTTTAATATAGTAATATCATACTATTTATTTCCATAGATATAGTAGAATAATTATCATCTAATCATAACCTTCATTCTAAATTACTATTTAGAATGATATCATAGAATATCACGTACACATTTCACCTTATATAAAAATACTTTCTTTTACCAACCTTCATTCTAAAATGCTATTTAAAATGAGATCCTCGAATATAACTTACACTTTTTACCGAAACCGAAGTAGGGCTTAGCACAATCCCTCTCTTCTTTTCTTTCTTTCTTTCTTCTTCCTTTTCGTTCTTAATTTCTTTGTTTCTCTTTCTCTTTCTCTTTCTCAGCAACTAGGATTAAGCATAAGAGATGGGCATGTTTCTTTATCCTTCCCACAAGCTTAACACCATGGTGTGTATACTAAGAATGGCCCGTGTGGTCTACTAGTCTCTACCAAAGTTGACACATTGGGATGAGCACCAAGTGGGCGTGTGGGGTCTCCTTATATAGGCAAGGGTTTTGCCTCACTCTTAACTCAAGAATCATCCTCTTAATTAACCTTAGTTCATGAACCAAAGTGTTCATGAACCCATTAATTTCGATTACCATCACTTAGCCCCTTTGTACTTTGTTCAATGAATTCAAGGTACAAGCACTAACAATAGTTACTTTCCTTAACCCATGGTTACCTAATTCTTTTAACTATAGTTCATGTACCTATTTAATTTGGATTCATATATCATTATTTATCCTAACTAGATACATGTATATTTCTTTATGTATATTAATATAGTTCATGGTTAACTTAACTAAGCTAGTTAATTAACCCATGATAAGCATGGTTGGGCGTGTACATCTCCCCATCCTAAGAATGTGTCTCACTTGAACTAAAATCCAGAATTTAGATTCATTCTTTGGATTTCCATACATGCATAACCATTAATATGGTTCATGTTCTTATGCTTAATTACACCAAGAGTTAACCTCTTGGTTAAGTTAACTTTTAAGCTTAACCAAAAGTGGACGTGTACATTGTTCATAGCTTAAGGGTTAATGTCCTAACCACTAGGTTCATAGATTTATACCCCATGGTTAACTTCACTTGACTTGGGTTCACACCCCTAGGGTCACTAAAGTGGGCGTGCATTATTCATGGTATGGGATGGTTCATCCCTCCTTTATCATCTTAACCCCATGCATATCTTAATGGAAATGCCATGTGGCATTTGCCACCCATAATCAAATCTTGGCCGTCCATACTTTGGATGGTGGAGATCATTCCACTTGTCAACATGATATTCTTTTAATCAATTATTGACTTTATGATTAACTTATCATAGTTAATTGACTAACCATAGTTAATCTTGGACATCCCTTTGTGGTGTTGATAGGTGGCACTTGCCACGTGTCCTTATCTTAGCTCATGATCATCATCACTTTAAATTCACCATTGATTCCCCCTTAATGTCTTGATCAACTCCTCTAGGATATTGCCACATGGCACTTGCTACATAGCATGATCTCAGCCATTGTCTTCTCTTTATTGTATACATGTATTAATTTGAGTTTAATACATAGTATATACCCTTATACTATAAGCAATATAAATTATATGCGTAAATGGTAATAAGGATTATCAAATATTCAATTATATATTGAATATTTATATAATATTTTTATTTTTAAAATATTCGGGTCATCACATTCTCCCCTTCTTATAGGAATTTTGTTCTCAAAATTTAAAATCATACCTGATTATTCGATCAATTGGGGATACTTCTCCTTGATCTCGGTCTCGCGCTCCCAAGTCGCCTCTTCTTGATTGTGATTTTTCCACAATAATTTTATTAATTAATTTGTCTTGTCCCACAATACATGCTCCTTATGATCAAGAATTTTAATGAGCCTTTCTTCGTACCATTCCACCAATAATGTGTCTCTAAATTATGGTACATCTTTGTACTCCCTGGTTGTACAACATATCGAGACTTATGAGTTTCGTCTAATAATTCATTTTCAACTCCGTATCTCTTGACACATATATACGATTTCAAAAATTTTAGAATCCCATAAGCCGAAACTTTGAAATCATTAGATTGACCTTCCTGGATTTTATCCTCAAGTGTCATTAATTCAGTATCTCGAGCCTGTGTTTCCTTAATTTTCCATATTAATTCAGGCTAAACTTGAATATTAATCAACACTGACTTTGATCTTTTTTCAAATCAAATATAAAATTCTTTAATCACTTTTCACATCCTCATTTTAATATTTTCTAATGATCCAACTGTTTTCCACCTCAGTGCATCAGCAACGATATTTTCTTTAACAATAGATATTAGATTATATAGTAGTAGTCTTTCAAGAACTCCATCTATCTTCATTGTTGCAAATTGAGTTCTTGTATGAAAAATAAATACCTCCAACTTTTGTGGTCGGTGAATACTACCAAATTTTTCCCCAAATAATTAATGTCTCCAAATTGCCAGCAACTCAAGATCATGAGTGGGGTAGTTGTTCTCCTGAGTCTTCAACTTCCTAGATGCATAAGTAATCACTTTTCCATTTTGCATCAATGCACAACTCAATCATTTATGAGACATATCATAATAGACTCCATGACCTCCCATTCCTGATGGGATTTTTAAAATTGAGTTGTGGTAAATTGACTCTTCAATTCTTGAAAACCTTTTCCTGTAATGGTGACCACTCAAATTTGACATTTTTCCTTCTTAATTCAGTTAATGGGGCAGCTAACCTAGAGAATCCATCAACAAATCTCCTGTAATAATCAGCTAGTCCTAGAAAACTTTGGATGGATCATTGGATACTATGTGACCTAAGAAAGATACATTTTCCAGCCAAAATTCGTACTTCAAGAATTTAGTGAATAATTGATATTTCCTTCAAGGTCTAGAGTATAATCTTAAGATGTTTTCTATATCGGGCTTGTTCCAAGAATAATGTCTATCGAAAAATCGATCTCCCGAACTAGAGCAAGTCTTGGTAATTCCTCAGGAAATATATCTCAAAAATTCCTTGACTACTGAGATGTTATAGATCACAAATCTTTTTCCTTTTCAATTCCTCGCATGACATACTCAAAGATGCCTAGAATCCTAAAGGTTAATGTCCTAGCCTTATAATCAACTTACAACATAGTATCTGAAATCCAATCCATCCCTAGTATGAGATTAAAATATTTTATATCTAACACTGTGAGATAAACAGTCATTTGCACAATGTCGATTTGTGTAGGACACTGATCGTAGAAGGTTTTAGTACCCAAAATCATTCCAGATGGTGTGGTAATTGACATCATGTGCTCTAATGTGTCAGGCTTAATTCTAATATTTTTAGCAAAATGGGAAGACACAAAAGAATGTGTAGAACCAGTGTCTGTTAATGTTGTAGCAGGAATTTGAAAAAGCATCTTACCTTCAATAACGTCCTCATATTCCTTGGCTTCTTCCTGAGTAATAGGGAAGACACGACCTTTGCCTCCATCCGTCAATTTCTTTAGTAACTCTGGACAATCCCTCTTGATATGTCCCATCTTGCCACACTGATAACATGCTTCAGAAATTGCTTGACATCTTTCAGAATTGTGGCCCTTTTTACCACAATGACCACAAGTTGGTACCGTCTTCTCGGTATCATTTCCTTGCTTGTTCTCTTCAAACTTTCTTTTCTTGTTCCAATCTCCCGATGGTTTATTATCCCAAGTCTTCCAGACTGGTTTCTTATCCCAAGTCCTCTCGACTGTTTTCTTCCCTTTGCCATCACTAGGCTTTTGGAATTCCTCATGGACTCTTTCAATTTTCAAGGCCCGATCTAGAATATCTGTAAACAATGTAAATCGCTGAATTGCTAACTTCCCTCGGATTGCAGTCTTCAATCCTTCCTCAAATTTATCTATTCTCCATTGTTCATCTTCCACCAATCGTGGTGCAAACCTCGATAATTCATTGAACTTTTGTTCATACTCACTAACCGTCAAACTCTCTTGTGTGAGTTGAAGAAATTCGATCTCTTTTTCTTTTTTTCATAGCAGATGAAAAATACTTTTCATAAAATAATTCAGTAAATCTTATCCAAGGAATAGGCCTAAGGTTATCTTGGATAGTTCTGTCAACTGTTATCCACCAGTGTTCAGCCTCTCCTTCTAACATAAACACGGCTAACTCGGTCTTGTTTTCCTCAACACAGGCCATTGCCCTAAAGATCTTCTCAATACCTCGAATCCATTTTTCTGCTACTAAGGGATCGGTAGCATTAGAAAATGTTGGCGGCCTCAATTTCTTGAATTACTCTAACCGGTTTCTATTCTTTGGTTCAAGGGCGCCACAACATGAGCGATATTCAGGTTCTACTGTTTTTGTATTAGGTTTGCTAGGGCTGTTATGGCTTCAAAGGCTCCAGCTTAGGTGTCGTTGGGTGCTCTTCTAGGTGGCATGTTTTCCTATTTAAAACAATAGTATAATAACTTGAAAATACAAACAATCAAGCAAACAATTCAGCCAAAAATCATAATACATAATTTATGAACAGTGCATCAAATAAACTTCAAACTTATATCATTCATTTATAACCTATATATATAAGGCTCTAAATGGTTTTCTTAGATCCCAAACTAAACTCCTCAGAGTTATCTCCCAAACTCTCTTCTCATGAATCTTCATCTTCTGGAGGCTTACTTGTTACCTCATCTTTCGAGAAGTAATCATTTAAATCCACTTTACAGTCACTAAATGATCAATAAATCCTAAAAATGATGTATACTTTAATCTCTTCCATTTACAATATTTTGAAATCATCAAAAAATTTTAGGATATTGTCATTCTCAATCATATATTAAAGATATAACTATTTCTGTCCAACTCTAAACGATCATATCAAAATTATCCACAAAAATTTCATCAAATTCATCTTCACCATTATTAGGCTTACTCATAATTTCTTCCTTGTAGTTTGCATCTATCATCAAAATAACCATTAATATAATCAAATCGTTCTATGATCTAGTTTTCATAATCATCTCGACCAGTCATTCTATGATCTAGTTTTCATAACCATCTCGACTAGTTATTCTATGATCTAGTTTTCATAACCATGTCAACCGGTCATATCATCTAATCAATGCACATTTACCCTAGTCTATACCATGTATCTATGTATATAACTAGGTTTTTGCTTGTGTATATCTATGAATAAAACTAAGTTTTATACATAGGGACATGTTATGATGGGAATTGCCTCGCTCTGATACCAACTGTCACGACCCGACTTAAACTTAACATTTCACTCATGAAATGTAAGAATAATCCATCTATGAGATCCTTTTTCTCTTATAATGTGGAAGCGTAAAATATCAAGGGAATTTAAAATTTTTAAAGCCTTCTTCTCTTTCCATATGCAATAGCCATGATAACCATGTCCATAATTAAGTTAAGGTTTACATAACCAGTTTAATTACATCTAAATGAACATATAACAAAATATAACATCAAAATCAAAGGCAACTCCGCCCTTCTTCGAACGTCGCTTTCAAGTTGTTCTTTTACTGTTCATCTGGAGACATAAAAGGTCAGTGAGCTATGAAGCCCAATAAGAATATTCCAGGATATCATGCTAAACAACAAGATAGAATAAGCATAACAATATATATATAATATTAAAAATTTTAATATTATTTTCAACATTTCTTTTAAATATCATTTTGTTGGATCCAGTTTATCTTAACTTTGCCTCTCAAGATGATCCCCGAAAGGTACACCTCTTTAGACTCATTCCGTCTCGGAGCCATCATTACTCCTCATGAAATATTGTTGAATGGCCTTCCTTTACCTCGCCACTATCTTGAGACATTTTTAAGATAAACATTCTTTATCTTTTCCTTTATCTTTTCATTTATTTTTCAGACTTGTCTCTACTCCTGTCTCTCAAGATGATCGCCGAACGGTATTCCCTTTTGGGGCTCACCCATCTGTCTTGAGATTTTTCATAACCCCTCAAGATGATTGCCGGACGGTATTCCCTTTTGGGGCTCACCCATCTGTTTTGAGACTTAAGATAAATATTCATTTTTCTTTTATCTTTTTCCTTTATTTCTAACTTATCTTAATTTTGTCTCTCAAGATGATCGCCGAACGGTATTCCTTTTTGGGGCTCACCCATTTGTCTTTGGATTTTTCTTAACCCCTCAAGATGATTGCCGAACGGTCTTTCCCTTTGAGGCTCGCCCATCTGTCTTGAAACCTAAGATAAATATTTATTTTTCTTTTATCTTTTTCCTTTATTTCCGACTTATCTTAATCCTGTCTCTCAAGATGATCGCCGAACGGTATTCCCTTTTGGGGCTCACCCATCTGTCTTAGGATTTTCCTTAACCCCTCAAGATGATTACCGAACAGTCTTCCCTTTTGGGGCTCGCCCATCTATCTGGAAACCCTTTATAAGATAAGTGTTTTCCTTGCCTTCTCATTAAGACATTATACATCATAACTGTAGAGCCCCGGACCTTTTCACATTTATACATGACCCTTCGTAGCCATTTTTCCTTTAAAGTAATGCAATTAATAAATAAGGAAGAAATTAGAAATTCTGAAATGTCAGAATTGTTCGTTTTCGAAGTACGAACCCAACGCAAGTTGAATCGTCAAAATCGGACGAACGAGTCAAAAGTTATGGCCAAAACAGTTTGGACCTGCAGACCACCGATCGCTCGGTCCATGGAGCGATCGATCGGTCCAAAACCGATCGCTCGGAGGCTATCGACTGGTCGAGATTTTTCTATGGGGAAATTTTCCAGAGAGTGAAATTTCAACCGATCGCTCGGTTATGAAACCGATCGATCGGTAGGCAACCGATCGATCGGTCATTAACACCGATCGCTCGGTCCTCGCGTTTTACAGAATTTTCACTAAGGGCATTTTCGGCATTCGGGTGTTATACCCTTTCTTATATAGGATTACCCGAGCCTTTAGGGCTCATTCTCAACCCTTAGAAGATTTGGGAGATTAGAGAGAAAGGAGAAGGTTTTCCAAAACCTAGGTTTCCATTTTGGAGAGAAATCAAAGGGTTTTGAAACCCTAGATCAACCTCAAGCCCGATTTCTTCAAGATTTCGGTTCAAGCATTCGTGGAGCTCGTGTGGGGCACTCTCCTCAAGCTAGGGCAGCAACTCACGTGCGTTTGGTGGAGGATTTCTTCCCCCATTTGTCAAGGTCGGTACTTCTTACTACCCTCCTAGTTATAGCTTCTCTTTCCCTTTATTTCTTCTTGTTTTCCTTCCCATATATATGTGTTATGAGATTGGTGGTATGAATGGTGAATGGAGATGGATGTTGGCGAATGGATGCCGTGTGGATGATGTAATGAACGAATGGGAAAGGGCATTGTACTAATAATGAACATACATACAAGTGTGATGTGAGCATAACCCACATAGAAAAGCATGATTTAGGTTTAAGTGAATAATGAACACACCACATGTTTGATGAAATGCCAAGGTGAATAAAATAAATGATAAATTAAGGGAACCCATGTTTAATTGCTCTTGAAATTTGTTAGGGTTCATGATAGTGTGTTTCTTACATTTCTTAAAATGTGTAGATTATTAATTACATAAATTGTTATATGCTATGCCTTGTGAATCACTCCAAATTGTCATATTTAATTCCAAATGCAAGTATGCACACGATCTCACGAGCACGCATGAAATGACGTGATTTACCGATGTTTTGAGTATGGGACGTAGAGGTGGGGCATATCCTAAGATATGTTTCACTTCGCTTTTGACAAGGGCAAGACAATCATGCATTGCATAGGGAAAGGTCTCCCATCCCCTCGCATGACATGCATAGCATCGCATGACACACATAGCATAGCATGGCATGACACGCATAACATAGCATCACACATTCTGCATGGATGCTAGTTGCGACGGGCTATGAACGGCAACTAGGCATTCACATTCTGCATGGATGCTAGTTGCGACGGGCTATGAACGGCAACTAGGCATACCCATCTGCATATAGGGTACTAGTTGTGACGGACTATGAACGGCAACTAGGCACGTGAACATGTTTAAGTTATGAACAAGCAAGCATGATACTCGCATGACACGCATGACATGACATGACACGCATGATATGACAAGATAAGACAACATAACAAGTTTCAAGCACGGAAATGGTATTTTCAAGTCAAGTCAAGTGCACGATGTTTTCAAGAGGTTTCATCGGCTTTCTACGAAATACAAGTATGATTACAAATTGTTTTGTTTCCTTGTATGATATAAATTGTTCATGTTCTATATGTGCAACTTGCTTCCTCCTTTATGTATGCTATCTGTATGCTATGACTGTTGGTTAGTGCTTAGTACCCGCTGAGTATTCCATGCTCAGCCGTACTTCTTATGTCGGCAGGTGACGGCGGAGCAGCTGCTCCATTTGATATCTGTGCTCCGAGTCCATGGGTGGAGGAGGAGTACGTCGAGGAGCCTTTTGAGGAACCTCCAGTTGAGGGTTACCATTAGGTGGTTGTAGATTCTGAGAGGATTAGCTGTGGGTGAGATGAGAGATTTTATCCATGTATTTTGGCGGGTCTGTCCGCACTTTCTTTTGGTTACCTTTTTTGTATAAACTTGGACCATATGTATATACTTAGAGGTTTGTTAGACTTCCGCTGTGTTTTATAGTTATGTTTCCGCTATAATGTCCTCTATTGTATATGCTCTGTGGGGTTTTGCAGGTTGGTTTGTCAAGCAAGTCATGTAAGTCATGATTGAGTCGTCCAAGATTCACTCTAACTCCTAGGGTGGATTTTGGGGCGCGACAATAACATTATGATTTCCATTTTAATTATTTTTATTATAGTTTTCTTATAACTATAACTTCATAATTTAGAGTCCTCATTTTCAATTACATCTATTTCCACATCATAGAATGTAATATATGAATAACATGTAACGTACTAGTATCATCACTCTATATCATTAACACATTACATAACATCATCTTACGATTTGACCATAGTATTATTATACTATCTTTTTCCAGAATTTCAACATATCCTTATCAAATCATTCATAGTATTATTATACTAGTTTCTATTATTTCTTATACTATTTTTCAGCAATTAAACATAGTAAGATAACACTATTTTCAAACAATTAAACATAGTAAGGTAATACTATTTTCAAACAATTCAACATAGTAAGGTAATACTATCATAGTATTATTATACTATTTTTACAGCATTTTAATATAGTAATATCATATTATTTATTTTCATAGATATAGTAGAATAATTATCATCTAATCATAACCTTCATTCGAAATTACTATTTAGAATGATATCATAGAATATCACTTACATATTTCACCTTATATAAAAACTAGCAGGTGGCACGTGCTATGCACGTGAGAGCGAGGGGAAGGAGTTACCCACAGTTAATAGGAGTTAAAAGGGAACCGTGTTAACCCGCGGGTGCGATTGAACTTGCCAGTGGCATGTGCGATGCACGTGAGAGCGAGGGGAAGGAGTTAACCACAATTAATAGGAGTTAAAAGGGACACATGTTAACCCACGGGTGCGATTGAACTCTCCCCGAGTTCAATCGTGATTGGCTATGATTCTAAATAGATAGATGAGCAAGAGGTAGTTTGGAAATAAAATCAAAGGCAAGGGGTAGTTTGGGTTTTAAAGCAAAACATTAAATCAAAATTTTGTTTTTATATAAGGGTAATATGGGAATTTCAGAAAAATCATCTACGCCAGCCTCTCCCATTATAATAGTAAAGATACTTGCTTTTACTAACCTTCATTCTAAAATGCTATTTAAAATGAGATCCTCGAATATAACTTACACTTTTTACCGAAACCCAAGTAGGGCTTCGCACAATCCCTCTCTTCTTTTCTTTCTTTCTTTCTTCTTCTTTTTCCTTCTTAATTTCTTTCTTTCTCTTTCTCTTTCTCTTTCTCAGCAACTAGGATTAAGCATAAGAGATGGGCATGTTTCTTTATCCTTCCCACAAGCTTAACACCATAATGTGTACACTAAGAATGGCCGTGTGGTCTACTAGTCTCTACCAAAGTCAACACAATGGGATGAGCACCAAGTGGGCGTGTGGGGTCTCCTTATATAGGCAAGGGTCTTGCCTCACTCTTAACTCAAGAATCATCCTCTTAATTAACCTTAGTTCATGAACCAAAGTGTTCATGAACCCATTAATTTCGGTTACCATCACTTAGCCTATCGGGATCCAGAACCCACCCTAGGAGTTAGAGTGAACTTTGGACGACTAATCATGACTTGCTTGACAAACCAACCTGCAAAACCCACAGAGCATATACAATAGAGGACATCATAGCGGAAACATAACCATAAAGCACAGCGGAAGTCTAAACAAACCTCTATGTATATACAAATCCAAGTTTACACAAAAGAAATCCAAAAGAAAGTGCAAACAGACCAGCCAAAATACATGAATGTATATCTCTCATCTCACCCACAACTATTCACTCAGAATCTACCACCACCTAATAATAACCCTCTCCCTGAGGCTCCTCCACCGGGTCCTCAACGTACTCCTCTTCCACCCAAGGGCTCGGAGCATAGACATCAAATGGAGTAGCAGCTCCCTCAGAACCTGCCGACATAAATGTACGGCTGAGCATGGAATACTCAGCGTGTACCAAATACTAACCAACAGTCATAGCATACAGATAGCGATACATAGACCAGGAAACAATTCACACATGCAAAGCAGGAATAATTCATATCATAACAATAAAGTAAAGCAGTATATAATCATGCTTGCATTCATAAGAGCCGATAAAACCCTTGAAAACACCGTGCGCTTGACTTGACTTAAGGTACCATTTTCGTGCTTAAAAACTCGTCTTGTCTATTTTGCTTGATTCTTGTATGTCGTGTCATGTCATGCATGTCATGCGTGCTTGCTTGTGATCATGTAACTTGTGAGCTAAACTTGTAAGGTGTACTTATGAGATGCGCTTGTGAGATGCCTTGAGAAGGAAGGGAGACCCTTCTTTATGCAATGCACTTGAGAGGGAAGGGAGACCCTTCTTCATGATATGTATGTACTTACGAGGGAAGGGAGGCCCTTCTTTATGCTATGCACTTGTGAGTGAGGGGAGACCCCTCGTGGAATGTTTGTTCTTGTTTTCTTGTGAAAAGTGAGGTAAAACATATCGTAGGATATGTGCCACCTCTAATCATGTTCTTGAAAACCTCGGTAAATCATGTCATGCATGCCGTGCTCGTGGGATCATGTGCATAAGTGCATTGGAATTTAAAGATGACATTTGGGGACTTCACAATATATAGCATGTTGCAACTTAAAAATAAGCATTTATGACATTTTAAAGAAAACAAGAACTCACATTATCATAAGCCCTAACAAGTTCATAAGTAATTAAGCATGCATTTTCTTAATCTATCCTTCGTTTTGTTCACCTTGGCATTTCATCAAGCATAGGGTGTGTCCATTATTTATTTTAATCTAAATCATGCTTTTCTAGGTGGTTTATGCTCACATCATACATGTTTGTTCATTATGGGTAAAATGCCCTCCCCATTTCATTCATCACATCATTTCACACGGCATCCAATCGCCAACACCCCTCTCCATCCACACCATTCACCATTTCAACTCATCATCCATTTATAGATGGAAGAAAACAAAGAATACAAGAATAAGAGAAGAAAGAAAAGCTATAACTAGGAGGGTAGCAAGAGGTACCGACCTTGACAAATGAGGGGAAGAATCCCCTTCCAAAACGTCCGTGAGGTGCTGCCCTAGCTTGGAGAAACTCCTCCTAGTGTGCTTGAATCAAAATCTTGAAGCAATCCAAGCTTGAGGTGATTGTGGGTCTTGAAACCCCTTTGATTTCTCCCCAAAGCAAACCCTAGGTTTGGAAACCCTTCTCCTTTCTCTCTATCTCTCAAAAGACTCTAAGGGTTGTGTATGAACCCTCAAATGATCGGGCAAAGCCTTTAAGGCATGAGTGAAACGCCCAAAAGATGAAAACACCCTTAATGAAATTTCTGCAAAAACACGAATACCGAGCGATCGGTGGTTATGACCGATCGATCGGTTGCCTACCGAGCGATCGGTGTGTTGACCGAGCTCTCGACCAAAAAATAACTCTCTGGAAAATTTCCCCATACAAAAATCTTGACCGGTCGATAGCTACCGATTGATCGGTTTTGGACCGATCGATCGCTCCATGGACCGAGCGTTCAGTTGCCTGCAGGTCCAAACTATTTTAGCCATATCTTTTGACTCGCTCGTCGGATTTCGACTATTCAACTTGCGTTGGGTTCGTACTTCGAAAAAGAACATTTCTAACATTTTAGAATTTTCAATTTCTTCTTTATTTATTAATTGTACTACTTTAAAGATAAATAGGCTACGAAAGTACCATGTATTAAGCATGAAAAAGTCCGGGTGTAGAGCCCCGGACCTTTTCACATTTAATGCATGACACTTTCGTTTCCATTTTACCTTTAAAGGGAAATAATTAATAAATAAGGAAGAAATTGGAAATTCTGAAATGTTAGAAATGTTCATTTTCGAAGTACGAACCCAACGCAAGTTGAATAGTCGAAATCCGACGAGCGAGTCAAAAGATATGGCTAAAATAGTTTGGACCTGCAGGCAACTGAACGCTCGGTCTATGGAGCGATCGATCGGTCCAAAACCGATCAATCGGTAGCTATCGACCGGTCAAGATTTTTGTATGGGGAAATTTTCCAGAGAGTGAAATTTTAACCGATCGCTCGGTTATGAAACCGATCGATCGGTAGACAACCGATCGATCGGTCATTAACACCGATCGTTCAGTCCTCGTGTTTTTGCAGAAATTTCATTAAGGGTGTTTTCATCTTTTGGGCGTTTCACTCATACCTTATAGGCTTTGCCCGATCATTTGAGGGTTCATACACAACCCTTAGAGTCTTTTGAGAGATAGAGAGAAAGAAGAAGGTTTTCCAAAACCTAGGTTTCCATTTTGGAGAGAAATCAAAGGGTTTTGAAACCCTAGATCAACCTCAAGCCCGATTTCTTCAAGATTTCGGTTCAAGCATTCGTGGAGCTCGTGTTCCAAGCTAGGCAGCAACTTACGTGCATTTTGGAAGGGGATTCCTTCCCTCTTTTGTCAAGGTCGGTACTTCTTACTACCCTCCTAGTTATAGCTTCCCTTTTTCCTTTGTTTCTCCTTGTTTTCCTTGACCTATATGTGTATTATGAGATTGGTGGTATGAATGGTGAATGGAGATGGATGTTGGCGAATGGATGCCGTGTGGATGATGTGATGAACGAATGGGAAAGGGCATTGTACTAATAATGAACATACAAGCGTGATGTGAGCATAACCCACCTAGAAAAGCATGATCTAGGTTTAAGTGAATAATGAACACACCCCATGTTTGATGAAATGCCAAGGTGAATAAAATAAATGGTAAGGAAAACCATGTTTAATTGCTCTTGAAATTTGTTAGGGTTCATGATAGTGTGTTTCGTACATTTCTTAAAATGTGTAGATTATTACTCACTTAAATTGTTATATGCTATGCCTTGTGAATCACTCCAAATTGCCATATTTAATTCCAAATGCAAGTATGCACACGATCTCACGAGCACGCATGAAATGACGTGATTTACCGATGTTTTGAGTATGGGACGTAGAGGTGGGGCATATCCTAAGATATGTTTCACTTCGCTTTGGAAAAGGGCAAGACAATCATGCATTGCATAGGGAAAGGTCTCCCATCCCCTCGCATGACATGCATAGCATCGCATGACACACATAGCATAGCATGGCATGACACGCATAGCATAGCATCACATGGCACGCATAACTCTGCATGGCATGACATGCATGGATGCTAGTTGCGACGGGCTATGAACGGCAACTAGGCATTCACATTCCGCATGGATGCTAGTTGCGACGGGCTATGAACGGCAACTAGGCATACCCATATGCATATAGGGTACTAGTTATGACGGACTATGAACGACAACTAGGCATGTGAACATGTTTAAATTATGAACAAGCAAGCATGATACTCGCATGACACGCATGACATGACATGACACGCATGATATGACAAGATAAGACTGTAGAACCCCGGAACCGAGTTCACTATGCTATGAATAGTGTTAGTGAATAGTGTCCTTATATGGTGTGTGTAAAGGCCTAAGGCCTCTCATTTTGTTCTTGATATTATGATTAGTCAATTGAGGGTTTTAGATACATGGTTTGAGTCTTAAAAAGAGAGTGTAAAGATACTCTAAGTGGGTAAAATCAAGGGTACAAATACCCTAAGTGTTTCAATGGGTTGTTGGTGAATAGTGCTAGTGCATGAGGAATAGAGAGGCCGGAGCCTCTCATGCATGTCGGTGTGAATTTGATGATCATTGAGGTGGGTTAAAGACTTATGAAAAATGATTTATGAGTTGTGAGTAGGGTGTTGGACACAAGGGAAAAGAGTGTGAAAACACTCGAGGTGTTCTAGGTGTTGAAAAGGTATGTCTTGGCATTTGCTTCAACTTTAAAGGGCTCTAGTTTAGTCATCGTTGTTCATAATCGAATGATTACTGAATTTTTGGAAAGATATTAGAACCCTCTTCAAGGTTCATGTTTATCATTTTCCCAGATTTTGAGTCGGGGCCGAGTCAAAAGTGGGAATTCCAAAATCGGGTCGGCTGCAAATCTGGGCTGTCGCAACCCATTGCAGACCAGTCAGCTTTAGGGGCATTTTTGTCTATTAATAAAGAAGAATTAGAATTTCTTCAAAACACAAAAATTGTTCCTCTTCGAAATACGAATCCAACGCAAGTTGAATCGTCAAAATCGGAGCTCCGAGTCAAAATTTATGGCCAAAATACTGAAGTGCGTTTTGCAGCACCGGTCAATACCGAGAGATCGGTCCACTACCGAGAGATCGGTCATAAGCACCGATTGATCGGTCCACTACCGATCGATCGGTCATCTATCGGTCGTCTATCGGTCCTACGCGATTTTCAGAATTTTTTTAAGGGGTTTTTTGGTCTTTTGGCCACTCCACCCTTATTTTTAAGGGTTGGCTCGAGCCAAGGGTGTTCATAAACACCCTTAGCCATATTTTGAGAGGGAGTGAGAGATGAGAGAAGGGGTTTTCACCTAGGGCATCAAGTGGAGAAAGATCAAGGGTTTTGAAACCCTAGAGCATCCCAAAAAGCTTGGATCTCTCAATTTACGACTCAAGCACATGAGTAGCACGTTCTCCAAGCTCGGCAGCATCTTCCATGGTATTTTTCAAGGGTTTTCTTCCCCTTATCAAGGTTAGTACACCCTTCCTAGTTAAGCTTAGTGATAACCTAGGTTTTCTTTTAAGCATGCTTGTGTGTGATCTTGTATATATTCCCTCTTCTTAATAATGTATAAAATGCCCTAAATGAACAAGATGAATTAAATGGTTGTGGATGTGGATGGTAGAGGTGCTTGGATGCCATGTAGAGGTGATGATTATTGTGTGATGAAAATGGTGGAAGGGCAATGTATCCATAACGCACATACACTACATGTTTGATGAAATGCTTGATTTAAATATACAAGTTAAAGGTTAAAAGAATTATTGCATATCACATATTTGATGAAATGCATGAATGAGGACTAAATTAAGACAATGAAAATATGATTTAGGGGTTTCTCCCCAATTGGGAAACTTGAATGAAATGTTATACATGTTCCTCGAAAACTCATATGCTTATTAGGATTATAGTAATACTATATGATGTTTATCATTATATCACCATTATATCACCAATTGTTATGCATGCATGATTATGTCACTATGATTTCCACAACTTGCTACACACAAGCACAGATATGCGAATGAACTAAGGTTTTTAAATGAGCATTAAGAAGTGAAACGAGTACAGGTAAATGTAAGGAAAATAAGTAAGGCCTCACACGCATAAGTTTGATAAATGAAATGTCAAGGAGGTTGGTAGCCCCGGTTAAGGGTGCTAACCTCTAGCTCATAAGAAAAGTATTGGAATTGTCAAGGGGGTTGGAAGCCCAGGACTGTGCGGGTGCTAACCCCTGGCTCATAAGAAAGAACTTGAAAGTATTGTACTGTCAAGGAGGTTGGTAGCCCAGGATTATGCGGGTGCTAACCTCTGGCTCATAAGAAAGAAAATGAACTGTCAAGGAGGTTGGTAGCCCCGGTTAAGGATGCTAACCTCTGGCTCATAAGGAAAGTAACGGTATTGTCAAGGAGGTTGGTAGCCCAGGATTATGCGGGTGCTAACCTCTGGCTCATAAGAAAGGTGTTGTATTGTCAAGGGGGTTGGTAGCCCAGGGATGTGCGGGTGCTAACCCCTTGCTCATAAGAAATATATTGTACTGTCAAGGAGGTTGGTAGCCCAGGGATATGCGGGTGCTAACCTCTGGCTCATAAGAAAAGAATTGAATTGTCAAGGAGGTTGATTAACTTCTGGCTCAGAAGAAAAGTAATAGAATTGTCAAGGGGGTTGGTAGCCTAGGATTGTGCGGGTGCTAACCCCTGGCTCATAAGAAAGATATGGAACTATCAAGGAGGTTAGTAGCCCAGGATTATGCGGGTGCTAACCTCTGGCTCATAAGTAAGGTATCGTACTGTCAAGGAGGCTGGTAGCCCAGGGATGTGCGGGTGCTAGCCTCTGGCTCATAAGAAGTGTATTGTAATTTCAAGGGGGTTGGTAGCCCAGGGATGTGCGGGTGCTAACCTCTGGCTCATAAGAAAGGTATTTTACTGTCAAGGAGGTTGGTAGCCCAGGGATATGCGGGTGCTAACCTCTGGCTCATAAGAAATATTGAAAGGACAACTCAAAGAGGAATTGTATGATGCATAGACATGTTTTAGTTTCATAATAATTATGACTTGATAAAATGTTTATGTATTATGTTGCTTTACATAATTATGATCTGTACTATTCCATCACTTGTATATGTTATTTACTCGTTATTATAATGGTTAGCTAGGAGCTTGTACTCGCTGAGTATTCCATGCTCAGCCGTACTTTTATGTCGGCAGGTACAATATACGTTTATGTATTCTGGGTCCGTGGATCGAGGTTATCAAGGAGAGTAGGAGCTTGATTGAATTGTCACCAGACATTGGGGGCTCGGATATGTGGTACTATGGGGGGGGGGGTTGAGTGAGAGAGACATGTATTTTGGGATTTACTTTTGGGGGGATTTTCATGTAGGCTTGAATTGGTGATTCAAGCATTTGTACATCTGTATTATTGTATTTTATTCAGTCGTTCATTTTTGTAAACACTTGGGAGTACATTTATTTTAAAGAAATTTTATGTGTCACTTTTTGGCATGCCTTGTATGCTCTTGCAGGATGGTTGTCGTGGTAGGTAACGAGCTCAAATATCGCCTAACTCCTGGGGGGTGTTTTGGGGCGTTACAGAAGTGGTATCAGAGCCTAGGCATTAGGTCTCTAGGGTTACTTAGAGTTCGATACCATGATTGAACAAGACATTAGGTCTAAGAAGGGAGTCGTATTCCAAGTATAGACTAATCACTTAGTCCTTGTTTGTGACGGGTTTACTACAACCAAAAGTTAGTACCTATTTCACTAGAAAACTAAAAAGTTTTATATATACTTATACTATTATGTGCTGCATTGCAATGTGATATTATATACTAAATCTGGTGTGCATACTATATGTTATGTGCTAAGTGAAAACCTATGCTTTATGATCGGGTTTCCCAGTTTGGCTCATGAGTTGTTGTAATACTTAGGCTAGGGTCTAGCCTAGGTGTTGTTTGACAAGGGAGGGGTAGGTCCTTGTCATACATTGTGTTATTAGGTTTCGGAAGGGATTTATTTCCCAAGAGAGGCTATAGGATGCTCTTAGATCTACAAGTCTAGTACATTTAGATTTATTGCGAAATTTAGGACATAGGTCTTGATATATATATACTATTATGCATATCTGGTGTAAATTGAATTGTTAAATTATACATAATGTATCTTACATCACAAATGAGCATAAGTCGCACATCACAGTATGACGATGTAAGTTCAAGTAACCCCATGACTAGTAGGAACATATATAAATATCAATATATTTTAAACAGACTCAAGGATGCTTGATGCACGCTTCTAGGTACAGATGCGCATTATCTGCAGCACGTTCTAGACTCAGTGCTCAGTCCAAAATAAGAAATACAGTATAACTTCAAGGATAATCATGCCCTTTCATGCATAGCATACACTCCATGTATCGCATAAGCATCATGCATGGCATGCACTCCATACACATCATAAGCATCACACACATCCTGCGTGCACCATATAGATCATAGAATCATCATACATGTCACAAAGATTTAAAGGAAATTGCTTAAATAACTCAAGGGTGTAAACAACTCATTAGTCGTAATCTTAAGCCGGTTAATGTCTTAAGTGTGTAGTCGGTTAGGGTTTCAACCAAGTTTTAGAACGTAGCTTTGCTAGGAAACCAAAGTGTATGCCTATACTATAAATGGTACACCATGATGTATACGAAGCGTTTATATAACCACTATATGCTCATTGAACTATTCAAAGAGCTTGATTCAAATTAGATTCACGTTGTGTTATTGCTTTCAGGACTATAGTCATGAGATGCAGGAATCGAAGAAGTAAGAACCTAGTGTGAAGTTCTTGGATGATTGTAAAACATGATATTATACTACTATATGTGCAAATTATTGTGATGTACGAACTCACGTGTGCTTAATGAAAAATAAAACTGTAGTTAGGTATTGTACTTAGGTGCCTTGTTGATAAGCACATGCTAAGCCCACGTGTTGATCGATGCAAGATCAAATTATTAGTTGTCAAGCCTCGTTTCATTTAGGGTTTCCATTGACAAACTTATGTCTCATCTCGTGTACGTGTGGGAGAAGTCTCCCCTTTTGTTGTCCTGGTGTCCAAATTTAGAGGACGAAATTCCTATAAGGGGGGGAGGATGTAGAACCCCGGAACCGAGTTCACTATGCTATGAATAGTGTTAGTGAATAGTGTCCTTATATGGTGTGTGTAAAGGCCTAAGGCCTCTCATTGTGTTCTTGATATTATGATTAGTCAATTGAGGGTTTTAGGTACATGGTTTGAGTCTTAAAAAGAGAGTGTAAAGATAATCTAAGTGGGTAAAATCAAGGGTACAAATACCCTAAGTGTTTCAATGGGTTGTTGGTGAATAGTGCTAGTGCATGAGGAATAGAGAGGCCGGAGCCTCTCATGCGTGTAGGTGTGAATTTGATGATCATTGAGGTGGGTTAAAGACTTATGAAACATGATTTATGAGTTGTGAGTAGGGTGTTGGACACAAGGGAAAAGAGTGTGAAAACACTCGAGGTGTTCTAGGTGTTGAAAAGGTATGTCTTGGCATTTTCTTCAACTTTAAAGGGTTCTAGTTTAGTCATCGTTGTTCAGAATCGAGTGATTACTGAATTTTTGGAAAGATATTAGAACCCTCTTCAAGGTTCATGTTTATCATTTTCCCAGATTTTGAGTCGGGGCCGAGTCAAAAGTGGGAATTCCAAAATCGGGTCGGCTGCAAATCTGGGCTGTCGCAACCCATTGCAGACCAGTCAGCTTTAGGGGCATTTTTGTCTATTAATAAAGAAGAATTAGAATTTCTTCAAAACACAAAAATTGTTCCTCTTCGAAATACGAATCCAACGCAAGTTGAATCGTCAAAATCGGAGCTCCGAGTCAAAATTTATGGCCAAACTACTGAAGTGCGTTTTGCAGCACCTGTCAATACCGAGAGATCGGTCCACTACCGAGAGATCGGTCATAAGCACCGATCGATCGGTCCACTACCGATCGATCGGTCATCTATCGGTCGTCTATCGGTCCTACGCGATTTTCAGAATTTTTTTAAGGGGTTTTTTGGTCTTTTGGCCACTCCACCCTTATTTTTAAGGGTTGGCTCGAGCCAAGGGTGTTCATAAACACCCTTAGCCATATTTTGAGAGGGAGTGAGAGATGAGAGAAGGGGTTTTCACCTAGGGCATCAAGTGGAGAAAGATCAAGGGGTTTTGAAACCCTAGAGCATCCCAAAAGCTTGGATCTCTCAATTTACGGACTCAAGCACGCTGAGTAGCACGTTCTCCAAGCTCGGCAGCATCTTCCATGGTATTTTTCAAGGATTTTCCTCCCCTATTCAAGGTTAGTACACCCTTCCTAGTTAAGCTTAGTGATAACCTAGGTTTTCCTTTAAGCATGCTTGTGTGTGATCTTGTATATATTCCCTCTTCTTAATAATGTATAAAATGCCCTAAATGAACAAGATGAATTAAATGGTTGTGGATGTATGGGATGTGGATGGTAGAGGTGCTTGGATGCCATGTAGAGGTGATGATTATTGTGTGATGAAAAGGGTGGAAGGGCAATGTATCCATAACGCACATACACTACATGTTTGATGAAATGCTTGATTTAAATATACAAGTTAAAGGTTAAAAGAATTATTGCATATCACATATTTGATGAAATGCATGAATGAGGACTAAATTAAGACAATGAAAATATGATTTAGGGGTTTCTCCCCAATTGGGAAACTTGAATGAAATGTTATACATGTTCCTCGAAAACTCACATACTTATTAGGATTATAGTAATACTATATGATGTTTATCATTATATCACCATTATATCACCAATTGTTATGCATGCATGATTATGTCACTATGATTTCCACAACTTGCTACACACAAGCACAGATATGCGAATGAACTAAGGTTTTTAAATGAGCATTAAGAAGTGAAACGAGTACAGGTAAATGTAAGGAAAATAAGTAAGGCCTCACACGCATAAGTTTGATAAATGAAATGTCAAGGAGGTTGGTAGCCCCGGTTAAGGGTGCTAACCTCTAGCTCATAAGAAAAGTATTGGAATTTTCAAGGGGGTTGGAAGCCCAGGACTGTGCAGGTGCTAACCCCTGGCTCATAAGAAAGGACTTGAAAGTATTGTACTGTCAAGGAGGTTGGTAGCCTAGGATTATGCGGGTGCTAACCTCTGGCCCATAAGAAAGAAAATGAACTGTCAAGGAGGTTGGTAGCCCCGGTTAAGGATGCTAACCTCTGGCTCATAAGGAAAGTAACGGTATTGTCAAGGAGGTTGGTAGCCCAGGATTATGCGGGTGCTAACCTCTGGCTCATAAGAAAGGTGTTGTATTGTCAAGGGGGTTGGTAGCCCAGGGATGTGCGGGTTCTAACCCCTTGCTCATAAGAAATATATTGTATTGTCAAGGAGGTTGGTAGCCCAGGGATATGCGGGTGCTAACCTCTGGCTCATAAGAAAAGAATTGAATTGTCAAGGAGGTTGATTAACCTCTGGCTCAGAAGAAAAGTAATGGAATTGTCAAGGGGGTTGGTAGCCCAGGATTGTGCGGGTGCTAACCCCTGGCTCATAAGAAAGATATGGAACTATCAAGGAGGTTAGTAGCCCAGGGATGTGCGGGTGCTAACCTCTGGCTCATAAGTAAGGTATCGTACTGTCAAGGAGGCTGGTAGCCCAGGGATGTGCGGGTGCTAGTCTCTGGCTCATAAGAAGTGTATTGTACTGTCAAGGGGGTTGGTAGCCCAGGGATGTGCGGGTGCTAACCCCTGGCTCATAAGAAAGGTATTGTACTGTCAAGGAGGTTGGTAGCCCAGGGATATGCGGGTGCTAACCTCTGGCTCATAAGAAATATTGAAAGGACAACTCAAAGAGGAATTGTATGATGCATAGACATGTTTTAGTTTCATAATAATTATGACTTGATAAAATGTTTATGTATTATGTTGCTTTACATAATTATGATCTGTACTATTCCATCACTTGTATATGTTATTTACTCGTTATTATAATGGTTAGCTAGGAGCTTGTACTCGCTGAGTATTCCATGCTCAGCCGTACTTTTATGTCGGCAGGTACAATATACGTTTATGTATTCTGGGTCCGTGGATCGAGGTTATCAGGGAGAGTAGGAGCTTGATTGAATTGTCACCAGACATTGGGGGCTCGGATATGTGGTACTATGGGGGGGGGGTTGAGTGAGAGAGACATGTATTTTGGGATTTACTTTTGGGGGAATTTTCATGTAGGCTTGAATTGGTGATTCAAGCATTTGTACATCTGTATTATTGTATTTTATTCAGTCGTTCGTTTTTGTAAACACTTGGGAGTACATTTATTTTAAAGAAATTTTATGTGTCACTTTTTGGCATGCCTTGTATGCTCTTGCAGGATGGTTGTCGTGGTAGGTAACGAGCTCAAATATCGCCTAACTCCTAGGGGGTGTTTTGGGGCGTTACAAAGACAACATAACAAGTTTCAAGCACGGAAATGGTATTTTCAAGTCAAGTCAAGTGCACGATGTTTTCAAGAGGTTTCGTCGGCTTTCTACGAAATACAAGCATGATTATAAATTGTTTTGCTTCCTTGTATGATATAAATTGTTCATGTTCTATATATGCAACTTGCTTCCTCCCTTATGTATGCTATCTGTATGCTATGACTGTTGGTTAGTGCTTAGTACCCGCTGAGTATTCCATGCTCAGCCGTACTTCTTATGTCGGCAGGTGACGGCGGAACAGCTGCTCCATTTGATATCTGTGCTCCGAGTCCATGGGTGGAGGAGGAGTACGTCAAGGAGCCTTTTGAGGAACCTCCAGTAGAGGGTTACCATTAGGTGGTTGTAGATTCTGAGTGGATTAGCTGTGAGTGAAATGAGAGATTATATCCATGTATTTTGGCGGGTCTGTCCGCACTTTCTTCTGGTTACTTTTTGTATAAACTTGGACCATATGTATATACTTAGAGGTTTGTTAGACTTCCGCTGTGTTTTATAGTTATGTTTCCGCTATAATGTCCTCTATTGTATATGCTCTGTGGGTTTTTGCAGGTTGGTTTGTCAAGCAAGTCATGTAAGTCATGATTGAGTCGTCCAAGATTCACTCTAACTCCTAGGGTGGGTTTTGGGTCGTGACAGAAGTGGTATCAGAGCTTAGGCTTTAGGTCTCTAGGGTCACTTAGAATCTTATACCACGGCTTGACAAGAGCATGTGTCAGGAAACAAGTTAGGAAGAAGGTAAGTCGGAAGAGAGTCTTGATCCAAGTGTGAGACTAAACTTTAGTCTTAGTCTAAAATGGTTGCTTTAACCAAGTACGGGTCCTAGGTACGCTAGAACGCTAAAGTATAAGTATAATGTGATGAATACTCTGATGATTTGAAGTGATGTATATTAGTATTATACAACTAATACAAATTGAATTATTGTGAAATGGCATTGAAATAAACTGTGGTTTCAAGTGAGACTCATGTGGTGCTATTGTTCTCAGGATTTAGTCATGAGGCGGGGCACACGGGGTCGTGGACCACATACCAGAGCTTCCTCTTCTTCACGGGATGAGGATGAGCAGCCGGACCTCTCTCAGGTCTTAGGCTCTATTGCTGAGACACTCTCCATACTGGCTGCTCGGCAGGCTATACCATCATCGGCGGCACCTACTCCACCGCCCGCAGCTCCAGTACATCGTACCGCAGGAGTTGAGGCATTCAGGAGATTGAGGCCTCCATCCTTCCATGGGAGTGTGGACCCTCTTGCTGCGGAGGCGTGGATCCTCCAGATGGAGAAGATTTTTACGGTCCTCTCGCCTACAGAGGAGGATAGAGTAGCGTGGGCAGTTTTCATACTAGAGGGTGAAGCCCACCATTGGTGGTTGTCCGCATTGAGGACGCGAGACTTGACCATGCAGGGTCAACCTTGGACTTGGGAGGAGTTCAAGGATACTTTTTACAAGAAGTATTTTCCTATCGGTGCACGGGAAAAGAAAGAGAGAGAATTCATCAACCTTGAGCAAGGTTCGATGTCTGTGGCCGCTTATGAGGCCAAGTTCTCGGAGCTATCACGCTTCGCGACACATATGATTGCCACCGAGGCGATGAAGGCGAGAAGATTTGAGCAAGGGCTCAAGGATGTTATTATGGAGAAAGTTTCCGTTTTCAGGCATGCTACCTACCCTGAAGTGGTAGACAAGGCCTTATTGGTCGAGGCCAATTCTGAAGCGTTGTCTAAGAAGAGAGAGTTGGCAAGAGGCCAAGCCAGTAGTTCAGCACCTCCAGAGAGGTGGGCTCGAACCGGCCCTTATCAGTATACATGGCCAGCACCACCGATGAGGCTGACTTATGCGGCCCCAGCACCGCGGCAGTACGTGCCACAGGCACCTCGACCTCAGGCTCTCCCGGCCCCATGGCCAGTTGCACCTCAGGTGGCGAGATATGCTCCACCTCAGGCCCCTCTTACCCGCACACACGAGGCCTGCCCTTCATGCGGCCGAAGGCACCCAGCCGGGGATTGCCTAAGAGCATCGGGTGGATGTTTTCACTGTGGTCACCAGGGCCATGGTGATCAGGGATTGCCCTACCCGGCATTTACCAAGCCAGTCTCAGGGGATTAGGCCACCAGCACGCCCAGCAGGATCATATCAGGCGTCATCTTAGACTACCCGGTCTACACCTCAGTCTCGCCAGGCGAACCAGGGGCGAGTTTTTGCCTTGACAGAGGGTGATGCACTTGCATCTGACGATGTGGTGCAAGGTACGCGTTAGGAGTTATTTCCCTTATTCGTGATTGTTATGTTATGTTTTATTCCTTGTGTACGTAGTTGGTATGCTATATATATATATATACCTACGTGTATACACTGTTGAGGCTTGAATTGACGTAACTAGCTAAAATTTCAGGAACCCTACTAGTCAATGAGTATTTGGCTCGAGTGTTGATTGATACCGGGTCTACTCATTCGTTTGTCTCGCCGAGTTTTTCAGAAGGCTTTTCTGGGGAGCCAAGTCAGCTAGAACCGGAGTTAGTCATTTCGACTCCTCTTGGCAAAACAGTATTGGCAGATAAAGTGTATAGAAATGGTGTGGTCCAAGTTGGAAGCCACGAGTTGGCGGTTGATCTCATTGTCCTTGGATTCCAAGACTTTGATGTTATATTGGGAATGGATTGGTTAGCAGCACATCATGGGCATGTAGCTTGCTTTGAGAAAATGGTACTCTTCAAGCCAATAGAAGGGAAACCATTCCACTTTCGCGGGTTGAAAAGCAGATCTATTGCTCGTTTTGCGGCGTTGGGCGTAGCTAACCCCGAGGCAAAGGACTCATCGACAATTCCAGTCATGAGTGAATTCCTGGATGTGTTTCCAGAGGAGTTGCCAAGATTACCTCCAGACAGGGAGATTGAGTTTGTGATCGAGCTTGCACCAGGCACAGCTCCCATCTTTCGGGCTCCGTATAGAATGGCTCCGGTGAACTTAAGGAGTTGAAGACTCAATTGGAGGAATTACAAGGCCTTGGTTTCATTCGACCAAGTGTCTCACCGTGGGGTGCCCCGGTGTTGTTTGTTAAGAAGAAAGATGGTTCGATGCGGATATGCGTCGATTACCGGCAATTGAACAAAGTCACTATAAAGAATAGGTATCCATTGCCTAGAATTGATGATTTGTTCGATCAGTTGAAGGGAGCGAGATTTTTCTCGAAGATAGATCTTCGATCGGGTTATCACCAGTTGAAGATTAAGGTGGAAGATGTCCCCAAAACTGCTTTCAGGACTCGATATGGGCACTATGAGTTCTTGGTGATGCCTTTTGGTCTCACGAACGCGCCGGCAGCCTTTATGGATTTGATGAACCGGGTGTTCCGACCATACCTAGATCGGTGCGTGATTGTATTTGTTGATGACATTTTGGTCTATTCCCAGACACGGGAAGATCACGTGCGCGACCTTCACCTTGCATTGGAAATGTTAAGAGAGCACAAGCTATACGCCAAAATTAGCAAGTGTGAGTTTTGGTTGGAAGAGGTGGCATTCCTAGGCCACGTTGTTTCCGCGGAAGGCATCTCCGTTGATCCGAAGAAGATAGAAGCTGTTATGAGTTGGGCGAGGCCCAAGAGTGTTACTGAGATACGCAGCTTTCTTGGGTTGGCAAGCTACTACAGGAGATTCGTAGAGGGTTTCTCTAGCCTTGCAGCACCGCTTACTTACCTGACAAGGAAGAATGCGAAGTTTGTTTGGAGCGACAAGTGTGAGATCAGTTTCACGGAACTGAAGAAGAGGCTTACTACAGCTCCTGTCCTTACAGTGCCATCCGGACCTCTTGGGTATGAGGTGTACAGTGATGCCTCACACGTTGGACTTGGATGTGTGCTTATGCAACACAAGAAGGTCATTGCCTATGCATCGAGGCAATTGAAGGAGCATGAGAAGAATTACCCCACGCACGACTTAGAGCTTGCCGCAGTCGTGTTTGCACTCAAGATCTGGCGACATTACTTATACGGGGTGGAATTCTATGTGTATACGGACCACAAGAGCCTCAAGTACCTCTTTTCCCAAAAGGAATTGAATCTAAGGAACGGCGTTGGATGGAATTCCTGAAGGACTATGATTGTACCATTCAATACCACCCGGGTAAAGCAAATGTAGTGGCTGATGCTTTGAGTAGAAGACCTCAGGGGTTGTTAGCACACATGTTGGTTCAAGAATGGAAGCTACTAGAAGATTTGGCAGATCTGGACATCAGTGTGAATAACTCTGTCTGTGGTCCTACCTTGGCAAATGTTACGGTTCGGCCGTACATTATAGATTTGATCCAAGAATATCAAGCCATGGATGCGGAATTGTTGGCTTTCCGGGACAAGGAAGTTGCCAAGGGCAGTGAAGACTTTTCTCTCACTAGTCGGGGTGCTATCACATTCAAGGGAAGGCTGTGCGTCCCAGCCAATGCAGATCTTCGAAGAGAGATTTTGGACGAAGCACACCGTTCGAAGTACACAGTACATCCAGGGGGTACGAAGATGTACCGGAACCTCAAGAGTCACTTTTGGTGGCGGAATATGAAGAGGGAGGTTGCGGAATATGTAGCACGGTGCTTGGTGTGTCAACAGGTGAAAGCAGAACACATGCGGCCAGCAGGTCTATTACAGTCCCTTCCGATTCCCGAGTGGAAATGGGAGAACATATCCATGGATTTCATAGTTGGCTTGCCAAAGATGGCAAGGGGTTCAGATGCGATATGGGTAGTAGTGGATCGTTTGACGAAGTCCGCTCACTTCTTGCCTTACCGAACTACTTTCAACTCTAGTCAGTTAGCTTCTTTGTACATCAAGGAAGTGGTGAGGTTGCACGGAGTGCCTGTCAGTATTGTGTCGGATAGGGATCCAAGATTCACATCACGATTCTGGAAAAGCTTTTAGGAAGCTATCGGTTCCCGACTTGATTTCAGCACTGCTTTTCATCCACAGACGGATGGACAAACCGAGAGGGTGAACCAAGTAATAGAAGATATGCTTCGGGCTTGTATGCTGGATTTCAAAGGCAGCTGGGAAGAGCACTTGCCTTTGGTGGAGTTCGCCTACAACAATAGCTATCAGGCGAGTATCCAAATGGCTCCGTTCGAGGCTTTGTATGGGCGAAGCTGCAGGTCTCCTCTCTACTGGGATGAGGTAGGAGAAAGAAAAGTACTTGGTCCGGAATTGATTGAGCAAACTGCTAGTATAGTCAAGATCATCCGGGATCGGTTGAAAGCCGCTCAAGATCGCCAAAAGAGCTATGCAGACACGCGCCGTAGGGACTTGGAATTTCAAGTAGGGGATCGAGTCCTTGTGAAAGTATCTCCTAGCAAAGGGGTTATGAGATTCGGAAAAAGAGGCAAGCTTAGTCCTCGCTATGTTGGACCGTTTGAGATTATCACGCGGGTTGGTGAAGTTGCTTATCGAGTAGCTCTCCCACCTCACATGGCCGCGGTTCACAACGTTTTCCATGTGTCTATACTTCGGAAGTACATTGCGGACCCTTCTCATGTACTAGAATTGGAACCGTTGGAAATTCGAGAGGACCTCACCTTGATTGAAAAGCCGGTTCAGATTTTGGATCGAAGAGATCAAGTGCTTCGCAACAAGACAATCCCTTTGGTTCTTGTGCAATGGCAACACCATGCTCGGGAAGAAGCTACATGGGAGCGTGAAGCCGAAGTCAAAGCGAAGTACCCGGAATTATTTGAATGAGTTTTTGCATAAGTTTGTATATGACTTGTAATTTTCTTTTTGGTTTGTAATGCAAGTAGCGTCTAAATTTCGAGGACGAAATTTTTGTAAGGGAGGGAGGATGTAGAGCCCCGGACCTTTTCACATTTAATGCAAGACACTTTCGTTTCCATTTTGCCTTTAAAGAGAAATAATTAATAAATAAGGAAGAAATTGGAAATTCTGAAACGCCAGAAATGTTCATTTTCGAAGTACGAACCCAACGCAAGTTGAATCGTCAAAATCGGACGAACGAGTCAAAAGATATAGCCAAAACAGTCTGGACCTGCAGGCAACCGATCGCTCGGTCCATAGAGCGATCGATCGGTCCAAAACCGATTGATCGGTAGCTATCGTCTGGTCAAGATTTTTGTATAGGGAAATTTTCCAGAGAGTGAAATTTTAACCGATCGCTCGGTAATGAAACCGATCGATCGGTAGACAACCGATCGATCGGTCATTAACACCGATCGCTCGATCCTCGTGTTTTTGCAGAAATTTCATTAAGGGTGTTTTCGTCTTTTGGGCGTTTCACTCATACCTTATAGGCTTTGCCCGATCATTTGAGGGTTCATACACAACCCTTAGAGTCTTTTGAGAGATAGAGAGAAAGGAGAAGGTTTTCCAAAACCTAGGTTTCCATTTTGGAGAGAAATCAAAGGGTTTTGAAACCCTAGATCAACCTCAAGCCCGATTTCTTCAAGATTTCGGTTCAAGCATTCGTGGAGCTCGTGTTCCAAGCTAGGCAGCAACTTACGTGCATTTTGGAAGGGGATTCCTTCCCTCTTTTGTCAAGGTCGGTACTTCTTACTACCCTCCTAGTTATAGCTTCCCTTTTTCCTTTGTTTCTCCTTGTTTTCCTTGACCTATATGTGTATTATGAGATTGGTGGTATGAATGGTGAATGGAGATGGATGTTGGCGAATGGATGCCGTGTGAATGATGTGATGAACGAATGGGAAAGGGCATTGTACTAATAATGAACATACAAGCGTGATGTGAGCATAACCCACCTAGAAAAGCATGATCTAGGTTTAAGTGAATAATGAACACACCCCATGTTTGATGAAATGCCAAGGTGAATAAAATAAATGGTAAGGGAAACCATGTTTAATTGCTCTTGAAATTTGTTAGGGTTCATGATAGTGTGTTTCTTACATTTCTTAAAATGTGTAGATTATTAGTCACTTAAATTGTTATATGCTATGCCTTGTGAATCACTCCAAATTGCCATATTTAATTCCAAATGCAAGTATGCACACGATCTCACGAGCACGCATGAAATGACGTGATTTACCGATGTTTTGAGTATGGGACGTAGAGGTGGGGCATATCCTAAGATATGTTTCACTTCACTTTGGACAAGGGCAAGACAATCATGCATTGCATAGGGAAAGGTCTCCCATCCCCTCGCATGACATGCATAGCATCGCATGACACACATAGCATAGCATGGCATGACACGCATAGCATAGCATCACATGGCACGCATAACTCTGCATGGCATGACACGCATGGATGCTAGTTGCGACGGGCTATGAACGGCAACTAGGCATTCACATTCCGCATGGATGCTAGTTGCGACGGGCTATGAACGGCAACTAGGCATACCCATCTGCATATAGGGTACTAGTTGTGACGGACTATGAATGGCAACTAGGCATGTGAACATGTTTAAATTATGAACAAGCAAGCATGATACTCGCATGACACGCATGACATGACATGACACGCATGATATGACAAGATAAGACAACATAACAAGTTTCAAGCACGGAAATGGTATTTTCAAGTCAAGTCAAGTGCACGATGTTTTCAAGAGGTTTCATCGGCTTTCTACGAAATACAAGCATGATTATAAATTGTTTTGCTTCCTTGTATGATATAAATTGTTCATGTTCTATATATGCAACTTGCTTCCTCCCTTATGTATGCTATCTGTATGCTATGACTGTTGGTTAGTGCTTAGTACCCGCTGAGTATTCCATGCTCAGCCGTACTTCTTATGTCGGCAGGTGACGGCGGAATAGCTGCTCCATTTGATATCTGTGCTCCGAGTCCATGGGTGGAGGAGGAGTACGTCGAGGAGCCTTTTGAGGAACCTCCAGTAGAGGGTTACCATTAGGTGGTTGTAGATTCTGAGTGGATTAGCTATGGGTGAGATGAGAGATTATATCCATGTATTTTGGCGGGTCTGTCCGCACTTTCTTCTGGTTACTTTTTGTATAAACTTGGACCATATGTATATACTTAGAGGTTTGTTAGACTTCCGCTGTGTTTTATAGTTATGTTTCCGCTATAATGTCCTCTATTGTATATGCTCTGTGGGTTTTTGCAGGTTGGTTTGTCAAGCAAGTCATGTAAGTCATGATTGAGTCGTCCAAGATTCACTCTAACTCCTAGGGTGGGTTTTGGGTCGCGACACCGGGGCTCTACATAGCCCCTTTGTACTTTGTTCAATAAATCCAAGGTACAAGCACTAACCATAGTTACTTTCCTTAACCCATGGTTTCCTAATTCTTTTAACTATAGTTCATGAACCTATTTAATTTGGATTCATTTATCATTATTTATCCTAACAAGATACATGTATATTTCTTTATGTATATTAATATAGTTCATGGTTAACTTAACTAAGCTAGTTAATTAACCCCTGATAAGCATGGTTGGGCGTGTACATCTCCCCATCCTAAGAATGTGTCTCATTTTAACTAAAATCCAGAATTTAGATTCATTCTTTGGATTTCCATACATGCATAACCATTAATATGGTTCATGTTCTTATACTTAATCACACCAAGAGTTAAATTCTTGGTTAAGTTAACTTTTAAGCATAACCAAAAGTGGACGTGTACATTGTTCATAGCTTAAGGGTTAATGTCCTAACCACTAGGTTCATAGATTTATACCCCATGGTTAACTTCACTTGACTTGGGTTCACACCCCTAGGGTCATTAAAGTGGGCGTGCAATATTCATGGTTTGGGATGGTTCATCCCTCCTTTATCATCTTAACCCCATGCATATCTTAATGGAAATTCCATGTGGCATTTGCCACCCATACTTAAATCTTGGCCGTCCATACTTTGGATGGTGGAGATCATTCCACGTGTCAACATGATATTCTTTTAATCAATTATTGCCTTTATGATTAACTTATCATAGTTAATTGACTAACCATAGTTAATCTTGGACGTCCCTTTTTGTGGTGTTGACATGTGGCACTTGCTGTAAAGCCCCGAAATTTGGATTCCCTGTTCATGTGAATAGGACAGTGAATAGTGCACTTGCATAGGGTATGCAAAGGCCTGAAGCCTTCAATGGGTCCTTGGTTTGAGGAAAGTGAAGTGGGATTTTATATGTGTATGTTGAGTCCCAAAACAAGAGTATAAGTATACTCTAAGTATCTAAACACGTAGGGTATAAAATAATCTAACTGTAAATGTAGAACCCCGGGAATCAATTTCACAATGCTGTAAATAGTGTCAGGGCATTGGGATTGAAGGCCAAAAGTCTTCTTGTATTGTTATGATGTTATAGAAGAATGATAAGGAGGATTTTTACCTGGAGTGTTGTTGGATAGAAATATGTGTGGTGTATGTCGGTGCGTTGAAACCAAAAGTATGAAATGCTTTTATGTCTTTGGGAGTTTAAACAAAGAGTATGCATGACTCGAGGTATGTGGGTGATGAAGCAAAGATTAAATGGACTCTAGAAGAAATTGAGTGGTGTTAGTGTGCAAAGGAAGGGTAAAGGAAATACTCTAAGTGGGTAAAATCAAGGGTATAAAATACCCTAAGTGCTTAAAGGGTTGTAAGTAAATGGTGTGTGAATAGTGCCAGTGGATAGTATATGTAAGGCCAAGGTCGTCCCCGTGAAATTGGTGTTGGTTAAATGGGAATGAGGTATTTCATTTTAAAAGAGTGTTATGGTACTGATTTTGGCATGTGAAACATAAGTTATGCTATATGTGTGTTTGGGAACCAAACAAAAGAGTATAAAATACTCTTAAGTGTCAAAGAGGGTGGATGTCTTACCATAACCTCAACTTGAGGGAGCTCTAGTTGGGTCATAGCTTATCAGAATCGAGTGATTTTTGAACTATTAGAAATATATTGAACCCATCTTTAAAGTTCATGTTTATCACTTTTTGAGATTTGGATTAGAAGTTAAGTCACACGTGGGATTTACGGAACCTAGTCTGCTGAGAATTTCTGGAACAGTTTGGACCAGTTCACTTGTGGGCTCATTTCAACCCTTTAAAACTCATAACTGGGCTTTGTACAAAACATGAAATTTGTTCCTATTTTAATTTAGAATCAAATTCAAGTTGAATTGTCAAAATTGGATCACCGAGTCAAAAGTTATGGCTGAAACAGCGAGACAGACAAAATAGGACAGCTTGAGCGGGAGACAAGCGATTGACCCCTCCACTAAGGGTCGATCGGTCAGACCAGGGGTCGACCGGTCTCTCACTTTTTTGTATTAGAGATTATTCCAGAGGGCCCCAAACACTACCGGTCAACCGGTCACAACTCCGGTCGACCCCTCCTTCCATTTTTGCTGAAAACCGACCATGGAAGATATTTTTGAAGGGTGTAGGGGTCTTTTACCAACCCCTTTGCCTATATAAAGCCCCACACTCGTGGGTAAGGGTTTACACAACCATTAGAGAAGATTTTGAGAGAAAAGAGAGAGAATTTAGGGTTTCTTGCAAAGGGTTTTGCTTGTGCTTCGTCAAGGATCGCTAGGTGAAGCTTGTTCTTGCTTCCGAAGCCCGATCTTCACTTCCTCGAGCTTTCTCAAGCTTATGGTGGATTCCATAAGCTTTCTCAAAGCTTTTATAGCTTCAAAGGAGGTTTTGTAAAAAGGTAGATACACTCTACTACCTACCTTGTGCTATTATTTTAAAGGCAAAACACTATGTTAAGGTTGTTCTTGGATGGAATTGGATGATGATTGGTATATGGGATGTAAGCTATCACTATTATTGATTTCTATGAATAAGATGCAATGTGTACAAGCTTTCTAAGATCACCATGATATTCAAAAGTATTATATGCACCTTATGTTCACAAGTCTAGCATGATGTTATTAAGTCTCGCATGATTCGATAATTTCTCACAAGAAAAGTATTTTAAAAGTTCATAAGCAAGGTTTTGTTAAAAGAATTCTCACAAGCTCACAAGTGATAAGGCCAAACTAAGGGTTGGTAAGTGACAAGTTCTAAGATCGTTTCAAAGCTCACAAGGAATCCCACTATACATGGACTCACAAGTAGTCATGTCTCACAAGCTCACAAGTTCACAAGCTCACAAGAAATCATGCATACTCAGATCCTCGCATGCTCACAAGGAATCCCAACTCTTGCAAGAATTCACAAGAACTCACAAGAACCATGATTATCACATGACCTCACAAGACTTACTTGGTTTTGATTTCACAAGAATACTGTTAAGAAGAGGATTTTGGTAGTTAAGAAAAGGATTTTGGTAACTGCTTTCACGAATGATTTACTCTAAGCTTATGCATGTTCATGATATTATTCACTGTTAGTTAGTAGTTTGTATATCACTGAGTATTCCATGCTCGACCGATTATTGAATTCGGCAGGTGCACGTGTTTCATTCGATGTCTATGGCACGGAACCTTGGATAGAGGAAGAATACTATGATCCGGAGCCCTCTATGGACCACTACCAGGATGACGGATCACTGGATAAGCGGCTCAATTTTGATTTTTATTGAGAGGATGAGAGGAATGCTACTAATATTTTGTCTATGTTGAGAGTGGGACTGTAGAGCCCCGAATTTTCATCTTACCTATTGGTGAACGGTGTATGAATAGTGCCCAAGTGTGGTTTTGTACGCTTAAGGGTCTTATGATTAATATACGAGTTTGGATAATTGGCGTGCAAGTTTTAATAGGTCTACATATCCCTAAGGAGTGTGTTTTAAGCACTAAAGGTGTTGGAATTGGGATTGGAAAGGTGTAAGGTAGTGAAAACAAGGTTTTTCAGCAAAACAGGGGATCACCGATCGCTTGGTGATACCTCCGATCGACTAGTCTTCTACCGATCGCTCGGTGTCTATCGCGCGGTCAAAATTTTAGTATGAGGAAATTTTCCAGAGAGGTTGTTTTCACCCGAGCTCTCGGTTGAAACCACCAATCGACCGGTAGGCCACCGATCGCTCGGTCTATACCACCAATCGATCGGTTATACGCAGAAATTCTTCATTAAGGGTGTTTAAGACATTAGCCACCACCTTTTGCCTATAAAAGGGCTGGGTTCATGCCTTAGGGTTTCACAAACCCTCAGTGCATTATTTTTGGAGCTTTTGAAGAGGAGAAGAAGGAGAGGAGCCTTGTGATTGTTCGAACTTGTGGAAGATCAAGTTCTTCTACTTCCCTTGGTGATTCTCAACCAAAAACTCACTGTTCTTGCTTGTTCTAGCTGTTAGGAATCAAAGTCTTTGATTTCTCTAAGGTAGATACACTCTACTATCAATCTTGCAATCCTACTAGTTGTATATATGATTCTCCTCACTCTATGCTATATATATATACATATATCTTGGATGTTTATGGTGTGAAAGTATGCGGCTTATGTACTTGGGTGAAAGATACTATTATGATGCACTCTAAGTGTTTGATGAAATACCTCTAAGGGATTTTTATGCTTAAGTATGATGATTTTTCTCATATGCTCATATGCTCGCATGTCTCGCATAAATCTCTGTTTTCCATGGATTTCTCAAAGTATGAAAAGGATGTTTTCATAAAAAGACTAATAAGGAATGATTCTAAGTAACTCAATGATTTCTCTAAGATCGTTTCACAAGCTCTACGGATCATACTATGCTCACAAGGACTCTATGAATTCTATGATAAGCTCTAAGATCATTTCACAAGCTCTACGGATCATAAATGAAATGCTCTAAGATCTCTAAGGATGTGCTCTATGGTATCTCCATGTCTCTACGGATCATAATGACTTTAAGTAACTCCATGAACTCACAAGAACTCATAAGGCAAAGATTAACGCTTAACTCACACGGTTACAGTTTTGGTTTTGGTTTCAAATTTCATCCCACATGTCACTTTAAGGTTTCTACGCTTTGATATGCTTTAAGGGATTTCATTCTCCATGATTAGTATGCTCTATGCTAAATTGCTTTATTGCTATTAGTTTGTATACGCTGAGTATTCCACACTCAGCCGATATTTGTTATCATCGGCAAGTGCTCGGGATCCATTCGATCTATGCGGTACTGAACCATGGGTAGAGGAAGAGTACTTTGACCCGGAGCCTTCCATGGATCACTATCAGGATGATGGTGCAGTAGATAGGTCTTGAGACTTCGACTTTTGTTGATCGATAGGCTTAGAACCTTAAGATGTTATTTTGTTATGTGAGTGTGGGGTTTGTCCACTCCACTTTTGGGTTTCTCGCATGTATATGCTTTTGGTTTGTTCATACTTGAACGGAGTTTAGGAGTATCGCTTTGCTTCCGCTATGTTTAGTATGTTATTTCCGCTGTACATTCTTTATCGTTTCCGCTATGTGTGGTTGTGTTCTGACAGGTCTCCACGTGTGCCTTATGTATTATACTGGAGGTATGATACGGCGATCACGAGTCAAGGTATCCCTAACTCCTAGGGGGTATTTTGGGTCACGACAGACTTGGTATCAAAGCTTAGGCATTAGGTCACACAAGCTATAGTGATTGGTTTCCCTTGGGCTAAGTGGAAGTAAGTTCTATGAGTTGAACTTAGAACTCAGATGAACTTGTTGTCTTAGGCTTGTTACCACGACATGACCGGTATCAAGTGAATCTTTATGTCAGCATAGGATCCTAGATCGATGCAATCCTATTCTAGTACACAAGGATTTTAGTTACGCTAGGACATTCTAAATTGTCTTATCTGATTATGTGCATACTTCGATGTATACTATATGTGCGGTAATAGCATTTCATGATATGGAACTGCTATATGATGTTTGAGGTTGGTATCCAAGTTAGACTCATGTTTTGCCAATTGATGTCAAGATTTGACATCATGAGACGCGGCACTCGGGGTCGAGGTTACCACACTCGAAGGGTCGAGAGTGAAGTTTCGAGAGAAGAGGAACCATTGTACTTCACGAATATTATGGATTCCATAGCCGAGACTTTGGCATTGTTGGCAGCGAGACCTACTCCTACCCCACCGGCTACTCCTGTACCTACACCGGTGCATCACACCGCGAGGCTTGAAGCTTTCCGGAGACTACGGCCTCTGACATTTTACGGTACTCTGGATCCAATGGTGGCGGAGTCTTGGATTATGCAGCTGGAGAAGACCTTCCGGGCTCTCCGATGTACTGAGGAGCAAAGAGTAGAATGGGCTTCCTTCGTGAGGGAGGGTGAAGCCGAACACTGGTGGTGAGCTGCCCAAAGGTAGAGGGATATTGCAAAGGCAGAGGTGCCTTAGACTTGGGCAGAGTTCTTAGAGACTTTCAGAGAGCAGTACTTTCCCAGGTTTATTCGGGAACAAAAAGTGAGGGAGTTTATGCTTTTGGAGCAAGGGTCGATGAGCGTAGCCGAGTATGAGGCTAAGTGCACCGAGTTGTCCAGGTTTGCTCCACATCTAGTGGCGACTGAAGACCTACGGGTCAGGAAGTTTGAGATGGGCTTGAAGGCCTTTATTCGAGATCGGGTGTCCATTCTCCAGGTGGAGTCTTGGAGAGAGATAGTAGGGAAGACGAAGATTGTCGAGAAGAATGCAGAAGATTTTATGAGAAGAAGAGACAGTGGCTTTGGGAAAAGCATGTCTCAGGGTCAATCTAGTGGTTCATCATCCGAGAAGAGGACTAGGACTGCACCATACCAGTTCTCCCAGCCGATGCCGGCTCAGAGACCTTCTTTTGTGCCTCAGGCACCACGCCCTACGACATCACAGGCTATGAGGGTTATACCTCCAGCTTCCTCCGGATCACAGACTTTTGAGGAGTCTGCCGTATGTGGTCGTAGGCACAAGCCCGGGGATTGCCGAAGAATGTCAGGTGGATGCTTCCACTGTGGCGAGATGGGCCACATGATTCGAGACTGCCCGCGTAAGCAGTCACAGTCTGGGTCACAGGGAGTTCGGCCTCCAGGTAGGCAGACTTCATTGCAAGGGTCCTCATCGCAGGCCTCCAGATCCTTACCATCTACCCAGCAGCCTCGTCAGGCTAGTCAGGGAAGGGTCTTTGCCATGACTGATAGAGACGCACAGGCATCTGATGATGTTGTGCAAGATACGCCCAAGTTTGATCTTGTCTAAGCTCTAATGTTGCCATGATATGTTGTACTCCTATGTGATGTATTGCTATGCTTGTATCTATGTATAGTTGTGTTATAACTTGGGTAGTTAAATTCTCAGGTTTGTTACTAGTGAATGAGTGCTTAGCAAGAGTGTTGATCGACACGGGATCTACTCATTCGTTCGTCTCACCTAGCTTTGCAAAAGGCTTTACATCCGAGCCGAGTAAGCTACCTCGGGAGTTGTCCATTTCAACTCCGTTGGGAAAGTCTATTGAGACAAAGGAAGTGTATCCGGGGAGTGTTGTGCAAGTTACGCAGCACGAGTTGCCAGTAGACTTGATCGTTCTGGGATTTCAGGATTGGGATTTTGACGTCAACCTAGGTATGGATTGGCTCTCAGCTCACCATGGACACGTGGCGTGTTTCGAGATGGTAGTGAATTTTAAACCCGCTGAGTTGAAGCCATTTCATTTCCGAGGACTTCAGAGGAGAGCATTGCTTGCTTTGCAGCTCTCAGTCTCGAGAAGGTAGAAGCGAGAAGCTCCACAACCATTCCGGTTGTGAGTGAGTATATGGATGTTTTTCTGGAAACCTTACCGGGATTACCGCCGGATCAGGCAATTGAGTTGGCTCCAGGCACGGCGCCGATTTCTAGGGCTCCGTATAGGATGGCCCCTATTGAGCTAAAGGAGTTAAAGGAGCAGTTGGAGGAATTGCAAGGCCTTGGTTTCATTCGGCCAAATGTCTCACCGTGGGGAGCTCCAGTGCTCTTTGTGAAGAAAAAGGATGGGTCTATGCGTATGTGCATTGACTACCGGCAACTGAACAAGGTGACTATCAAGAATCGTTATCCATTGCCATGGATAGTGACTTGTTTGATCGATTAAAGGGTGCGAAGTTCTTCTCCAAGATTGACCTTCGATCTGGTTATCATAAGTTGAAGATCAAGGAGGAAAACATTCCGAAGATAGCGTTCAGGACTCGATACGGCCATTACGAGTTTTTAGTCATGTCTTTTGGGCTGACTAACGCACCGGCAGCATTCAGGGATCTGATGAACCGGGTGTTCAGATCATCTCTCGATCAGTGTGTGATCGTGTTTGTAGATGATATCCTTGTGTATTCACAGTCACAGGATGATCACACGAGAGATCTTCGCTTTGTCTTACAGACTCTTCGAGAACATAGACTTTATGCTAAGTTGAGCAAGTGCGAGTTTTGGCTGAACAAGGTGTCCTTTCTTGGACATGTGGTGTCTGCTGAAGGTATCTCAGTTGATCCTGCCAAGATTGAGGCAGTGACGAATTGGGAAAGGCCAAAGAGTGTTACCGAGATTCGTAGTTTTCTCGGCCTGGAAAGATACTACAGGAGGTTCGTGGAGGGATTTTCAAGCTTAGCAGCTCCGCTTACCTATCTCACGTGGAAGAACACTAAGTTCGCTTGGAGTGACAAGTGCGAGGTGAGTTTCCAAGAGTTGAAGAAGAGGCTTACCACAGCCCCTGTTCTCACGGTTCTATCTGGAAGTAGTGGTTTCGAAGTCTATAGTGATGCTTCACTAGTTGGACTTGGATGTGTGTTGATGCAGCATAAGCAGGTGGTTGCCTATGCTTCCCGCCAGTTGAAGGAGCATGAGCAAAACTACCCCATTCATGACTTAGAGCTTGCCGCCATCGTGTTTGCACTAAAAATTTGGCGTCACTACCTCTATGGGGAAGAGTTCATTGTGTTCACAGACCACAAGAGCTTGAAGTACCTTTTCCTCCAGAAGGAGCTGAATATGAGGCAACGTCGTTGGATGGAGTTCATGAAGAACTATGACTGTTCCATCCAGTACCATCCGGGTAAGGCTAACGTGGTAGCCAATGCTCTTAGCAGGAAACCCTATGGGGTTATGGCTCACTTGAGAGTGCAAGAGTGGAAGTTATTGCATGAAATGTGTAATCTAAACACTACTCTCAGGCATGTCACCTACGGGCCGATGATGTCCAACATTGTTGTTAGGCCGTATATTTTGAACCGGATCAAGGAGTTGCAAAATGCAGATATTGAATTACTTGCTTACTGAGACAAGTCGATTAGTAATGGCTGTCAGGAGTTCGCTTTGAATGATGATGGTGCTATCACGTTCAAAGGTAGGTTGTGCGTTCCAGTCGACACAGTGTTGAGGGGTGAGATTTTGGATGAGGCTCACCGATCTAAGTACACGGTACATCCGGGAAGTACCAAGATGTATCAGAATCTGAAGAGGCACTACTGGTGGCGAAACATAAAGAGGGAAGTCGCCGAGTATGTTGCTAGATGTCTGGTGTGCCAGCAGGTGAAAGCCGAGCATCAGAGGCCAGCAGGTCTTTTACAGTCCCTTCCTATTCTGGAATGGAAATGAGAGGATATCTCGATAGATTTCATTGTGGGTTTGCCGCGAACGGCGAAGGGCTCCGATGCTATTTGGGTGATTATAGATAGATTGACTAAGTCTGCACACTTCATTCCTTATCGGACTACTTTCAATGCGAATCAGTTAGTAGCCCTGTATGTTAAGGAGGAGGTTCGTCTGCACAGAGTGCCAGTTTCTATTGTATCTGATCGAGATCCTAGGTTTACTTCAAGATTCTGGAAAACTTTTCAGGATGCTATGGGTTCTCGTTTAGAATTCAGCACCGCCTTTCATCCTCAAACCGATGGGCAGACTGAACGGGTAAATCAGGTGGTGGAGGATATGCTCCAAGCTTGTATGCTAGATTTTCAGGGCAGTTGGGAGGAACATTTACCGTTGGTTGAGTTTGCCTACAACAGCAGTTACCAGGCAAGCATCCAGATGGCACCTTTCGAAGCTCTGTATGGTCGCAGTTGCAGATCTCTGCTATACTGGGATGAAGTTGGTGAAAGAAAGGTACTTGGTCCTGAGTTGATTGAGCAGACCGCAGAAAGGGTCAAGGTTATCTGGGAATGATTGAAAACTGCTCAGGATAGGCAGAAGAGCTATGCGGATACTCGCCGTCGAGACTTGGAATTCCGAGTTGGAGATCGGGTCTTTGTGAAGATTTCGCCGAGTCGGGGAATCATGAGGTTTGGAAAGAAGGAAAGCTTAGTCCTAGGTACATAGGACCATTTGAGATCATTACGAGGGATGGTGAGGTTGCTTACCGGGTAGCACTACCGCCTCACATGGCAGCGGTCCATAATGTATTTCACGTCTCTATGCTTAGGAAATACATTTCGGATCCGTCTCATGTCGTTACTCTTGATCCTGTGGAAATCAGAGAGGATCTCACGTTGGTTGAGCAGCCAATTCAGATTTTGGATCGTTGAGATCAAGTGTTGAGAAACAAGACTATCCCTTTAGTCCTTGTAAAGTGGCAACATCATTCCAAGAAAGAAGCTACATGGGAACGGGAAGCCGAGGTGAACGAAAAGTATCCTCACCTGTTCGAGTAGTTTTCCTTGTTGGTTTTGTATTTTGGTTCTTGCATGTTTTGGTATCATTCTAATTTCGAGGATGAAACTCCTGTAAGGGGGAGGGATGTAGAGCCCCGAATTTTCATCTTACCTATTGGTGAACGGTGTATGAATAGTGCCCAAGTGTGGTTTTGTACGCTTATGGGTCTTATGATTAATATACGAGTTTGGATAATTGGCGTGCATGTTTTAATAGGTCTACTTATCCCTAAGGAATGTGTTTTAAGCACTAAAGGTGTTGGAATTGGGATTGGAAAGGTGTAAGGTAGTGAAAACAAGGTTTTTCAGCAAAACAGGGGATCACCGATCGCTCGGTGATACCTCCGATCGACCGGTCTTCTACCAATCGCTCGGTGTCTATCACGCGGTCAAAATTTTAGTATGGGGAAATTTTCCAGAGAGGTTGTTTTCACCCAAGCTCTCGGTTGAAACCCCCGATCGACCGGTAGGCCACTGATCGCTCGGTCTAGACCACCGATCGATCGGTTATACGCAGAAATTCTTCATTAAGGGTGTTTAAGACATTGGCCACCACCTTTTGCCTATAAAAGGACTGGGTTCGTGCCTTAGGGTTTCACAAACCCTCAGTGCATTATTTTTGGAGCTTTTGAAAGGAGCCTTGTGATTGTTCGAACTTGTGGAAGATCAAGTTCTTCTACTTCCCTTGGTGATTCTCAACCAAGAACTCACTGTTCTTGCTTGTTCTAGCTGTTAGGAATCAAAGTCTTTGATTTCTCTAAGGTAGATACACTCTACTACCAATCTTGCAATCCTACTAGTTGTATATATGATTCTCCTCACTCTATGCTATATATATATACATATATCTTGGATGTTTATGGTGTGAAAGTATGCGGCTTATGTACTTGGGTGAAAGATACTATTATGATGCACTCCAAGTGTTTGATGAAATACCTCTAAGGGATTTTTATGCTTAAATATGATGATTTCTCTTATATGCTCATATGCTCGCATATCTCGTACAAATCGCTGTTTTCCATGATTTTCTCAAAGTATGAAAAAGATGTTTTCATAAAAAGACTAATAAGGAACGATTCTAAGTAACTCAATGATTTCTCTAAGATCGTTTCACAAGCTCTATAGATCATACTATGCTCACAAGGAACTCTATGAATTCTATGATAAGCTCTAAGATCGTTTCACAAGCTCTATGGATCATAAATGAAATGCTCTAAGATCTCTAAGGATGTGCTCTATGGTATCTCCATGTCTCTACGGATCATAATGACTTTAAGTAACTCCATGAACTCACAAGAACTCATAAGGCAATGATTAACGCTTAACTCACACGGTTACAGTTTTGGTTTTGGTTTCGGATTTCATCCCACATGTCACTTTAAGGTTTCTACGCTTTGATATGCTTTAAGGGATTTCATTCTCCATGATTCGTATTGTCGCGACCCAAAACCCACCCTAGGAGTTAGAGTGAACTTTGGACGACTAATCATGGCTTACATGACTTGCTTGACAAACCAACCTGCAAAAACCCGCAGAGCATATACAATAGAGGATATAACAGCGGAAACATACTCTAATATAGCACAGCGGAAGTCTAAACAAACCTCTATGTATATACATACGCAAGTCCAAGTTTATACAAAAGGAATCCAAAAGAAATTGCGGACAGACCCGCCAAAATACATGAAGGTATATCTCTCCTCTCACCCACAGCTAATCCACTCAGAATCTACAACCACCTAATGGTAACCCTCTTCTGGAGGTTCCTCCAAAGGTTCCTCGACGTACTCCTCCTCCACCCATGGACCAGGAGCACAAACATCAAATGGAGCAGCAGCTCCCTCAGAACCTGCCGACATAAGAAGTACGGCTGAGCATGGAATACTCAGCGGGTACTAAATACTAACCAACAATTATAGCATACATAGATCAGAAGCAATTCATATATGTTAGAAGGAAACAATTCATATCATACAAGGAAGTAAAGCAATTTATAATCATGCTTGTATTTCGTAGAAAGCCGATAAAACCTCTTGAAAACATCGTGCACTTGACTTGGCTTGAAATATCTTTTCGTACTTGAAAGCTTGTCTTGTCTATCTTGCTTGATTCTTGTATGTCGTGTCATGTCATGCATGTCATGCGTGCTTGCTTGTGATCATGTAACTTGTGAGATATCCTTGTGAGATGCCTTGAGAGGGAAGGGAGACCCTTCTTTATGCAATGCACTTGCGAGGGAAGGGAGACCCTTCTTCATGGTATGTATTTACTTGAGAGGGAAGGGAGGCCCTTCTTCATGATATGCACTTGTGAGTGAGGGGAGACCCCTCGTGGAATGTTGGTTCTTGTATTCTTGTGAAAAATGAGGTAAAACATATCGTAGGATATGTCCCACCTCTAACCATGTTCTTGAAAACCTCGATAAATCATGTCATGCATGCCGTGCTCGTGGGAACCGTGTACATACTTGCATTTAAATTTAAACATGACATTTGGGTAATTTCACAACACATATAACATCAATGATTGAGCAATGTAATATTCATATCATTTAGGGAAAGCAAGAAACACACTATCATAGGCCCTAGCAATATTCATAATTTATTTGGCATGCATTTCCTAATTTACAACTCACTTTATTCACCTTGGCATTTCATCAAACATGGTGTGTTCATTATTCATTATTCATTTAAACCTAAATCATGCTTTTCTAGGTGGGTTATGCTCACATCACACTTGTATGTTCATTATTAGTACAATGCCCTTTCCCGTTCATTCATCACATCATCCACACGGCATCCATTCGCCCATTCCATCTCCATTCACCATTCACGACCATTCATCTCATAGCACATGTGTAAATAGAAGAAAATCAAAAGAAATAAAGGGAAAAGAGGAACTATAACTAGGAGGGTAGTAAAAAGTACCGACCTTGATCAAGTGAGGAAGAAACCCCTTCCAAAAACGACCGTGCGTTGCTGCCCTAGCTTGAGGAGATGCTCCTCACGAGTGCTTGAGCCGTGATCTTGGAGAAAGCCGAACTTGAAGTGATCTAGGGTCTCGAAACCCTTTTGATTCTTCTCCAAAAGCAAAACCCTAGGTTGGAATCGCCTTCTCCCCTTTCTCCTATTCTCTCAAACTCTCTAAGTGTCGAATGATGCCCTAAAGGCTCGAGTTAAACTCTTAAGGTAAGAGTGAACCGACCTAAAGACCATAATACCCTTACTGGAATTTCTGTAATAACACGAGTGCCGAACACGTTGAATAGTGCCGAACACGTTGTGCTGTGAACAGTGCCGAACACGTTGTGCTGTGAACAGTGCCGAACACGTTGTGCTGTGAACAGTGTCGAACACGTTGTGCTGTGAACAGTGCCGAACACGTTGTGCTGTGAATAGTGCTGAGCTCGTTGTCCGTTGTCTTATGTACAACGCTGAGCCCGTTGTCCATTGTCTTATGTACAACGCTGAGCTCGTTGTCCGTTGTGAGCTGTACAACGTACCCGTTGTCTGTTGCACAATGGATGCACAACGTAAACGTTATCAGAGTACGTCGTCTGTGCCTCGTTGTCTGTAGCACAACGGATGCACAACGTAAACGTTATCAGAGTACGTCTTCTGTGCCTCGTTGTCTGTAGCATAATGGATGCACAACGTAAACGTTATCAGAGTACGTCGTCTGTGCCTCGTTGTCTGTAGCACAACGGATGCACAACGTAAACGTTATCAGAGTACGTCGTCTGTGCCTCGTTGTCTGTAGCACAACGGATGCACAACCTAAACGTTATCAGAGTATGTTGTCAGAGCACGTCCTTAGTGCATAACCGAGCTACGTCTGCCTGCAGGTCCAGACTGTTTTGGCCATATCTTTTGACTCGTTCGTCCGATTTTGACGATTCAACTTGCGTTGGGTTCGTACTTCGAAAAGGAACATTTCTGACGTTTCAGAATTTCCAATTTTTTTTTCCTTATTTATTAATTATACCTCTTCAAAGGCAAAATGGAAATGAAAGTGTCATGTATTAAATGTGAAAAGGTCCGGGGCTCTACATCCTCCCCCCCTTACAAAAATTTCGTCCTCGAAATTTAGATGCTACTTGCATTCCAAACCAAAAAGAAAGTTACAGGTCATATACAAACTTATACAAAACTCATTCAATTAATTCTGGGTACTTTGCTTTGACTTCGGCTTCACGCTCCCATGTAGCTTCTTCCTGGGCATGGTGTTGCCATTGCACAAGAACCAAAGGGATTGTCTTGTTGCGAAGCACCTGATCTCTTTGATCCAAAATCTGAACCAGCTTTTCAATCAAGGTGAGGTCCTCTCGAATCTCCAATGGTTCCAAGTCTATGACATGCGAAGGATCCGCAATGTACTTCCGACGCGTAGACACATGGAAGACGTTGTGAACTGCGGCCATGTGAGGTGGGAGAGCTACCCTGTAAGCAACCTCACCAACTCGTGTGATAATCTCAAAAGGCCCAACATATCGAGGACTGAGCTTGCCTCGCTTTCCAAATCTCATGATCCCTTTGCTAGGAGATACTTTTACAAAAACTTGATCCCCTACTTGAAATTCCAAGTCCCTACGGCGCATGTCCGCATAACTTTTCTGGCGATCTTGAGCGGCTTTCAATCGATCCCGAATGATCTTAACTGTGTTTGCAGTTTGCTCAATCAACTCCGGACCAAGTACTTTCCTTTCTCCTACCTCATCCCAATAGAGAGGAGACCTACAACTTCGTCCATACAAGGCCTCAAATGGTGCCATTTGGACACTCGCCTGATAGCTGTTATTATAGGCGAATTCAACCAAAGGCAAGTGTTCTTCCCAACTGCCTCTGAAATCCAGCATACAAGCCCAAAGCATGTCTTCAATGACTTGGTTCACTCTCTCGGTTTGTCCATCCGTCTGTGGATGAAAAGCGGTGCTGAAATCGAGTCGGGAACCCATAGCCTCCTGGAAGCTTTTCCACAATCGTGATGTGAATCTTGGATCCCGATCTGACACACTACTAACGGGCACTCCGTGCAACCTCACCACTTCCTTGATGTACAAAGCGGCTAACTGACTAGAGTTGAAAGTAGTTCGGTAAGGTAAGAAGTGAGCGGACTTCGTCAAACGATCCACTACTACCCATATCGCATCTGAGCCCCTTGCCGTCTTTGGCAAGCCAACTATGAAATCCAATGATATGTTCTCCCATTTCCACTCGGGAATCGAAAGGGACTGTAATAGACCTCCGGGCCGCATGTGTTCTGCTTTTACCTGTTGACACACCAAGCACCGTGCTACATATTCCGCAACCTCCCTCTTCATATTCCGCCACCAAAAGTGACTCTTGAGGTTCCGGTACATCTTTGTACCCCCTGGATGCACTGTGTACTTCGAACGGTGTGCTTCATCTAAAATCTATTTTCAAAGATCTGCATTGGCTGGGACGCACAGCCTTCCCTTGAATGTGATAGCACCCCGACTAGTGAGAGAAAAGTCTTCACAACCCTTAGCGACTTCCTTGTCCCGTTAAGCCAACAATTCAGCATCCGTGGCTTGGTATTCTTGGATCAAATCTATAATGTATGGCCGAACCGTAACATTTGCCAAGGTAGGACCACGGACAGAGTTATTCACACTGATGTCCAGATTTGCCAAATCTTCTAGTAGCTTCCATTCTTGAACCAACATGTGTGCTAACAACCCCTGAGGTCTTCTACTCAAAGCATCAGCCACTACATTTGCTTTACCCGGATGGTATTGAATGGTACAATCATAGTCCTTCAGAAATTCCATCCAACGCCGTTGCCTTAGATTCAGTTCCTTTTGGGAAAAGAGATACTTGAGACTCTTGTGATCGATAAACACATAGAACTCCACCCCATAAAGGTAATGACGCCAAATCTTAAGTGCAAACACGACCGCTGCAAGCTCCAAGTCGTGCATGGGATAATTCTTCTCATGCTCCTTCAATTGCCTTGATGCATAGGCAATGACTTTCTTGTGCTGCATGAGTACACACCCAAGTCCAACGTGTGAGGCATCACTATACACCTCATACCCATAAGGTCCGGATGGTACAGTAAGGACAGGGGTTGTAGTAAGCCTCTTCTTCAGTTCCGTGAAACTGATCTCGCACTTATCACTCCATAAAAACTTGGCGTTCTTCCTTGTCAGGTAAGTGAGCGGTGCTGCAAGGCTAGAGAAACCCTCTACGAATCTCCTGTAGTAGCTTGCCAACCCAAGAAAGCTGCGTATCTCCGTGACACTCTTGGGCCTCGCCCAACTCGTGACTGCCTCTATCTTCTTTGGATCCACCGAAATGCCTTCCGCTGATACAACGTGGCCTAGGAATGCCACCTCTTCCAACCAAAACTCACACTTGCTAAGTTTGGCGCATAGCTTGTACTCTCTTAGCATTTCCAAAGCAAGGCATAGGTCATGTGTGTGATCTTCCCGTGTCTGGGAATACACCAAGATATCGTCGACAAACACTAGTACGCATCGATCTAGATATGGCCGGAACACCCGTGTCGCGCCCCAAAATACCCCCTAGGAGTTAGGATACTTTGGCGACGTGACCTAACCTTAAATCAACCTGCAAAACACCCACAAAGCATATACAATAGAAGATGACAGCGGAAACATAACTATAAAACACATCGGAAGTCTAACAACCTCTAAGTATATACACATGGTCCAAGTTTAATACAAAGAAATCAAAACAAAGAAAGTGCGGACATGCCCGTCAAAATACATGGATATAATCACTCATGCTCACCCACAGCTAATCCACTCAGAATCTAACACCACCTACTGATAACCCTCTACGGGAGGTTCCTCGACGTACTCCTCCTCCACCCATGGGCCAGGAGCACAAACATCAAATGGAGCAGCAGCTCCCTCAGAACCTGCCGACATAAGAAGTAAGGCTGAGCATGGAATACTCAGCGGGTACTAAATACTAACCAACAGTCATAGTATACAGATAGCATACATAAAGTAGGAAACAAATTTCATATATAGAACAGGAACAATTTATATCATACAAAGAAGTAAAGCAATTTATATTCATGCTTGCATTCAAAAAGACTGATAAAATCCTTGAAAACATCGTGCACTTGACTTGACTTGAAATACCCTTTGCGTGATTGGGAACTTGTTAACCGTGCCATGCTTGTCATGCTTGCATCATGCGTGCCATGTCGTGTCATGCGTGTCATGCGAGTATCATGCTTGCTTGTTCATAATTTAAACATGTTCACATGCCTAGTTGCCGTTCATAGTCCGTCGCAACTAGTACCCTATATGCAGATGGGTATGCCTAGTTGCCGTTCATAGCCCGTCGCAACTAGTACCCTATATGCAGATGTGAATGCCTAGTTGCCGTTCATAGCCCGTCGCAACTAGCATCCATGCGGAATGTGAATGCCTAGTTGCCGTTCATAGCCCGTCGCAACTAGCATCCATGCGGAATGTGAATGCCTAGTTGCCGTTCATAGCCCGTCGCAACTAGCATCCATGCGTGATGTGTGATGCTATGCTATGCGTGTCATGCCATGCTATGCTATGCGTGTCATGCGATGCTATGCATGTCATGCGAGGGGATGGGAGACCTTTCCTTATGCAATGCATGATTGTCTTGCCCTTGTCAAAAGCGAAGTGAAACATATCTTAGGATATGCCCCACCTTTACGTCCCATACTTAAAACATCGGTAAATCACGTCATTTCATGCGTGCTCGTGAGATCGTGTGCATACTTGCATTTGGAATTAAATATGGCAATTTGGGGTAATTCACAAAGCATAGCATATAGCAATTTAAGTGAGTAATAATCTACGCATTTTAAGAAATGTAGGAAACACACTATCATGAACCCTAACAAATTTCAAGAGCAATTAAACATGGGTTCCCTTAATTTATCATTTATTTTATTCACCTTGGCATTTCATCAATCATGGGGTGTGTTCATTATTCACTTAAACCTAGATCATGCTTTTTCTAGGTGGGTTATGCTCACATCACACTTGTATGTTCATTATTAGTACAATGCCCTTTCCCATTCGTTCATCACATCATCCACACGGCATCCATTCGCCAACATCCATCTCCATTCACCATTCATACCACCAATCTCATAACACATATATATGTGAAGGAAAACAAGGAGAAACAAAGGAAAAAGGGAAGCTATAACTAGGAGGGTAGTAAGAAGTACCGACCTTGACAAAAGAGGGAAGGAATCCCCTTCCAAAATGCACGTAAGTTGCTGCCCTAGCTTGGAACACGAGCTCCACGAATGCTTGAACCGAAATCTTGAAGAAATCGGGCTTGAGGTTGATCTAGGGTTTCAAAACCCTTTGATTTCTCTCCAAAATGGAAACCTAGGTTTTGGAAAACCTTTTCCTTTCTCTCTATCTCTCAAAAGACTCTAAGGGTTGTGTATGAACCCTCAAATGATCGGGCAAAGCCTTTAAGGTATGAGTGAAACGCCCAAAAGACGAAAACACACTTAATGAAATTTCTGCAAAAACACGAGGACCGAGCGATCGGTGGTTATGACCGATCGATCGGTTGCCTACCGAGCGATCGGTGTTTATGACCGATCGACCGGTCAAAAACTCACTCTCTGGAAAATTTCCCCATACAAAATTTCTGACCGTGCGATAGCTACCGATCGATCGGTTATGGACCGATCGATCGCTGACTGGACCGAGCGATCGGTGCTCTATATGTCTGGACTGTTTTGACCATATCTTTTGACTCGCTCGTCGGATTTTGACGACTCAACTTGCGTTGGGTTCGTCTTTTGAAAACGCACATTTCTGACATTTCGAAATTTCCGATTTCTCTCTTATTTATTAATTAGACTATGAGGAATGCCAATTAGCTACGAAAACGATATTCATTAAGTATAGAAAAATCCAGGGTGCTACATTCTCCCCCCCTTACAAAAATTTCGTCCCCGAAATTTGGACGATACATAAATCAATCGAGGATACTTCCCCATGCTTAACCCTTCCTACTGAACGATATGATAATCCTCTATTAATCAATATAAGGCTAGGCACTCACTTATCGGCAAGGCACCTAGTTTTTCTCATAAAACTCAACATCATTCTAAATAGCAGGAAAAACTTTCATAACATAAGGTAGCACAATTACATACAAGTGGCAACTGACTGCCCATGACAAAACACAAAATACATTCCCTTCTGCACAAAAAAAATTTCTTCTCCCTCTCACATCCTCATGCCATATCCTTTGGTGCCTGAGCATTCTATCCTGGAGTGGCAAAGGCTTGTCCCTGGTTAGCCTAGTAAGGGGGCTGTGTGGACTGCTGGGGGCTTAATGCTTTTGTAGAGCCCTGCGGAGGTGACCGCCTAACCGTGGGCCTACTTCCCCGGGAATAAGGTGGCATCTGACGGCTGGGACAATCCTTGATCAGGTGGCCCTGGCGACCACAGTGGAAACATCCACCGGAGATTCTCCTACACTCTCTGGCCACATGCCTCTTCCCACAAAGGGTACATATCTCGTAAGAGTAGGTGGAGGGCGCATATCCTGTTGCCTGAGATACTGCGAGGCGGGGTGGCTGCACGGTAGCCGTGTGCGATGCCGGTGGAGCAACCGAAAGAGAAGCCTGTGGTGCAGTGGGAGGACTCCGTACCTTCATATGTCTAGAGGACTGGTACTTAACCCATGCTTCTGCGACCAATGGGTCCATATCACCATAAAACACCGGGGGCCTCATCCTCCAAAGTGCCTCACTTCCTGTGGCATGATGTGTAGGGATAGGTACAAGTACCGCCGTAGGAATGGGGGTAGTGGGCTGCCTAGTGGCAAGTATTGCTAGTGTCTCTGCTATGGATCCCAAGACCTGAGTGAGATCAGGCTGCTCATCCCTCAATGGAGGAGGAGATACTCCACCCCTCCTAGTGTGGTATCCACGACCCTGATCGCCACGTCTCATGGTTTACTCCTGAGGACGATAGCAAAGCATGAGTCTAACTTGAATCCCATCAAAATCCGATATTGCATTTTCATAATAGTAAGTATTTATCAAAGTCTAGAACATACATTAAGATACACATGCCATAGTATAATAATATACTCTAAGGTTCCTAGCGAAGCCAAGATGCGATGTTGGTTGTGTTGCAACTGGTTATGGTCTAAGGCTAACTCCTTAGTTGCTTCTTAAGGGCAACAACTTCTCCTAACCAGAAGTTGGACTCAAGCCCCCAACCTATGCGAGCACATCGTGTATATATCTAAGTACAATTATAATCGTACAATTATACAAGTAGTTTTCTTACTGATGATAAGCTTCACACTTGATCATGGTATTAACTGATCACAAACTTAAGACCTTAGCCCGTTTGAAACTAATACTAATGACTAGTTCATCTGATTGAGTGGTTTAGGTGATGCCCTCTAAATCTGGTGACATGTATAATGCTTCTAAGATCTACATGATGCATGCGGGATATGTATATGATATTTTTTTGATATCCGTGTGATGTTCCTGCCATGTATGAAGTGTATGATGCCTATGCTATGTATGCTGCTCATGATATGTATGAACGTGCATGCTACCCGTTGGAGTTAGTAATTTCTTTATTATTTTGGACTGGCATCGTGTCTAGAACGTGCTGCAGAATGAACGCGCATCTGTATCTAGACTAGGACCGAGCACTGAGTCTAGGGCGTGCTGCAGGCGCGCATCTAGAAACGTGCATCAAACATCCGTGAGCTCATCCAAAAATTATGTTTAATTGGGACTGAGCACTGGGTCTAAGACGTGCTGCAGAAAATGCGCAACTGTACTTAGAAGCGTGCATCGAGCATCCCTAGGTTGTTAAAATTATATTTGTTCCTTGAGTTAAAACGTATTACTATCTATATCTGTTTCTACTAGTCGTGGGGTTTCATGGAATTATCGTCATACCATGATGTGTGACTTATATTTCTTTGTGATGTAAGACGCATCTAGTATAGTTTAATAAGTTTAAAATTACACCAATTTCTCATAATATTACTTATCAAGCCTATGTCCCTATTTTCAAAAAATCTAATTTTACTAAACTTGTAAGACGACGGAGAATCCTACTGTCTCACTCGAAAGGACCCCATAGTACAGGGTATGACAAGGACCTACCACCATTTACCAACTCACACCTAGTCTGGACTCTAGCCTGAGTATTACTCAACTCATGAGTCTAACTGGGAATTCATTCCTAACACATGGGTTGTCACTTAGTACGTGACATATAGTATGCACACCACATATAATAAACCCTAACAATACCACACCTAATAGTATAAGTACATAGTACGCACACCATATAGCATATAATACCATATAACAATACCACATAAAATAGTATAGTACCATCATATTCATATCGTCAAGTCACCAGAGTGGTTGTAATATTATACCTTGGTGTTCTAGCGTTCCTAAGACTCGTACTTGGTTGAAACAACCATTGTGACTAAGACTAAAGTTTAGTCTTACACTTGGATCAAGACTCTCTTCCGACTTACTTTCTTCCTAACTTGTTTCCTGACATATGCTCTTGTCAAGCCATGGTATTCGATTCTAAGTGACCCTAAAGACCTAAAGCCTAAGCTCTGATACCACTTCTGTCGCGCCCCAAAATACCCCCTAGGAGTTAGGATACTTTGGCGACGTGACCTAACCTTAAATCAACCTGCAAAACACCCACAGAGCATATACAATAGAAGATGACAGCGGAAACATAACTATAAAACACATCGGAAGTCTAACAACCTCTAAGTATATACACATGGTCCAAGTTTAATACAAAGAAATCAAAACAAAGAAAGTGCGGACATGCCCGTCAAAATACATGGATATAATCACTCATGCTCACCCACAGCTAATCCACTCAGAATCTAACAGCACCTACTGATAACCCTCTACGGGAGGTTCCTCCAAAGGTTCCTCAACGTACTCCTCCTCCACCCATGGGCCAGGAGCACAAACATCAAATGGAGCAACAGCTCCCTCAGAACCTGCCGACATAAGAAGTACGGCTGAGCATGGAATACTCAGCGGGTACTAAATACTAACCAACAGTCATAGTATACAGATAGCATACATAAAGTAGGAAACAAATTTCATATATAGAACAGGAACAATTTATATCATACAAGGAAGTAAAGCAATTTATATTCATGCTTGCATTCAAAAAGACTGATAAAATCCTTGAAAACATCGTGCACTTGACTTGACTTGAAATACCCTTTGCGTGATTGGGAACTTGTTAACCGTGCCATGCTTGTCATGCTTGCATCATGCGTGCCATGTCGTGTCATGCGTGTCATGCGAGTATCATGCTTGCTTGTTCATAATTTAAACATGTTCACATGCCTAGTTGCCGTTCATAGTCCGTCGCAACTAGTACCCTATATGCAGATGGGTATGCCTAGTTGCCGTTCATAGCCCGTCGCAACTAGTACCCTATATGCAGATGTGAATGCCTAGTTGCCGTTCATAGCCCGTCGCAACTAGCATCCATGCGGAATGTGAATGCCTAGTTGCCGTTCATAGCCCGTCGCAACTAGCATCCATGCGTGATGTGTGATGCTATGCTATGCGTGTCATGCCATGCTATGCTATGCGTGTCATGCGATGCTATGCATGTCATGCGAGGGGATGGGAGACCTTTCCCTATGCAATGCATGATTGTCTTGCCCTTGTCAAAAGCGAAGTGAAACATATCTTAGGATATGCCCCACCTTTACGTCCCATACTTAAAACATCGGTAAATCACGTCATTTCATGCGTGCTCGTGAGATCGTGTGCATACTTGCATTTGGAATTAAATATGGCAATTTGGGGTAATTCACAAAGCATAGCATATAGCAATTTAAGTGAGTAATAATCTACGCATTTTAAGAAATGTAGGAAACACACTATCATGAACCCTAACAAATTTCAAGAGCAATTAAACATGGGTTCCCTTAATTTATCATTTATTTTATTCACCTTGGCATTTCATCAATCATGGGGTGTATTCATTATTCACTTAAACCTAGATCATGCTTTTTCTAGGTGTGTTATGCTCACATCACACTTGTATGTTCATTATTAGTACAATGCCCTTTCCCATTCGTTCATCACATCATCCACACGGCATCCATTCGCCAACATCCATCTCCATTCACCATTCATACCACCAATCTCATAACACATATATATGTGAAGGAAAACAAGGAGAAACAAAGGAAAAAGGGAAGCTATAACTAGGAGGGTAGTAAGAAGTACCGACCTTGACAAAAGAGGGAAGGAATCCCCTTCCAAAATGCACGTAAGTTGCTGCCCTAGCTTGGAACACGAGCTCCACGAATGCTTGAACCGAAATCTTGAAGAAATCGGGTTTGAGGTTGATCTAGGGTTTCAAAACCCTTTGATTTCTCTCCAAAATGGAAACCTAGGTTTTGGAAAACCTTTTCCTTTCTCTCTATCTCTCAAAAGACTCTAAGGGTTGTGTATGAACCCTCAAATGATCGGGCAAAGCCTTTAAGGTATGAGTGAAACGCCCAAAAGACGAAAACACACTTAATGAAATTTCTGCAAAAACACGAGGACCGAGCGATCGGTGGTTATGACCGATCGATCGGTTGCCTACCGAGCGATCGGTGTTTATGACCGATCGACCGGTCAAAAACTCACTCTCTGGAAAATTTCCCCATACAAAATTTCTGACCGTGCGATAGCTACCGATCGATCGGTTATGGACCGATCGATCGCTGACTGGACCGAGCGATCGGTGCTCTATATGTCTGGACTGTTTTGACCATATCTTTTGACTCGCTCGTCGGATTTTGACGATTCAACTTGCATTGGGTTCATCTTTTGAAAACGCACATTTCTGACATTTCAAAATTTCCGATTTCTCTCTTATTTATTAATTAGACTATGAGGAATGCCAATTAGCTACGAAAACGGTATTCATTAAGTATAGAAAAATCCGGGGTGCTACAACCCGGTTCATCAAATCCATAAAGGCTGCCAGCGCGTTCGTGAGTCCAAAAGGCATCACCAAGAACTCGTAGTGTCCATACCGAGTCCTGAAAGCAGTTTTGGGAACATCTTCCACCTTAATCTTCAACTGGTGATAACCCGATCGAAGGTCTATCTTCGAGAAAAATCTCGCTCCCTTCAACTGATCGAACAAGTCATCAATCCTAGGCAAGGGATACCTATTCTTTATAGTGACTTTGTTCAATTGCCTGTAATCGACGCACATCCGCATCGAGCCATCTTTCTTCTTAACAAACAACACCGGGGCACCCCACGGTGAGACACTTGGTCGAATGAAACCAAGGCCTTGTAATTCTTCCAACTGGGTCTTTAACTCCTTGAGTTCAATAGGGGCCATTCTATACGGAGCCCTGAAAACAGGAGTTGTGCCTGGTGCAAGCTCGATCACAAATTCAATCTCCCTATCTGGAGGCAACCCTGGCAACTCCTCTGGAAATACATCCAGGAATTCACTTACAACCGGAATAGTCGATGAGTCCTTTGCCTCGGGGTTAGCTAAGCCCAACGCCGCAAAACGAGCAACATATCTACTTTTCAACCCGCGAAAGTGGAATGGTTTTCCTTCTACTGGCTTGAAGAGTACCATTTTCTCAAAGCAAGCTACATGCCCATGATGTGCTGCTAACCAATCCATTCCCAATATAACATCAAAGTCTTGGAATCCAAGGACGATGAGATCAACCGCCAACTCGTGGCTTCCAACTTGGACCACACTATTTCTATACACTTTATCTGCCAATACTGTTTTGCCGAGAGGAGTCGAAATGGCTAACTCCGGTTCTAGCTGACTTGGCTCTACAGAAAAGCCTTCTGAAAAACTCGACGAGACAAATGAATGAGTAGACCCGGTATCAATCAACACTCGAGCCAAATACTCATTGACTAGTAGGGTTCCTGAAATTTTAGCTAGCTAAGTCAATCCATGCATCAACAATGTATACATATAGGTGTTTATATATATAACATGCCATATACGTACAAAAAGAATAATACATAATATTTTAATTTACGGGTAATTAAATAAATTACAACTGCGTACCTTGCACTACATCGTCAGATGCAAGTGCATCACCCTCTGTCAAGGTAAAAACTCGCCCCTGGTTCGCCTGGCGAGACTGAGGTGTAGACCGAGTAGTCTGAGATGACGCCTGATATGAACCTGCTGGGCGTGCTGGTGGCCTAATCCCCTGAGACTGGCTTGGCAAATGCCAACTGGGGCAATCCCTGATCATATGGCCCTGGCGATCACAATGAAAGCATCCACCCGATGCCCTTCGACAATCTCCTGCCGGGTGCCTTCGGCCGCATGAAGTGCAGACCTCGTGTGTATAAGTCGGAGGGGCCGGAAGAGCCTGAGGTCGTGGTGCCTGAGGCACATACTGCCGTGGAGCTGGAGGCGCATAAGATGGCCTCATCGGTGGTGCTGGCCACGCATACTGATAAGGGCCGGTAAGAGCCTGCCTCTCTAGAGGTGCTGAACTACTGGATTGGCCTCTCGTCAATTCCCTCTTCTTGGACACCGCCTCAGAGTTGGTCTCAACCAACAAGGCTTTATCCACCACTTCAGCGTAAGTGGCATGCCTAAAGACCGATCCCTTCTCCATGATGACATCCTTGAGTCCTTGCTCAAACCTCCTTGCCTTCATTGCCTCGGTGGCAATCATATGTGTCGCGAAGCGTGATAGCTCCGAGAACTTGGCCTCATAAGCGGCCACAGACATCGAACCTTTCTCAAGGTTGATGAATTCTCTCTCTTTCTTTTCCCGTACTCCAATCGGAAAATACTTCTTGTAAAAAGTATCTTTGAACTCCTTCCAAGTCCAAGGTTGACCCTGCATGGTCAAACCTCGCGTCCTCAATGCGGACAACCACCAATGGTGGGCTTCACCTTCTAGCATGAAAACTGCCCATGCTACTCTATCCTCCTCTGTAGGCGAGAGGACCGCAAAGATCTTCTCCATCTGGAGGATCCATGCTTCCGCAGCAAGAGGGTCCACACTCCCAAGGAAGGGTGGAGGCCTCAATCTCCTGAATGCCTTAACTCCAGCGGTACGATGTACTGGAGCTGTGGGCGGTGGAGTAGGTGCCGCCGATGATGGTATAGCCTGCCGAGCCGCCAGTATGGCGAGTGTCTCAGCGATAGAGCCTAGGACCTGAGAGAGGTCCGGCTGCTCATCCTCATCCCGTGAAGACGAAGAAGCTCTGGTATGTGGTCCACGACCCCGTGTGCCCCGCCTCATGACTAAAGTCCTGAGAACAATAGCACAACATGAGTCTAACTTGAAACCACAATTTATCGTATTTCCATTTCACAATAATTCAATTTGGATTAGTTGTATAATACTAATACACATCACATCAAGTCATCAGAGTATTCATCACATTATACTTATACTTTAGTGTTCTGGCGTACCTAAGACTCGTACTTGGTTGAAACAACCATTTTGACTAAGACTAAAGTTTAGTCTTACACTTGGATCAAGACTCTCTTCCGACTTACTTTCTTCCTAACTTGTTTCCTAACATATGCTCTTGTCAAGCCGTGGTATTCGATTCTAAGTGACCCTAGAGACCTAAAGCCTAAGCTCTGATACCACTTCTGTCACGACCCAAAACCCACCCTAGGAGTTAGAGTGAACTTTGGACGACTAATCATGGCTTACATGACTTGCTTGACAAACCAACCTGCAAAAACCCACAGAGCATATACAATAGAGGATATAACAGCGGAAACATACTCTAATATAGTACAACGGAAGTCTAAACAAACCACTATGTATATACATACGCAAGTCCAAGTTTACACAAAAGGAATCCAAAAGAAAGTGCGGACAGACCCGCCAAAATACATGAAGGTATATCTCTCCTCTCACCCACAGCTAATCCACTCAGAATCTACAACCACCTAATGGTAACCCTCTACTGGAGGTTCCTCCAAAGGTTCCTCGACGTACTCCTCCTCCACGCATGGACCAGGAGCACAAACATCAAATGGAGCAGCAGCTCCCTCAAAACCTGCCGACATAAGAAGTACGGCTGAGCATGGAATACTCAGCGGGTACTAAATACTAACCAACAATTATAGCATACAGATAGCATACATAGATCAGAAGCAATTCATATATGTTAGAAGGAAAAAATTCATATCATACAAGGAAGTAAAGCAATTTATAATCATGCTTGTATTTCGTAGAAAGCCGATAAAACCTCTTGAAAACATCGTGCACTTGACTTGGCTTGAAATATCTTTTCGTACTTGAAAGCTTGTCTTGTCTATCTTGCTTGATTCTTGTATGTCGTGTCATGTCATGCATGTCATGCGTGCTTGCTTGTGATCATGTAACTTGTGAGATATCCTTGTGAGATGCCTTGAGAGGGAAGGGAGACCCTTCTTTATGCAATGCACTTGCGAGGGAAGGGAGACCCTTCTTCATGGTATGTATGTACTTGAGAGGGAAGGGAGGCCCTTCTTCATGATATGCACTTGTGAGTGAGGGGAGACCCCTCGTGGAATGTTGGTTCTTGTCTTCTTGTGGAAAACAAGGTAAAACATATCGTAGGATATGTCCCACCTCTAACCATGTTCTTGAAAACCTCGATAAATCATGTCATGCATGCCGTGCTCGTGGGAACCGTGTACATACTTGCATTTAAATTTAAACATGACATTTGGGTAATTTCACAACACATATAACATCAATGATTGAGCAATGTAATATTCATATCATTTAGGGAAAGCAAGAAACACACTATCATAGGCCCTAGCAATATTCATAATTTATTTGGCATGCATTTCCTAATTTACAACTCACTTTATTCACCTTGGCATTTCATCAAACATGGTGTGTTCATTATTCATTATTCATTTAAACCTAAATCATGCTTTTCTAGGTGGGTTATGCTCACATCACACTTGTATGTTCATTATTAATACAATGCCCTTTCCCGTTCATTCATCACATCATCCACACGGCATCCATTCGCCCATTCCATCTCCATTCACCATTCACGACCATTCATCTCATAGCACATGTGTAAATAGAAGAAAATCAAAAGAAATAAAGGGCAAAGAGGAACTATAACTAGGAGGATAGTAAAAAGTACCGACCTTGATCAAGTGAGGAAGAAACCCCTTCCAAAAACGACCGTGCGTTGCTGCCCTAGCTTGAGGAGATGCTCCTCAAGAGTGCTTGAGCCGTGATCTTGGAGAAAGTCGGACTTAAAGTGATCTAGGGTCTCGAAACCCTTTTGATTCTTCTCCAAAAGCAAAACCCTAGGTTGGAATCGCCTTCTCCCCTTTCTCCTATTCTCTAAAACTCTCTAAGTGTCGAATGATGCCCTAAAGGCTCGAGTTAAACTCTTAAGGTAAGAGTGAACCGACCTAAAGACCATAATACCCTTACTGGAATTTCTGTAATAACACGAGTGCCGAACACGTTGAATAGTGCCGAACACGTTGTGCTGTGAACAGTGCCGAATACGTTGTGCTATGAACAGTGCCGAACACGTTGTGCTGTGAACAGTGTCGAACACGTTGTGCTGTGAACAATGCCGAACACGTTGTGCTGTGAATAGTGCTGAGCTCGTTGTCCGTTGTCTTATGTACAACACTGAGCCCGTTGTCCATTGTCTTATGTACAACGCTGAGCTCGTTGTCCGTTGTGAGCTGTACAACGTACCCGTTGTCTGTTGCACAATGGATGCACAACGTAAACGTTATCAGAGTACGTCGTCTGTGCCTCGTTGTCTGTAGCACAACGGATGCACAACGTAAACGTTATCAGAATACGTCGTCTGTGCCTCGTTGTCTGTAGCACAACGGATGCACAACGTAAACGTTATCAGAGTACGTCGTCTGTGCCTCGTTGTCTGTAGCACAACGGATGCACAACGTAAACGTTATCAGAGTACGTCATCTGTGCCTCGTTGTCTGTAGCACAATGGATGCACAATGTAAACGTTATCAGAGTACGTTGTCAGAGCACGTCCTTAGTGCATAACTGAGCTACGTCTGCCTGTAGGTCCAGACTGTTTTGGCCATATCTTTTGACTCGTTCGTCCGATTTTGACGATTCAACTTGCGTTGGGTTCGTACTTCGAAAAGGAACATTTCTGACATTTCAGAATTTCCATTAATTATACCTCTTCAAAGGAAAAATGGCAACGAAAGTGTCATGTATTAAATGTGAAAAGCTCCGGGGCTCTACAAGTATGCTCTATGCTAAATTGCTTTATTGCTATTAGTTTATATACGCTGAATATTCCACGCTCAGCCGATATTTGTTAACATCGGCAGGTGCTCGGGATCCATTCGATCTATGCGGTACTAAACCATGGGTAGAGGAAGAGTACTTCGACCCGGAGCCTTCCATGGATCACTATCAGGATGATGGTGCAGTAGATAGGTGTCGAGACTTCGACTTTTGTTGATTGATAGGCTTAGAACCTTAAGATGTTATTTTGTTATGTGAATGTGGGGTTTGTCCACTCCACTTTTGGGTTTCTCGCATGTATATGCTTTTGGTTGGTTCATACTTGAACGGAGTTTAGGAGTATCGCTTTACTTCCGCTATGCTTAGTATGTTATTTCCGCTGTGCATTCTTTATCGTTTCCGCTATGTGTGGTTGTGTTCTGACAGGTCTCCACGTGTGCCTTATGTATTATACTGGAGGTATGATATGGCAGTCACGAGTCAAGGTATCCCTAACTCCTAGGGGGTATTTTGGGTCACGACAGGGACTTGTCCACTGAAGGGGGATCCAGGTAAAAATTAATGTGGAAACTGGATCCCCTATATCTTAACACCATAAAAAAACATCAAAATTATCTAAGAGTTTTAGTCATATCACCTCGGTGAATGTTTTTCACCAGTGAAGCTTAATCCACTCGAACCGTCAGAACTTTTTGTAGAGATTTCTCTGAAAAAATACTAGAAGCTCGATCCTTGTTCTTCGCTATCCCCACGAAGCTTTAGAATCTCTTTTGGAATTATAGAAGCAAGAGGAAGAAGATGGATCAATGGTGTAGACCTTCTATCACCAATAATACTAAGGTTCAAAACCGTAGATTTGCAAAACCCAACTAAGCCCACCAATATAGCTCATGAAAATCCCTAGGGGTCTCCCCTAGGGCTCACGGTTTGGAGAGAGAGAGGAGAGGAGAGAAAAAATTCTGGAGAATTCTACTTAATGGTCTAGGGTGTTGGGGTATTTATAAGCTAGGATCTTATCCTAATCCTATTCCAACTTGATCTTATCTAGTAAGATTTATTAATCAACAATAACTCTTATTATTAATTAAATAAACTCCTACTTAATCTAAAACTACTTTAGTTATAGTAATCCTATTAATTTAAGAGTCCCTATTATAAGAGGATTCCTTAATTAAAAGGGATAAGTCAACATCCTACACCAAAGTAGGAAACCTAGTCAAACTAGGAATCCACAAGGGGGGGCGTGAGCTTCTATGGGCCGTGGGATTTGAGGAGTTAAAACTCCTTATTGTAATCTAATTACAATAACATCTTAATCCTAATTACAATCCAACACTTGGATTTTAATTCCATAATAAAAGGAATTATATTTCAATAATTATTTAATTAAACAAATAATAATCAATTAGGATTCCTCAAGTGGGTGCCCCACCCTAGGGTTTAAACCCATGGGCTTTGGCCCATATTAAAGGTCCAATTTAATGGGTTTATGGATATGGGTATGGGTCAAACCCATTTCCCCTTTAATTATGTTATTCAAAAAATTACTAAAATAATCCCTTAGTTTAAATTAACAATTAATTTAAACAATAGATTAACTATTAATATATTTAATTAAATGATTAACTTTTAATCACTTAAAATAATTGATTAACTTTTAATCAATTATTGAGCTTGTATTTCTTATGTCAGCACCTCCACAGATTGCTCTGGGACATTCTTACCCTGGCTTATCAAATGTTATCCCATTGACCCTAAACGGGAATTACATCGGAATTGCAAGTGACGTGAGATATCCATGTTGCAATTGAATCCCAGTGTATGAACATTAACCATTATGGATCCTACCACATGAACTTTTAAATTCAATTTATCCTTCCAAATACATTATCCCTAATGGGCCTTCGAGATTGACATACTATCTAACCCATAGCCCATTGCAAATCATCCGGATTTCCAAGACTTATGATTAAGCCATGAGAAACAATTTCTCATGAAAAACATTTTGAAAAAATCCTTTTATAAGTATAATACCTTTTAATAAAAATATATTTCAAAAATTATTTTGTCTTTAAAATCACCTACGCAGGATTTAAACTTAATCAACTGTCTTACCCGGAACTTGGATAATCTCTCAAATTAATGAGTATGGATTTCTTGTTTGAAAGTCATCATGACTCGAACAACTTTCTGACTATCCAACTATCACTGTATTGTATTCCCTAAGTTAGAAAATACGTTGGTGGAATCAAAACAGTCAGATCACTGCCCAGTCATAGATGAACTCATCAGATCTAAGGATCATCGAAACCGTTCAATGTGAATGAGAGACCAACTATCTGATAGTATGTTTATGCAAGAAGTCTCTCATTGAATGTAATCAGTCAGTGTACATTTAAGCACCCAGATGCTGATGTGTAGTCTCCACTACAATAGTTCGAGATAGAACTACATCTCAACTATTGAGAACATCTTAGCATTCTGGCAGCCATATAAGTGAAGTGCCCAACTTCACCCACAGCTGTGACTATATAAGGTATAAGGAACCGGAAAGTTATATCTACCTGTGATAATCTAATCACATAACTTTCCTACAATATATCCTATGGATCTTTATCGATATCTCATATCGTATAGATCATCTCATGATCATGGTCAATTACCCATAATGAATACACAATAGATTAAGAAGAAGCATTTATTAATCAAATTAATAAGGTTCTAACAATCTAAATGACTTTTCTGGGCATCATGTCCAACATCTACTCCATCTTTTTCTAGATATGCTATGTTGGTTGACGCTTGAACCAAATGATAGGAGTGATTATTATATATATCGTTTCCGTTTTTTTCCGCATCGTACATATTGATGTATATTGACAGGTTGATACGATTGCCTTATGTGTCATACGAGATGTATGATATGGCGATCATGAACTGAAGTATCCCTAACTCGTAGGGGGTATTTTGGGTCGCGACAGACTTGATATCAGAGCCTAGGGATTAGTTTTCCTTGGACTAAGTCGCCTTCTAAGCGGAAGCACGTTCTCGGAGTTGAACTTAGAACTCAGATGAACTTTATAACTTAAGTTGATACTGTGACATAATGGGTATCAAGCAAGTCCTTAGGTCAATTAAGGAAGTTTAGGTTCTAAGTATGGACTAGTCATTTAGTCTTAGTGTGAAACCAGTTAACTCTTTAGCCAAGTTGAGAACTTAGCACCGCTAGGAATTTCTTGGTATGCCTTTACTATTAGTTGTATGCTCTGAGGTATATGATGAGCTATATAAGCACTATATGCTCCTTGAGCTTTTCAAAGAACTTGATTCAAAGTAGACTCACGTGGTGTTATTGCTATTAAGACTATCATCATAAGACGCAAAAAAATCGAAGAAGTAGGAACCTAGGGTGAAATTCTATGATGATTGTAAAACATGCTATTATACAACTATATATGCAACATATTATGATGTATGAACTTATGTGTGCTTAATGCAAAATAAGAACATAGTTAGGTATTGTACTTAGGAGCCTTGTTGATAAGCGAGTGCCTAGCCATGTGTTGGTCGTCAAGTGATTAGTATGTTTTTTTTTTTCTAATCAGTCTTAGTCAAACAAGTTGATGTTTCAACTGAACCTCGTGTCTTAGCTTCGCTAGGAACTTTATGTCTATATACTTCTGAGTGCGTGTATAAATGCTCATATGTGTACTACACCCTAGAGTGTGAGCTATCAACTGTATGATGACCTGTTGATACTTTGGTTTCCAAGATAGACTCACGTTTTGTGACGCCCTGAACCCGCGCCTAGGGAATCAAGTTCCGAGACGCGCGTCCGTTCGTCAAATCATGCAAGCGGAAGACTTTACCAGCGAAAATGCGGGAAATTTAAACATTTATCATATGCTTCCAAAAATAAAATTGTAGAGCCCTAGACCTTTTCATGCTTAATACATGACACTTTCGCAGTCAATTTGCCTTTAAAGAGGTATAATTAATAAATAAGGAAGAAATTGGAAATTCTGAAATGTCAGAAATGTTCCTTTTCGAAGTATGAACTCAACGCAAGTTGAATCGTCAAAATCGGACGAACGAGTCAAAAGATATGGCCAAAACAGTCTGGACCTGCAGGAAATCGTAGCTCGGTTAGGCACTAAGGACGTAGCTCGGAATGCACTAAGGACGTAGCTTGGTTATGCACTAAGGACGTAGCTCAGAATGCACTAAGGACGTAGCTCGGTTATGCACTAAGGACGTAGCTCTGACAACGTGCTCTGATAAATCACAGGCAACGCATAGACAACGTATTCGTTGTGCATCCATTGTGCAGCAACAACGGGTACGTTGTGCAGCAACAACGGGTACGTTGTGCAGCAACAACGGGTACGTTATGCAGCAACAACGGGTACGTTGTGCAGCAACAACGGGTACGTTGTACAGCAACAACGGGTATGTTGTACATAATACAACGGACAACGAGCTCAGCACTATGCACAACACAACGGACAACGTGTTTGGCACTGTTCACAGCACAACGTGTTTGACACTGTTCACAGCACAACGTGTTTGGCACTGTTCACAGCACAACATGTTCGGCACTATCCACAACGGACGTGTTTGGCACTGTTCACAGCACAACGTGTTTGACACTGTTCACAGCACAACGTGTTTGGCACTGTTCATAGCACAACGTGTTAGGCACTATTCACAGCTCAACGTGATCGGTCCTCACGTTTTGCAGAAATTTCAGTAAGGGTATTATGGTCTTTTGTCGGTTTACTCTTACCTTAAGAGTTTAACCCGGGCCTTTAGAGCATCATTCGACACTTAGAGAGTTTGAGAGTATAGGAGAAAGGGGAGAAGGCGATTCCAACCTAGGGTTTCCATTTTTGGAGAGAAATCAAGGGGTTTGTGAATCCACGCTCACTCAAGCCCATTTTTCTTCAAGATCAAGGCACAAACTCGTGAGGAGCATCTCCTCAAGCTAGGGCAGCAACTCACGGTCTTTTTGGAAAGGGATTTCTTCCTCACTTGATCAAGGTCGGTACTTCTTACTACCCTCCTAGTTATAGTTCCTCTTTTCCCTTTATTTTCTTTTGATTTTCTTTCATTTACACATGTGCTATGAGATGGATGGTTGTGAATGGTGAATGGAGATGGAATGGGCGATTGGATGCCAAGGGCTGTGTTGTGATGATTAAAATGGGGAGGGCATTGTATCCATAATAAACATACCTTTATGATGTGAGCATAACCCACCTAGTAAAGCATTTAGGTTTAAATGAATAATGAATAATGAACACACCATGTTTGATGAAATGCCAAGGTGAATAAAGTGAGTTGTAAATTAGGAAATGCATGCCTAATAAATTATGAATATTGCTAGGGCCTATGATAGTGTGTTTTCTTGCTTTCCCTAAATGATATGAATATTACATTGCTCAATCATTGATGTTATATGTGTTGTGAAATTACCCAAATGTCATGTTTAAATTTAAATGCAAGTATGTACACGGTTCCCACGAGCACGGCATGCATGACATGATTTATCGAGGTTTTCAAGAACATGGTTAGAGGTGGGACATATCCTACGATATGTTTTACCTCGCTTTTCACGAGAAAACAAGAACCAACATTCCACGAGGGGTCTCCCCTCACTCACAAGTACATATATATCATGAAGAAGGGTCTCCCTTCCCTCGCAAGTGCATTGCATAAAGAAGGGTCTCCCTTCCCTCTCAAGGCATCTCACAAGCGCATCTCACAAGTTCACCTCACAAGGATATCTCACAAGTTACATGATCACAAGCAAGCACGCATGACATGCATGACATGACACGACATACAAGAATCAAGTAAGACAAACACGACAAGCTTTCAAGTACGAAAAGATATTTCAAGCCAAGTCAAGTGCACGATGTTTTCAAGAGGTTTTATCGGCTTTCTACGAAATACAAGCATGATTATAAATTGCTTTACTTCCTTGTATGATATGAATTGTTCCCGTCTGACATATATGAATTGCTCCTGACTATGTATTGCCATTTTTATGCTATAATTGTTGGTTAGTATTTAGTACCCGCTGAGTATTCCATGCTCAGCCGTACTTCTTATGTCGGCAGGTTCTGAGGGAGCTGCTACTCCATTTGATGTTTGTGCTCCTGGTCCATGGGTGGAGGAGGAGTACGTCGAGGAGCCTTTGGAGGAACCTCCAGTAGAGGGTTACCAGTAGGTGGTGTTAGATTCTGAGTGGATTAGCTATGGGTGAGATGAGAGATATACCTTCATGTATTTTGGCGGGTCTGTCCGCACTTTCTTTTGGATTCCTTTTGTGTAAACTTGGATTCGTATATATATATAGAGGTTTGTTTAGACTTCCGCTGTACTATGTTAGAGTATGTTTCCGCTGTTTATATCCTCTATTGTATATGCTCTGTGGGTTTTTGCAGGTTGGTTTGTCAAGCAAGTCATGTAAGCCATGATTAGTCGTCCAAAGTTCACTCTAACTCCTACGGTGGGTTTTGGGTCGCGACAGAAGTGGTATCAGAGCTTAGGCTTTAGGTCTCTAGGGTCACTTAGAATCTTATACCACGGCTTGACAAGAGCATATGTTAGGAAACAAGTTAGGAAGGAAGTGAGTCGGGAACGAGTCTAGTTCCAAGTTTAAGACTAAACTTTAGTCATAGTCTAAAATGGTTGCTTTAACCAAGTACGGTCCTAGGTACGCTAGAACACTTAAGTATAAGTATAATGTGATGAATACTCTGATGACTTGATGTGATGTGTAGTAGTATTGTACAACTAATACAAATTGAATTATTGTGAAATAGCATTGAAATAAACTATGGTTTCAAGTTAGACTCATGTGGTGTTATTATTCTCAGGACTTTAGTCATGAGACGGAACACACAGGGTCGTGGACCACATACCAGAGCTTCCTCTTCTTCACGGGATGAGGATGAGCAGCCGGACCTCTCTCAGGTCTTAGGCTCTATTGCTGAGACACTCGCCATACTGGCGGCTCGGCAGGCTATACCATCATCGGCGGCACCTACTCCACCGCCCGTAGCTCCAGTACATCGTACCGCTGGAGTTGAGGCATTCAGGAGATTGAGGCCTCCACCCTTCCATGGGAGTGTGGACCCTCTTGCTGCGGAGGCATGGATCCTCCAGATGGAGAAGATCTTTGCGGTCCTCTCGCCCACAGAGGAGGATAGAGTAGCATGGGCAGTTTTCATGCTAGAAGGTGAAGCCCACCATTGGTGGTTGTCCGCATTGAGGACGCGAGATTTGACCATGCAGGGTCAACCTTGGACTTGGGAGGAGTTCAAAGATATTTTTTACAAGAAGTATTTTCTGATTGGAGCACGGGAAAAGAAAGAGAGAGAATTCATCAACCTTGAGCAAGGTTCGATGTCTGTGGCCGCTTATGAGGCCAAGTTCTCGGAGCTATCACGCTTCGCGACACACATGATTGCCACCGAGGCAATGAAGGCAAGAAGGTTTGAGCAAGGGCTCAAAGATGTTATCATGGAGAAGGTTTTGGTCTTCAGACATGCTACCTACCCTGAGGTAGTAGACAAGGCCTTATTGGTCGAGGCCACTTCAGAGACAGTGTCCAAGAAGAGGGAATTAACGAGAGGTCAATCCAGTAGTTCAGCACCTCTAGAGAGGCGGGCTCGTACCGGCCCTTATCAATATGCGTGGCCAGCACCACCGATGAGGCAATCTTATGTGCCTCCAGCTCCACGGCTGTATGTGCCTCAGGCACCGCGACCTCAGGCTCTTCCGGCCCCTCCGACTTATACACACGAGGTCTGCACTTTATGCGGCCGAAGGCACCCGGCAGGAGATTGCCGAAGAGCATCGGGTGGATGTTTTCATTGTGGTCGCCAGGGCCATATGATCAGGGATTGCCCCAGTCGGCATTTACCAGGCCAGTCTCAGGGGATTAGGCCACCAGCACGCCCAGCAGGATCATATCAGGCGTCATCTCAGACTACCCGGTCTACACCTCAGTCTCGCCAGGCGAACCAGGGGGGTGTATTTGCTTTGACAGAGGGTGATGCACTTGCATCCGATGATGTGGTGCAAGGTACGCGTTTGGAGTTATTTTCTTTATTCGTGATGGTTATGTTATGTTTTATTCCTTGTGTACGTACTTGGTATGCTATATATATATATATATACCTATGTGTATACACTGTTGTTGCTTGAATTGACGTAACTAGCTAAAATTTCAGGAACCCTACTAGTCAATGAGTATTTGGCTCGAGTGTTGATTGATACCGGGTCTACTCATTCATTTGTCTCGTCGAGTTTTTCAGAAGGCTTTTCTGTAGAGCCAAGTCAGCTAGAACCGGAGTTAGCCATTTCGACTCCTCTCGACAAAACAGTATTGGCAGATAAAGTGTATAGAAATAGTGTGGTCCAAGTTGGAAGCCACGAGTTGGCGGTTGATCTCATCGTCCTTGGATTCCAAGACTTTGATGTTATATTGGGAATGGATTGGTTAGCAGCACATCATGGGCATGTAGCTTGCTTTAAGAAAATGGTACTCTTCAAGCCAGTAGAAGGAAAACCATTCCACTTTCGCGGGTTGAAAAGTAGATATGTTGCTCGTTTTGCGGCGTTGGGCTTAGTTAACCCCGAGGCAAAGGACTCATTGACTATTCCGGTTGTAAGTGAATTCCTGGATGTATTTCCAGAGGAGTTGCCAGGGTTGCCTCCAGATAGGGAGATTGAATTTGTGATCGAGCTTGCACCAGGCACAACTCCTGTTTTCAGGGCTCCATATAGAATGGCCCCTATTGAACTCAAGGAGTTAAAGACCCAGTTGGAAGAATTACAAGGTCTTGGTTTCATTCGACCAAGTGTCTCACCGTGGGGTGCCCCGGTGTTGTTTGTTAAGAAGAAAGATGGCTCGATGCGGATGTGCGTCGATTACAGGCAATTGAACAAAGTCACTATAAAGAATAGGTATCCCTTGCCTAGGATTGATGACTTGTTCGATCAGTTGAAGGGAGCGAGATTTTTCTCGAAGATAGACCTTCGATCGGGTTATCACCAGTTGAAGATTAAGGTGGAAGATGTTCCCAAAACTGCTTTCAGGACTCGGTATGGACACTACGAGTTCTTGGTGATGCCTTTTGGACTCACGAACGCGCTGGCAGCCTTTATGGATTTGATGAACCGGGTTGTAGCACCCCGGATTTTTCTATACTTAATGAATACCGTTTTCGTAGCTAATTGGCATTCCTCATAGTCTAATTAATAAATAAGAGAGAAATCGGAAATTTTGAAATGTCAGAAATGTGCGTTTTCAAAAGACGAACCCAACGCAAGTTGAATCGTCAAAATCCGACGAGCGAGTCAAAAGATATGGTCAAAACAGTCCAGACATATAGAGCACCGATCGCTCGGTCCAGTCAGCGATCGATCGGTCCATAACCGATCGATCGGTAGCTATCGCACGGTCAGAAATTTTGTATGGGGAAATTTTCCAGAGAGTGAGTTTTTGACCGGTCGATCGGTCATAAACACCAATCGTTCGGTAGGCAACCGATCGATCGGTCATAACCACCGATCGCTCGGTCCTCGTGTTTTTGCAGAAATTTCATTAAGTGTGTTTTCGTCTTTTGGGCGTTTCACTCATACCTTAAAGGCTTTGCCCGATCATTTGAGGGTTCATACACAACCCTTAGAGTATTTTGAGAGATAGAGAGAAAGGAAAAGGTTTTCCAAAACCTAGGTTTCCATTTTGGAGAGAAATCAAAGGGTTTTGAAACCCTAGATCAACCTCAAGCCCGATTTCTTCAAGATTTCGGTTCAAGCATTCGTGGAGCTCGTGTTCCAAGCTAGGGCAGCAACTTACGTGCATTTTGGAAGGGGATTCCTTCCCTCTTTTGTCAAGGTCGGTACTTCTTACTACCCTCCTAGTTATAGCTTCCCTTTTTCCTTTGTTTCTCCTTGTTTTCCTTCACATATATATGTGTTATGAGATTGGTGGTATGAATGGTGAATGGAGATGGATGTTGGCGAATGGATGCCGTGTGGATGATGTGATGAACGAATGGGAAAGGGCATTGTACTAATAATGAACATACAAGTGTGATGTGAGCATAACCCACCTAGAAAAAGCATGATCTAGGTTTAAGTGAATAATGAACACACCCCATGATTGATGAAATGCCAAGGTGAATAAAATAAATGATAAATTAAGGGAACCCATGTTTAATTGCTCTTGAAATTTGTTAGGGTTCATGATAGTGTGTTTCCTACATTTCTTAAAATGCGTAGATTATTACTCACTTAAATTGCTATATGCTATGCTTTGTGAATTACCCCAAATTGCCATATTTAATTCCAAATGCAAGTATGCACACGATCTCACGAGCACGCATGAAATGACGTGATTTACCGATGTTTTAAGTATGGGACGTAAAGGTGGGGCATATCCTAAGATATGTTTCACTTCGCTTTTGACAAGGGCAAGACAATCATGCATTGCATAGGGAAAGGTCTCCCATCCCCTCGCATGACATGCATAGCATCGCATGACACGCATAGCATAGCATGGCATGACACGCATAGCATAGCATCACACATCACGCATGGATGCTAGTTGCGACGGGCTATGAACGGCAACTAGGCATTCACATTCCGCATGGATGCTAGTTGCGACGGGCTATGAACGGCAACTAGGCATTCACATCTGCATATAGGGTACTAGTTGCGACGGGCTATGAACGGCAACTAGGCATACCCATCTGCATATAGGGTACTAGTTGCGACGGACTATGAACGGCAACTAGGCATGTGAACATGTTTAAATTATGAACAAGCAAGCATGATACTCGCATGACACGCATGACACGACATGGCACGCATGATGCAAGCATGACAAGCATGGCACGGTTAACAAGTTCCCAATCACGCAAAGGGTATTTCAAGTCAAGTCAAGTGCACGATGTTTTCAAGGATTTTATCAGTCTTTTTGAATGCAAGCATGAATATAAATTGCTTTACTTCCTTGTATGATATAAATTGTTCCTGTTCTATATATGAAATTTGTTTCCTACTTTATGTATGCTATCTGTATACTATGACTGTTGGTTAGTATTTAGTACCCGCTGAGTATTCCATGCTCAGCCGTACTTCTTATGTCGGCAGGTTCTGAGGGAGCTGTTGCTCCATTTGATGTTTGTGCTCCTGGCCCATGGGTGGAGGAGGAGTACGTTGAGGAACCTTTGGAGGAACCTCCCATAGAGGGTTATCAGTAGGTGCTGTTAGATTCTGAGTGGATTAGCTGTGGGTGAGCATGAGTGATTATATCCATGTATTTTGACGGGCATGTCCGCACTTTCTTTGTTTTGATTTCTTTGTATTAAACTTGGACCATGTGTATATACTTAGAGGTTGTTAGACTTCCGATGTGTTTTATAGTTATGTTTCCGCTGTCATCTTCTATTGTATATGCTCTGTGGGTGTTTTGCAGGTTGATTTAAGGTTAGGTCACGTCGCCAAAGTATCCTAACTCCTAGGGGGTATTTTGGGGCGCGACAGAAGTGGTATCAGAGCTTAGGCTTTAGGTCTTTAGGGTCACTTAGAATCGAATACCATGGCTTGACAAGAGCATATGTCAGGAAACAAGTTAGGAAGAAAGTAAGTCGGAAGAGAGTCTTGATCCAAGTGTAAGACTAAACTTTAGTCTTAATCAAAATGGTTGTTTCAACCAAGTACGAGTCTTAGGAACGCTAGAACACCAAGGTATAATATTACAACCACTCTGGTGACTTGACGAGATGAATATGATGGTACTATACTATTTTATGTGGTATTGTTATATGGTATTATATGCTATATGGTGTGCGTACTATGTACTTATACTATTAGGTGTGGTATTGTTAGGGTTTATTATATGTGGTGTGCATACTATATGTCACGTACTAAGTGACAACCCATGTGTTAGGAATGAATTCCCAGTTAGACTCATGAGTTGAGTAATACTCAGGCTAGAGTCCAGACTAGGTGTGAGTTGGTAAATGGTGGTAGGTCCTTGTCATACCCTGTACTATGGGGTCCTTTCGAGTGAGACAGTAGGATTCTCCGTCATCTTACAAGTTTAGTAAAATTAGAATTTTTGAAAATAGGGACATAGGCTTGATAAGTAATATTATGAGAAATTGGTGTAATTTTAAACTTATTAAACTATACTAGATGCGTCTTACATCACAAAGAAATATAAGTCACACATCATGGTATGACGATAATTCCATGAAACCCCACGACTAGTAGAAACAGATATAGATAGTAATACGTTTTAACTCAAGGAACAAATATAATTTTAACAACCCAGGGATGCTCGATGCACGCTTCTAAGTACAGTTGCGCATTTTCTGCAGCACGTCTTAGACCCAGTGCTCAGTCCCAATTAAACATAATTTTTGGATGAGCTCACGGATGTTTGATGCACGTTTCTAGATGCGCGCCTGCAGCACGCCCTAGACTCAGTGCTCGGTCCTAGTCTAGATACAGATGCGCGTTCATTCTGCAGCACGTTCTAGACACGATGCCAGTCCAAAATAATAAAGAAATTACTAACTCCAATGGGTAGCATGCACGTTCATACATATCATGAGCAGCATACATAGCATAGGCATCATACACTTCATACATGGCAGGAACATCACACGGATATCAAAAAAATATCATATACATATCCCGCATGCATCATGTAGATCTTAGAAGCATTATACATGTCACCAGATTTAGAGGGCATCACCTAAACCACTCAATCAGATGAACTAGTCATTAGTATTAGTTTCAAACGGGCTAAGGTCTTAAGTTTGTGATCAGTTAATACCATGATCAAGTGTGAAGCTTATCATCAGTAAGAAAACTACTTGTATAATTGTACGATTATAATTGTACTTAGATATATACACGATGTGCTCGCATAGGTTGGGGGCTTGAGTCCAACTTCTGGTTAGGAGAAGTTGTTGCCCTTAAGAAGCAACTAAGGAGTTAGCCTTAGACCATAACCAGTTGCAACACAACCAACATCGCATCTTGGCTTCGCTAGGAACCTTAGAGTATATTATTATACTATGGCATGTGTATCTTAATGTATGTTCTAGACTTTGATAAATACTTACTATTATGAAAATGCAATATCGGATTTTGATGGGATTCAAGTTAGACTCATGCTTTGCTATCGTCCTCAGGAGTAAACCATGAGACGTGGCGATCAGGGTCGTGGATACCACACTAGGAGGGGTGGAGTATCTCCTCCTCCATTGAGGGATGAGCAGCCTGATCTCACTCAGGTCTTGGGATCCATAGCAGAGACACTAGCAATACTTGCCACTAGGCAGCCCACTACCCCCATTCCTACGGCGGTACTTGTACCTATCCCTACACATCATGCCACAGGAAGTGAGGCACTTTGGAGGATGAGGCCCCCGGTGTTTTATGGTGATATGGACCCATTGGTCGCAGAAGCATGGGTTAAGTACCAGTCCTCTAGACATATGAAGGTACGGAGTCCTCCCACTGCACCACAGGCTTCTCTTTCGGTTGCTCCACCGGCATCGCACACGGCTACCGTGCAGCCACCCCGCCTCGCAGTATCTCAGGCAACAGGATATGCGCCCTCCACCTACTCTTACGAGATATGTACCCTTTGTGGGAAGAGGCATGTGCCGCCGTGCACTCGTGCTCTCTAATGCCTGTAGTTGTCATTCGTGGTAAGACTAAATAGACGGTTCTCTCTTGACGACTAGCAACTTACGTGTACTAAGATGCGGAAGCGTGTCGCTTTACGAACAACTAAAACCAGCTCAACTGAACCTTTTTCCCTTCCTTTTTTTGCTTTTATTTAATTCCCTTCCTTATATTTACAGAACTACAGACGGAAACAAATCATCTGTGTTCTTCCCTATATTCTTCCATGTGGTGAGGATTTGAAAGTCAAGATCTATCCAACAGGTGGTTACAACTACTAAATCCATATGCACAAATGAATCCTAGCCTTACACCACTCATAATCCCAGGAAAGAACCCATGGAAGAACACAGGCGATTTGTTTCCATTACAGACCGGGGCGGAGCCACATGGGGCTAGAGGGGGCCGTAGCCATCCCTGAAATTTTGAGGGAAAAAAAAGTTAGTCCTACAAGGCATAACCTGAGGGTAGGGGCGGAGCCAAGGAGTGAGGGAGGCTGAGCCCTTTCATCTTTTGATAAAAAAAAAAAAAACTACATTTTATACTATATTGTTTAATTTAAGAGGGCATAACTATGGGCAAGGGAACAATTGGCATATAACTTTTTTAAAATGGCCCACAAACACTTGACCCTAAGACTCCGCCCTCCCCCCTCCCCCCCAAAAAAAAACCCACCTCCCTAGACCAAGAAATATTTTGTATCCGTCTAATCATTTTTTATAAATCCATTAATAATAATTACTAACATTATTAATTAATAATCATTGTTATAAATCCATTGCCTATGCATCAAGGCAATTGAAGGAGCATGAGAAGAATTATCCCACGCACGACTTGGAGCTTGCGGCGGTCGTGTTTGCACTTAAGATTTGGCGTCATTACCTTTATGGGGTGGAGTTCTATGTGTTTACCGATCACAAGAGTCTCAAGTATCTCTTTTCCCAAAAGGAGCTGAATCTAAGGCAACGGCGTTGGATAGAATTTTTGAAAGACTATGATTGTACCATTCAATACCACCCAGGTAAAGCAAATGTAGTGGCTGATGCTTTGAGTAGAAGACCTCAGGGGTTGTTAGCACACATGTTTGTTCAAGAATGGAAGCTACTAGAAGATTTGGCAAATCTGGACATCAGTGTGAATAACTCTGTTCGTGGTCCTACCTTGGCAAATGTTACGGTTCGACCGTACATTATAGATTTGATCCAAGAATACCAAGCCACGGATGCTGAATTGTTGGCTTATCGGGACAGGTAAGTTGCTAAGGGTAGTGAGGACTTCTCTCTCACTAGTCGGGATGCTATCACATTCAAGGGAAGGCTGTGCGTCCCAGCCAATGCAGACCTTCGAAGAGAGATTTTGGATGAAGCACACCGTTCGAAGTACACAGTGCATCCTGGGGGTACAAAGATGTACCGGAACCTCAAGAGTCACTTTTGGTGGCGGAATATGAAGAGGGAGGTTGCGGAATATGTAGCACGGTGCTTGGTGTGTCAACAGGTAAAAGCAGAACACATGCGGCCCGCTGGTCTATTACAGTCCCTTCCGATTCCCGAGTGGAAATGGGAGAACATATCCATGGATTTCATAGTTGGCTTGCCAAAGACGGCAAGGGGCTCAGATGCGATATGGGTAGTAGTGGATCGTTTGACGAAGTCCGCTCACCTCTTACCTTACCGAACTACTTTCAACTCTAGTCAGTTAGCCGCTTTGTACATCAAGGAAGTGGTGAGGTTGCACGGAGTGCCCGTTAGTATTGTGTCAGATCGGGATCCAAGATTCACATCACGATTCTGGAAAAGCTTCCAGGAGGCTATGGGTTCCCGACTTGATTTTAGCACCGCTTTTCATCCACAGACGGATGGACAAACCGAGAGAATAAACCAAGTCATTGAAGACATGCTTCGGGCTTGTATGTTGGATTTCAGAGGCAGTTGGGAAGAGCACTTGCCTTTGGTTGAATTCGCCTATAATAACAGCTATCAGGCAAGTATCGAAATGGCACCATTTGAGGCCTTGTATGGGCGAAGTTGTAGGTCTCCTCTCTATTGGGATGAGGTAGGAGAAAGGAAAATACTTGGTCCGGAGTTGATTGAGCAAACTGCAAACACAGTTAAGATCATTCGGGATCGATTGAAAGCCGCTCAAGATCACCAGAAAAGTTATGCGGACACGCGCCGTAGGGACTTGGAATTTCAAGTAGGGGATCAAATTTTTGTGAAAGTATCTCCTAGCAAAGGGATCATGAGATTTGGAAAGCGAGGCAAGCTCAGTCCTCGGTATGTTGGGCCTTTTGAGATTATCACACGAGTTGGTGAGGTTGCTTACAGGGTAGCTCTCCCACCTCACATGGCCGCAGTTCACAACGTCTTCCATGTGTCTATGCTTCGGAAGTACATTGCGGATCCTTCGCATGTCATAGACTTGGAACCATTAGAGATTCGAGAGGACCTCACCTTGATTGAAAAGCCAGTTCAGATTTTAGATCGAAGAGATCAGGTGCTTCGTAACAAGACAATCCCTTTGGTTCTTGTGCAATGGCAACACCATGCTCGGGAAGAAGCTACATGGGAGCGTGAAGCCGAAGTCAAAGCAAAGTACCCAGAATTAATTGAATGAGTTTTGTATTGGTTTTGTGTATGACTTGTAATTCTATTTTGATTTGTAATGCTAGTATCGTCTGAATTTCGAGGACGAAATATTTGTAAGGGGGGGAGGATGTAGAGCCCCAGACCTTTTCATGCTTAATACATGACACTTTCGTAGTCAATTTGCCTTTAAAGAGGTATAATTAATAAATAAGGAAGAAATTGGAAATTCTGAAACGTCAAAAATGTTCATTTTCGAAGTACGAACTCAACGCAAGTTGAATCGTCAAAATCAGACGAACGAGTCAAAAGATATGGCCAAAACAGTCTGGACCTGCAGGAAATCGTAGCTCGGTTAGGCACTAAGGACGTAGCTCGGAATGCACTAAGGACGTAGCTCGGTTATGCACTAAGGACGTAGCTCGGAATGCACTAAGGACGTAGCTCGGTTATGCACTAAGGACGTAGCTCTGACAACGTGCTCTGATAAGGCACAGGCAACGTATTCGTTGTGCATCCGTTGTGCAGCAACAACGGGTACGTTGTGCAGCAACAACGGGTACGTTGTACATAATACAACGGACAACGAGCTCAGCACTATGCACAACACAACGGACAACGTGTTTGGCACTGTTCACAGCACAACGTGTTTGACACTGTTCACAGCACAACGTGTTTGGCACTGTTCACAGCACAACGTGTTCGGCACTATCCACAACGGACAACGTGTTTGGCACTGTTCACAGCACAACGTGTTTGACACTGTTCACAGCACAACGTGTTTGGCACTGTTCACAGCACAACGTGTTAGGCACTATTCACAGCTCAACGTGCTCGGTCCTCACGTTTTGCAGAAATTTCAGTAAGGGTATTATGGTCTTTTGTCGGTTCACTCTTACCTTAAGAGTTTAATCCGAGCCTTTAGGGCATCATTCGACACTTAGAGAGTTTGAGAGCATAGGAGAAAGGGGAGAAGGCGATTCCAACCTAGGGTTTCCATTTTTGGAGAGAAATCAAGGGGTTTGTGAATCCACGCTCACTCAAGCCCATTTTTCTTCAAGATCAAGGCACAAACTCGTGAGGAGCATCTCCTCAAGCTAGGGCAACAACTCACGGTCTTTTTGGAAAGGGATTTCTTCCTCACTTGATCAAGGTCGGTACTTCTTACTACCCTCCTAGTTATAGTTCCTCTTTTCCCTTTATTTTCTTTTGATTTTCTTTCATTTACACATGTGCTATGAGATGGATGGTTGTGAATGGTGAATGGAGATGGAATGGGCGATTGGATGCCAAGGGCTGTGTTGTGATGATTAAAATGGGGAGGGCATTGTATCCATAATAAACATACCTTTATGATGTGAGCATAACCCACCTAGTAAAGCATGATTTAGGTTTAAATGAATAATGAATAATGAACACACCATGTTTGATGAAATGCCAAGGTGAATAAAGTGAGTTGTAAATTAGGAAATGCATGCCTAATAAATTATGAATATTGCTAGGGCCTATGATAGTGTGTTTTCTTGCTTTCCCTAAATGATATGAATATTACATTGCTCAATCATTGATGTTATATGTGTTGTGAAATTACCCAAATGTCATGTTTAAATTTAAATGCAAGTATGTACACGGTTCCCACGAGCACGGCATGCATGACATGATTTATCGAGGTTTTCAAGAACATGGTTAGAGGTGGGACATATCCTACGATATGTTTTACCTCGCTTTTCACAAGAAAACAAGAACCAACATTCCACGAGGGGTCTCCCCTCACTCACAAGTGCATATCATGAAGAAGGGCCTCCCTTCCCTCGCAAGTACATACATATCATGAAGAAGGGTCTCCCTTCCCTCGCAAGTGCATTGCATAAACGAGGGTCTCCCTTCCCTCTCAAGGCATCTCACAAGCGCATCTCACAAGTACACCTCACAAGGATATCTCACAAGTTACATGATCACAAGCAAGCACGCATGACATGCATGACATGACACGACATACAAGAATCAAGTAAGACAAACACGACAAGCTTTCAAGTACGAAAAGATATTTCAAGCCAAGTCAAGTGCACGATGTTTTCAAGAGGTTTTATCGGCTTTCTACGAAATACAAGCATGATTATAAATTGCTTTACTTCCTTGTATGATATGAATTGTTCCCGTCTGACATATATGAATTGCTCCTGACTATGTATTGCCATTTTTATGCTATAATTGTTGGTTAGTATTTAGTACCCGCTGAGTATTCCATGCTCAGCCGTACTTCTTATGTCGGCAGGTTCTGAGGGAGCTGCTACTCCATTTGCTGTTTGTGCTCCTGGTCCATGGGTGGAGGAGGAGTACGTCGAGGAGCCTTTGGAGGAACCTCCAGTAGAGGGTTGCCAGTAGGTGGTGTTAGATTCTGAGTGGATTAGCTGTGGGTGAGATGAGAGATATACCTTCATGTATTTTGGCGGGTCTGTCCGCACTATCTTTTGGATTCCTTTTATGTAAACATGGATTCGTATATATATATAGAGGTTTGTTTAGACTTCCGCTGTGCTATGTTAGAGTATGTTTCCGCTATTTATATCCTCTATTGTATATGCTCTGTGGGTTTTTGCAGGTTGGTTTGTCAAGCAAGTCATGTAAGCCATGATTAGTCATCCAAAGTTCACTCTAACTCCTAGGGTGGGTTTTGGGTCGCGACACAAATAATACCTGTCATCACAATAACCATCATACAAACCATATACCTGTATTATTTACATCAAGTTTGTTTTACAAAAGTAGGCACTTCTATCACGCCGGGTACAACTCGTACAAGCTTCCAAAACGTCCAGTTGGACTTTTCACTTACTGGTCAGCAGCTCCGAGATCTGCTGACATAAAAAGCCAGTGAGCTATGAAGCCCAATAAAACCACAATCCTTCTAAACTATTTTCCACATAATAACACGCATCAATAATGATATAATAAGCAGTTCAATTTGCATCTTACAGTAAAATAGAACAGTATATAATAAATTGTGACCCATGGTCACTTAGGGTTACGTCACCCTAACAGAGGTTTCCGACCTCACATTACTTTCCCATTATGAGGTTCAGTTATGAATGTATTATATTACCAAATTATCATTTTGATCGTCAATCATGTTTCATTTCGAGTCCTGAGGCTCTATTAATTGGTCATAGCCCACAAATGTTCGGCTTAAAGTCTCTAAATCCTAACCATAATACATTGAGTCATTTAGACTCACACACGCTGTTCCGGCTTTCACCCGAACACAACCGAACCTTGGGTATACCAACCCAACTCACCTGGAATCTGACAATTCCATACCAAACTATGAGTCCACCAACTCAAACAAATACATCAACCCTGAGTATACCCACTCAGACCACTTCGTATCCGAAGCTTACACAAACAACATGGGCATTCACCCAATAAGGACATACTTTTCCATTCAATTGACTGGCCACATCTACCGTGTATTCGCCGCCATCGCCCTGGGTATCAGTCATGAAGGAACCCCAGCCAACCTGCCTACCATCATCTTCTGGCTAGTCTACGGAGGAATCCTGACATCTATACCAATCCCGACATCTCCTGACATTCCACTAAGAAGGGACCCCGATAGACATGGTGCCAACATCTTCTAACCCACCCAGAGAGGAACCCCGGACTATACACTATCTGATGTTCAGCCACTTTAAACTCCCTAAGACTCCGACATCTCCTGACTATCAGCCACGGAGGAACCACGGGCCATGCAGGACACCGCCACTCCTGACCTAGTCCAAGAGGCATCACGGACGACCTAGACAAACAGACCGACATCTCCCGACTCTCACTCACGGAGGAACCCCGGGCCTTACTGGACACCGCCTCTCCTGATCTAGTCAAAGAGGAACCACGGACTATACTTAACCATGGTTAGATTTTCTAACCACAAGTTAACCCCAGTTAACCCAAGCCTTGCTTGATTAACTAAAATACTTGGGCCTCGCGCCCCTGAACAAACTCCGTTAACACACAGTCCCGTTAGGGAACGTTTCCAGGCTAATGGATGTCTCCATAGCCTTACACGACATGCAAAATAATTTTTCGTCACCCTAGAGTGGCGATACAATTTACTCAGGACCCGATCTGGGCTCCCCGATAGACCACATAAAATCACAACATCACATAGGGGTCTCTGACCCTTTTTCATTCACGCCAAAAGACATACATATACTTCAGATAAATTAATATAGCAAAATAAGGGGAAAAAGAGAAGAAAAGAGAGGGGTTTTACCTGCTTCACGTGTTTCAAGGCAGCTAGTGCAAAAACAGGCACCACCAACACGTCCGGAAGGGCGATCAACCCCAAGATAAAGCTCCTCTCTCTCTAACTTTCACTTTCTCTCTCAACCTTTTTTTTTCTCTCTCTACACGAAAATCGAGGCATTGGAGAAGAAATCAGACGCCGCCAACGTGTCAGGGACGTCGAAAAACCCTAAGGGGACCTCCCTTTCCCTTTCTCTCTCTTCCTTTCTCTCTCCTCTTTCTCTCTCTTCCTTTCTCTCTCCTCACTTTCTCTCTCTAAAAAAAATCTGCTAGAGCACTGTTTGTAATTGAAACCGTGAGCAAATGAGGGGCTGGCCCCCATTTATATATGCCTTAAATGGGGCTAGATCATGTGCAAAAGCACATGACCCAATTGGTGTGGAAAAAGTGAGGTTGACCAAGTCAACCAGTTTGACTGGATTTTCCCACTTTTCACGTATATGCCCTCCGAAACCCTGCTATATGACACCTGACGGTAACGAAACTTCAGGTGACCGAACTTGGAACAGTCCGACACCTACAGTCAAAATTTTGGGAAAAAATACTGAGTTTTGACAGCTGCACTTTAGTCCGGAAGAAAATTGTAAAACCCACTAATTTTCTGATTCTGGACACAAAACACCCTGTCGCTTCTTCGTTTGAGATAACTAACGGCCGAGACGACAGACATTAGTCCCCACGGCCGACCGACACACATTAGTGCCAACCGCACAGATTTCTATTAGGATCTCCAACAGATATTGGGTCCTACTTAATTTCTGGAAGTATGGAAATTTTTCATTTTTCTCAATTTTATCACACATAATGGCCCTGCGGTCCCGCGAAATGGTACCTAACGAAACCGATACGGTAGGGGTGTGTCCCAGCAGTCGACCGGCACACTGTGCACGATTTTCGCCAAAAGATACTGAGATTTCCTCGGTGCACTTCAATCCCGAGCAAAATCCACTTTTTATTAATTTAACAAATAATTAACTAATTAACCTCCATTAAGGACCCATAAACACATAATTTTATTATATTAAAATTCCGGGTCGTTACAATCTCCCCTCCTTACAAAAAATTTCGTCCTCGAAATTTACATATACACTAATCGTCAAATAACTGAGGATGATTGCTCCTAATGACATCTTCAAGTTCCCATGTGGCTTCCTCTATGCTATAGTGTTCCCATAAAACTTTAACTAGCTTAATCGTTTTGTTTCATAACACCTGTTCCTTGCGGTACAAAATTATCACTGGCTTTTCTTCGAAAGTTAAGTCCTCTCTAACTTGAATTGGTTCATATTGTATCACGTGCGAGGGATAACATCATAATCCTTCTTGTCTAACACAATCAGATCTACTAACATCCGTACACTATTAACAAGTATGGGACACCTATCATAGATTGTTTTTGTGCACAGAACTTTCCCTGAAGGTGTAGATATAGACATCATGCTTTTGAGTGTATCAGGCTTGTAACTTATGTGTTTAGCAAAACGAGTAGAGACAAACGAATGTGTAGCACCAGTGTCAATCAAAGCATAAGCAGGTACTTGAAATACTAAAAGTTTACCTTCGATGACACCTTCAGTCTGCTGTGCCTCTTCCTGAGTAATTACAAACACTCTTCCTTTTTTGCCTTCCAACGCTAGTGGTTGAGCCTTAGGGCAATCCTTCTTGAAGTGTCCAGGCTTTCCGCACTGGAAGCAAACCTTTGCTCTACAGTCCTTGGTCAAATGGTCCTGACCACATTTCTCACACTTAAGCCCTAATCTTCCTGTAGACCCTTGGCTTTTCATGTCCTCGAATTTTATTTTCCCAGTAAACTACCGGTTATTCTCCTTTATCCAGGGCTTCCCAACTGTCCCTTTGCCTTTGCCAGCACTAGACTGTACCAGTTCTTCATGCACTCGCTCTATTCTAAGTGCTCTATCTAATATCTCTGAGAATGAGGTAAATCGTTGAGCTGCCAATTTCCCCTGATAGCCAGCTTCAATCCTTCTTCAAATTTCTCAACCCTCCACTGCTCATCCTCGACAAATCTCGCAGCGAACCTCGAGAGTTGATTACACTTTTGTCATACTCGCTAACCGACATATCTCCTTGGGTCAGCTGAAGAAACTCCATCTGCTTCCTCTTTTTCATCGACGCTGAAAAATAGCGCTCATAAAACAATTCAGTAAATTTTGCCCAAGTCACGGGCAGCTGATGCGGTGGAACTGTCCTTTCCACTATGGTCCACCAATGTTCCGCTTCTCCTTCAAGTAGAAAGATAGCGAACTCGGGCTTGTCATTTTCTGGCAAAGACATAGCCCTAAAAACTTTTTCCAGACTTCTAATCCAATTCTCCGCCTTCAGCGGATCAGTAGTACCCGAAAAGGCCGACAGTCCAAGCCTCTTAAACTTCTCCAATCGGGTCAAATTCGCATGCTCTGGCATGGTAGCAATGGGGATACGACTACCATTCCCATTTCCATTCATCTTCTGGGCCTGTTGTTGCTGAATTAGGTTGGCTAGGGCTGTAATAGCCTCGAATGCCCCAGCCAAGGTATTCTCGGGTGCTCGTCGAGGTGGCATGATTCACCTATAATTATAAAGTAATGAATTTTTAATAATAAAATGAAACTGAAATGCACTGAGAATTCGATATCCAAAAAGAGATATTGCATTCATTTCATCTTTAATATATACATACCACCATATATATGAACATACTACATCGTAGTATACAAAACATCATCTCCTCTGTACAAGTATATACACCAAACATCTATGATTCGAGTGATAAGAAGACCGCCAGGGCATCTACTATACTCCAAGACCATATAGATACGCTACAGTCTCCCCTCCTGACTCCCTACTCCTACATCTAAACCTCAGTCGAGGTAGATGGACTACTCGCCTCCACCGACTTCTTCTTACTCTGCTTACGGTTGTTCAAAATCGTACGATACTCTCGTGCCGTAAGCCTCTTAGATGATAGGGGTGGAGGTATCCAACCAGTCTCATCCAAACTAGGCCTAATGTCTGCCAATGCCCGCTTGACCTGCCTTAAAATCTCACGACGTACCCGAGCCGGTACTGCAAGCTCCATCGGAGTCGGGGGTGGCATCCAGGCAGTTCCGTCGGATTTATCCGAACAGCCTTCGGTTTAATGGCCGCCATGATTCGTTGAGTCATCCCAAGCCACTCTGGATAACGGAGACTCAATATGGCTGCCATCTGCTCATAGTGCTGCCAATCCTTCTTGGTGGGGACTCTGTGCATTAACGGCATCCCTGCACATACACACAATTTCCAAATCACTATCTGATTTCGAAATAGGTAATGTACAGTAATACATCTAGCCGCACAACTAAAAATCATGTACTACGGTAGTTAATGAACAAGTATGATTTGTTCTGATGGTTATTGCTCTTAGGCTCTGATACCAATTGTGACGCTACGAACCCGCGCCTAGGGAATCAAGTTCTGAGACGCGCGTCCGTTCTTCAAATCATGCAAGCGGAAGACTTTACCCGCGAAAATACGGGAAATTTAAACATTTATCAAATGCTTCCAAAAAGTAAATAATACCTGTCATCACAATAGTCATCATACAAACCATATACCTGTATTATTTACATCAAGTTTGTTTTACAAAAGTAGGCGCTTCTATCACGCCGGGTACAACTCGTACAAGCTTCCAAAATGTCCAGTTGGACTTTTCACTTACTGGTCAGCAGTTCCGAGATCTGCTGACATAAAAAGCCAGTGAGCTATGAAGCCCAATAAAATCACAATCCTTCTAAACTATTTTCCACATAATAACACGCATCAATAATGATATAATAAGCAGTTCAATTTGCATGTTACAGTAAAATAAAACAGTATATAATAAATTGTGACCCAAGGTCACTTAGGGTTACGTCACCCTAACAGAGGTTCCCGACCTCACATTACTTTCCAATTATGAGGTTCAGTTATGAATGTATTATATTACCAAATTATCGTTTCGATCGTCAATCATGTTTCATTTCGAGTCCTGAGACTCTATTAATTGGCCACAGCCCACAAATGTTCGGCTTAAAGTCTCTAAATCCTAACCATAATACATCGAGTCATTTAGAGTCACACACGCTATTCCGACTTTCACCCGAACACAACCAAACCTTGGGTATACCAACCCAACTCACCTGGAATCTGACGATTTCATACCGAACCATGAGTCCACCAACTCAAACAAATACATCAACCCTGAGTATACCCACTTAGACCACTTCATATCTGAAGCTTACACACACAACATGGGCATTCACCCAATAAGGACATACTTTTCCATTCAATTGACTGGCCACATCTACCGTGTATTCGTCGCCATCGCCCTGGGTATCAGTCATGAAGGAGCCCCGGCCAACCTGCCTACCGTCATCTTCTGGCTAGTCTACAGAGGAACCCCGACATCTATACCAATGCCGACATCTCCTGACGTTCCACCAAGAAGGGACCCCGATAGACACGGTGCTGACATCTTCTAACCCACCCAGAGATATACACTATCTGATGTTCAGCCACTTTAAACTCTCTAGGACTCCGACATCTCCTGACTATCAGCAACGGAGGAACCACGGGCCATGCAGGACACTGCCACTCCTGACCTAGTCCAAGAGGCACCACGGACGACCTAGACAAACAGACCAACATCTCCCGATTATCAATCACGGAGGAACTCCAAGCCTTACTGGACACCGCCACTCCTGACCTAGTCAAAGAGGAACCACAGACTATACTTAACCTTGGTTAGATTTTCTAACCACAGGTTAACCCCAGTTAACCCAAGCCTTGCTTGATTAACTGAAATACTTGGGCCTCACGCCCATGAACTAACTCCGTTAACACACCGTCCCGTTAGGGAACGTTTCCAGGCTAATGGATGTCTCCATAGCCTTACACGACATGCAAAATAATTTTTTCGTCACCCTAGAGTGGCGATACAATTTATCCGGGACCCGATCTGGGCTCCCCGATAGACCACATAAAATCACAACATCACATAGGGGTCTCTGACCCTTTTTCATTCACGCCAAAAGACATACATATACTTCAGATAAATTAATATAGCAAAATAAGGGGAAAAAGAGAAGAAAAGAGAGGGGTTTTACCTGCTTCACGTGTTTCGAGGTAGTTAGTACAAAAACGGGCACCGCCAACACGTCCGAGAGGGTGATCAACCCCAAGATAAAGCTCCTCTCTCTCTAACTTTCACTTTCTCTCTCTACCTTTTTTTTCTCTCTCTACACGTAAATCGAGGCATTGAAGAAGAAATCAGACGTCCCCAACACGTCGGGGACGTCTAAAAACCCTAAGGGGACCTCCCTTTCCCTTTCTCTCTCTTCCTTTCTCTCTCCTCTTTCTCTCTTCCTTTCTCTCTCCTCACTTTCTCTCTCTAAAAAAAATCTGGCAGAGCACTGTTTGCAATTGAAACCTTGAGCAAATGAGGGACTGGCCCCCATTTATATATGCCTTAAATGGGGCTAGATCATGTGCGAAAGCACCTGACCCAATTGGTGTGGAAAAAGTGAGGTTGACCAAGTCAACCACTTTGACCGGTTTGACTGGATTGTCCCACTTTTCACGTATATGCCCTCTGAAACCCTGCTATATGACACCTGACGGTAACGAAACTTTAGGTGACCGAACTTGGAATAGTCTGACACCTACTGTAAAAATTTCAGGGAAAAATACTGAGTTTTGACAGCTGCACTTTTGTCTGGAAGAAAATTGCAAAACCCACTAATTTTCTGATTTCGGACACAAAACACGCTGTCGCTTCTTCGTTTGAGATAACTAACTGCCGAGACAATAGACATTAGTCCCCACGGCCGACCGACACGTATTAGTGCCAACCGTACGGATTTCTATTAGGATCTCCAACAGATATTGGGTCCCACTTAATTTCTGGAAGTATGGAAATTTCCCGTTTTTCTCAATTTTATCATACATAATGGCCCCGCGGTCCCACGAAATGGTACCTGACGGAATCGATACGGTAGGGGTGTGTCCCAGCAATCGATCGGCACACTGTGTGCGATTTTTGCCAAAAGATACTGAGATTTCCTCGGTGCACTTCAATCCCGAGCAAAATCCACTTTTTATTAATTTAACAAATAATTAACTAATTAACCTCCATTAAGGACCCATAAACACATAATTTTATTATATTAAAATTCTGGGTCGTTACACGTTTTGCTATTGTTCTTCGGATCATTATTATGAGGCATAGTTGGACAAGTTATAAATCTAGTTGGATATGACCTGTTTCAAAATCAGTGAGTGATTTGAATTTCTGTGCATGTGCAGAGATGTCGAGGATGTATAGAATTCCCACTAAGTAGGACTGGGAGATTTATGAAAGAATGAGAGTCACATTGATGCCACGTTATCCAGAGTGGATCAGTCTATCCCAACAGATTATGAAGGCCATTACACCTAAGGCCATTACACCTAAGGCCATCCGGATAAACCCAATTGGAACTGCCTGGGTACCTTCACCTCCGAAGAGGCTTACGGCTCGAGAATACCGTGAGGTTTTGAACACCCGTAAGCAGGCCAAGAAGAAGTTGACAGAGGAGGTGAAGGATCGCATGTTAGCAAGCTGGGAGGGTAGGACACCCCAGGAGGATGCTGGGAGTAGTTCGTCCACCTTGACTGAGGTGTAGATGCCAGTGTTTTTGAATAGGGTCATGATGGGAGACCGTAGCTCATCTATATCATTTCGGAGTATAAAAGATGCCCTAGTCGGTCTTTTGATCAGTTGGCTTATCTTTTATATATGTACAGTGTTATGATGTTTTGTTATACTATGATGTACACGGTTCAATATTGTATATAGTATATATGAAATGAATGAAATGGATATTTTGGATGTCAAACCTTATATTCTATGGGTGTTGCTATGTATTGCTTGACTTAGTCATGTATCATGAATTGAGGGAAAAGTATCATCGCTTGAGTGCATATCTTTCTAATTTTGAGGACGAAATTCTTATAAGGGAAGAGGATGTAGAGCCCCGGAATTTGGGTTCCATGTTTATGTGAATAGGACAGTGAATAGTGCACTTGCATAGGGTATGCAAAGGACTGAAGCCTTCAATGGGTCCTTGGTTTGGGGAAAGTGAAGTGGGATTTTATGTGTATGTTGAGTCCCAAAACAAGTGTATAAGTATAATCTAAGTATCTAAACACGTAGGGTATAAAATAATCTAACTGTAAATGTAGAACCCCGGTAATCAATTTCACAATGCTATGAATAGTGTCAGGGCATTGGGATTGAAGGCCAAAAGTCTTCTTGCATTGTTATGATGTTATAGAAGAATCATAAGGAGGGTTTTTACCTGGAGTGTTGTTGGATAGAAATATGTGTGGTGCATGTTGGTGCGTTGAAACCAAAAGTATGAAATGCTCTAAGTCTTTTGGAGTTTAAACAAAGAGTATGCATGACTCGAGGTATGTGGGTGATGAAGCAAAGATTAAAAGGACTCTAGAAGAAATTGAGTGGTGTTAGTGTGCAAAGGAAGGGTAAAGGAAATACTCTAAGTGGGTAAAAGCAAGGGTATAAAATACCCTAAGTGCTTAAAGGGTTGTAATGAATAGTGTGTGAATAGTGCCAATGGATAGTATATGTAAGGCCAAGGTCGTCCCTGTGAAATTGGTGTTGGTTAAATGGGAATGAGGTATTTCATTTTAAATGAGTGTTATGGTACTGATTTTGGCGTGTGAAACATAAGGTATGCTATATGTGTGTTTAGGAACCAAACACAAGAGTATATAATACTCTAAGTGTCAAAGAGGGTGGATGTCTTACCATAACCTCAACTTGAGGGAGCTCTAGTTGGGTCATAGCTTATTGGAATCGGGTGATTCTTGAACCATTACAAATATATTGAACCCCTATTTAAAGTTCATGTTTATCACTTTTTGATATTTCAATTAGAAGTTAATTCAAACGTGGGATTTCCGAACCTGGTCTACTGAGAATTTCTGGAACAGTTTGGACCAGTCCACTTGTGGGCTCATTACAACCCTTTAAAACTCAAAATTTGGCTTTGTACAAAACATGAAAGTTGTTCCCCTTTGAATTTGGAATACAACTCAAGTCAAATCATCAAAATTAGATCAATGAGTCAAAAGTTATGGCCAAAACAGCAAGGAAGACAAAACAGGGCAGCTTGAGCGGGAGACCAGCGGTCGACCCCTCCACTAAGGGTCGACCGGTCAGACCAGGGGTCGACTGGTCTCTCACTTTTTTGTATGGGGGATTATTCAAGAGGGCTCCAAACACTACCGGTCGACTGGTCACATCTCCGGTCGACCCCTCCTTCCTTTTTGCTGAAAACCGACCATGGGAGATATTTTTGAAGGGTGTAGGGGTCTTTTACCAACCCCTTTACCTATATAAAGCCCCACACTCGTGGGTAAGGATTTACACAACCCTTAGAGAATATTTTTTGAAAAAAGAGAAAGAATTTAGGGTTTCTTGCAAAGGGTTTTGCTTGTGCTTCGTCAAGGATCATTAGGTGAAGCTTGTTCTTGCTTCCGAAGCCCGATCTTCACTTCCACGAGCTTTCTCAAGCTTGGAGTGGATTCCATAAGCTTTCTCAAAGCTTTTATAGCTTCATAGGAGTTTTGGTAAAAAGGTAAATACACTCTACTACCTACCTTGTGCTATTATTTTAAAGGCAAAACACTATGTTAAGGTTGTTCTTGGATGGAATTGGAAGATGATTGGTATATAGGATGTAAGCTATCACTATTATTGATTTCTATGAATAAGATGCAATGTGTACAAGCTTTCTAAGATCACCATGATATTCACAAGTATTATATGCACCGTATGTTCACAAGTCTAGCATGATTTTATTAAGTCTCGCATAATTCGATGATTTCTCACAAGAAATGTATTTTTAAAAGTTCATAAGCAAGGTTTTGTTAAAAGAATTCTCACAAGCTCACAAGTGATAAGGCCAAACTAAGGGTTGGTAAGTGACAAGCTCTAAGATCATTTCAAAGCTCACAAGGAATCCCACTATACATGGACTCACAAGTAGTCATGTCTCACAAGCTCACAAGTTCACAAGCTCACAAGTTCATAAGAAATCATGCATACTCAGATCCTCGCATGCTCACAAGGAATCCCAACTCTTGCAATAATTCACAAGAACTCACAAGAACCATAATTATCACATGACCTCATAGGATTTACTTGGTTTTGATTTCACACGAATACTGTTAAGAAAAGGATTTTGGTAGTTAAGAAAAGGATTTTGGTAACTGCTTTCACAAATGATATACTCTCAGCTTATGCATGTTCTTGATATTATTCACTATTAGTTAGTAGTTTGTATATCACTGAGTATTCCATGCTCAGCTGATTATTGACTTCAGCAGGTGCACGTGTTCCATTCGATGTCTGTGGCACGGAGCCTTGGATAGAGGAAGAATACTATGATCCGGAGCCCTCTATGGACCACTACCAGGATGATGGATCATTGGATAAGTGGCTCGATTTTGATTTTTGTTGAGAGGATGAGAGGAGTGCTACTGATATTTTGTGTATGTTGAGAATGGGACTTGTCCATTCCATCTTTTTTTGGATATGCTATGTTGGTTCACACTTAAACCAAATAATAGGAGTGATTATTATATATATCGTTTCCGTTTATTTCCACTGCGTAGATATTGATGTATGTTGACTGGTTGATATGAATGCCTTATGTGTCATACGAGATGTATGATACGGTGATTACGAACTGAAGTATCCCTAACTCTTAGGGGGTATTTTGGGTCGTGACAGACTTAGTATCAGAGCCTAGAGATTAGTTTTCCTTGAACTAAGTCACCTTCTAAGCAGAAGCATGTTCCCGAAGTTGAACTTAGAACTCAGATGAACTTTATAACTTAAGTTGATACCGTGACATAATGGGTATCAAGCAAGTATTAGGTCAAATAAGGAAGTTTAGGTTCTAACTATGGACTAGCATTACCATATGATTTCTTCCTCTGACAGGGCTTGGAGAAGCTGGTAGAGCTTTCTGACGTCTGTAGTTGTTATCAGATCCTGATTCTGAGAAATCTTCTGAGGTAGACTGTAGGTTTCACAAAGGCCGTCTGGTATTAATATGATTGTAGGCAGGTGTCCTACCAACCATAGGTGTAGGAGAGGTATACTGGCATAAAAGATGCCCTTTCTACAGTCTGCTGACTGGTTGAGAGCCCTGAGAAGCTCTGCTAGGATGACTGGTACAACTGAGTAGGAGTTGTACATGTCCTCAATGATCCCGATCAGAATTGATTCGACAAGTGTACGGCACCTCGGGAATACCTACTGTGACATGGCTATTAGTGCAAGGGCATTGAGACCGGAAAGTTTCGCTGTAATGGAGTTAGGGTTCCACTTGCGCTTGTACTTCTTTTCAAGAAAAGACATGGGTATCCGATCAAAAGAGCCGATAGGGCCGTGCTGCAAGTAGGCAGACTTGATATGCAAAAACCTGGATAGGTCTGCCTAGTATGTTGTTTTGTAGCGTGGTACTATGGCTTCGCCATCTATGTTTAACCCTAAGATGCGTCGAATCTCTTCCAGTGTTGGGCAAAACTCATTTTTACCAAAACGAAATACCTTGTGAGATGGATTTCAATACTGGATAAAAACGTTCATGAGGTGCGGGTCCGGGTTAACCACAGATAGATTTAGGATGGTCCCTGTCTTGTAGTACTGAGTCCAGGCAAGACACTGACTCGAGAAGTTAGATACACGAGTTGTGATGGTCGACCCATTGACTGAACAATCCTTGAAGGACCTGCCATCTACCTGGACAGTATATAGACTCTATGTAGCACCCCGGACTTTTCTATACTTAATGAATAGTACTTTCATAGCTAATTGGCCTTTCTCGTAGTCTAATTAATAAATAAGGGAGAAATCAAAAATTTTGAAATGTCAGAAATGTTCGTTTTCGAAAGATTAATCCAACGCAAGTTGAATCATCGAAATCCGACGAGCGAGTCAAAAGATATGGCCAAAACAGTGGGGACCTGTAGAGCACCGATCGCTCGGTCATTATTAGCAATCGATCGGTCAAAAACCGATCGATCGAAGGCTATCGACTGGTTAACTTTTTTGTATGGGAAAATTTTTTGGAGAGTATGTTTTTTACCGATCGCTCGGTCAAGAACACCGATCGCTCGGTAGGCAACCGATCACTCAGTCTATCGCGTTTTGCAGAAATTTCAGTAAGGGCTTTTTCATCTTTTGGGCGTTAAACCCTTACCCATAAAGGCTTACCCGAGCCTTTAGGGCTTCATTCACTATACTTAGAGGGTTTGAGAGAGAGAGGAGAAGGTTAGGTTTTTCTTTTGAGAAGAAATCAAGAGTTTGGGCTACCAAGATTTGTTCCAAGGCTTGGATTCTTCAAATCCAAGGTTCAACTCATGACATCCTATGAAGGAAATGATCAACTGAGACTTTAACGAGTATTCTTCGGTCTTCAACTTCACTTGTCGTGGATGCTTGAAGGCAATGACACAAGATACACACCTAGACACCTAGACTCACTTGTTTTGACACCGGAATATGCTAATACAAAAGCATAGACTTTACAAAACTCGGGACATAGTCTAAACTAGCGCCTAGACTAAGATCCTAGACTGGCTGAAGGACTCACTTTATACCGGTTATGTCGTGGTAACAAGTCTAACACAACAAGTCCATCTGAGTTCTAAGTTTAACTCATAGAACTTACTTCCGCTTAGCCCAAGGGAAACCAATCCCTATAGCTTGTGTGACCTAATGCCTAAGCTCTGATACCAAGTCTGTCGCGATCCAAAAGACCCCCTAGGAGTTAGGGATACTTTGACTCATGACCGCCGTATCATACCTCCAGTATAATACATAAGGCACATGTGGAAACCTGTCAGAAACACATACATATCTAGCGGAAACGAAATACAATGTACAGCGGAATAAAATACTAAACATAGCGGAAGCAAAACAATAACTCCTATAACTCGGTTCAAGTATGAACCAACAAAAGTATATACATGTGAGAAACCCAAAAGTGGAGTGGACAAACCCCACACTCACATAACAAAATAACATCGTAAAGTTCTAAGTCCGATCAACAAAATTCGAAGTCTCGACACCTATCTATAGGACCATCGTCCTGATAATGATCCATAGAAGGCTCTGGGTCGAAATACTGTTCCGTGCCACATAGATCAAACGGAGCCCGAGCACCTGCCGATGATAACAAATATCGGCTGAGTGTGGAATACTCAACGTATACAAACTAATAACAATAAAGCAGTATAGCATGGAGCATACGAAACATGGAGATTAAAATCCTTAAAGCATAGCCAAGCGTAGAAACCATGTGAGCATATGTGATGAAATCCGAAATTCGAAACCAATCCAGATTCGTGTGAGTCATGCGATAATCATAGCCTTGTGAGTTCTTGTAAGTTCATGGAGTTACTTAGAGTCATTTATGATCCATAGAGACATAGAGATACAGTAGAGCACAACATAGAGCCAATACTATAGAGATCTTAGAGCGTTACACATTTATGATCTGTAGAGCTTGTGAGACGATCTTAGAGCTTATCATAGCGTTACTTAGAATCGTTCCTTATTAGTCATTTAGTGAAAAACCCCTTTTTGTACTTTGAGAAATTCATGAAAAGAATCGATTCATGCGAGACATGCGAGCATATGACCATATGAGAAAAATCATCATATTTAGCATAAGAATCCCTTAGAGGTATTTCATCAAACACTTAGAATGCATCATAACAGTATCCTTCATCCAAGTATATAATCACATACTTTCACACCAAAGTCAACCAAGATATATATACATACTTAGTATAGATGTAGAAAAACAACATTTAGTAACTTAGTAGGATTGCAAGATTGCTAGTAGAGTGTATCTACCTTGGTGAAGTCAAAGACCTTGATTCCCAAAAGCTTGAACAAGCAAGAACTTTGAGTTCTTGGTTGAGAATCGCCAAATGAAGTGGAAGAACCTTGATCTTCCACAAGCTTGATCAACAAGTAGTTCCTCTCCTTCTTCTCCTCTTCAAAATCCTCCAAAATAGGGCACAGAGGGTTTGTGAAACCCTAAGGCATGAACCCAGCCTATTTATAGGCAAAGGGTGGTGGCTAAAGTCTTAAACACCCTTAATGAAGAAAATCTGTGTATAACCGATCGATCGGTGGTACAGACCGAGCGATCGGTGGCTTACCGGTAGATCGGTGGTTTCAACCGAGAGATCGGTTGAAAACACCCTCTCTGGAAAATTTCTCCATACAAAAAAGTTAACTAGTCGATAGATACCAATCGATCGGTAGTTGACCGGTCGATCGGAGGATGGCACCGAGCGATCGGTGATCCCCTGTTTTGCTGTAAAACCTTGTTTACACTACTTGAATCTCCTCCAATCCAATTCTAACACTCTTTTATGCCTAAAACACACTTCTTAGTAATATATAGACCCGTTAGAACATGTGCTCCATAATTCCAACCTCGTATATTCAATTAAGGTTTGCTAGTGTACAAGTTCACACTAGAGCACTATTCACACCATTCAATACTTAGCGAGATGAAATTTTGGGGCTCTACATCCCTCCCCCCTTACAAGAATTTCATCGGCGAAATTAGAACGATATCAAAAGCATAAGAAGGACAAAATACATACAAAACCCAACAAGAAATACACTCAAACAAGTGAGGGTACTTCTCCTTCACATCGGCTTCTCTAATTTTCACAGGATCAAGAGCAATGACGTGAGACGAATCCGAACTGTATTTCCTAAGTATAGAGACGTGAAATACATTATGGATCGCTGTCATGTGAGGCGGTAGTGCTACCCTATAAGCAACCTCACCAACCCTCGTGATGATCTCAAATGGTCCTATGTACCTAGGACTGAGCTTTCCTTTCTTTCCAAATCGCATGATTCCCCGACATGGCAAAATCTTCACAAAGACCCGATCTCCAACTCGGAATTCCAAATCTCTACGGCGAGTATCCGCATAGCTCTTCTGCCTATCCTGAGCAGTTTTCAATCGCTCCCGGATAACTTGACCCTTTCTACGGTCCACTCGATTAACTCAGGAGCAAGAACTTTCCTCTCACCAACTTCATTCCAGTATAGCAGAGATCTGCAACTGCGACCATACAGAGCTTCGAAAGGTGCCATCTGGATGCTTGCCTGATAACGATTGTTGTAAGCAAACTCAACCAATGGCAATTGTTCCTCCCAACTACCTTGAAAGTCTAGCATACAAGCTCGGAGCATATCTTCCACAACTTGATTCACCCATTCAGTCTGTCCATCAGTTTGAGGATGAAAGGCGGTGCTGAAGTCCAAACGAGAACCCATAGCATCCTGAAAAGTTTTCCAGAATCTTGAAGTAAACCTAGGATCTCAATCAGATACGATAGAAACTGGCACACCGTGCAGACGAACCACCTCCTTGACATACAAGGCTCCTAACTGATTCGTATTGAAAGTAGTCCGATAAGGAATAAAGTGTGCAGACTTAGTCAATCTGTCTACAATCACCCAAATAGCATTAGAGCCCTTCGCCCTTCGCGGTAAACCCACAATGAAATCTATCGAGATATTCTCCCATTTCCATTCCGGAATAGGGAGGGACTGTAAAAGACCTGCTGGCCTCTGATGCTCGGCTTTCACCTGTTGGCACACCAAACATCTAACAACATACTCGGCGACTTCCCTCTTCATGTTTCGCCACCAGTAGTGCTTATTCAGATTCTGACACATCTTGGTACCTCCCGGATGTACCGTATACTTGGATCGGTGAGCCTCGTCCAAAATCTCACCCCTCAACACCGTGTCGGCTGGAACGCACAACCTGCCTTTGAACGTGATAGCACCATCACCATTCAAAGCGAACTTCTGACTGCCATTACTAACCGACTTGTCTCGGTAAGCAAGCAATTCGACATCCGAATCTTGCAACTCTTTGATCCAGTTCTAAATTTGTGGCCTAACCACAATGTTGGACATCACCGGCCCGTAGGTGACATGCCTGATAGTAGTGTCTAAGTTACACATATCATTCAACTACTTCTACTCTTGTACTCTCAAGTGAGCCATAACCTCATAGGGTTTCCTACTAGAAGCATCGGCTACCACATTAGCCTTACCCGGATGGTACTGGATGGAACAATCGTAGTCCTTCATGAACTCCATCCATCTTCGCTGCCTCATATTTAACTCCTTCTGGAGGAAAAGATACTTCAAGCTCTTATGATCCGTGAACACCACGAACTCTTCCCCGTAGAGGTAGTGACGCCAAATTTTCAGTGCAAACACGACGGCTGCAAGCTCTAAGTCGTGAGTGAGGTAGTTTTGCTCATGCTCCTTTAACTGACTGGAAGCATAGGCAACCACTTGTTTATGCTGCATCAAAACACATCCTAGTCCAACTAGTGAGGCATCACTATAGAATTCGAAGCCACCGCTTCCAGATGGAACTGTGAGGATAGGAGCTGTGGTAAGCCTCTTCTTCAACTCCAAGTAACTTGCCTCGCACTTGTCACTCCAAGTGAACTTCGTGTTCTTCCACGTGAGATAGGTAAGCGGAGCTGCTAAGCTTAAAAATCCCTCCACAAACCTCCGGTAGTATCCTGCCAGGCCGAGAAAACTACGAATCTCGGTAACACTCTTCGGCCTTCCCCAATTCATCACTGCCTCAATCTTTACAGGATCAACTGAGATACCTTCAGCAGACACTACATGTCCAAGAAGGGACACCTCGTTCAGCCAAAACTCGCACTTACTCAACTTAGCATACAGACTATGCTCTCGAAGAGTCTGCAATTCAAAGCGGAGATCTCTCATGTGATCATCCTGTGACTATGAATACACAAGGATATCATCTACAAACACAATCACACACCGATCGAGAGATGATCTGAACACCCGATTCATTAGATCCATAAATGTTGCGGGAGCATTAGTCAGCCCAAAAGACATGACTAAAAACTCGTAATGGCCGTATCGAGCCCTGAACGCTGTCTTCGGAATGTCTTCCTTCTTGATCTTCAACTGATGATAACCAGATCGAAGGTCAATCTTGGAAAAGAACTTCGCACCTTTCAACTGATCAAACAAGTCGTCTATCTGAGGCAATGGATAACGATTCTTGATCGTGACCTTGTTCAATTACCGATAGTCAATGCACATGCGCATAGACCCATCTTTGTTCTTCACGAAGAGCACCGGACCTCCCCAAGGTGAGACACTTGGCCAAATGAAACCAAGGCCTTGCAATTCTTCCAACTGGCCATTTAACTCCTTTAACTCAATAGGGTCCATCTTGTACGGAGCCCTAAAAATCGGCGCCGTGCCTAGAGCCAATTCAATTGCAAACTCGATTGCCCGATCAGGAGGCAATCCCGGTAAGATCTCCAGAAAAACATCCATATATTCACATACAACTGGAATGGATGTGGAGTCTCATGCTTCTACCTTCTCGAGACATGCCACGTGCCCATGGTGAGTTGAGAGCCAATCCATAACTAGGATGACGTCGAAATCCCAATCCTAAAATCCTAGAATCATCAGGTCTACTGGTAACTCATGCTGCATAACCTGCACAACACTGCCCCGATACACTTTATCTATCTCTATAAACTTGCCTAATGGGGTCAAGATGGACAACTCCCGAGGTAGCTTACTTGGCTCGGATGTAAACCCTTTTGCAAAGCTAGGCAAGACGAACGAATGAGTGGATTTCGTATCGTTTAACACCCTTGCTAAACACTCATTCACTAGTAACGAACCTGAGAATTTTAATCACCCAAGTTATAACATATAAGATAACATAGATACAAGCATCACAAAACACTACATGGAATACATATGCAGTACAGCATATATCATAGTAACACAAGAGCTTAGACAAGATCAAACTTGCACGTACCTTGCACAACATCATCAGATGCCTGTGCGTCTCTGTCAGTCATGGCAAAGACCCTACCCTGATTAGCCTGACGAGGCTGCTGGGTGGGCGGCAAGGATCTGGAGGCCTGAGATGAAGACCCCTGTACTGAAGTCTGCCTACCTGGAGGCTGAACTCCCTGTGGTCCTGACTGTGACTGCTTACATGGGTAATCTCGAATCAAGTGGCCCATCTCGCCACAGTGGAAGCATCCACCTGACATTCTTCGGTAATCCCCTATCTTGTGCCGACGACCACAGATGGCGCATTCCTCAAAAGTCTGGGATACGGGGGAAACCGGAGGCATAACCCTCATAGCTTGTGATGTCGTAGGGCGTGGTGCCTGAGGCACAAAAGGTCTCTGAGTCGGTATCGGCTAAGAGAACTGGTACGGTGCAGTCCTAGTCCTCTTCTCGGACGATGAACCACTAGACTGACCCCGAGACATGCTTTTTCTGAGGCCACTGTCTCTTCTTCTCATAAAGTCTTCCGCATTCTTCTCGGTGATCTTTGCCTTCCCTACTATCTCTCTCCAAGACTCCACTTGGAGAATGGACACCCGATCTCGAATAAAGGCCTTCAAGCCCATCTCAAGCTTCCTGACCCATAGGTCCTCAGTAGCAACCAAGTGCGGAGCAAACCTCGACAATTTGGCGAACTTAGCCTCATACTCGGCTATGCACATCGACCCTTGCTCCAAAAGTATAAACTCCCTCGCTTTTTGTTTCCAAATAAACCTGGGAAAGTACTGCTCTCTGAAAATCTCTAAGAACTCTGCCCAAGTCCAAGGCTCTCCTACCTTTGCAACATCTCTCTACCTTTGGGCAGCTCTCCACCAGTGTTCGGCTTCACCTTCCATCACGAAGGAAGCTCATTCTACTCTTTGCTCCTCAATACATCGGAGAGCCCGAAAGATCTTCTTCAACTGCATAATCCAAGACTCCGCTACGATTGGGTCCATAGTACCGTAAAATGTCAGAGGCTGCAGTCTCTGAAAAGCTTCAAGCCCCACGATGTGATGCACCGGTGTAGGCACAGGAGTAGCCGGTGGGGTAGGAGTAGTCTCGCTGCCAACAACGCCAAAGTCTCGGCTATAGAGTCCATGGCATTCGTGAAATACAACGGTTCTTCTTCCCTCGGAACTTCACCCTCGGCCCTCCGAGTATGGTAACCTTGACCCTGAGTGTTGTGTCTCATGATATCAAATCCTGAGATCAATTGGAAAAACATGAGTCTAACTTGGATACCAACCTCACACATCATATAGCAGTTTAATATACATGAATTGCTATTACGCATATCGTATACATCGAGGTATACACATAATCAGATAAGTATAACTTAGAGTGTCCTATCATGACTAAGTTGGGCATCTACCCTTTCTGGAACAAAACCCGGGACATAGTCTAAACTAGCGCCTAGACTAAGATCCTAGACTGACCGAAGGACTCGCTTGATACCGGTTATGTCATGGTAACAAGTCTAAGAAAACAAGTCCATCTGAATTCTAAGTTCAACTCATAGAACTTACTTCCGCTTAGCCCAAGGGAAACCAATCCCTACAGCTTGTGTGACCTAATGCCTAAGCTTTGATACCAAGTCTGTCGCGACCCAAAATACCCCCTAAGAGTTAGGGATACTTTGACTCGTGACCGCCATATCATACCTCCAGTATAATACATAAGGCACATGTGGAGACCTGTCAGAAACACATACATATCTAGCCGAAACGAAATACAATGTACAGCGGAATAAAATACTAAACATAGCGGAAGCAAAACAATAACTCCTATAACTCGGTTCAAGTATGAACCAACAAAAGTATATACATGTGAGAAACCCAAAAGTGGAGTGGACAAACCGCACACTCACATAACAACATAACATCGTAAAGTTCTAAGTCCGATCAACAAATGTCGAAGTCTCGACACCTATCTATAGGACCATCATCCTGATAATGATCCATGGAAGGCTCTGGGTCGAAGTACTCTTCCTCCAACCATGGTTCCGTGCCAAATAGATCAAACGGAGCCCGAGCACCTGCCGATGATAACAAATATCGGCTGAGCGTGGAATACTCAGCGTATACAAACTAATAACAATAAAGCAATATAGCATGGAGCATACAAAGCATGGAGATTAAAATCCTTAAAGCATAGCCAAGCGTAGAAACCATGTGAGCATATGTGATGAAATCCAAAATCTGAAACCAAATCCATATTCGTGTGAGTCATGCGATAATCATAGCCTTGTGAGTTCATGGAGTTACTTCGAGTCATTTATGATCCGTAGAGACATAGAGATATCGTAGAGCACAACATAGAGCCAATACCATAGAGATCTTAGAGCGTTACATTTATGATCCGTAGAGCTTGTGAGACGATCTTAGAGCTTATCATAGAGTTACTTAGAATCGTTCCTTATTAGTCATTTAGTGAAAAACCCCTTTTTATACTTTTAAAAATCCATGGAAAGCATCGTGCGAGACATGCAAGCATATGACCATATGAGAGAAATCATCATATTTAGCATAAGAATCCCTTAGAGGTATTTCATCAAACACTTAGAGTGCATTATAATAGTATCCTTCATCCAAGTATATAATCACATACTTTCACACCAAAGTCAACCAAGATATATATACATACTTAGTATAGCTGTAGAAAAACAACATTTAGTAACTTAGTAGGATTGCAAGATTGCTAGTAGAGTGTATCTACCTTGGTGAAGTCAAAGACCTTGATTCCCAAAAGCTTGAACAAGCAAGAACCTTGAGTTCTTGGTTGAGAATCGCCAAATGAAGTGGAAGAACCTTGATCTTCCACAAGCTTGATCAACAAGTAGTTCCTCTCATTCTCCTCTTCAAAATCCTCCAAAATAGGGCACAGAGGGTTTGTGAAACCCTAAGGCACAAACCCAACCTATTTATAGGCAAAGGCTGGTGGCTAAAGTCTTAAACACCCTTAATGAAGAAAATCTGCGTAAAACTGATCGATCGGTGATACAGACCGAGCGATCGGTGGCTTACCGGTCGATCGGTGGTTTCAACCGAGAGATCGGTTGAAAACACTCTCTCTGAAAAATTTCCCCATACAAAAAGGTTAACCAGTCGGTAGATACCGATCGATCGGTAGTTGACCGGTCGAACGGAGGATGGCACCGAGCGATCGGAGATCCCCTGTTTTGCTGTAAAACCTTGTTTACACTACTTGAATCTCCTCCAATCCAATTCTAACACTCTTTTATGCCTAAAACACACTTCTTAGTAATATATAGACCCGTTAGAACATGTGTTCCATAATTCCAACCTCGTATATTCAATTAAGGCTTGTTAGTGTACAAGTTCACACTAGAACACTATTCACACCTGTTGCGACCCAGAACCCACCCTAGGAGTTAGAGTGAACTTTGGACGACTAATCATGACTTGCTTGGCAACCAACCTGCAAAACCCACAGAGCATATACAATAGAGGACATTATAGCGGAAACATAACCATAAAGCACAGCGGAAGTCTACCAAACCTCTATGTATATGCATATGCAAATCCAAGTTTATACAAAAAGTAACCAAAAGAAAGTGCGGACAGACCCGCCAAAATACATGAATGTGTATCTCTCATCTTACCCACAGCTATTCACTCAGAATCTACAACCACCTAATGGTAACCCTCTACTGGAGGTTCCTCCAAAGGTTCCTCGACGTACTCCTTCTCCACCCAAGGGCTCGGAGCACAGACATCAAAAGGAGCAGCTGCTCCGCCATCACCTGCCAACATAAGAAGTACGGCTGAGCATGGAATACTCAGCGGGTACCAAGCACTAACCAACAGTCATAGCATATGGATAGCATGCATAAAGCAGGAAACAATTCATGCATATAAAGCAGGAATGATTCATATCATGACAATAAAGTAAAGCAATATAAGTCATCATGTTTGCAATCATAAAAGCCGGTAAAACCCTTGAAATCTTGTGCACTTGACTTGACTGAAATTACCCTTTTTATGCTTGAAACCTTGTCTACCGTGTCATGCGTGTCATGCTTGTATCATGCGTGTCATGTCATGCCATGCGTGTATCATGCTTGCTTGTTCTGAAAAGTAATCTACTTGTGAGGGAAGGGAGACCCTTCTTCCTAGAATGCTCATGCTTGTCCTTCCACTTGTGAGATTCACTTGTGAGATGTCCTTGTGAGATGCACTTGTGAGGGAAGGGAGACCCTTCTTATGATATGTATGCACTTGCGAGGGAAGGGAGACCCTTCTTATGAAAATGCATGATTTTCTTGTCCTTGCCAAAAGCGAGGTGAAACATATCGTAGGATATCCCCCACCTCTAAATCCCATTCTTGAAAACCTCGGTAAATCATGTCATGTATGCGTGCTCGTGAGGTCATGTGCATACTTGCATTTGGAATTAAATATGGCATTTGAGTAATTCATAACACATAACATCAATGATTTGGGCAATTTAATATTCATATCATTTAGGGAAAGCGAACAATCACACTATCATGACCCTAGCAATTTCCATAAACCTTAAACATGCATTTTCTTAATTTATTATTCATTTTATTCACCTTGGCATTTCATCAAACATGGTGCATTCATTATTTATTAACCCTACAACATGCTTTTCTAGGTGGGTTTTATTCACATCACATATGTATGTTTATTATGGGTACAATGCCCTCCCCGTTCATCCATCACATCAATACACACGGCATCCAATCGCCCACACTCATCTCCATTCATCATTCACCATTCACAACTCATTTCATAATACATGGATGTATAAAGGAACACAAAGAAAATAAAGGAAAAGAAGAACTATAACTAGGAGGGTAGCAAGAAGTACCGACCTTGAAGAAATGAGGAAGAAAACCCTTCCAAAAACAACCGTGAGGCGCTGCCCTAGCTTGGGGAACGCTCTCCACGGGTGCTTGAGCCGTGATCTTGGAGAAAGGCCGGACTTGAAGTGATCTAGGGTCTCAAAACCCTTTGATTTCTCTTCCAAAGACAAGCCCTAGGTTGGAATCGCCTTCTCCCCTTTCTCCTATTCTCTCAAACTCTCTAAGTGTCGAATGACGCCCTAAGGGCTCGAGCAAGACTCTTAAGGTAAGAGTAAACCGACCAAAAGACCATAATACCCTTACTAAAATTTCTGCAAAAACGCGAGTACCGAGCGATCGGTGTTAATGACCGATCGATCGGTTGCCTACCGATCGATCGGTTTCATAACCGAGCGATCGGTTAAAATTTTACTCTCTAGAAAATTTCCCCATACAAAAATCTTGACCAGTCGATAGCCTTCGAGCGATCGGTTTTGGACCGATCGATCGCTCCATGGACCAAGCGATCGGTGGTCTGCAGGTCCAAACTGTTTTGGCCATAACTTTTGACTCGTTAGTCTGATTTTGACGATTCAACTTGCGTTGGGTTCGTACTTCAAAAATGAACATTTCTGACGTTTCGGAATTTCCAATTTCTTCCTTATTTATTAATTATACCTCTTTAAAGGCAAGATGGCAACGAAAGTGTTATGCATTAAATGTGAAAAATTCCAGGGCTCTACAACACCATTCATTACTTAGCGCAAATGAAATTTTGGGGCTCTACAGTAGAGCGGTCGACCGGTAAGCTACGGGTCAACCGATGGCTGGAGCGGTCAACCGGTTGGTCTTTGTTTTGCCCATTTTTCTGATTTTCCTCATTTTTCTACTTTGGTGTTTTGGCCATATCTTTTGACTCGTTAGTCGGATTTTGACGATTCAACTTGCGTTGGATTCTTCTTTGGAAAATGAACATTTCTGACATTTCCAAATTTTCAATTTCTTCCTTATTTATTAATTAGACTATGTGAAAGGCCAATTGGCTATGAAAGTACTATTCATTAAGTATGGAAAAGTCTGGGGTGCTACAATGTGCCTAAGTCTGCTTTTCGAACCCGTTATAGGCATTATGAATTTCTAGTCATGTAATTCGGTTTGACAAATGCCCCAGCGGCCATTATGGATCTCATAAATAGAATCTTCAAACCAACTCTTGACCGCTTTGTGATTGTGTTTTTGGATGACATTCTGGTGTATTCCAAGACCCAGAAAGAGCATGAGATACATCTCTAGACCACACTGAAGACACTTCGTGAGCATGAGTTGTATGCTAAGCTCAGTAAGTGCGAGTTTTGGCTAGAAAATGTTGTATTTCTAGGCCATGTGGTGTCAGGAGAGGGAATTTTAGTTGATCCTGCTAAGATAAAAGCGGTGGAAGGATGGGGAAGGCCAAAAGTGTCACAGAGGTTCGAAGATTCTTAGGCCTAACTGGATATTATTGAAGATTTGTCAAATCCAAAACCAGACATTTTTGGTGATTGAAAATTTGGAATTCTCCGTGCAATGCAAGTAATCCAATTCATGTCTCATCCATATGATCTATAGATAAGTGTGGAAGTAACAGTAATTAGGGGGGGCTTCATCACCATTTATTTGCTAGGGTTTCATGGAAAACCCTAGGAATGGAGGCGTTTTGGAGGGAGGTTCATCATCAAGACCTCCGGATCCCCCCTTTATCTCTTATGCTGATATTACTAGGGATACTACTAAGATCTCAAGTTCTTCAATTCCTTCCATCCCATTAAAGTCTCAAGGTTTTCATCTAGGGGAACCAGCGATATTTTTCTCGGAGGAAGAAAACTCTACACTATCGATTCCTCATAAACTAACGCTGGTTGCCAGATGTGCTTATGGACGCCCTCCTCTTGCAACAATAAAAAAATTCATGGAAAAATCAGTGGGAGTCCGGCTAGCATTCACTGTTGGAATCTTAGATACCAGACATCTTCTATTTCAGTTTTCTTCTGAAGATGATTTCTTGATGGTGTGGTTGAAAGAAGCAATCTATATCAATGGTTATTTATTCAGATTTTTTAAATGGACACCATCTTTTATTGCAGGCATCGAACCTTCTCTCGTGCCCATCTGGGTTAACTTCCCAAATCTCCCTCTTCATCGTTTCAACGAATCAGCACTGACCTCTATTGGCAACATCATCGGAAAAGTGTTAAAGATGGATGGCCCAACTAAAACCTGGACTCGACCAAGTGCAGCAAGAGTGTGTATTGAAGTGGATCTACTAAAAAAAAATCCGGATCGGTTCTGGCTTGGAATCGGAAACAAAGGAAGATGGCAAGATATAGTGTACGAGAAGAGCACTTTATTTTGCACCCGTTGCAAGAAGATAAGTCACGAATTTGAGACCTGCAAATCTGGAAAAAATATTAGAAATAAACAAAAGGTCATGCTGCAGAGGGAAGTTGAAGAACTGGATGCTAGATCTAAAAATAAAGTTTGGGTGGAGAAGCAAAATCATGGAGAATCATCCAATGTTATCATAACAGGAAATACAGGCAAGGAGACCGAACAAAGCAAAGGAAAAGATGATCAAGTCTCTGATTTCAATGAGATTAGAAATAATGCTCCACTAAATAGAAAGGGGCAAGAGGATCTGGTAGTTTCTAATACTGGATCAATGGAAACATGTAAGTTTGGATCAAGGTTTGTTAATCCCTCTCCAAGTTTTGAAATTTCAGATCATGGGGAGAAGATCAATGGGAATGGAAAGAGTGATCAAGAGGATCATGGAAAAATATCAGATGAGATCCGGGAATCAGATTCGAGAAACAAAGAAGTTGACGATCATATAAGGGAAACCGCTATTTTTGAAAGCTCAGATTCTGATATTATGCAAGATCTGATTAGTGGATCTAATGCATCTCCAAAGCAGATCACAGATCAGGATTGTGGTTTGCCTTTATCTGCAACAGCTGGTCAAGCTTCTTCATATCCGAACTCTAGTATTAATCCAGATCTAATGACAGCAACTGGTAAAACAGGTTTGGCTTGCAATACAGTCGAGGCGGTTGGTAGCGCTGCAGGTATGGTTTCCACCAATATTATTTCTGATTGCCTAATAGATAACCTTGCTCATTCATCTATAATGAATCATAGGAAAACTGATAGGAACTATCCTTATAGAATAATTGATATAGGTGAGTTTGAATCCGATTCAGATGAAGATCCACAGGTTCATACGGAAGATAATGACATTCTGAATAATGTTCCTTATGTTAATCACCCTATCACTAAATCCCCTAGATCTGATAATGGTTTGAAAATTTTGAACTCTTTAGCTGTTATTGATTTTACAAAGAAAAGTTTTAACAATAAAAATAAGGTTAACCGTAATTTCCATAATTCTAAGCACTATCATATGTGGAAGAAACTTATTAAAACTTTAGAGGGTTCTTCTAATCTTGCCAATAAGCTTCCTTTGGATACTATTCTATGGGAGAACTCTCAAACTTGGGAATTCCATGAAAACTTAGATCCTTGCTTGCTAAATAATATTGATTCATTCAAGGAAGATGCAAAAAAATTTTCCCTAAGATTATTAAAATCTGATATTTTCAAAAGTTACAATCATGAGGATTCGAAGATTAAACATAAAAAAGCAAAGCCTGTGATTTCGACTGATAGAATGACTCGGTCTAGAACCGCGGTTCGATCTTTGGTTTCGGATACTACGTAATCTATTAATGAATAATTTTCTATTATGGAATATCCGTGGTATAGGTAACTTAGCATCTAAGTCTAGATTGAAACAGCTTATATCTTCTAACCATATCATTCTTGCTGCTATTATGGAACCTAAAAAAAACTATGATACTTTACATGAAACTTGTTCTTTTATTGGTATGGATAAACATTTTGACTCTCATCTTTCTCATCCTAAGATTTGGATTTTTTGGAAGAGCCAAATACAAGTTTCTTTTGTCTCTTCTTCTGAACAAATGATTGTGGTTGATGTATATTCTTATTCTAATTCTCTCATTAGATGCGCTTTTATTTATGCTAAATGCACTAGAAGGGATCGTCTTTCTTTATGGTCGGATCTATGTAATTGTTTCTCCTCTTATGATGGCCCCTTTTTTATTGGAGGTGATTTCAATGTTATTGCTAGAACTGATGAAAAATTGGGAGGGAGGGATGTTAATATTGATTCTCTTTCTGACTTTAACAACATGATTAATGATTTGGGTTTGATGGATGCCGGTTATAATGGTAATAAATTCACTTGGTGTAATAATCAAGAGGATTTGAATCGTATCTATGCTCGTTTAGATCGTGTTCTTCTAAATGCTGATTGGAAACTAAACTTTTCTCAAACTTTTGTTTCTCATCTTACTAGATTAGCCTCTGATCATTCCCCCATTTTACTATCTTTTGGTCAAGACAATTCTAAGATTCCGGCTCCTTTTAAATTTCAACATATGTGGATTTCACATGCTGATTTTCGAAAAGTTGTTTCTGAATCTTGGGACATCCCTATTTATGCTAACCCTCTTATGAAATTCTTTTTAAAACTAAAAAGACTCAAAATTACTTTAAAAAGCTGGAATAAGAATGTTTTTGGTAATTTTTTTCAGAAAATTAAAGATATTGAATCTAGTATTAGTTCTATTGAGGAAGACATTCAAATTAACTGGGATATAGAGAAAGTTTCTCAACTTCAGACTATGAAAGATGATCTCCAAAGTGTCCTTCTTCAAGAAGAGATTTTCTGGAGACAAAAATCAATAATTAAATGGCTTCAAGAAGGGGACAATAACACTAAATTTTTTCACATGGTTACTAATTCCAGGAGGGGCAGAAATTCCATTTCTAGGATTAAAGATCCCCAAGGGAACTGGGTGGATTCTAGAGAGGATATTGGTGCTGCAGGTGTTTCTTTCTTTAAAAATTTATTATCCTCATCTAATGGCATAATTTATCAAAATATTATTAATTATATTCCTTGCCTTGTTACGGAAGATGATAATAATTCTATATATATTCCTCCTTCCATGGAAGAAATTAAGAAAGTAGTGTTTGATTTGTCTGCTGATAGTGCGCCTGGCCCGGATGGTTTTTCAGGTCATTTTTATCAGTCTTGTTGGACTATTATTAAGGATGATCTCTTTAGTGCTATTTCTCATTTTTTTACTCATGCTAATATGCCTAAGGCTATTAATTCTACTGCTATTGCGCTTATTCCCAAATGTAGCTCTCCTGTTTCATTTTCTGATTATAGACCTATTAGCCTATTTAATTTTCTATATAAGATTATATCGCGCCTTCTGACTGATCGGATTGGTATTCTTCTTCCTAATATTATTTCTGAGGAACAGAGTGGTTTTGTTAAGGGGAGAACTATTTCTGATAATATAAGTTTAGCACAAGAGATGGTGCAGGACATTGATAGATTGACTCCAGGAGGTAATATCATATTCAAACTGGATATGTCAAAAGCTTATGACCGTATGGAATGGAATTTTATTATTGCAGTCCTTCAAAAGATGGGCTTCAAAAATGAAGTTCTCAGATTGATTAAAGGTTGTCTCTACTCTCAATCCTTCTCTATTATTATTAATGGTAGTCTTCAAGGTTATTTTCAGAGTACGCGTGGTCTTCGACAAGGAGATCCCCTCTCCCCTGCTCTCTTTATCTTGGCTGAGGAAGTACTTAGTAGGGGTTTGAAGTCTATCTCTGATAGTCTTTCTCTAAATTATAAATTGGGGAGGTATGGATTTCCGATTTCTCATCTTCTTTTTGCTGATGATACACTTATCTTTTGCAATGGTAGAAAGCAGAATATTAAGAAAATTTTTGAGTTCATTTCTACTTATGAAGTTTCTTCTGGTCAGCTAATTAATCGTGCTAAAAGTGCATTTTATTGTTCGTCTAAAATTTCTAGAACCAGAAGTCTTGCTATCTCCAGTTGGGTTAACATCCCAAATAAAAATTTTCCGTTTACTTATCTGGGTGTTCCTCTTTATAAAGGTCGATTAAAAAAAGTCTTTTTTAATCCTTTAGTTGATAAGATTCTTAATAAGATTGAAGGTTGGAAAGGAAAATTTTTATCTGCTGGTGGTAGATTGATTCTCATTAAACATGTTCTATCTTCTATTTCCACTCACCTCCTAACTGGCCTTTACATCCCTAAAGCTATTTCTGACCTTATAGATAAATCTATGGCAAAAAAAATTTGGAACAATAGGGTTGAATCTAAAAAAAGGCATTGGATTAATTGGAATACTTGTGCTCTTCCCTTATTGGAAGGTGGTTTGGGTATAAGGAAAATGCATGATTTTTCTATTGCCTTTAGAATGAAACAAGCTTGGATGCTTTATCAATCTGAAAATCTTTGGTCAACTTTCTTTAAATCTAAGTTCCAATTTAATCACATTTGGTATGCTTCTTTTCGTCCTGGTGCTTCCAAAACTTGGATTCATGTTAGCCAATTATGTAAGGATATTGTTTGCAAAACGTCGGCCTTAATTGGTAATGGGAATAAAATTAGTTTTTGGCTTGATTGTTGGTTTGGAGATGTTCCCCTAATTGTTAATTCTATTACTCCTCCTATTGTTTTCCCTCATATTTCGGAAATGCTTGATAATAATGGATTATGGGATTTTAGTCTCGTTACTAATTACCTTCCTGATTACCTCAAAAATGATATTAGACAAGCGGGTTTCTTTACTTCAGATGCAGAAGATGCTTTTATTTGGAACCTAAGCTCTAAAGGTAATTTCTCTGTTAAAACAGCTTGGGAATTTATTAGAAACTCCTCCACGCTTAAAGATTGGCCCAAGTTTGTTTGGAATAAGACCATTCCAACAAAAATCCAAATTTTTGGTTGGAAGGTTATGTATGGAGTTATTCCTATTGATTATATGATTCAATCTGTGGGCATTCCCCTAGCCAGTTGTTGTTCTTGTTGTAATCAAGGTCATTTTGAAACTTTAACTCATCTTCTTTTACAGAGTGACATTGCAGGTATGGTATGGGGACACTTTGGTAGGCTTTGCTCTATTCTTCCTCAACCCAGCGACAACATCCACTGTTTTCTCATGAGATGGTTTAGAGCTTCAGAGAGAAGACATAATGGGGTTTATAATATTCTTCCTCTTATTTCTATTTGGGAGATCTAGAAAGAACGATGCTCTCGAAGATTCAACAATGTGCGCAAACCAATCAATGTTATTATTGACAGAATTCAGAAATGGATGTTTGATCTGGGATCTCTACCTTCGAAAAAGCCTATGGATTTTTCAATGCTCCAAATTATGCCTCCTCCTATTCAAAGAAGAACTTTTATCTCTCATATCAAGTGGCTCAGACCTCCTCAAGGTAGAATTAAATTGAATGTGGATGGAGCTTCCAAAGGTAACCCTGGATTAGCAGGAGGAGGTGGTATTATTCGAGATCATACTGGTACTATGATCGCTAGCTTCTATTCTTTTTATGATATTTGCTCAAATTATGTTGCCGAAACTAGAGCGCTTCTGGATGGTCTTAATCTATGTCAAAGTCTGGGTTATCTTCAGGTGGAGGTTGAATATGATGCTAAATCCCTTGTGGAAGCATGGAAGGGTAATATTAGCCATCCTTGGAATGTTTGGTATTGGAATAAAAAGCTAATTCAAGCGATGGCTAATAGTGATTCTATTTCTCACATTTATAGGGAAGCTAATATGGTTGCAGACTTTCTTGCTAATCATGCTTGTATCTCTCAGTAATCTGGTAAAATTTATTCTATTCAAGATGGTCCTTCTCAGCTCAAATCTCTTATCTTTCTTGACAAAACAGGATTGGGTAATATTAGAATAGTTAATGGTATTTGATTGTATTTGTCTGTTATTGTGGTTTTTAGGGGTAAGGTTTTATGTCCCCCCCTTCTTTGTCTTTAGTAGGGGTAAGGTTTTATGTCCCCCCCTTGGTTCTTTTAGGGGTAAGGTTTTATGTCCCCCCCTTGGTTCTTTTAGGGGTAAGGTTTTATGTCCCCCCCTTGGTTTTTGTAGGGGTAAGGTATGTCCCCCCCAAATTTCATTTTTATTAATAAACAGGTAGGGGTCCGCCAAACCCCCCACTCCCTTTGAGTGGATTTTATTTTATTTTTTTTAAAATTTTTTTTAAAAAAAAAGGATTTGTCAAAAGATTTTTCAGTTTGGCAGCTCCGCTTACTCATCTAACTCGAAAGAACGCTAGGTTCGCGTGGAATGAGAAATGTGAGAAGAGTTTTCTTGAGTTGAAGAAGTGCCTCACAACTGCTCCGATCTTGACAGTACCATCCATTAGTGGGGGATTCGTGGTGTATAACGATGACTCACTCATTGAGTTAGGTTGTGTTCTTATGCAACACGGGAATGTGATTATTGCCTATGCTTCTCGGCAGTTGAAAGACCACGAGAAGAACTATCCTATTTATGATTTGGAGTTGGCAACATTAGTCTTTGCTCTCAAGATTTTGAGACACTACTTGAACAGTGAGTAATTTGAAGTATTCACCGATCACAAGAGTTTAAAGTATTTGTTCTCGCAGAAAGAGCTGAATTTGAGGTAACATCGTTGGGTGAAATTCCTCAAGGATTATAATTGCTCTATCCAGTACCACCCGGGGAAAGCAAATATGGTGGTAGATGCACAAAGTATGCGACCTACTGGATTATTGGCGCACTTGATGGTCCAAGAATGGAAGCTACTTGAAGAAGTTTCTAGCCTTGATTCGGGTTTCAGTGTTGGAGCGTCTGGAGCTTTGTTGGTTAACATTATGGTCAGGCCAACCTTATTGGATAAGATTAAAGACCTGGAGTGGAACGATAGAGAACTGCACGCTGCCATGAACAAGCCGCTCAGCAGTGAGTTTGAGGATTTCTCTTGGATAGATGGTGGAATCTCTTTCAAGGATAGACTTTGTGTTCGGGATAATGAAGATTTAAGAAGGGAGATTCTGGATGATGTACACTGTCCATCCGGGAGGTAGCAAGATGTACCAGAACCTCAAGAAATATTTTTAGTAGAAAGGTATGAAAAAGGATGTGGCCACCTATGTATCCAAGTGTTTGGTGTGTCAGTAAGTAAAAGTCAAACACAGGAGACCGGCAGGACTCCTTCAGTCACTTCCTATTCCCGAGTGGAAGTGGGAAAATATCTTCATGGACTTTATTGTTGGTTTACTAAGGACAACGAAGAACTTTGATGTCATTTGGGTTGTTGTAGAACCCCGAAAATTTGGTTCACTGTTCAAGTGAATAGTGTCGAGGACACTAGTATTGTAAGGGCCAAAGGCCCTTATTATAAGTGGGTTTGGTTAATGAGAGTGAGGGTGTCCCTCATAGCCTAAGTGCGATGTGAGTTCATGTTAGAATCAAGAGGTGTAAGGTGTTTTGAGAAAACATGCAAAGAGTATAAAACCATACTCAAAGCATTAAATGTATAGTGGTATGAATAATGTTGATTCAAGGGATTTGTGGCGGCCGGGGCCTCCCATGCATATGGGTTGTGCCCAATAGATTACCTCGGTTTGGTTTTAGAACCTATGGTCGTGAGTTATGAGAATAGAAGTAGGGTATGTAAAATACCCTAAGGGCTTAAAGGGTTGAAGGTGAATAGGGTTAGTGTACAATGCATTAAAAGGCTTAAGACCTACCATGTGTTCTTGATATTGGGGAAAGTGAAGTGAAGACTTTATATGTGTATGTTGAGACTCAAAACAAGAGTATAATAATACTCAAGTATTTAGAGTATAAAATACCATAAGTGTGAACGTAGAACCACCGGGAAACCATTTCACAATGTTGTGAATAGCACCATGGGCACAAGTCTTGTAAAGGCCAAGGGCCATTTATGTGACTTGGTTAAGGGGCATGATAAGAGTAGTCAAATTAGTTTAAGTGTTTATTGTTGGGTGTTTGGATGAATAAATAAGAGTATGACATACTCTAAGTGGGTAAAAACATGGGTATAAGGTACCCTAAGTGTTAATGAGTTGCGAGTGAATAGTGTTCTTACGCGAGGCATAAAGAGACCGGGACCTCTCATGCATGTTGGGGTGTGCCCCATGATCACCTAGGTGTGTTAAAACCTATGGAGTAATGAGTCATGAGGTGTTAGTATGGTTTTGGAACCGAAGGAAAGGAGTGTGAAACACTCGAAATGTTCCAAGTGTCAAGAATGGGAATGCCTTGGCATACCCTCGACTCTAAATAGCCCTAGCGTTCACACCGCTCGTCGGAATCAAGCGATTCTTGGATTTTTCGAAAGGTAATTGAACCCTCTTCGGGGTTCATGTTGATCACTTGTCTTGGTTTTGAGTTGGTGTTAGGTCAAAAGACCGAATTCTGAACTCGGGTCGGTTTAAAATCCGGATTGACGAAACCCAATTTCGGATCAGTCAGGTTTAGGGGGAAAATGGTCCAAGAAAAAGGAAGAATTGGAAGTTGTGAAAAACATGAAAGTTTTTTTCCTTTCAAATACAAATCCAATGCAAGTTGAGCCATCAAAATCGGACGAGCGAGTCAAAAGTTATGGCCGAAATACCAAAGCGGGAAAAATCTGGAAAATCATCATGTCAGAGCTACGATCGATCGTAGACGACCTACGAACGATCGTAGTTACGAACGATCGTAAAGTTACAGAAATGCTGAAAACTTACTGTAAGAGCTACGATCGATCGTAGGAAGCCTACGAACAATCGTAGAACTCCAGAAACTGAGCAAAACTTACTGTAAGACCTATGATCGATCGTAGGAAGCCTACGAACGATCGTAGGTGCGCGAATCAAACTCTTTAGTGCGTGTTTTTTTAGGGTTTTCACCCCTTGGCCTATAAATAAGGGACATTTTTGGGGGTTTTGGGTTACCCTAAACCTAGAAAGAGATCTTAGAAGAGAAGGGAAGAGAGTGGAGGATTGCAAGAGGGGTTTTTGGATTTGGAGAAGAAGAGCACTAATCGAGCCTTGATCTCGCTCCTACGCGCCATTGGAGCTTGGATCTCCAACATCAAGCTTGGGTTTCGCTTATACAAGCTTCTTCAAGCCTTTTCAAGCATTGGATCAAAGGGATTTCATCCCATAAGGTAGATACACTCTACTAGGTTCTAATTTCATAAACCCTTAATGAAAAGCATGATTTTCTTGACAAGTATAGTTATATATAGCCTCTTATATGAAAAAAAATACACTCTTCTAGCAATGGATTTCATGAAACCCTTTCTACATCAAGATAAAATCTCATGAATGATGGTGTGAATTAAATGTGATGATGTTATGCTTTCAACCAACAAATAAAAGATGGTAATTTTTGAGTTGTTCTATATGTTAGTATCCAAGATGAAAAGCATGTTAAAAGCAACAAGTTTTGGGAAGAACAAGTAGAAAAACCTTATTTTAAATGTGATTGGAATGGTGTGATGTTATTGTATATAGATTATGGTGATGGATGAATTATGTTGAGTATGAGACATATGACCATATGTAAAGGGTTTTCCCTAATGTCTACCATGTTATATCACAACTGCTATACGGACACATATGCATATGCATGATCGAGTTTTTCTAAATTATGGGTATCCCAAAAGAAGAAATACATGTATATAAGATGCAATACAAGAATAAGAAGAAGAAGAGTATAAGATGCAAATGAACCACACGAAAAGTATAAGATGTAAATGAACCAAATGAATAGTATAAGAAGCATAAGAAGTATAAGAAAAGTACAAGAAGTAAAAAGAGGTCTACGGAACAGTATAAGAAGCACAAGATACATACGGAAAATACAAGAAGCACAAGATGTTACAAGAAATACAAGAAGATGGAAAGTATACGGAAAAAGCCGATAGGGATGCGACGATAGCAGGCCGCCTGAAAGGGAAAGGGATACTGGCATCGGACTCCGATGATAGCAGGCCGCCCGGAAGGGAGATGGATACTGGTCGTCTACCCTTAAGGTAGCCGAAGGTGAGGAGAACATTAGGCCACCCAGCTTACGTGGGTACAGGTACTAGTTGTCCTACTCCGGAGGTAGCAAATGATGAATACCAAGGTATTTTAAATACCCGTACAGGATAATAAAAGATAAAAGCCAAGGTATTTTAAATACCCGTATATGCAAAGGTACAAGATGATAAGAAGATGTTTTCGACAAAAGATGATAAGAAGATGTAAAAGACAAAAGATGATAAAAAGATGTTTTCCGATAGTATTTTCTGAGATATATGCACATGATATGATTTTGTTTTCCGCGCTCTGATTTCAGGAATGCATGTGAGATGATTAAATTGTGATATGTACACGTTGTATTCTTGTTTACGATATTACTATCTAGTGGTTTGTATACCCTGAGTATTCCATGCTCAGCCGTACATATTATGTCGGCAGGTCCCTTCGACATTTGTGGCGAGCGTCCTCAAGAACCATGGGTCGAGGAAGAGTATGTTGAGGAGGAGGAGACTTGGGGTAGTCTTCAGCAGCAAAGGGCTCAGGAGGAGCAGAGGGCTTTTGTTCGGTGGCCTCATGTTTGAGTGACGAGAAGGAGAGACTTGTACATAAATTTTGTTGAGCGAGTATGTTCGCTCTTTATTTTGGGTCATGTATAAACTGAGACATATAGTATGGATAGAAATTTTATAGTACGCTTCCGCTACCATATATAGATTGGTATTACGCTTCCGCTATCACAGGTTTTATATGTTGTACAAGATTCATATGTTATATAGGATGGTTTGGTAATGAGTTCACGTCGCCAAAGTATCCTAACTACTAGGGGGTATTTTGGGTCGTGACAGTTGTGGTCGACTGATTTACTAAATCCGCTCATTTTCTTCCATATCGGACCACATTCAATTCCAACCAGTTGGCCAACCTTTATATCAAGGAGATAGTCTATTTGCATGGAGTGCCAATTAGTATTATTTCCGATCGAGACCCGGGATTTACATCTAGATTTTGGAAGATTTTTTAGCAGGCCATGGGTTCCCATTTAGATTTCAGTAGGGCATTTCATCCGCAGGCAGATGGGCAAACCGAAAGGGTGAACCAAATCATAGAAGACATGCTACGGGCTTGCATGTTAGACTTCCAGGGCAGTTGGGATGATCACCTGTTGTTGGTTGAATTTGCTTACAACAATAACTATCAAGCCAGCATTCAGATGGCACCATTCGAGGCACTCTATGGGAGGAGTTGTCGTTCACCATTGTGTTGTGACAAAGTTAGCGAGAAGAAGCGTCTAGGTCCCGAGCTCATTGGTCAGACTGTGGATAGAGTTCAGTTGATCAGAGAGATATTGAAAACAGCTCAGAGTAGGTAGAAGAGCTATGCTGACACTCGTAGGAGAGATCTTGAGTTCCAAGTTGGAGATTTTGTATTTGTCAAGATCTCACCTACAAAGGGGGTGATGAGATTCGGCAAGCGGTGCAAGCTCAGTCCGAGATATGTGGGTCTTTTTGAGATCGTCACCCGGGTCGGGGATGCATATCGGGTCACCTTACCACCTCACATGCTAAGTGTGCATAATATCTTTCACATCTCCATGTAAAAGAAGTATGTCTCGGATCCTTCACACGTCATTCATTTGGATCCCTTGGAAATCCGAGAAGATTTGACTCTAGTTGAGCAACCGGCTCAAATTTTAGACCGGAAGGAGCAAGTCTTGCGTACTAAAGTCATTCCCCTTGTGCTCTTGCAATGGGAGCATCACTCTAAGGAAGAAGCTACTTGGGAGCGTGAAGCTGAAGTCCACGAAAAATATCCTCACTTATTCGACTAAGGTGCGTAAATTTCGAGGATGAAATTCTCTTAAGGGGGAGGATGTAGAGACCCAAAGTTTTCATTCATGTCTTCAATTCAATTAATAAGGGTTTAAATGGTCAAAGATGAGTTTTAATATATGTGATGCCTTGTTCCTTAATAATCTTAAGTAAAAATTTAAAATAACTAAGTGCAGGAATGTCAAAAATTCTAGAAGGGGTGTGGTTTTAGCAAAAATATAAATTATTGAATTTTGAGATGATTTTTTTCGGAAATAGATGTTTATAGGTTAAATAAAGGTATGTGATTTTATGAGATTTTATTATTAAGCATAGAGTGGTTAAATTGACTATCGACAATCTTACAACGATCGAAATTTTCAGTTTTTAGCCTAAAACTGGAAAATGAGATTTTGATTTATAAGGATTTGGATTCTTTAGTATTTTTTATTGAATCTAAATAGGGGGTATGTTCTTATTTTAATTTAAAACTTAGAGTAAAATAAGTATGCTAATGGGCTGATGCTGAAGAAAAAAGGTGTTGGTGCTATTGTTACTGAAGAACAGCAAAAACAGTGCTAGCTGCGATCGATCGTAGGTAAGGTACAATCGATCGCACATAGTCAAAGATTTTCCATAAACATTCTGTAAGATTTGCGATCGATCGCAATGTAAGTGCGATCGATCGCAGTCGCGCTCAGAATTTTTTTAAAAGTTCAAAAATCAGGGTTTTAAACCTCTAGGCTATAAATAGAGGTTCTATTTCGAGGGTTTTAGGGTTCTAGACATTTCTAAACCTAATTTGACAAAGGAGATGAGAAAACCTAGGATTTTAAGGAAGAAATTTCTTGGAGGAGATTGCTTGGAGATTGCAAGGGAAGCTTGAAAATCAATCTCAAACCTTTTTGGGAGCGTTTTGGATCCAATGGAAGGATCCCAAAGGTCGATATACTATCCAACTCAACCCTATTATGATGTTTTGTGAATGTTAGTATGATAGAAATAGAGATTAGATATGTGTTTCCCCAATATTGTATGAATTAAGTTATTATAGATAGAAATGTGGTTTAATAATATGGATGGAATGTAAGGAGGATGGAAAATACTATGAAGGATGGGATGAATGTATGGATGTGGATTGTGTTTGAGTTGTATGGATGAATTTATGGTATGGTGAAATGTTGAAAATGGGAAAGGGCAATGTATTCATAAATTACGTACCTAAGGCGTTTGTTGAAATGCTTGAGATGATAAATATTAATATAACACTATGGAATTATTGGAAATCGATTAGGAATTATGCTAAGAATCATGATAAGGTAGTTGTATGTGATTGTTTGTTAAATTATGCCTAATTATTTTGCATGGTAATTGATATTCAAGTAAGCCAATACTTAAAGGAAAATCTTTCAAACCGGAAATTCTCTAACTATTTAGTATGGGACAGTATAGTGGAGTTTCCATGGTGGGAGATCGGAATCTAAGCGTTAACCGATTCGAATGTTAATTGTGACACTTATGCACAAACTCACGTGTATGTTAAGATAAGAGTCTCACAAGTCATACATGTGGACCACAAGCATAAGCATTGCATACGTCTGACAGACTGAATAAGTCCAATGAAGGATCTGAATAAGTGCATGTTCTGAATAAGCTGCTCAAGAACTCATAAGCATAAGCATTGCATATGCCTGACAGACTAAATAAGCCCAATGAGAGATCTGAATAAGTGTATGATCTGAATAAGTACATAAGCATCTCACAAGCACGTGGTCTCATAAGCATCTCATAAGTATGTTGTCTCATAAGTCTAAGGTTCTCATAAGTACACGAGTCAAGGTGATGACATGATGTATATGAGCACATGTTATTCTGCACTTTGATTGCGTTATTATGCTATTGGTTATGGTTCTAACTAAGTGCAGGTATACTATGTTGTTGGTTGGATTTTATATACACCGAGTGTTTTTGTACTCAGCCAGACTTTTGTCTTGGCAAGTGTGGAGCCCAAGTTTGTAGGTGAGCCTTGGGTGGAGGAGGCTTATGGCGTAGAGGAGGAAGGCGATCCTCTGGTTGAGGGAGAGCGAGAGTTAGACAGGTGACCTTATCTGTAGACTTTTACTTTTGAATCATTATAAGAGAATTGTAATAGACTTTTAGATTTGGTTGCTTTTCGGATTATTTTGTTCACGGTGGGTTATGTTTATATTGACTATAGATTTAAGCAGGATGATTTAGTTTTATATACCGAAATTTTATTACTCTCACTTTTGGAGACTCGTGTTGTATGCCTTGTATGTCATGGGATTTAAGCAAGTTTAAAAAATGTGGTGACTTAAGGTCCTATTTTGGTCAAGGTAGGATTTGGGTCGTTACGAAAAGAGGATTTGAGAACCTTAGATTACTCAGAGAGGTCTCAAAACTCTCTCACAAAAACCTTAGAACAAATTAGTAGGTGTTGATGATGGAAAATGATAAGATGACACGTGGGAGTAATTTCCTAGTCAGAAGCCACGTGAATAAAGATTATGATGATCATAAAAGGTTCTACTGTCTTTAAATACTTTTGTTTAGAATACAAATTTTGAGTCAACAGCGTACCAGATATTCATTATGCAGCTTTTATGACTTAACACTATTAAATGCGTGATAAGCCTTTAGGAATTGATTACTAATGCATTTCTCAGGCTGAGTAGCATTTTACAGATATTCTATCACGTCCCAAAATACCCCCTAGGAGTTTAGGGATATTTTAGATGTGACACTTCGTACCTGCCAAACCATCCTGTAATGCACAAGATAAACACAGTACTAAACAATGATAATCAGAGCGCGGAAGCTAAACATAATTTACGGAAGCGAAAACTAAATTTTTCTTTTCTTTATAATGATCCAAAATATAGTATTCCAAGTTAACATAAATACAAAACACGCCTAAGTCTGAGGTGGACAGGCCCACCTATCAAAATATCAAAATACATAAGACCCAACACTTTCTCGATCAATAGTCACCCCTGTGGGGCCAATGGTCTAAGTCTCTCGCCTCCGCCTGAGGCTCGACTACTAGATCCTCATACGGTTCTTCCTCCCCGTAGTCCTCCTCTATCCAAGGACCCTGATCACATATGTCAAGAGGGGCCCGCGCACCTGCCGACATGAAAGTACGACTGAGCATGGAATACTCAGCGAGTACAAGCTACTAGCTAGCCATAACAATAATAACACACGTAATAGTCATACCATGCAAAGCAGTAATAGAAGCATCACGAACTAAACAGTATTTGACATGGTACAATACAATCATTTAAAAGTGTGTGCATGAATGCAAAAACACCGATAAAACCCAAGCTTGAAACCCATGTCCTGTCTCGATATGCCTCGTAGAAATCATGTATGCGTGCATGCATGAATGCATGATCATCATCTTGTAAACTTTCATCTTGTAACTTGTGAGCCAGAGGCTAGCACCCGAATCTCCCTGGGCTGCCAACCTCCTTGATATGCAATGCACTTGTGAGCCAGAGGTTAGTACCCGAATGTCCCTGGGCTACCAACCTCCTTGATATGCAATGTTTGGTTTTCTTGTGAGCCAGAGGCCAGTACCCGAATCTCCCTGGGCTACCAACCTCCTTGACAATAGGTGATTTTTATTACTTGTTTAATTTTCTTGTGAGCCAGAGGCTAGTACCCGAATTTTCCCTGGGCTACCAACCTCCTTGACAATAGGTTTTTAGGGGTTATCTTGTGAGCCAGAGGCTAGTACCCGAATCCTCCCTGGGCTACCAACCTCCTTGACATGCAATATTTTCTTGTTGTTTATTATATGCACATGCTCTTGAAATCTCGGTTCATGCTATCATGCGTGCTCGTGTACGTGTCCATAGTGACAATCATGATAATGAGGATAACCAAGATATGACATTACAATTCAATTCATGATATGAACATAGGTAACTTAAGTAGTTTGCATAACATTTGATCAATTTATCATTTATAAGAACGCATGCATAAAACCCATTTCCATATTCTTCATTTAGATCATTTATTCATCGTTTAGGCATTTTGTCAACACAACACATGCAATGTTTCTTAATAATCCATCGTGTTCTTTTTAGCGCATATTTTCCATCCAAACATCAAGGTAAGTTCATTATTGGTAAAATACCCATCCACCATTTCCATCACACACATCACACAACATACATCTCGGCATCCAATCGCCACATCCAACATTCCATCCACACATCCACACATTTTCCATTATCTTGTTTATATTTAATGGGGGATAACACATTTCATAAGGAGGAAAACATAATATAAAGAATCACATTTTTATATAGAAAACCTAGGTCTTTGCTAGGGTAAGTTAGTAGGGTGTACTAACCTTAAATCAAGGCTTGATCTTGGTTGTAAACCTTGATTGGAGCTTCCACTTGAAAAGAGGAACCCTTTACTTGAAGGAGACTTGTGTTGGGGAAGAAACCCCTTTCAAAAACGTGAGTGAGTGCTGCCCTAGCTTGGAGAATGCACCCCACCCGAGCTTGAGCCTTGAACTTGAAGCAATCCAAGTTGAGGATGATCTAGGGTTCTTAAACCCCCTTTGATTTCTCCTCAAAAACAAAACCCTAGGTTAGAGTCTCTTCTCCTCTCTCAAACTCTCAAAATCTCATAAGTATGGTAAATGAATCCCTAAGGCTCGTGCAAGCCTTAAGAAGAAAGGGTTTAACCCCCAAACGACGAAAAAGCCCTTAATGGAATTTCTGTAAAAACGCGAAGATCGAGCGATCGGTGGTTATGACCGATCGATCGGTTGCCTACCGAGCGATCGGTTGATTGACCGAGATCTCGATCAAAAATCAACTCTCTGGAAAATTTCCTCATACAAATTTTTCGACCAGTCGATAGCCTTCAATCGATCGGTTTTTGACCGATCGATCGATTGCTCCATGGACCGAGCGATCGGTGCTCTGCTGGTCCCGACTGTTTTGGCCATATCTTTTGACTCGTTCGTCCGATTTTGACGATTCAACTTGCGTTGGATTCATCTCTCGAAAACGCACATTTCTGACATTTCAGAATTTCCGATTTCTCCCCTATTTATTAATTAGACTACGCGGAAGGCCATTCAACTACGAAATACTTATTCATTTAAAGATGGAAAAGTCTGGGGTGCTACATATTCTGATAAGCTTTTGATTCTGATAAAAGCTTAAAGGATTCGAAGGTTCAAATACCTTAAAATATGTTTTGGCTTAAAAAAAAGACTTGAAGTCTAGCGTATCAGATGTTCATTTATACTGTTTTATGGTTTAACGCTTTTGAGTATGATAAGCTTTCAGATACCTTGAAGTATGCCATGTTTGAGCATAAGATCCGAACTCCGAGCATGCTGATCAACTCACTACGCCTTCCCGGCTTGAAGTAGTTCGAGTATTTCTCAGATGATATGATCAAAAAAGCAGATTTTGATCAACTGATAAGCTTTCAAGAATCAGATGGAAAGCTTAAAGGCGGTTTAATCCGTCAGGACCGAAGTAGTCCTTGGTAAGATTTCAATAGGACTTGATTACTGAATACTTTCTAATGCCATTATGATATTCTATTCTTCAAGGCAGGTCTTGAATCAATGGTGTTGCGAGCTTATGCAGATCAAAAGCTTGAAGGAGTTATACTCCGTTGAGACGAGAAGGCAGTTGCCGGTTCAGCCTCGTCTTTATAGGGATTCGGTGGAATCATATCACCATGTACCCTATTACCTTGTCAGGGGGTAAAGGTACAAATTGCCTTCCTCGTGGGAATGGGCGTGTGTGTTCCCCTCATCTCCTATTCAAGCAAAGTATTGATTACTTCCTGGGCTGACAGTCAAGAGGGGATGTTAAGATGTATCTTGCCCCACTTCCCTGTGGACTATTGGAGGAAATCAAGGCCTCCGTAGTCCCATTCTATCGTACTAGATGATTAAGGCCTAGCGGTGGATATCGCATCCACCCTGAGAATAGTTCCTTCGTCCAGCACTTATGATTTCTCTAGATAAGGTATATCAAAGGCTTATGACCCACCTTTGGTATACGATGATCTATATATATATATGTGTTGTATCTAGGGGAAGGATTATGAGATGTGGTTTGGAGGGCTAGGAGGGAATCTGTTAAAATAGTTAAACTCCTTTCTGGTTTCTTTTCTGAAAGTGGTTTACTCTTTTAACCTTTAAAGTATGCATCCAAAAGCTTGGTTAGGTTATAACAGTTAAAGGATTAAGCCATAACTGAAAGTTGGTTATGGTAGTTTGATGAGCTGGCAGTTCCCTTCTAAAAGAACACCTGATGATTAATAAAATGAGTTTTCTTTAACATATGTAAGCTGTTATTAACGGAATAGGAGTTAGTTATTGACAGAATGACTCCACATAACAGATTCTATCTATTTTTCTAACAGAAAGGCTCCATTTAACAGATTCTGTCAAAGTTCTAATAAATTGGCTCATTTTAACAGAAAATAGCTGGCATATGTCAGAATCAATTTGACGTCACATCAAAAGAATATTTTTATATAATTAATTAAATAGAAAAAGAGATTTTCTTCTATAAATAGGAGAGAACCAGTGAGAAGTAGACAACTATTATCAGATTTCGACAAATGAGATTTTGATTTTGTACTTAGAAAACACTTTTGTACTCAGATATTTCTATATTCTCAATGTTCTGAAGAATGAAAGCTGCCAACTCATTATCATACTTCACTTTTTCTCTTTCTCTCCCTTTAGATCATTTCCATTTTCTTTCCTCTATTCTCATCTTTCAGGAAACTTGGAGAAGTGCAACTATGGTGAAAACTACTTCAGGCTTGCAGATTACCCAGAAATACTTTAGAGGCGAAGCTTGAAAGTTGAAATAATTTTCTGAAAGCTCGAAGATGATGATCTTGTTGAAGAACTTGAAGACAATCCAGTCATTTAAAAGTTGAGCAATTATCCTATTCAGCAAGCTTCCAAATCCTCGGTTTCAACAATAGGTCATTACTTAAATAGTTATTGCAATTCTATTGCTAAAAATAGAGTTCGGATTGTATTAGAAACATAAAATTCAAGGTCCGTTCGAACAGCCAGAGCTGCGTTCGAACAACCTGGGATTGGCCTGAGATTGGGGGGCAAACGGAGAGCTAGGGAAACTACTGGATGGCATATTTAATGAGTTGTTCGAATAGCCAGCTAGTCATTACGTACCGTTCGAACGGCCAACTGAGCGTTCGAATGTTCTATGCATATTCTGTCTATTTTGTGCACATAACACATTCCAAACATCCAATCTTCCATCCAATCAGGCTATAACCAGACTTGGGTCAATTTCTAATCACCTAGGGTATATGATAATGTTATCTAGGATAATTCCACCTAAAATAACCACTAGGTATCTAGGTCACTTACCATCCTAAGAGTGTGAGCGAAGATTTATCCGGAATGTACTTCACTTAAGTCTTTGGAGTTTCATCTTCACCAATCTTGAACAATCAAAGGAATAGCGACACTAGACTTACATCGACACCATTTTGACATCGGAATTAAGCTAATACACAATAGGACTTTTCAGTAAGAAAGTAAAGGACATAATGTACCCACATGTTTTCCGCACTCTGATTTATATATGTGAATTGAACTAAACTATTAACTGTAATGCATGTTGGTTTTCATGACATTGTTTATTATGGGTTATGAAATACATGGATTGACTTTGTTACTCAAACGATAATTTTATTATTGGCAAGTTCTGGATTTGATATCGTGCTCCAGAGCCTTAGATTGAAAAAGAATACGTAGAGGAAGATCCAGTAGGTGATCATCCCAAAGAGGAACAGGATCCTGATAGATGGCATTACTACTGATTTTGGTTTATTAGCATTTATTTGAGATTCAAAGAGATTGTAATTGAATTTATTATAGATTTCGGTTTAGAATAATTTGACAATTAAGAATCATGATGGATGATTCAGATTAATTATGTTTAGTTTAATTACAGATTTTAATTGAGGTATCAATTATTATCTTTAATGAAGAAATTTTTAAATTCAGGTTTTAGCATGTTTTTAATGCTCATTAAATTGATTAAGTTAAGTAAGTCACGTGTCAAAGTTCCACATTCTCCTAGGTGGGATTTTGGGGCACGACGGTGTGGGAGTTTTTCATCTCATGCACGTGCATAAATCTCTCTTTTCCTCTTCTTCTTCTTTCAAAACTAGAATAAACTCTTCTTTAAAGTATAGGTGGTAGTGAAGGGGTATTTAAGACTTTTTATAAATGTTGAATTCTGAAAAATGCTCATAATCCTCTTTAAGGAAGGGTTTTAAAAGTTGGGTATTTGGGGAATAATTTCAAACTTGGGTAATTAGGAGAAAAACCCCTCTAAATTGGATGGTTATAATCATCGATCGAGTTTACATTTGGCACTAGAGATATTTTATATTTAATGGGACGGATGTTGCACCATGCCCCTTGCACGAATGCTTGCTGTACTTCAATTTTGTAAAGGATCCGAGACATCTATATGATCACGAAACCCTTGAATGGATTTTAGTCCAAGATCACATCGATGGGGATAATCCTAACTGCACGATGCATAGTCCCATCAATCTGCAATTGATATACCCATTAGACTTCATTGACCAAGCACATATGGGCTGGCTTGTAATTTCATTCCCTCAAGTGATGGTGTGGGGTTGATAGCCCCTATATTTTCTTAGTCCGCTTCTAGGTCGGGCACTTGACTCTCGAACCCATTAACAATTACTAACCAAAGCTATTAGGATTGTGGCCTAACCATATTCGACTACCAAAAAACAAGGCTTCCACGTTCTTGCTAATCTTATAGGAATAGAGCCCTCTCTAATTACATCTCTAACAACTTTTTTTTGGGTACATGCTACGCGGTTAGGCCACAGCTCCGGTTAGTTGTGTTAGTATCTATCTAGAAGTTAAATGCAGGGGCGGAGCCATATGGGGCTTACATCCCCCTCAACTTTTGAATTTTTTCTTTTATGTAGTGTATTAGTAAGGGCGTAGCTTGGGAGCAAGGACATAGCCGGGTGCGGAGCCACTAAAGCCTCCTAAACTTTTGAGGGAAAAAATAAATTTTATTTTTTTATTATTTAATTGAAGAGGGCATAGGCGGACACAAATAGATGAGATGATCCATGAGCTTGGCCCTCAAAAAAATTGGGATTCGCCCTTGGTTAGATGGTCAGGAAACTGGGCCAAATGATGGAACCCTGATCCCCCACCCCCACCCAGACACTGTCACAAGCAGGCAGGTGTCATTATCAAAATAACTGTAATATGTTGAAAAGAAGTAGTAAAACATTCAAAATCTAGAAACATAAAGCTTGTAACGGTCACGAATATAAACCAAAGGAGGAAAGAATAAAGTCCATTTCATTTCAAAGGATATTAGAACTCCACAAGTTTCTCCCTGCTGCCATTTTGTAATGGAGCCCAATTTGGATTTGCTTCCAACAAGGAATCTCCTCTCACTGTTAAATTCCTTTCTTGCTTTCAACCTTCTTTTCTCCCCCACCAGCACCCCTACTTTTTAGAAATGTTCTTTACCCTCCTCCCACACCCTTCCTTCATGTCCCATTTCCAGCCAGAAATTCTCATATTCTTATTGCTTAGCTTGTGGAAATTGAATGTAAACTATCTTCATAAACTATAATTTAAGCAAATGATGAACCAAATTCAGATAAATCCCATTCTATATAAGTTCCCCGTCGTCTTAAATCGATAGAGAAAGCCATCTACCTTCCTGAATTCTTTCGAAACTTTGCGGGTCTCTGTGCCTATGGCTTCCCCACCTGTCTTCAAGCGATCAGAGTCTATCGCTGATGGAATGCCTGAGGCCTTGAGGCAGAGCCGGTACCATATGAAGAGATGCTTTGCCGAGTATGCTAAGATTTCCATGTCTAATTCTCTCTTGTTCTACTGGATTTTGCTACGGAAATTCTGATACTTTTTTTTTTTTTTTTTTCGAATTTTAAACCAGGTACATTGCAAAGGGGAGAAGGATAATGAAACTCCAACATTTAATGGAGGAAATGGAGAAATCGATAGAGGACAAGCTCGAAAGAACCAAGGTCTTGGAGGGCTTTATTGGTTACATCCTGTGTTCTACTCAGGTATTAATCTCCTCCTCTATGCTTTTCATCTCATCGACAGGAATGAAAATGATAATCTTACTGATAAACATATATATATATTCTTTATCTGGAAACTGCAGGAAGCATCTGTTGTTCCTCCTTACGTCGCCTTTGCAGTAAGATCCAATCCCGGATTCTGGGAATTCGTGAAGGTGAACTCTGATGATTTAGCAGTAGATGGAATAACTGCTTCAGAGTATTTGAAATTCAAGGAAATGATCTATGACGAGAAATGGTATGTCATCGCTCTTTCTCATGAAATTCACCCAGAAAGCTAATAGAATAACTAGCTACGAATAGCAATCAACAATCCCCGCTAGACTTCCATGATTTTCCAAGATTCAGCTAGCTATACATAGTGGCATAGTAACAAAGTTGGAGTTGGGCAATTATTCAGCTACAGAAAAAGTTGGCAAAAGTTTAGAAAATTCAAAAAACAAATTTGGAAATTGTCAGGCAAGATATGAAAAATAATAAATAAGATTACTAATTATAAAAAATAAACGAATATATTTCATATATTAGATATTTATTACTCTTTTTTAGAATTTCATGAATAATTAGCATTTAATTCTCAAGATTCCTGACTTTTTGACAAAATTACACTTTATTTGAAAAAGTCATGAATTAATCGTTCGACGAAAACTTCTCGAATTATTCGGGTTTTTTGTACAAATCGGAGAACTTTGATACTATGGATAGTGGAAGGTAATTCCATTCAAAATTCACCTATTTGTTTAAAACCCTGCTAAGTTGGTCATGGACTTGGCTAGTTTTCTGAAATATCAATGTCATATGCTTCCTGATTTTTGAAATGCTTGGTTTCTGAGTAAATTCCCTGAATTTGGAAATGCAAGACAATCTCCAGTCTTGTAGATGTAGAATAGCACAATAATATCAGTTAACATGCAGGGCAAAAGATGAAAATGCATTGGAAGTGGATTTTGGAGCATTCGAATTCTCTATGCCTCGCCTGACTCTACCTTCTTCAATTGGGAATGGAGTGAGCTTCGTCTCAAAGTTCATTACTTCAAAGCTGAGAGGGGATTCCGAGAGGGCAAAGCCTTTGCTGGACTACTTACTCTCACTTAATCAAGAAGGAGAAGTATGGGAGCATGAAGAACTTATTGAAAGACCGATAATTCTCATAGTGAAATGTAAGAAATTAATGGGTTCTTTTCTTGGTTTTCAAATTTGCAGAATCTTATGATCAATGAGACTCTCAATACCGTTAGAAAGCTTCAAATGGAATTGGTTGTAGCTGAAGTATTTGTCTCTTCACTTCCTAAAGACACCCCATATCAGAACTTTGAGCAAAGGTAAGTTCTTTTTTTCCTTCTTTTTTATTGAATGCCACCTAAGAGGGTGGGGGGTTTGGCGGACCCCTACCTGTTTATTAGATAGAGAAAATTGAGCTTACAAGAAAAAAAGGGAACATAAAATAAAATCCCCATGAAAAATAGAGGTTACAAGAATTATCTAATCCAAATATATTTGATAGCTCCGCGAATTTGAGCAAAGGTGACTGATTTTCACTTCTGTTTTCTTGTTAGACACTAGGTAAACATCAAATAGCACTTGCTTAAGCCCGATTTCTTATGACGGATCTTTCTGTTTTTTCAGGTTTTCTAAGTGGGGTTTTGAGAAAGGATGGGGTGATAATGCAGAAAGAGTTAAAGAGACTATGAGATCACTTTTGGAACTACTACAAGTTCCAGACCCAATAAATGTGGAGGAGTTCTTTAGTAGGCTTCCAACGATCTTCAATATTGTAATCTTCTCTCCTCACGGCTACTTTGGCCAATCAGATGTCCTCGGCTTGCCTGATACTGGAGGACAGGTATAAATGGAATCCAATGGTTAATACAAGCAGATTTTTGTTGTAACATCCATGAGATGGCTTAAGTTATTTGCTGTTATAAACAGGTTGTTTACATTCTGGATCAAGTAAGAGCCTTGGAGGAGGAATTACTCCTCAGAATAAGGAGGCAAGGGCTGAGTGTGAAGCCTCAAATTCTTGTGGTGAGTTAAGATTATCAAGAAGTGATCTCCCAAGCAATGGCAGATCAGGTCGAAAATAGAAGTCACAATTTATTTATTTTTATTTTTTTATCAGTAATCAAAGATACATGAATCAAAATAGAAAAAGAAGCATATATAAAGGGAGTTCACAAGAAAAGTAACCTCAAGAATGATACACTACAAGCAAACAAAAAAAAACTCTAGCCCTACTGGAATTCCACCAATTCAAAAACACATTACCAGGCCAACTCCAAAGCACAAAGTAAGGTCACCCAAATCCTCGGGCCCCTTCTGAGTAGAAAACTAAAATAAAATCAGATGTTTGATCTGACGGCGTAGGATCCTGACCGGAGTGGAGGAGTTATCAAATACCCTTGAATTCCTCTCTTTTCATAGAAATCATGAAAAATATGAAAGAAAGAAAGGAAGATCCGCATAGGAGCAGTGCATGAGCGAATGATCCACCAAGGTTTTGTGCTAGTTTATATAGTAGAAGTTACATTTGTGCTTGTTTATACAGGTTACACGACTTATACCAGATGCTCGAGGGACAAATTGCAACCAGGAGTTGGAACCGATCCTCAACTGCAAGCATTCTCACATCCTTCGGGTCCCGTTCATGACGAAGAATGGGGTCCTTCGCCAATGGGTTTCTCGTTTCGATATCTACCCCTACCTCGAGAGGTTTACTCAGGCATGTACTACATAAAACAGAAATACTCTGTTTTTCACTTCCACCAGTTATGTTTTTGTGTATATTAGTTGGTTTAATCTCTCTTTAAATCCCTAGGATGCCACTGCAAAGATCCTTGACCACATGGAAGAAAAGCCAGACCTCATCATCGGAAACTACACTGATGGAAATATGGTGGCATCACTAATGGCAAGCAAACTTGGGATAACTCAGGTGTGAATGTGATATTATTGATCAGCTTGAAACAATTTGTATCTCTAAATTTCTGTTCATTTGGTAGTATTGATCTGTTGTCCTCTAAATTTAGGGAACTATCGCGCATGCTCTAGAGAAAACTAAGTACGAAGATTCAGATATCAAATGGAAGGAATTAGACCCAAAGTATCACTTCTCATGCCAGTTCACAGCTGACATAATCTCAATGAATGCAGCAGATTTCATCATAACAAGCACATATCAAGAAATTGCAGGAAGGTTAGACACTAAACCACCTTTCGAATTTCTTGTCTGCATACTTTCATAAGAGCTTTGATCAGTTCAGAAGCTCAGCAAGACAGGAACTCGACCAGCTCGAGCACAATTTTTCAGAAACCCGACTAGTGTACATTTCTCTAGGAAAGTTACAAATGTTTCACTCAATTACCAAAAGGGGTTCCACCATTATTTTAGCTAGTTCTTGATTTGTTTAACTTGGATGAGTCAACTCACCTAGACCTCTGAGTGAGTTCTGAGTCAATTACAAGAGAAACATTGAGCACAATACTGAATTTAAATGTCTTGTCTTCAGTACAGATAGGCCCGGACAGTATGAAAAGCATGCTGCATTCACAATGCCGGGGCTCTGTCGATTCATCTCGGGTATCAACGTCTTGGATCCCAAGTTCAATATTGCTGCCCCTGGTGCTGACCAATCTGTCTACTTCCCTTACACACAGAAACAGAAGCGGTCGACCTCCTTTCATCCCGCCATTGAAGAACTACTCTACAGTAAAGAGGATACGAATGAACACATGTAAGTCTTTTATATTCAAGTCATGTAAATTAGATACAGATGTGGATCTGTGTTATTAGGAACCAAAAATTTGGAATTCTGGGAAAGCGAAATTTTGCCATTGCCACTTATCTAGTAATTCACTGGTAATGCAAGTTTGTAATAGATACAATAGTATTTCACACAGCTATGCATTATTTGTCTAAATTTTCTACCATCTAACTGAGCAATGCTTTGAACAGTGGATTTCTAGCAGACAGGAAGAAACCGGTCATCTTCTCGATGGCAAGACTAGATAAAGTGAAGAACATTACAGGATTAACTGAGTGGTATGGAAAGAACACAAGGTTGAGAAATTTGGTTAATCTCGTAGTTGTAGCAGGCTTCTTTGATCCATCGAAATCGAAAGACAGAGAAGAAATTGAGGAGATAAAAAAGATGCATACATTGATAGAGAAATACCAATTAAAGGGTCAGATCAGATGGATTGCAGCTCAGAATGATAGAAACCGAAATGGAGAGCTGTACCGCTTTATCGCAGATACAAAGGGAGCTTTTGTGCAGCCTGCTCTATATGAAGCGTTTGGTCTTACAGTCATCGAAGCAATGAACTGTGGATTACCCACATTTGCGACTAATCAAGGAGGCCCAGCCGAAATAATCATTGATGGGGTCTCAGGTTTCCACATTGATCCCAACAATGGAGATGAATCCAGCAATAAGATTGCCGATTTCTTTGAGAAGTGCAAGGAGAATGCCGAGTATTGGAACAAGATCTCCACGGCAGGTCTCAAACGTATATATGAATGGTAATTTATAAACCAACAATCTTTAGTTAATATAGCATGAATACAACTTAGAAAGTTCTAACATATCAAGCTTTTTTTTTTTTTTTTTGGGTAAGACATTCATAACAAGCTTTACTAAATCATATTTTGCTTGCAGAAACATCCGAAACAAACCACATTTTCTTTAAGGAAATCTGGTATATCCAGTGTGTGATTCTTGGTTTCTTCTCTGAAATTCACCTTTTTTTTGGCAGCTATACATGGAAAATATATGCAAAGAAAGTGTTGAATATGGGATCCATCTACAGCTTCTGGAGGCAGTTGAATAAGGAACAAAACCAAGCTAAACAAAGATACCTTCATATGTTCTACAATCTCCAATTCAAGAACTTGGTAAGTTGGTGTACCTATTATCATTTTAAATTTATATAAACAGATAAATGAATAAGTTTCTGTGATTACTTATAATTTCTCAATTAACATTGTTACAGGCAAAGAATGTACCTGTCCAGGGTGATGAAACTCAACAACCAGCATCAACGGCTACAGCAACGGCGATAATTAAACCTCAAGCAACAGAAAGGTATGTTACTTAAATCTTACTAATATAAATTTATTAGCTCTTGCAGTATCATAGTCTCTGCAAAAAAAGGCCGGTGATTCTCACACGTGATTAGAAGCTCTAAGCAAAAACATCAACTAAATTGGAACTACACCTCACATGCATGTATTCACACAAAAAAAAAAGCCAAAGTTTCATCTCTCTTTTTTTATCAGAATAACTGAGATTTTATCTTAGTGAAACATGTAACATTTTCCATTGATAACAAGTTCCTGCTCTTTCATTTTCAAGAATACGCATGGTTACCTAATTAATGTCTTTGATTGTTTTGTGTGAATCCAGGCTCAAAAAACCTTGTATACAAAGGTAAGATTAAAATTCTGATCTTACTCAATACCTGATTATTTGAACTCTTTTTTCAGTTGGGTAACCACTTATTTGGACCATTTTAACTTATTCCTAGGATGTTCGACATTTTTCTTAGGATCCTACCCTGCTTCGACTCAAAAGATCCTTCATAGCTGGCATAACGGTTCAGAGATGACGCAGCTTGGTTCCGCAAGCAGCGATTGAGTTTGTTTCGCCTGGTGTTGGTGGTGCTTCTTACTTCTTTCACTTTTTCTGTCTATACATTTCAATGGAGTTGTATTGTAAATTCATGTAATAACAGAGAGTTTGTGTTGATTAAATGAAGATTCTTTAATATGTGAAAGGGTTTGGATTTTATAATAAAGATGTTTTTAGCATTCTTATATAAGAAGCAAATCCATTTCAGTGATGTTTCATGCAATTGGAATTAAAAGGGTAGTGTTCTCACATATTATATGTATATAAGTACATATAAACAGCATAATTTGTCTCCAGATGGCATCGATCTGGACTACCAAATCAAAGAACTCCTCTAAGATCTAACAGGCACTATGCTAAAAGCTAAACTAGTTTGGTGGTTTTCAAATCTGAACTATCTGACCACCCTGCAATGATTCCCATATTATGGGACACTTTCTGGAATGGAGTGTTTCTAAAGCTCCTCAAAATCCTCAAACAGCGCCCACAAATAAAAAATAAAAAATGAAGAAGCAAGAAAACTCTTCAAGATCTCTTAGATTTCTTCATTGCTATTTCGTAGAAGTGTTATGTAAGAAATAAAGTGTGAGGGGTTTTTCTATTGACAATCGAACTACAGTTATTTGAATAAATGTTACTTAATCTATGGGTTATATTGTCATTTCAAATCAAGTTAGTAGCATGTAACAGCGGGACTTTATTTGTCCAATTCTTTAAATTGTACTAGCAGAGATCAGTGCGATGCACAGGTGTTAAACAATTTAAATATTATGTAAAAATTTATTTTTAAACATAATCATAAGTAGTCATCTAATTTACATTGTGATTAATAATGTAAGAAATTTTGATTTTATAATTAAATTAAGAAGCATATGAAAGCTCTGGTAGCTATAATGGGGCAACGAAGGATGATATAATACTTCCTCTAAATAGAAAGAAACATACTCTCCTCTTCTATTTAATTGTAAATAAAATATAATTATTTAGACTAAGTATAATAATGATTATTGTTTTATTTAGAAATTGTAAAATATTTAATCTAATTTATTATCATATAATTAATTGGTTGTGGCTCTATCATATGCACCGAAACAAAATTTGTTTATTTTCAGTAAGGATCTCCAAACAAATTTTTAAAAAAAATTGAGATGAATAAAATTGTAAGCTTTGGAAAAAATCAATAGTAAGAAAGAGGACAAGAGCTCACCGAGCAACTGCATATGAAGTGCCGAAACCACCGACACCCTATAAGAGAACCCATTAAAAATCAAAGAAAACATTATTTCAATACAAACTGTTTAATTTTGAATATATTTAACTTTGATTGGAAAAAGAAAGAATACAAAATTGCAATGGTTACCAAATAATGGGCTTTGGAGTCTCTCTGGCACATGCCAGAGAGGTGCTCTCGGGCATCCATACATGAAGCGCCAGGTGGGTGGGAGAAGCCATTTCATGGGGCCCATGATTTTGACTTCTCCGGCCATTATTTGACATATGGCGATAAAATGGTGAGATAAAGGGGGAGAGATATCAAATGGGGGGAAGTTAAAAATCATGGGAGAGATGAAATGACTTCTCCCACCACTTGGCGCTTCATGTATGGATGCCCGAGAGCACCTCTCTTGCTGCTGCCAGAGAGGATCCGAAGCCCAAATAATTGTAAAATTGTACAAACTAATGAATAAAAATAGGTGGGAGAGGTTTCTTGAAACAAAGAATGGTCCACTTACTTTGAAAAGTAAGAATTGAAGAGAGAGAAGAGAGAGAATAAGAAATGATGTGGCATCAAATTGAAGATGAAAGGACCTCTTTAAAGTGACAATTCAATGGAGATGAAAAGACATCAATGAAGAGAGAGGGATCTCATGGGGATTTGAAGTGGAGAGAGATAGAGGAAGGCTTAGTTGGAGAGATAATGGGTAATTAGAGTGTTTTTTTAGAAAGACAAATGAGAGGAATAAAGAGTGGGTCCCACTTAAGTGATGATGTGGCAATAAAAATGAAAAAAGGGAGAGCAAAGAGAGATGCCATGTTGGCATCCCTATTTCTATAGTATATGTATGTCTTTAGGATTCTCTCTGGCTATATAGCAAGAGACGGTCTCTATGACTGCAATGATATTATGTCATGTGTTGGAAACAACTAAAATTTTTAATACTTTTAATCGTTTCTCATGTTTCCTTGCGTTAGCTACTTTCAAATTGGGCAGTTATGAGACATATGGCATGTCATTATTACAGTCATAGAGATCGTCTTTTGTCATAGCCAGAGATGATCCTAAGTCCTAAACAAATGATGATAAAATAGGGAAATTTGAGCTCCTAGATTGGCTATAAGTTTTCTTTTTACCTAGTCTTGAAGAAGAATCATAATTTTCCAAATGCCCTAAGCTATTGAACAGTAGAACATAACCTTCTTCAAGTTCTCAGAGCTGAGAGTTGTCTAACTGGGTAGTTTGAGCATAACCTTCTAAAAAGGGGTGACCTCATTTCTGAGCACCAGTCACCTCTTTTCAATTTTTGTAAGCTCTATTTTCATTTGCAAAATAAAGAGTTGTTCATACGTTTTCTTGTGCTCTCTTCTCTTACTTGTGTACACGTTCTTGCGTTCAAGTGTTTTAACAAACTCTCGAAGATTAGGTTCACTTGTTTGTATAATATGGGAGGTAAGAACAAATATCGCCCACACCCCGCCTCTTGCGCCAATGTTGAGATGTGGCCTCTATCAAGTGTGAGGTCTCGGTATCTAATCCGCGGGGCGATGAGTTGTAAAAGCTCCAATCCCCAAGTTAACCACTGACCACCAATCATAGGTAAATGATATCCCCAACAAGAAAAAAGAACAAGTATAGCACGATTTAAGACTTGTGAAAGGTCCAAGGCTAGAACAGGTGACTGAACATCACACCCAGACACAATCTTTCACTATGGTAGTGACTTCTTGTTACTACCACATAGGGGTGAAGCCAGGATTCACTGGCAGGGGGGGCTAATAATGGGGGTTCAGAATTTTTTTTTAAGGGTCACGTTCATGGACCTTGTGTCCGTTGGTAAGGGATATATTTGTTAATCAGAAGTTTAGGGGGGTCTAGATCACCCCGTCCCCTCAGTTCCACCCCTCTCAGAGGCTACGCCCTACTAGGATTATAGGAAATCTTTTTTTTTTTCAAAATTGCAGGGGTTCAGCCCCGCCTGGGCCCCATGTGGCTCCACCCCTGCTACCACAGTTTAAGAAAAACTATTTTCATTAAAAGATGAAGTTATGAAAGATAACAGGGAAAAATAGTGACACATACAGTGAGAGTTTGGATATTTACACCTAGGCCTAGCTTTTCAACAAACATCATATGCTTAGATGGATTTTGTTAGCCCCTCTCTCCTCTATTGCACCCTTACAACAAAAAAACAAAAAAAACTAGAGGATTAAATTGGGTGAGTGTAGGTCCAAAATTTTTGTGATTTTGGTCCGGCCAAGCCCAGAGGGTTTTGAGGCCCAATAAGCCCATTGATACCCTAATGAAATCAGGATTTTATTGTGGGACCCACACCTACAGCCAAAACTTTTGTCTTAGTGTCCCTAGAACAGAATGGACAAGTTGAAACTTAGCTAGAATTCAAATTGATTCAAGCTCCAAATCAAACGGAACCTGGCTCAAGCTTGGCTTGTGCATAGTCGAGCTTGGCACAATTGATGTTAAGAGGCCCTAACCTAGACGCCTGGCAAAGGAATTTTACAAGGTTAAGGTTTATCAAATGTAGAAACACAGATCCAATCTTCTCAATAAAGATGAGATGAATGCATAAGTAAATTCACCGGCCGGACAGGTGATTACTTTCCTTGCCGCAAAGCGAAAAAAGAAGGCCCTGAGTCTCAATTCCATCTTTTTCTCACTTCCCAATGGATTGGTAGAAGTTGATGGCTATATTGAATTAGGGACGTGATTTAAAACTCTAGATAATATCTACTATCGAGAGCTGGACCATTGGAGCCATTGGATTTTCCTGCTCTCAATAGTATGTACTATCAGAGTTTTTTTTTTTATCACTTTCCATTGAACTAAGGCTTTTTCAGCAACATTGGGATACCCCGTCCAATTTTCTTGGACTCTGCTCACATTAGTTTCCAAAGAATTAGGATCATATTCAATTGCGATTGAACTTGGGAGAGTTCAATCGTACCAAGAAGTAAACACGTGTCCCTTTTAACACTTCTTAACTATCGTTGAAATTCAATAACCATTAGAATTCAACAATCTAACCGTTGTTTTTTTTAAAAAAAATATTATAACAAAAATAACCCTAAGGGCTAAAACCTGTTAACCAGAGTTAAAAATGGGTTTTGTGAGTGCGATTGAACTCAGAGTTCAATCAAAATTGGACAAGATCCGGACATGTTTTCAAACTCTGATTGTTAGCTCTAGTTGTATCTTCATTTTTAAATTCTATGGAAGCTAATTTTTGGAAAAGGAAAGGATAATATCTCGGGCTTCAATATCTCAGGGGGTCTGAAGGGGTGGTCCCCAAAACAATCGAAAGGGGGTTATGGGATTAATGGTCTTTATTGAATGTGTCCAAATCATTTCAATGAAGTTTCTCCCGTCCTAAAATTAGGTTTTGAAGACCCCAAATAGAAATTTATTCATTCCAAAAGACCCTAAAATAGAAATATAAACATCCCAAAAAGATGCTTGCACCAGGCATTGACTTATTTGTATAAAATCGATACACCAATAGAAAAAACAAAACCCGCAACCATTTAATAATGATTGTGAAAAAATAAAGAAAAAACAAATGCATGAATATTACTGACTTGGACCCACCAAATGATCTGTACGACTAAATTTATGGGGATGAAAGCATTCAGCCAAATCTCAACCATAATCCAAAGGCAAAACAACAACCACAAGTTCCACAACAACGATTGATTACCTCGCTCATAGATGGATTCTAGGGGTATTTTTTTATTCTTTTTTTTTAGTAATATTCCTATTAATAACTTTCTTTTTTTTAGTGTTTTTGGGGACGTCTGCACATGCCCAGGGAGGGGATTAGTAAGGTGCTCTAAGAGGCCCGAACATACTCGTCACCAAAAAAAAGTCATTAGCAGGAATCCCAACAAAAAGAAGGGACCCATCTCTCCTTGTACCGTTGAAAATCTTGGGGATGAAGCTGAAGTGGGACCCCAGAATTTTTTAGAGATCGTGTAGATGATAGTATTCGCATAGCTTTCTACCAAAATTATCAGAAAAACTAAGACCAGTTTTTGAAAGCAGGGTAAGGAATTTCATTTCTGCAACAGGGAAAAGGTTTAATTTAATCATACATCCAATCTCAATGATCTGTGCCTAAAATGGTCACTTGGAACCGTAAGATTTTATTAGAAATGATGACCATTTTTCTTAGGCCTCATCAGCCGAGGGGACTATTCCTCCTCGCTCTGACATAGCCCGGCCTTCAACTCCCATTTACTCAGTTTTTTTTACCCTTTAAATTTTTTATTTTTTTTTCTAAAAACCAAGTGTAGATGAGTGAACCTTAAGGGTGGATAATCTTAACCACAGTTAAATGGAGTTAGAGGACGGACACATGGCAAGAAAATGGGAGCCAAGACACCCCTCCTCTCGTCACCGAGGAGGTGACTATTTTCCTTTTCTTAGAGCAATACACTGCCAAGCAGAGCAATACACACTATCTTCTTCATCTCCCTTCTCTCTCTCCATCTATTCTTCTCTTCTTGTCCTCTAGACGATTGTGTGTGGCGTCTCACTCGGTCATTCAAGCAGCGCATCGGCTTCATAGGTCAGTCCTCACCAGCTCTCCCTCTTTTCAGGCTCATCCTTTTGGCTTATTTACATGATGAAGTTCCTTGTATTGCATACACACAAAGCATTGTAGTAGTAATAGTTGATTTCATCATCATGTATAGAAACCTTTGCTATACAAACTCCGAAAATTTTCTAAACATTTTTCTGATTTTTGGAGTCCGAATTGGGTAGATCAACAACTTCTCAAGGTGAGGTTGTTGATAAGGTAAGGTAAGGTAAGCAATTATCTCAAATCGTGGGTTTCACTGTCAACACCATTGTTATCCATCTCTGCAACCCTCTCTCTAGAAGAAGACTAGAATTCTTGGAGATTGAGTGTGCACCCAACAATAATAGTTTTTCTGCCAACACCATTGTTAGCCATCTATCCTCTCTCTCTCTCTCTCTCTCTCTCTATCAAGAAGAAGATTAGAATGCTTTGATATTGAGGGTGCACCCAATATTAAAGTGTTTTCATTTACGGTTTTGTTCCTATTTCAGACTCTCTCTCAATTTCTTTTCTCCTTCCTTGTGGAAAGACTACTCTTAGGATTTTGCTGGGCTAGGGTAAAACAGTCTACCCTAGCCTCTCTAACTTGCCATGTGTCCCTTTTAGATCCCTTTAACCGTGGTTAAGATTTACTAACCCTTAGGATTCCCTTAGCCAAGATTTACTAACTCTTAGGATACACCATGCAAAATTGGGTACTACACGCCTATGGAGAATCCCAAGGGTTACATACACTGCCAATCACTGTCCTCTTCACCTCCTTGGTCAACAAACCTACCACAATCAATCATCTCCTCTAGCAGGTAATGCCACGCAGTCGCATTTTTATGGCGGCCATTGTAGATCAAACCTTCTTCAGCTTTAATGGAAACAGAACTACAGGTACAAGGAAATAATAATACTAGATAATCTTTCACCACATAATAATCCTTTGATCAACAACATTCTGCCCACACAGGCAGAGTGGAAACTCCAAATTACACACCTTGTACGCTTTAGCAAGTTTTGTCTAAATCTCACTTACATATATGCCAATAGATAATTTCTTCAACAAAATAAACATCTCAATGCTCTTAAAACACATTTTTCACCAACAATAAATGCATAAAGAAAAGGTTAAGGAGAGAATAGTGGACCCCCCTCGATCCTTTTCTTTGGCGAACCTTCAGCATGAATGGTTTTTTCTACCCCAAATATTGTTAACCGATCACAAAATAATTCCATTAAAAGTACTTCGTAATTAAGAAAAGGGAGTCTGATTTCAGGAGCAATGTCTCTAGCAGTAGAACATAACCCTCTTCACGTTCTCTTTGAGGGCAGGGAGGGGCCTCACTGCAGCAGTTGCACCTGGGATCCGTGTGCTCCGAACACCCATGCCCATACCACGACCAGCTGCCCCACTTGTCATCGACCCACTATCAGACGTCTCCGGCTCCGTATAAAAACGTGCACGGAAGGCAGCCAGATGTGCATAATATGCAGGGGGCACTGGCATAACACAACCCATTAATAAGAACACACTTGACATAGACTACATATTATGAATGTGAATCATACACCTAATTCTCAACTCAAGCTCACATGCATACTCAGAGAGAGAGGGGGGAACCAACCTATTGAGACAGAACGGGTGCACCTAGCATATCTGCAAAGAACAAAATGAGATCATGTCACATCTTATTCCATAGAGTTGAAAATAGAAGAAAAGTAAAATAGGAACAAAAATAAATAGTGGCTGCTACTATTTACTATGCCAGCGCAAAGTGACTGCCCACCAATACAGCTGGTTGAAACAGGACGACTGGTCCTACCCATGGAGTCAACGGCTCAAATCCCTTGGGGGTTTTCATGGCATCCAAAGAAGACAAGGTCCCACACATGGGAACCGGGAAGGTTCATTGGATTAAAAAAATGAAGGAAAAGAAAATCATACGTGTAGCAGAGGTTATTGGTAAGGGACTGGAGTCCATCAGCTGTAAAATTGTTCTCGTCCCAAAGTACATGGTAATGAGCCGGACGACTGGTACCCTGTAGAGTATGCATCAAGGTTCACGATTAAAAACAACACCACAAACGAAAACCTCAATAAAAGAATCTTCCAAAATTGAAAAGACAAATTTTAGTTTTACTTGGATTCCAGCATGGCTGCACAAGTAGAAGTCAAATTCAGTAGGATGGCATATCTTGGAGTCTACAACCGTTCCTGCAAAATTTGTATGGAAAGAGTAACAAAGGAACTTATCAATATCCGACAACTCAAAGTGGGATCTTGAGGTTCAACCAAATTAGTTACCAGGTAAAATATTTCCACTCTTCTTGTCAACTGAATGACGGTCAGCATGGTTGTTGGCAAACAATCTTGTGTGATGACGCTTTTGAACCACAACGAATGTTACAGGGGGCTGATAGTTTGGTTCAAGAGAGGCACATGCCTGAAATATGGAAAAGAAATCATGGCTATAAAAAGTTAGCAGAGTTCATTTCAACAGTAAAGAAGCACTACAAAAGAAAAGAGAAGAGTAACTAGATATTCGAGGATTAGAGGCATAACAGGGGTTGGGCTGATGGCAGGACCACGCCTCAGGAAGCAGAGGTCCTGAAGTCGATTCCCTCCCCTCGTTGGCCACCCTCCGGATTTATCCTGACTTTCTTGGCACGTGTGAAGAGAGGGCTCTGCACGTGCCTGGGGGACCTAGTCGGGTGCTCTAAGAGGCCCGGTGCAGATAACTATCTCAGATCATGGAGCAATGCTCATCTAAAACTTCTGTAATTCTTTTTCCCCATATGACACTTAAGGCCTTCAACTTGTCTACATTCTGTTCACTTGCAGGCTGCAGAAATAGAGAGGCAGATTGTGCAAGAAACAAAGGCTGAAAAGCATATCCAGAAACTTCTCCTTCTTGGTACACATAACTTATACCATGTTTACTAGTATTTTAATATTTTTCTAATATAACCTGTTTTTTTGTATGATTACGCTGCATTAGACTCAAATTATGTGCCTTCTAATATAGGATTGGAAAGGTTGCAAAATATATGTATATATATATATATATTTGTTTCTGGTTCCTAATCATCTTTACTTTGAAGACAATAACTAAAGGCTTAAAGATTCAAATTAGAAATAGGAGTTTAGGTTTTATTCATAAGAAGATTTGATAAAATTAACCTTCAATGAAACCATCCCTACAGATAAGGGAGGTGGGTGATAGTTTGGCACATGGTGCGAGAAATACCTCCAAAATATAATTAACTGCTACAAACGATTTTTACCTTACGGATTGCATCTAGTTCATACAGTAAGACTTGATAAAACTGTCCTTCACTGACACCGTCCCTGCAGAAAGAGCATTATCAGCCAAGCAAGCACAAAAAGGGCCAAGTCGAAAAGTAGACTCGCACATGACAGGAACTAGAGGGAAAAATAGGAAGACAATACCTGTAAAATATGATCCGCTGAGGTTTCTGCCCAGTTGCTCTACGGAAAGATATAAGGAGCTCCCTGAATTATACAAGAACAACAAAGCTTATTAAAAATCCATGTCCAATTAGATTCATCATTCAAGTTCCCTTAGCCATGTTATCATAGAGAAACAACTAGTTCAACCCTCAGCAACAAATAGATAAATAAAGATGAAAGAACATACTTGATCATGCCACCTGTCACAGTTCCTCTTACAGGATCTTGCCAGACTTTAAACAGATCTTGGATCAGTTCCTGGCGATGAGCTTGAGCACAAACTAAGCCAGCATATTTTGTGACCTCAGGCCAATCTTGAGAAGCCACAACCTAAGTGAAATTTAAAGAGAACAATTAAAGAATTACCCTTGCGGTTAAAGTAAAAGCTGGGATCTGCAACAAAACACTAAAGCCGAGGAAGAAAGCCCATAGCAAATAAATAACATAGGGGAATGATCAATACAAGCCCGACTAACAATTTTAGTTAACTAAGAAGAACATGCCCCAATCTGCATATAAATGACATCTGAGTATGTGTAGTGGAACCAATGATTGAATTGGTGAAAGGACTTAAAAATCTTACAGCTGCAATAGAGGGGCTTGTATCCTCCCCAGGATGGGGATGGGTCACATCAGCACCAAAAATGATGGTTGGTCGGTCGCTGACCAGAGGTATGCGCCTTGACAATGCATCAACAAGCACCGTGTTTCTTCCCCCAACTTTCACATTTATTTTCAAGGCCACATTTGCCAAGTATTGTTGTTTATTCATTCGGAATACATGCTTTGTCAAACAGCACTGCGAAACAAGTCCAAGATCTGTCTCACAAATTCGCTTCAAATCACCTGTAAATATATTAAAAGAGGGCATAAAATAACACCTCATTAATCACTGTGCCAGAAAATAAGTTCAAAAACGAGAATTTGGGTAAAGAAATAGATGTTACATACCATAGAGAGAACCGTTATTATCTGGCAAAATAACAACCAGCAGATCAAGTTCCTTGCCCTGTGGCTGGATTTTGGTCATGGCATCATGGTACCGAGTCTTTAAGGCTCTCTCAACATGATCAGGACGAGCGCTATACGGTGGAAGCACTGGTTCAGGGTTAAAATCCTGCACAAAATTCAAAAAGCATGTTTAGAGGAGTGACAGTCATGAAAATGGCAAATGAGAAATAATAAAATGAATCCTAAACATCAGAAACCTTAGAAATCCAAAAAGTATATGAGTGGTTCGAAACGTACCATGCCAGAAATATGACACATTTGGGCAAGCTCTTGACAGAACCCCCGGGCTACACTATCTTGCACATTGCGTGCAAAGTTTATGCATATCCAATTGTTCACTGTCCCCCCATTAACCATTTTCTGCAGAGAGAGAGAAGAAGAAGAAGAAACTAAGCAAATATTGAGCAATTATACGCATGCCATAGTACATGCAGAAAACAAAGTCAAACTCAACCTTTTGAAAAGGGATGAAAACACATTAATAAACATAAACATACATGAGATGAATTTCAGTTGGAGAAAGGAAATGGAAACGTTGCAAAGTACAGCTCCCTGCATACAGAGATTACCTATAACATCTCAGTACAGAAAATCAGCACATGCATTAGCCATTAGCCCGGCTACAAGTGTGAAACCGGAAAATGTATTTTTCAAAAGGAAGGGCCAAACCAAAATTGCATTACTAGATTCCCTTTGATATATCTTTCCTGAAAAGAAAGTGCCAAACCCAAGGAGTGCAATTTTAAAGCCTCCAATGGCTCAAGAAGTTGGATAAGGAATTTTATACCTAGATAGTACCCAGATTCTTTGAAATCGATGTTGTATCCGTTGCCTATGGCCATTGTAGCTTCCAAGACCAATAGATTCTCTGCTTCCCTTGTAACTTTCAAACTCATCAAAATGTAATTCAGCCTTTGATTTCTCTGAAAATTACCAAAATGTAGCCTTACCACTCTCTGGGGTCTTTTCCCAAATGAGAATGTTTAAATCCTTCACCTTGACACTCTATGAATGCTTTCCATGCTCGAACCCACGACTTTTTAATTTTATTTTGTGAGTCTTCCGAAATAAAATAACAGTGCACAGCCACTGTTCATGCCATCAGAAATAGTACCATATTTCTCCTTGTTTTAAACATCCTATTACTTCAAGCAATCAAACCAAATGTGCATGTCATGTTTCCCAAGGGTTTCACCTTTATAAGGACTAGATTAATCATTCAGCTACTAACTCCACCATGTAAATGCAAAAACAACCCACTCGACTCCAATGCAATAGAATGCTAATTCAAAACTCCTCAACAAATCCACAACATGAGAATGCATAAGATAAGTTATTTGGCTTCCATACCATCCCCAAACAAGTGAGGGGTGAGCTTATTCCTACAATCAAGAGATTCTTATCTTGCAGCACCATTTATTGAAACAATAACACTTTGGGATACACCCAACCTCCCATGCTCTATATTGAGGCCCTTGTTCTGCAGCAGCATCCATTGAAGAAATAATTTCAAAGAGCCTAAAATCAAGAAGGTTAACACTTCTTTACCAACCAACCTAAACTAATTAAATGGAAAATAAACCCTTTTTTATACAATTTCAAGATATCTGAGACTCTCAGAACCTATATTCTTCTTAAGCTATGCATGGATTGTAATCAATCATTCCACTTCCATGTAGAGTACAAACTTAAAGATCCATTTCAAGTACTTTTTACCTTTATGTTCTGATTAGGAAAAAATGATCGGACATAAAATGAAACCCTTATGATAGCATTTCCAAACCACCAAATCTCAGAAGTTATTCTTGCTGTAGCTACACACTGAGGTGCAACCAATATATCCATTTCCAAGTATTTTATAAGTTTCCACAAGAGATTAGGAACATTGAACTCTACACAAGATAGCCAACTACTCGGTAAAAGCCAACATAGAGCATTCAAGCTGAGAATAAACCCTTATTCTATAATTTAAAAACCATTCTCACTTCACGGAATTCAGATTCTATCTACGAGAGAAAAGTATAAAACAGTGCAACCATATCCATCTCCAAGTACTTAGTAGGCTTACAGAACCCCTTGAGTTCCTTCCCAAAAACACTCCGCACTAATAGTCTTACACTCCTTTGCAAGGTTCTACCTAAAATAAAGGCACATTATACTTCATAGCATTGTGACAAAGTCAGGGTTCGGGAATAATTCGGCAAGGGTCAAGTTAAGAAAAAATCGGAAAAATCCGGGATATATTCAGGAACAAATCGGGAAAAAAATAATTATTATAAAAAAAATATCCAACTATTTAATTAGATAATATACAAAATATGCAGTTTACTTTGTCGAACTAAACGAATTATTGCAAAATTCACGAATAAATCGGGAATAATTCACGAATAAATCGGGAATAATTCACAAAATCCACGAATAATTCGAAAAACATTCGACAATCCTAAAATTCGTGAATAATTCGGAACACCTAAAATTCGCAAATAATTCACAAATTTTTCAAAATTTTGGACCATTAATTGGACTACCAGCATATGGCTGGTAGTCCAGTTAATGGTTATTTTTATTTTTTTTAATCAATAGTCCAGTTAATGGGATTTTATTTTTTTTTATCAATAGTTCAGTTAATGGTTATTGCTTGTGAATGTATTTACTGTAAGTGTGAATCAAATTCTAATCTCATTTTTATAATTACAGATTTTAATTTTAATTATTTTTCTTATTTACTCTTAATTTCTGATGAATCGAATATTTACCGAGTAACTCGGCCGAGTTACTCAACTTGACTAAATTTCGAGTGGAGTCGCCTCAAAATTCGAAGGAGACACTATTTGCCGAGTTACTCAGATGACTCAGTCAAGTCAAGCCGAGTCTTTCGACTCGCCGGACTAGGTCGACTCACAAAAGGGTATTTTTATCATTTTTTAAAACCTAAACTCGAACGTCACACTATTTTTGCATCATATTTTTTTGGGTCTATAAAAACAACCTACTATGGGTTTTGTTAAACCTAGTTTATAGGTTTGGGGCTGTAAAACCAACGTATTTTGAGTTTTTTTAACCCAGAATTTTCAAGTTATAACATATATATTCCGAGTTGGACCGAGTCGAGTTTTTTTCGAGTTTTCCAAGTTACTCGACCCAGTTCGAGTCGAGTCGAGTCGAGTTTTCGGGTTTTTGAACCATGACTAATTTACATTTGTTTTCAGTATTTTTTATTTTTTATTTATTTAATTATTTAAAAAGACAATTTTCCCTGAGGCTGATGCCTCATGTGTCAGACTAGTGGAACACCTAGCCTCACACCTTAGCCTTTTGAACTATAGAGAAACTACATACTAAGCCTTTTATTGTACCATGCCTTTACCAAAACTTTGAACAAATATTTGTATCTGTAGATTGTTGTCACTACAGAAGAATAATACCATGTTCAGGAGTGGTGCAAAAAAAAAAAAAATTTAATTAATTAATTTAAAATATGCAGCAATATTGGATGTGAATTGCGCTTTATTTATCATTCCATTTTATATAAATTACACTACTTCAACTTTAAAGCATCATTTAATTTAATACTAGGAATATCGATAATTAAAGAAGAAAAGATGAAGCTAGAAGCCTAGAACTATGCTTGTTAAAATGTATATAAAGGCATAGCAAATCTATCAACAAAAAGAAGGCATACCATATCATATTTATTAATTCTACATGATTGTTAAGCAATGAAAACAATTAAAAAAAAAAAAATCAAACTACACCTTTCGGCAAATCAATTCACAACGTTACTGGCACTTCTCTGTGTATGTGTGTGTAACTACACTAGAAATCTTTTATACAGTCACTAACATAGGCTAGTTCCTATGGAGCTCTTCTCCCCAAAGACATACAATGGTGTTGGGCAAATCTCCTTCAATCCATAATGAGGCTCCTAAGAAGAGAAGATAAGATAATCAAGACTCAAAGAGTGCCCCAGCATTCACTTCATCAAGTCGTTTATCCCATTAATAGTTGTCAATTTCAAATTTAAACAGTATTACTAAAAGTAGGAATTAAAGCGTTTGAAAGAAACTTTGCTCACCCCTAAAGGGGGTTCAAAAGAGGTACCCTAGATAGACTAGATCCAATTTAATACACGAATTTAGATTTAAAAGTGTTGGGATAAGTGGATAACAGAAGGTATAAAATGAAAAGATTAATTGATAAATAAAGACAATACAATCAGCTTAAGATTGCTACGGCTTGGGCTGTCAACTTTACCGTGTAAAAGGAAGAACATATGACTCATAGAGGTTTACTCAAAATCCCATAAATGTTCCTTCTCGCAAAAGCAATATGAATTGAGCTAGTCCTTTTCCTCATTATCTTATTCCCTACATCTCCAAAGAAAAGCTTAATCACGCAATTTTCCTACTTGTGATTCTCTTCTTAGTGTGTTGGCAGTTGGCATATAGGACTTGTGAAGTATATGTCCAATAATAACAATGTATAAACCTGAATCATGTATCCTGCCTCAAGAATCATAAGATACATGTTCCAAAAAACCACTTTTGGAGACATTAACTTTTCCATTTCTCCTCGGGCACAGTAAATCTTGTCAAGATATATTCAATTAGCATGCTCTAATGCAAGAGTTTAACTTTGTAAGAAGATGATACCTTATTCATCATGTTCCATTGACCAACTTGAGGCAAGCAATCCTTTTCTCTTCCTGTATCATGGTATTTAAGCTGTACAAGCAATACACAGCAGTCATGAACAACATATGACCATCAAACAATAGGTTCCAAAATTTTGTTAACAATGAAGACAAATAAAACAGTGAAAAACTATAAGTTTCATTACCCAAGGTGCAGGCAGAATGCGTGCTTCAACCGAAGCAAGTCTCTCACTGATTTTAATGCCGAACTCTTTTGCATAAGGGTCTTCATGGTAAGCATTATGGTGAACCGTCTGAACAGGAACAAATGAAGTTTTAGATTCAAACGAAGTTTTAGAATTCCAAATTCTAGGAGGGGAATGTAGAGATAATTAGGGTACTTGGTCACCAAAAAATATGCACCAGAATTCAGTGCTAAAGCTACAATAATTTTCTCCAAGTTATAAACATGCCCATGCTATGTAATTTCCAGTATTGAAATCATTTAGTCCTCACTTGTGCTGCAATGTATCTTTAAAGTACAAGATACCAAGTAACAGATGTTTTTGGGGAGCAGCACATACTATTTATGTGCTCATTCGGTATGATTTTCCAGAAGGATGAAGATGAAATTGATACATCTTACAAGGAAAAAAATATATTTTCCACATTACTGGTTATTTCAGATACTTCTCAGCATAATGTTGTATGGTAATTTTAAGCACTTGATGAACACAAGAAAGGGAAGGTTGTGGTGTTTAATAAATGTATGTATACTAACACAGATTTTGGTGTGTTTAGTGACCAAATGTTAAGCATAGCTTGAAAATTTATGCATGGGAAGGAACAAAATACCATTTGTAGCTGGACTCGAGCCCATACTCGAGCCCATAGCTCAGATGGTTGATTATGGCAATGCAACCACAAGGCTGCGTGTTCAAACCCAGCTCACCCAAAAAATTTGAAAAAACAAATCATAATATTACTGGAAAAGATCCAACAGAAGCAAATTAGCAAAATATTGATAAAAGGATACAACAGGAAAACTGAAATTAGATCTAGCAAATGAAAAATAGAAGGAAAGAAATCCAAAAAAAAATAATTATAAATCAAAGCACTTTAAAGTTTCAATTAGCTTTAGCAAAATCAAAAGAAGATACATGTTCAACGAAATTAGCATTAGCAAATATTGCTTTTGTTGCGAACTATTTGGTTTGGACATGTCAGAATTATAATGGAAGCCCCTTTCAGTTGTTGTGGGGCATTCACAAATGAAAAGATTGAAGAAAAAAAATCAAAAGCAGCACCAACTAATCCAAACTTGGTCAAGATCAATTCATGTATTCGCCCCTGAAGTGATGGGAAAAGAACATTGTAAAATTGTCCCAGGAGGTCAGAGCTCTGATAGTCCAAAACATGAAAAGAATCTCAACTATTAGTTGCTACAATAATAGTTACAACTTAAAAGTGACCGACCACATTGCAGAATAAGATAGGGGCGCAAATACTAAAGACTCACAAAAATGACAGACCTGCATGATATCACGCTCTAGATCTTAAGGTTATGCAGCATAAGATTATGGGCAAAACATGAGAAGTATTTTCTCAATCATTAGTGGCCACAATAAGCATTACAACTTAGAAGTGACTTAGCATATGCAGAATAAGATAGCAGGCAAGTAATAAACTCACAGCAATGACAGACCTCTATAATATCACGCTCTCGTTCTTGAGGACGCTGGCAGGTCACCCTCAGCAGAGCAGTAATCTGTCTCTCATTCAACCTCTTGGAGTACCTCTGGCCTTCAACAATCTTGCAAACCTGGATTCATTTGTAGCCAATCACAAACCAAATTCATACAGCATGAGCAACAGGAAAAGATAGTGGCGTAATGTACTGACCTCCATGGGCAGATAATTTGGCCTCTGCTGATTCCCCACTTGTAGACAAGGCCATTGGGTATGCTGAATAACAAAACCGTAGGTCTCTTGGAAATATTGAACAACAGATTTCACAGTGCCTCTTTCATCAACAGGGAAACTATTGAAAATCATAGGCAAAAAGTGAACCAACCATGTAAGATATGTCATTTCTATAACATCTATCAAAGAATCCAGAAATTATATAAGATAAGGGAGGAAATGATAAAACATAAGCCCAATTACAACAGAAAATGTTAATCCTTACGTCAGCTCTCGTGTTGCCTGCGACGTTAAACCAGATATACGGTATTTTCTGCGCATATTTCCACGGTGTGTAACTTCAACCTTCACACCTCTAAGAGCTTTCTTGATCTGCCAAAAAACCCCAGTAAACCAATGAAACGTGAAAAATATATTTGTCCAAAGATAGTTGTGACAAAAGATCCCTAACAGGCTCTCACTGAAAGTTCCATTTAAAAATTCAATTTGATCAAACAAGAGAGGGCGATTAATAAAATTGAAAAGAAAGAGAAAACAAGAAAAAATAATTCACTTCGAAAGAGGAAGAAGAGAAACCAATGAGGAAACTAGAATGAATGTTAATGACAGAAACCAACCAAATGATGTTTAAAGAATTATAACAAAACTCAATGGGGAAAAAAAGTAGGAAAGGAAAATACTGATCACATCAGTCCATGCAAAGCAAGCAAAAAGTGACTTGATAAGAAGATCCAGGCAAGGAACAAAATCAGACCTTTACGCGATCAGCATCAGACAGTGGTCTAGCTGAAACATCCCGGTTCAAGAGCTGAGTTACAAATTCAATGACAGGCAACGGCTCAATGAAAGCAGTGGAAGACATATCTGCACCATTAACAAACTTTTTACTAATGGAAAATTCAGTTGTCTTGTCATAATGAGTTTACTCAACGTGATTCACAGTTCAATCTAATCCCAGATAAATTAAAAAAAGAAAAGGGGGGGGGGGGGGGGGGGGGGGGAGAGAGAGAGGGACAAGAAAAGTGGCAAAAATAGTGAATTAGCTTGATAAATCAGTTAATAAAAAACAGATTATATCTAACAGATATATGCAACTTATGTAAATGTATGGCACATTAGCAACAAAAGTAGAACTCCTCATAGAATAAATAAATCAAAAAGAGACACTATATAAAGACATAGAATACAAAATTTTAACACTTGTCAGAAAACTAATGGCTTACCAATATTCAGAGACAGTCCCATCTGAGTTGGACGAATACTCTGATAGAAACCACGCCAGCTTTCCAAACCCTCGCCAAGTGGCTCCCTTCTCCCTAGATCAGGGGAATAAAATGATCGGCCCACAGGGGAATACCTACAACCAATCATATAGTGCTAACATTTTCAACCTAACAACTAAGGGGAAAACTCAAAAAGCATTAGAAAAAAATAACACGGAAACCTCATAGAACTACCTCGAAGTCGGCAGCTCACGCAGAACAATGTCAAGAACCTGAAGAGCTTCTTGAGGGGCATCTGCCTGTTTTCCCCGTAAAAACAATCCTAAGTGGTGTAGATCAGCACGGGCAGCCAATTTAATGACAACTCTGAAAGGCCTTTCCCTCCTGTATCAAGAACAAGGAATCATGAGAAAATAGGTACAGTAAGAAAGTGGGCATGTGAGCAAGAGAGAAAAAGAGATGAAAGAGTTCTTGGCAAATACCTGGGAGCACCCGTGCCATCATCTTCATCGACCAGAGTAATTGAGAACTCTTTTGAAGTAAACGGTAGTGGTCCAGCAGTATAAAGACTCTTTCGGCCATCATAGGCAGGAAGCCGCTTTCCAAGATGAGATTCTCGGTACAACCTCACCAGCTGTTCCATAACAGCCCGGTTCACACCTCGTGAAGTAACTTCTGGTGTAATTGAAACCTAGTGTAAACAGAGGCAATTATCTATAAGCAGTACAATAGCATAAATAGGAAAAAAAAAATCTAAAACCATTTTTTTTTTTTAAACAGAACATACATCATACTGGTGTAAATCTTTATCTGGCAGCTCAGCAAAAAAGTGGTTCGCCTTGACTATGCACCTGATCCCAGTGCTACCACTGCCTGGCCGAAGAGGGAACCTCATAGATTTGCTTGATGGGGCCACAGGTTGAATTGTCTGGCTCGAAGCCCCTTCTTGCTGGACAGAAAGCTGCTGAAACTGCTCCATCACTTGAGAAGGGCTCGGCTCGGGTGACCGATACGAAGAACTGGCTGGAGAGTACAGTTCTGCCGGTTTCCCAGATGGCATGGGCTGGGAGGGCACCATGGCTTGGTATGGAGCCTGGGTTGCTTGGTGCAGCTCGGGAACTGGTGGTCTGGAAGGACCACCAGAAGAAGGGCCTCCTCCGCGACCACCAGTCGCACTACCACCACTTCGGCGCCTCCCACCAGATTCAATCACTGAACTAGCAGGTTGCTGAGGCGGCATTCCTCCCCGTGGCTGAGCTCGCCCAGGATGTTCAGATGGAGGGCCACCATATTGCTGAGGAGACATTCCACCACGTGACTGAGATCCACCACGTCCCTGAGGGTATCCCCCTCCACCACCATATCCTCCACGACCTCCTTGCTGAGTTTGCGGGGTCCAACCCCTCCCTCCTTGGTGTCCTCCTCCGCCAACACCTTGTTGTGCTGATGGAGCCCTTTCTGTTGGCCGCTGAGCACCACGGCCACTGCTACTACCACTGGCTTCTTGAGACTCTGAGCTCTCACCACCACCAGAAAGTTCAGTCCTCCTCTTCCTCACCATGATGATAACTGCACAGGAACATTCACAAACTGTCACCAAAATAGTATAAAAGAGCGTATACTGTCCCTGATAACTCCACCACTAGGGGAACTCGGAAAAAAACTTAATTCTATAAAACAAAAAGACTTTGCTCCAAGCCTCCAAAGTTGGCTACTAGCAGTCACAACAGCAAATTCAAACAGACAAAAAAAAACCACTAATTAACAGCCAGAAGAATTGCTAAAACCAGCGAGAGTGATTACAAACAGAAACCGTATATGTCTTCTTCAAATAAGAAGCCTCAGTGAAAATCCAAGCTGACTAAAAAAAATGAGTATATGTACTTAAATATCACACAGCATTACCATGAAAAAACTGCCGTCAAGCAACCTAATGAAAAGAGCAATGAAAATCTTTACAAAAATAAATCTAACAAAAGGGTCATCTATAATTCATCTAAAACCAAGTAAAGCATAGAATAATGGCGCCAATTCGACATCCAATACAGCAAAAAAGTAAGATATTTCCTCTTCAGTCAATATTTTCTCTTTAGTAACAGCTATGTGGAGAATAACAATCCCCACATGCTTACTGTATACTTTGCTTAGTCAATATAAAGTTGAAAATTCTTATGTAACTCAAACATCATTAAATATAAACCCTAAAGCCTCTAATGTTTGCCATACTCCTCCACCACAAATGGAAACCAAAGAAAGGAAAATCACTATTGCAGACAAACACACTCACTAAATTATTAGTTCAAACCAGTGAAAAAAGAAGCCTAGAAATCATCTCAGACCCCCAAATGCTGAAAGGAGAATAATATTAGCCGATTTAAAAACCCTAAAAAGTAGAACTAAAAAGACTGAAACCAGATCGATTACCATCAACATCAACCATCTATTAAACACAAATCCTTCTCCTCTTCCTCCACCACGGGTCAAAGAAAGCTACAAGTCAATCAAATCGCATAGAACCCTAACCCTAGCATCCAATACCAGTTCACAAAAATACCAGAAAAGAAGCAACAACCTCAGTTTTCCCAAAAAAAAAAACGAAAACCAAAAGGGATTAATCTAAAAAAATCATTGCTATTAAAAAAAATATAAAGAAAAATCTAGGCAACGAATTGGAGATGATAAACTTAAATAAAAGAGATCCAAACCAGAAATAAAAACAATGGTCTACAAGCTCCAAAACGACAGTCTTCTGGAGTTCATTTAGAGCTTTTATTCATGGTAGATCGATAGAAAATGAGGATAGAAATTTAAAGAAAAATAGAAACCCTAGAAACCTACTCTCCAGTTACAATATTATCAGTAAAACTGCAGTGTACAAGAAAATACCACCACTGTTACCTGGAAACCGCTGTGGAATACCGCTTTTCGAATAAAATGGTTTCCGAGAAATGTAAAAGAAGGCCCCGTCTCCTAAAGTCCCTTCTATAACCCCTACCCTTTGTATTTAAAAGAGAGAGAGAGAGAGAAAGTTGGCCGAAAATGACAACTCTACTCCTCTGACCTCTCCTCCTCCTACTCTGCTACTAGTCCTACTCGGATGATGATGTGGCGATATTTTTTATATTGTGGATGATAGGGATTGGTGACGTGGATTCAATGCTTACGTGGCAAGCAAGTTTTCGGCCTCATTAAAAATAAAAAGTAGGGAGCAAAACGAATTTGGATATTTTAGATTTTTGATTACCCAGAAAAAACAAATTTGGATATTCTGTAAAGGCCAAATTTTTTGGCCTCGGATTCTCTCTAAGCGAAGCCAGAAACTCTCTCATTTCATTTTCTCCTTACGAAGTTGACTACGCCCCATTTGATATCTCTCCCCCTTTTGTCTCACCGCCTTATTGTCACGTGTCATGTAGTGTGTGGAGAAATAAAAATCATGGGACTAATGATTTTGACTTCTCCATCACTTGTCTCCTATTCTATGGTTGCCCAAGATGACGAGTTTTTAGCTTCCTCATAGAGAATTGTAGAATTGAAGAAAGTGTGACACGTACACACTTTATTTTATATTTATTATATTTTTTTAACAAATATTTGGCTTTAGATTATCTCTAGTGGATGTCAAGTTGGGCGCTAGAGCATCCACAAATCATGGGACATCTGGTATTTAAAAGGGGGGAGTTATCAAGTAGGGAGAAGTTAAAATCATGGGGAGAAAATGAAATGACTTCTCCCCCCAAATTATCGTTAGGTGTCTCATGATTTATGGATGCCCGAGCGCCTAAGGTAATCCGAAGCCCAAATATTTGGATAGGTAATAAGGGACAAGACTTTCTTGAATTCTATAAGAAAATCTTGGAGATACTTCTCCAAAATAATCCTTGACACGTAGTAAATGAGAAAGAAGATGACAGCAGCCCCATGTTGTAGGTTGTTGTAATAAAAATTAAAATTTTAAACAGATCATTTTGTTCATGTCATTTTAAAATTTTATTCAAAAAAATATTTTTAAAAATTTTAATTGGAATGAACCAATTGCTTTCCTATCCTAATTCGTATCCAACAAGCTATTATTTGTTCATCTGGCCCAAAGTAGTGGGATGCTATTATTAACCCACATTAACCAATAAAAAAGTGCATATCTTCGTATTGGTTGTGTGTTTTCTCCCTATGGGTTATGGGATATGGGAATCAAGTCGTGAGAGTTGCAATAGTTAGGCTCACTCACATGGGAAGGAAATGAAAAGAGCAGTGATTAGCAGACCTAGCCGAATGTGTTCCATGTGTCCCTTTTATTCATAATTAAGCTTAACTGAATTAAAATTAATATTTATATTAAAAACTTAGAGATGAGTGAATCTTAACCACAATTAGTAAGCATTAAAAAAAAGGACATGGACGAATGTAAGTCAGCCAATGCCCTCCAAACATTCCCCAAATGAAAAGAGCACCCTAAGTACGTTATCTAATGTACCATCCCTTACCCCGGTTAAACTTAACCAAATTAAACTTAAGATTATTTTTTCTTTTAAATTTTTTTGGATTGCTTAACTCTGGGGGTGAATGAATCTTAACCATAGATAGTTAGTGATAAAAAGTGGGGCATGACTAGGGCTGTAAACGGTTCGGATTTTGACCAGATCTGCCTAGATCTGAATCCAATCCGATTAAAAATCTAATAGATCCGAATCCAGTCCAAGATCCGTCGGATCATGAATTAATCGATCTGAATCCGATTACTAATTCAAGATCCGGATCCAATCCGAATTCGATCCGATTTACATTAATATATCTAAAAACTAACATTTTAATTTAAAAATAATAATTATGATTAGTATTGTAGTATATTTGTAAAATTATATAAATATAATTATTAGGGTTATTTGTGAAAAACCCTCTATCTCTTCAGCTATTTGTAAATACCCCTTGAGTTTTGTGATTTTGTATTATAATTCATTAACTTTTAAAACTTTTGCAAATCCACCATTCCATCAAAAAGTTAGTTAACGGATGTTAACTTTTTTATGAAATGACATTTTAAACCTTTTTTTAATGGGTTCAATGGAATACACGCGTCTATAGGTTATCACGTATCTCATTTATTCCCCTTTAACTGGGGTTAAGTTTAATCGACCTAAGGTTAATATTTAAAAAAAAAATTAAAAATCCAGGTTAGATGGATTAACTCTAAGGATGAATGAATCTTAACTATAGTTAGTAGGCGTCAAAAGAGACATATGGCAGCTTGTAGAGTCCTCTTTAACTGTGGTTAATTATAATCGAGTTAATTTTTTGTTTCAAAAAACCAAGGTTAGATGCATGAACCCTAGGAATGAATGAATCTTAACCACGATTAGTGAGTGATAAAAGGGTCTAAAAAAAATTAAATGGATGAATCTGAGGGGTGAGCAATTCTTAACAACAATTAGTGGGTTCCAAACACTTCTCTTGTGAAAAGTTTTTATAAATCTCCTTAAATAAAAATAAAAAATGTTTAAAATGTCATTTCATAAAAAAAATTTAACATCTGTTAACTAACTTTTAGATAAAAGGGAGGATTTGTAAAAGTTTTAAAAATTAATGGACTATAATGCAAAATCATAAAACACAATGGATATTTACAAATAGCTGGAAAGATAGAGGGTTTTTTATGAATAACCCTAATTATAATCTAATCGAATTGAATTTTAATCGGATCGGATCACTATAGTTCTAAATCTGATCAGAATATAATCGGATTTAAGAACTCGGATTCATATAGGATCCAATGGATTTAGGATCCTGTCTAACCGGATTCGGATAGGATAAAAAAAGTATCCATTGATAGTCCTAGGCATGACCATGAAGACCGGCCATTTCGTTACGGTATGTTAGGCAATGGAAATGGTGGAAGATACCGTCAAACGGTTTGCCTTCGGGAGAAACGAGGCGGGTCTCACATGATTGGGCACGATTTGTCTTGATAATGGTACGAAATTATAGGCCTTCTTTCCCTCTATTTTTTAATCAACGTAATTATTGTTTTAAAGTTATTTTTAAACGGTCCATGTTTAATGTTTATTTCTTTTCTTACGGAAAATTACTCACGCGCATTATGCGCGTGTGGTAATGACACATTCAGTGGCCTGGACGAGGGTGAAAAACTGATGTGCTGCATTCAATGAGAGTGAAGTATATATAAATAGATATGTGTGGTAAATAAGGCTGTAAGGGTGACCTAAGACACTCTTATACCTTGATGAGGTCCACGCCTAGAAAGTGCTGAGCCAGTAATGGCGGGGTCCACACCATTCTTGTGCATGGAGTTAGTGCTAGGCGATGATCAACCATCCAACCCTCTGGGTTTCATTCTAGATGGTGGTTTCATTACAGGTGTTTGGCTACTACATCTTTAGCATATATCTTAGTTGAGCGAATTCGGAGCAGACAAAGGAATGTTTAGAAATCCGTCTATCTTAATTTAAATAAATATTTGACCGATAAAGAAATATGTTATTTATATTTGACTCTAATTAAAATATAAATTTTATTTTTTAAAAATAACAAATTAATGATTTATTTTTATTTATATTTAAAAGTTGTCTTAAATTATATAAAAAATAGATATTTATAAGGTTATTTTAGTTTTGTAAATTTATGATATATTAATTATATATATAATGATATGTTATATAATCGGTTGAATATTTATTGAATCGAATATATCAAAATGAGATTAATTTTGAGCCAGAGCTCTGCTTCACAGCGTTGAAGCAGAGCTCCATTTTTTACACTATTAAGAGTGGCATGTTTGTAATTATTGATGGAGGTTGGAGTAATTTTGCAACACACCATAATTACACATTTGTCACCGGATTGTGTAAAAAGGGGAATGTTGCCCAAGGTTTGGACCCCAGATGGGGGTGAATAGGGTTTATAACAAATTAAAATTCTTCCTAATTCCTTAAACAGAATTTCAACTATATAAGTTAAAATGAATTAGAAATTTAGCAATTATATCAAGCAATACCAATTAAGTAAAGAGAAGAGTTAGAGAGATGCAATTACAATGACAACGATGTTGTTCACGAGGTTCAGTAACCCGCCTATTTTCCCACCTCAAGCTATACCTGTTAGAAGATTCATTACGATTTATACTCAATCGTACAGCCTTCTTCCGGGTGAAGACCAAACCGTTACAATCTATTTCCAGGTAGAGATCACATCTTACAAAGCTTCCGACCTCACAGACAAGACTCTCACAGAAGTCTTGATTTCAGCACACTTTTGATAAGTTTTGTACTATCTTGAAATGCTCCTAGAATGAGCTGATAGATTACAATTAAGATCCTCTATGAATCCCTCAAAGATAGGAGTTGAATAGCTAAAGAACTCTGTTTTGGGATTTCTAGGATAAACTCAATAGATTTGACAATCTAAGATTGGAGTGAAAGGATTGAATGATTGGAAGTATTGACGTTCTTTATATCATTCATAAATCAATCATATTTATAGTCATTTCAAATATATAGCCATTGGAGGTATTTTGGAAACTCAAAGAGTCGTTAAAAACTAGTCGTTACAGACTTCAAGGAACTATGTCCCGCAAAATTTCGTTGGCGAGATTGGATGACCACTTTGAATTCGTCAACGAGATTGGAACAAAAATTAAAACAGTGACTTTCCGGCCATATTCGTCGACGAAACATATTTCACTGTTCAATTTCGTCAACGAGATTACCCTGATTTTTCTGTAATCTCATCTTTGCTTAACCAATATGATGGGCATGAATTATTTGGTCTATTTTTTTTTATCTTTAACAAGATATTTTATCATGTTTTAGGTCCTTAAATTGATATTCAATTGGGTCTTAAGGTACCTATGATCAATCTAATTATTTAGCAATTTAACTGACCAATTTTGAGGATTTCTGACATAAATCCTAAGTACTCTCAAAGACTAAATAAATTATAAAACCTTCTTGAGAGGCTTCAGTCTTGATATTGAATAGATTGGACTTGAGCTTCAAGATCAATCTTCATGTCTTCTTGATGATCCAACTTGAACTAAGAATTTTGATATAATCTTCAATTATCTTCAGTGTGATCCAACTGGTTGCCTTTGACTTGAATTGAATCTTTCTCATTGATGGTGTCATTTTCATGGTTTTTCACTGAATGACTTGCTAATGCTCTTAGTATAATGTCCTCAATATAAACTCAAGAGAGACATTAGTAACATAAATCTCATTCTATTATTGTGTTATCATCAAAATCAATGTGGAGACCTAAGGTGAAAACCTATATGCTAACAGGGAGCTCCACACAATGTGATGAAGCATAGCTCTTCCTCTTTATATTTAAATTGTATCAAAATCCGTATTTATATTCAATATAAACGGATAAGAAAATCACTATTTGAATTCGCTCCGTCAAACATCTATTCAAACAATTGTCCAAGTAAATGAATCGGATATAGATAGTATCTGTATCCGCATGTTGACACTCCAAAACAAAATTGTAAACACCCAATTTTTACATCTCTTCTTAGCCATAGTTAAGTAATTTAACCATGATTAACCCTAGTCAAACCCTAGGTCTCAACCATAGGTAGATCCTAAGTCAACCCAAGCCTAACTCTAGGTTAACCCTAGGTCCAGCCCTAGTTATACCCTTAGTCAACCATAGCCAAAGCCTAGGTCCAACCCTAACTAGCCCTAGCTAACCCTAAGGCCCATAGGTGACCAAACCAAGGCCTCCAGGACCTAAACCTGTAGACAAACAACCCTTGGGCCCAAACATGGGCTCATGACCCAAGTCAAGCCTAGGGAGGGGGGAAGGCAGCCCAAGAATTTGAATTTTTTGGAATGTCACTAATCAGACTACCGACATTCCTTATTTGGTTAAAAATCGTTACGCATGTTGAGCATTTAAGCTTGGGTCAGGTCTTTTCTTGGAAAACTTCAGGAATGGAAGTAGATCATCTACCGCCATTACCTTTTTTCTCTTCCAGGGGAATGACGGTACTGGAATTACCGCCATTCCCACTGTTTGCGTGAAAACAGGCCTGCACGTCCCCTGCGCACTCCAGCCTGCTTCCAATGCCTAAGGCACGCCTTCTGACCATCCCTCACACCTCTAAGACCTCACCCACCTCTGTCCTTATTCCCTTGATGTCCCCAAGCCCTCCTCCTCAGTCCATCTTCCCCACAGGAAAACCTGGATCCGAAATTTTGCAAAACTTTGAGAACACCCCTAGTCCCAGCTCCGTTCTACACCAAGGGTAAGATCAGAAGGACCAAAGGCTTCCACGAACTACCCTAGGTCCCTCCCAACTGTGCACCACCACTGCCATTCTCCAAAACATTTCAGCAGGAAGCAACTGCTCTAGATATAGTCTTGACAGAAGTGCCAATCACGGAAGAACCAGTCGGTACCAACCCATCTGAGAACAGGTCAGAATCAATGGCAGACCAACCAAACCAACAACAGAGAATAAATGAGATCTTGCAGTCTCATGATTAAGATATCGCAGCCATGCAAATTAAACGTGATAGTGTTCTAAAATCCCTGAAGATTCAAATTGGAACCCGATCTAATGACCCTTCTACCTGAAACCCAACGGGAGAATCCTCTGAACAGCTTACTCAAGAACCTCAGCCTATTCTAATCGTCATTTCTAACCCAAGACCTGCACCAGGCAGAGGAGAAATAGACTTTGAACAGTATGATGGGACAGAGCAACCCAAGGCTTCCCATGTCAACGAAGGTAGACCATCATCTTCTGACCCTATGCTATCTTTCAGGGACCAACATGAGGAAATTAAACAGATGAAAGAGGAAATGAGACGTATGAAAGGGGCATCCTTCAGCTCCAGCCTATCTCTAGAGGATTTGACATTCTTATCTGGAGATGTTGTTCCTCTAAGATTCAAAGTGCCTGAGTTTGGCAAAATATGATGGCACGGCTGCCCTAAGCAACATTTACAGTTATACTTGGGGGACATGCTTCAGCATAACAAGAACCAACCTCTTCTCATCCAGTACTTTCAGAAAATTCTGAAGGGAGCAACCCTTACATGGTGGATGACAGTAGAAAAGCAACAGATTAAGTATTGGCGTGACGCCATGGACATCTTTATTGAACAATATTCTTTTAATCAAGAACTCTGACCTCAGAGAAGCCAATTAGAACAAATGAGTCAGCGTAACAATGAGTCTTTCCTGGAATATGCCTCTTGATTGAGAGAAATGCCAGCTCGGATCCCAACTCCGATCCCCAAGGAAGAACTGACAAACATGTTTATGGGCACTCTGAAGCAGCCCTACTCCACCTTGATGGTAACCTTACCAGTTATAGACTTCGGCACTATCGTCAAGACAGGTGCCCGCATTGAAACAACCATCAAGAGTAGTGCTATCCACTCTAGTTTAGGGCTCGCTCCCCCAGAACAGCAGTTCCAGTTAGCAAAAACAGTGGTCCCAAAGAACAGAGAAGGAAAAAAGAAGTACATATGGTGGCTCTTCGATGGATCCACTCAAGTACCTACTGGAAAATTCAGCCACTACTGGAAAGACAGCCCGATAGCTCATGATGTTATTTGAATTCGACATCATGTATATGACTCAAAAATCAATCAAGGGGCAGACAATCGTAGACCATCTGGCTCACAATCCAGCACAAGACTATGTCTCAATATACGACCAATTCCCAGATGAAGTCATCCTATATGCAGAGTCTAAAGAGCAAGAATATCTCGATTGGGAATTATATTTCGATGAAGTTGCTAACAACCACAGACATGAGGCAAGAGCAGTCTTGATCTCACTTAAAAGAGCCTACCTCCCTATTTCAGTCAAGCTGAAGTTCAGATGCTCAAACAACGAAGCAAAATATAAGGCTTGCATAGTCGGACTAAGAGAAGCCCTAAGCATCAGAATCGAAGAGATAGACGTCTAATGTGACTCATCTTTAGTGATCTGCCAGACAAATAAATCTTGGGCCATCAGAGAGGCCAGACTAGTCTCATACCTAGCCTACCTCAATGTGCTAATCACTCAATTCAGAAGAATCACCTTCAGTCACAAGTCAAGGACTCACAACAGATTCACCGATGCACTGGCTACTCTCGCCTCTATGGTACAGATCCCAAAGGGCATCATGCTCTGGCCTATTAAAATCCAGCAACAGGATCGGCCTGCCTACTGCCTAGAGATATATGACGTATCAGACGACAAGTCTTGGTATACAGCCATCAAGCAATATCTTGAGGACAGGACCTTCCCACTCGATGCCACCAAAATAGACCGTCGGGCAATCAGAAGACTGGCCATTCAGTTTATCCTCTCAGGGAAGATCGTCAAACATGATCTGACTCAGATGCTTTGACACCCGTGAAACTGCACAGTTAGTCGAAGAAGTTCACGGAGGAATTTGTGGCCCCCGCATAAACGCGCTAATACTGTCAAAGAAAATACTCAGGTTGGGCTACTACTGAACCATAATGGGAACTAGCTGTTGTCGGCATGTGTAGAAATGCCACCAGTGCCAAATCTATGCTGTAACGCCCCAAAATCCCCCTGGGAGTTAGGTGAGACTTTAGACGTTACTGTCATAACCTGTCAAACCATCCTACAAAATGTACAAGGCATACTATAGTGGAAATGAAATAATTGTGGAAGCGAAATAATGCAGAAGCGTGAACTCAATTTTTCTTTCTATACATATGACTGTATTCCAAGTTCGTATGATAATAAAACAAAACAAGAGTGGAAGAGTGGACATGCCTACTCATCAAAATACAATGTAATCTCTCTCTCACTCATTCTCAATAATATCCATGATAAGGCCACCTATCAAGGTTCCTATCCTCCTCTGGCTAAGCCTCTGTCGGGTCCTCTTTGCTGTAGTCTTCCTCGACCCAAGGATTGAGATCACCGATGTCGAACTGACCTACCGACATAAAATATACGGCTGAGCATTGAATACTCAACGTGTACAAACTATTAACTAACAATGCTATAATAACTGAATATCGCATGCAAATACAAAACATAACAGTTTAGGACTCATGCTCAATACATCATCAAGATCATACTTCAAGGAGATAAATCAATGTGCATAGCTTTGAAAATCTTGCCTTAAAACCTTCGTACAAAATGAGTCATGTCTTTGCTTACGAGTTCTTACACGTTCTTTAAGTTCTTACAAGTTCTTCAAGTTCTTACAAGTTCTTCACAAGTGCTTACGAGTCCTTATCATTACTTGTTGGCTTGGGAATATCAGGTAGTTAGTGGCACCCTTTGTACCATCCCACTAAACATCCACTCAAAGTAGCTTGGGAATATCAGATGGTTAGTGGCGCTTCTCTGGCCATCCCACTAAACACCCACCCAAAATTTTCTTTTCAAGTTCTTCACGAGTACTTACGAGCATATTCATCTTTCTTACAAGCTTCATTCAAAACCTTTTCTCTTTCTTATTAGCTAGAAATACCATTGTTACTAGAAAACGTGCAAGCAAGAATGGTGCGTGCAACAAGTGCTTGTAAACATCATATAGTACTTAGAAGAACATAAACTTTCAAGGCATGCTTCCATCGAGGCATATAACATCGTAGTATACTTCGGAAATCCATAAACATGCAAACTTATTCAAGCATACCATCCATAGCAAGGGCATAGCTACAACTATGGCTACTAAGCCTATACATCAAGAACATGCTTCAAACTTAAGGCATTTTAGGGAATTCCTAACAAGGTTAACATAAAACTAGCTATCAAGTTAAATTTACATATTAGGTTATAGCAAAGTTAATTAGTAGAGTGTATTTATCTTAGAGGATAAAATCCCTTTGATCTAAGGCTTTAGAAAGCTTGAGGAAGCTTGTAGAATAGAAACCCAAGCTTGAGGATGAAGATGCAAGCCCCAATGGCGGGTGGGAGTGAGATCCAAACCTTGAGGAAGCTTTGGAAGCAAGACTTGTGCTCCACCTTGATCCCAATTGAAAACCCCCTTTTAAAACCCTAACTTTTCTTCCCTTTCTCTCCCAGATCCTTTCTTAAGTGTTGGTGACCTAAAACCCCCAATTTGGGTGGATATTTATAAGCCAAGAAGGTTGAAACCCCAAAAATCAAGCTATTTTAAAAGTGATTCGCGCGTCTACAATCGTTTGTGGGCTTTCTACGATCGACTGTAGACTTTCCAGTGAGTTTACCCAATTTTTGGGGCTCTATGAACGTTCATAGCATTTCTACGATCGTTCGTAGCTCTTCTACGATTGTTCGTGGGGTGTTTACGAACGTTCGTAACTTTTACAGAAATTTTCCAGATTTTTTCCACTTTGGTATTTCGGCCACAACTTTTGACTCGCTTATCAGATTTTGACGATTCAATTTAAGTTAGACTCTTCATTAAAAGAGAAAAAAATTTGTGTCTAATGGATAAATCTTAATTTTGAGTTTTTAATTACCTAAATGGGATCTAAATCCGACTGGTCTGGAAATAGATTTCAGCAGCCCAGATTTTCAGCAGACTCGACTTCGGAAATTCGACGTTTAACCTATCTCTAACTAAAAATATGGAAAAATGATAAACATGAACCTCGAAGAGGGTTTTCATACCTTTCTAATGCTTCAAGAATCATTCGATTCCAATCAACGGTGACAAAACTAGAGCTTCTTAAAGTTGAGGGTATGTGAAGACGTCCTTCTTCTTTTCAACTTTGATCACTTAGAGTATTTCACACTCTTTTTTTAACACCCTTAAGCTAATCATAAAGGTTATTAGGACACTCTAACACGATTGTTAATGCTTCCATGGAAAACAAGGACTCTCATGAACCTTAAAAGATTCACATGACCCTAGCCCATAAACACTTGGGTATTTATACCATTGACTTTGAAATATTCTTATACTCAATGTTTTTGAGTTCACATATTCCTACCCAATTTAACTCAAGGTAAAATCCTAATTATCGCTCATCCTACAACCACCATTATACAAGAAGGCTTTCCACTTTCACAACTCATGAACCGACACTATTCACGACACTATTCCCAGCCTAGAGAACTCGGTTCCGGGTTTCTGCATACATACTTAGGGTATTTTATACCTTATGCTTTTAGACACTTAGAGTGTTTTTATACTCTTATTTTGAGACTCAATACACACATGTACTGAACCATCATTTCACTGAGAACCACCCAAGAAGATACATGGAGGGCTTGACCTTTATATACACTATTCACTTAACACTTAGAGTATGTTTTATACTCTTTGCTTGCTTTCCCGAAGACACCTCACACCCCTTGACTTATACACTAACTCATATCATAGTAATGTCATGTGAAAACCCTCACTCTCATTAACCAAACCCAACTATAATGAAGGCCTTTGGCCCTTCCAATACTAGTGCCCTCGACACTATTCACAGTGCATGTGAACTTGATTTTCACCCCTAAGGCTCAAGACACACCAAAACCTCAACTCATACAACACATATCACATGTTTTACACAAAAATATATTCCCCTTAGCATTAACCAGATGCCAAGATCACAGGGAAGACCTTGGCTTGAACACACCTAGTGCAAAGCACTATTCAGTCATATGATCCGTGTTTTGCAGAAAATTCAGGGCTCTACATATGCGGACAAGATCAATGCACCACCGACTAGGCTATACAACCTCACTGCTCCTTGGTCATTCTCAGCCTGGGGCATCGACGTCATCGAGCCAATAGTCTCGAAAGCATCCAACAAATATCGATTCATCCTGGTAGCAATCGATTACTTCACCAAATGGGTTGAGACAACCTCTTATGTAACGACCCAGAATTTTAATAGAATAAAATTATGCGTTTATAGGTCCTTAACTGAGGTTAATTAGTTAAGTGTTTGTTATCTTGGTGGAAAGTGAATTTTGTTTGGGATTGGATTGAACTAATAAAACTTCAATATTTTTCCTCGAAAATCATACACAATGTACGGGTCGACTATATGGATGATCAACCATCGTTTCAGTTCTGTCATGTATCGATTCGCGAGACCGCGAGGGTCTTAAATATAAGAAAATTGAGAAAACCAGGAAATTCCAGATTTTTTAGAATTCAGTTGGGACTCCATATTTGTTGGGGATTCTAATAGAAATCCACGAAACTCATACCACTGCGTATTGGTAGACCCTGTGGATGACTGTTTGTCGTTTAGGAAGTTCATCTTCTCAAATGTAGATTTGGCAGCATGTTTTGTGCCAAAATCAAGAAATTAGCGGGTTTTATAGTTTTCTTCCGGACTTACTTTTTAAGGTCAAAACATAGTATATTTTCCTGAAATTTTTGGAGCAGGTGTCAGACTGCTCCAAGTTCGGTCACCTAAAGTTTCATCAAAATCGGAGGTCATATGGTAGGTTTATGAAGGCCATATACGGGAAAAAGGTCAGAGTTTTGGTCAACGGGTCACATCAATGGGGTCATGTGCATGATGGGGTCATGTGGCATGCACATGACCTTGGCCTATATAAGGGGGAGGCCAGCCCCTCATTTCTCTCCAATTTCTCACGGTGTCAGATTTTTAGAGAGAAAGTTCTAGAGAGAGAAAGAAGAAAGAGAAAAAGAAGAGAGAGAAAGGGGGAGTCCATCTTGGCATTTTTCGACGCTCCCAACGCATTGGCGGCATCTGATTTTTTCCCGGCATCTCGTTTGGCGTGTAGAGAGAGAAAAATTTAGAGAGAGAAAGTGAATGTTTGAAGGTGAGGAGCTTCATCTTGAGGTTGATTATCCTCCCGAACGTATTGGCGGTGTCTGTTTTGTCCCTAGACGTCTTGAAAAGCTTGAAAGAGGTAAAATCTCTCTCCCTCTCTTCTCTTTTTCCTTATTTATGCTATATTTTTATGTGGAATGACGTATTTAATTTATGGCGTGAATGGAAAAAGGTCGGAGACCCCATGATTGGTGTATAGAATGCAGGGGAAGTGATTAAAATTGAGTAGAGGGGCATAGCCCTCGGTTTTGGGCTTGTTAGCCTAGAATTTTGGCTCACATGGATGATTTATGGTAAGGATGACAAAGGGTCGGAGACCCGTTGTGGTGTGGATGGGATGAATTGGGTGGAAATGGAGCAGAGGGGTGTAGCCCTCGGTTTTGGGTTGTTAAAGCCCGAAATTTAGGCTCACTAGGGCTAGGCGCAATCGATCCCTCTGTAGGGGTGATAGATCGCTAGCATGTAGATGCCTGGGCGATCGATCGCCAAACATTGACAATCTATTGCCAGTGTATAGATGTTGGGTGTTTGTTCCCCGTAGTGCTTGGACCTTCAGGAAGCCCATATTAGATCCCATGTGTGTGGTAACGTCACCCTAGGGTGTTGGAACATTTGTTTGAATGTTGTAGGGCGATGGATGGACCTATCGGCCCGGATATGTTCCCTATTGGAACAACCTTATATGATGTGATGATGTTTGAGTGTTTGTAGGGCAATGGATGGACCCATCAGCTTGGATATTTTCCCTATTGGAACCACCTTATATTATGTGATGATCTTTCAACACTTGTAAGACAATGGTAGGTCCATTGGCCAAGTAAAGTTCCACCTCGGAACAATCCCTGCGTGATGAGATGTTGTTTGAATGTTGTAGGGTGATGGACAGATCCATCGGCCTAGATATGCTCCCTATCGGAACAATTGTGTGATGTGATGTGATGTTGTTTGAACATGGTAAGGCGATGAAATGATTCATCGGACAAGTAATGTTCCACACCAGAACGGTATACCCTCGGGCTTAGTCAACGGGCGCGAAGCCCAATGTTTTCAATTAATCAAGCAAGACTTGGATTAATTGGAGATTTCCTACGGTTAGAAAACCTAACCTGTGTAAAATGCTGTCTGTGGTCTCTCTTTGACTAGGTCAGAAGAGATGGTATCTATTAAGAGTCGGGTGTCCTCCGTGACTGATAGTCGGGATAGTTAGGATAACATTGGGCCTATGGGCCCAAGGTTGGATTTAAAAGTATGCCTCTTTTTAATTTTAGAAAAATAATTCTTGGGGGCCATACATCGAATCCCAAGATCTGACTAGGATTCTAATTGATTTTATTCAATGAGAGTAAGAAATCACAATCACCTTTGCGACTTTGAAATTGTTAAGTCAATTCCACCATAGAATGCAATACCGACAAAACTTCACAACTGCCAAGTCTCTTTTGCAATTTACACGAACCTTCTTTTTCTTTAAAGCTTTCTCTAATGGAAGCTAATGACCCTTCCAAAAATTTCAGCTCTTAATTCTTGATTAAAAGATCTAATCTTTATATTCAAGAATGGGATCTTGATCTTCTTCTTGATATTCAAAAACTAAGAACACAAGATAGAAGATGAAAGGGGGAAGGGGGCTGACCGTACACCTTGAGGAAGGGAGAAAGGGGCATGAGATATTAAGGGAGGAGGGGAAATAAAAATTCTGGAAATTTTCTTGTCCCACAATGCTTGGACGTCCACCTCTTTAAATAGGAAAGCTTGGGTTGCTTGCAACCCAAGTCTCCTCTTTCTAATCCAATTAGAAGTCCTCAATTAGTTTCCTTATTGATTTCCTTTAATTAATTAGGATTAATCAAAATAGAAACTAACCTTATCCATTAGTAACCAACTAATCTTGTCTTTATCCTAATCCAATTAGGTTGATTAGCAAGAAACTAATAGAATCCTTGTCCAACAAGAAATCTTTAATTAATAACTAACTCTAACTAACAAACCTTATCCAATAAGGAGTTTAATTAATTAGAAATTAATTAATAATAACTATTATTATTATAACCTCCATGAAGTGGGCATCCCACCCTAAGTAGGCCCCACTTCACAATCCCCTAGGGTTCCAAACCCCTTTTGGTCATCTCATATGATCTTTTACCATATTCCCCAATGGGTCCTACCCATTTGGTTTTTCACATCTTATGTGATTCCACCTTTTAGAGCTTCACTATACCATATAGTGATTACTTAGAGAAATTAATTAATTTAATAAATCATAAAATTAAATACTTTAAAAAAGTTCTTGTGTGTGGGATCTAAAGGGATCTCTTATTTCCGGTTGTGGGACCAAGTACTCAACCTTTTTGGTTAAAGCATTGTTACTAGAAAACACATTTCCTATACTTCATTAGGATTATAGAATGTCATCTATATCCCTGGACTTCCACCAATCACAATTAATGTCCATTAACACAATGTGATTAACCTCTAGAAAATAGAGAATTACTTGCAGGTATTTCTATCCCAAGATTTGTTTACAGATGCGTCCCTCCACTTCCAATATTGTTATAAGCTTACTGGACAATATCCAATAGTGTCTTTAATCTTTAGCTTATATTGAGAACCCATTCTCTTTGATACTTTTAGTCAAACTTGGACTTTCAAAATATTTTAGAAATTCTTTAAAAATAATAATAATAATAATTACATTTCTTTTATACAGAAAATAAACTTCTCGATAAGACCATTTCATCGATAAATACCAATGCTGGGTTTTCAAGTCCGTTTTTGACAAGTATCAACTCAATATTATTTACTCTGTTAAGAGTAGTGAAATCCTTGTTGAGCGTACACACACTTCTTCTAATCCAGTGTACATAACCCAACGAGCCCATATTTATTCTGGTGTGTTGGACATTGACGATTGGATACATCAAAGGTACATAGGCAAATATTAGAGAAGATGTCGACCTCTCAGGTTAAGGACAATCTGTTAAATGGACTACCCTAAATATAAAGACAATATATTTCTAAGGGTATCCACTGAGCGATCCAGTTGCAATATAAGTATTTTTTACTTATATCCACATCTTAGTCAAGAGACCCTTCTCTCAATGATTGAGATTCATCACTCCATCATTTGAAACTAACAATGTGTAAGTTATTAGGAATACATTGTCAAGATGTATCCTGATTAACTTAGAACAATTTTAACTCTACGAGGAACCGGAAAAACCATATCTCCTTTGCAATCAGTTATCAACTAATTGGATGGTTTTCCTACAATGTTACCTAAGGGACAAAGTAGTCTCATCCAATGAGATACTTTTGATATGTTACCCAATGTAGAAGACAATGTGTGAATGTAAAATATGCATTTATTGATAAAATAGATAAATATAATTCCGGAATGGCTTTCGTGGGCATATATGTCTAACGGGATTGGGATCTACGGACCTATGAATGTATTGATTTTACGAACTTAATATTGTTACCTTGAGGGGGTAGTGGCCTGTGTTGGCAGGTATGCACCCAATAGAGGTTATGATGACCTATAATGGTTGCTTTGAGGGATGATTTCTACAGGGGCAAGTACATCCCAACGGAGGTTGGATTTAACATTGTACTGTCAGAGGTGTTGTGCCTGATAGGATTTGATGTTAAAGGTGTGTTACCTGGCAGGGTTAAACTGTCAGAGGTGTTTTGCCTGGTTATCAGATGGGTGTTCCTAGCATGTCAGATGTGTTGTTCCTGACAGGTCAGATGTGTTCCTAGTAATTAGATGTGTTTCCTGATAAGGGTGTCATGTCAGAGGTGTTATGCCTGGTAGAGTGATATGTTAGATGTGTACCTAATAGACAGGTGGTTCCTGGTGGTTAGGTGTTTCCTGTTAGTCAGAGGTGCATCCCTGGCTTGCTAGATGAGTTTCATTTTTCTGATAGGTTAGATGAGTTTCCTGGTTTATTAGATACGTATCCTGACTAATCAAATGTGTATCCTGGCAATCAGATGTATATCCTGACGATCAGATGTGTTTCCTGACAAATGTGGTTGTGTGAGCTAGTGTTTCCTACAATGGAAAAATATAAAGTGATATGTCAGAGGTGTTGTTCTTGACAGAGTATGATATATCAGAGGAGTTGTTCTATTTCTAACAGTTATCGGGTGAAGGCCTGGATTATAGAAAATAAAGATTTAAGGTTACTTGGGTCGACATACTCAAGAATTGGTTATAATCAGGAGCAGTCCTGATTAGTTGATAATGGAGTCTGTAAACTCAGAGATAGATATTGTTCACAGGCGAAGGCCCAGTTGATCGAGTCTGTGGACTCAAGGATAGAGCGTGATTGGTCATCTATCGTGGTAACCTGATGTTCAGGACAATGATTGAATGAACTGGACGGTGGAAAACACTTAAAGGTTGGGAAACTCGGATAGGGCGAAAATAGCCATGAGTGACCTAGGGTCATGAGTTATAATATTATATATTATTATAATATGAGAATTGAATTGAAATACTATATCATTATTGATGATTGTTACTATGTGGAAAACAGTACATATGGATTGTGGATTTTGATGGGCTCTATAGCTCACTCATCTCGTTTTATGTCTTCAGATTCTGAAGCGGTTGCCGATTGGTAATGAGCTACGCTTGCTAGAGTTTGGAAAGTGTACCAGTACAATTATGATACCAAAAGTAAAGGCTATTATAGCCAATGAGGTAACGCATTTGCTTATGATGAGTTATTGTGATGACCAATTGTTATTGTTTATGTAAGCTCATAAGAAAAGTCGAAAATACCCATATTTTTATGGGTAAAGTCTTCCGCATGCGTGGTTATGACGGACGGGGCACACGTCTCGGAACATGATTCCTTAGGTGCGTGTTCGGGGTGTCACATCTTATACCAATGTCACTGCCTCCGTGGTTCAGCGCTTTATAAAAAATGACATCATCTGTCGATACGGTGTCCTATACGAGATTGTAACAGATAATGCTCTCAATTTCTGTAACAAGGGGATGATTGATATCTGCCAGAAATTCAAGATATAACATTATAATTCCACTCCATACAAGCCACAGACCAATGGTACAGTCGAAGTCGCCAACAAAAACATGAAGAAGAGAATAGAGAAGATAACTACCAAATACTCTACCTGACATGAAATGCTCTCATACGCACTCATGGTTATAGAACATCCATCCGAACCTCAACTGGGGCAACACCATTTTTTCTGACTTATAGTATGGAAGCAGTCCTCCCCATTGAAGTAGAAATTTCATCACTTCAGGTGCTAATGAAAGTAGAAATCTCAGAAGTAGAATGGGCACAGGCCCGATATGAGCAATTAAATCTGATAGAAGAGAGGCGATTGAAAACTGTCAACCACTCTCAGGCCTACAAAAGACGCATGGATAGGGTATTCAATAAGAAATCCAAGTCTCGTAGTATTGAAGTTGGTGACCTGGTACTCCGAAAAATGTTGTCAAACTGCCCTGACCCAAGGGGCAAAATCACCCCCAACTATGAAGGCCTATACATCGTCCGAGAAAAATTCTTTAGCGGCGCCCTCCGACTCGAAAGTATGGATGGCGAAGACCTCACAGAGCTCGTTAACATAGAGAAAGTTAAACGTTACTATGCTTAGGGCCTTGATTTGATAGGCGTTTTGCACTTGTAGATTCTCCAAGAAATGACAGGAGGTCATCTTTGGCACACTACCTCCTTATCCCAGCAATGTAAACCCTTTTGTAGAATCCCGATGATTCTTGAAATTCGTGTTATTTATTAAATTTTATAGAAATATGTATTTAATTTTAATGCAATTAAGCCTATAAAATTAATATGAAACGTATGAATTTTATAACCCAAATAAATCACTTAATTTAAGGTTTTTTAGGCATAAATTACATGAAAAGAAAGCTAGTCAAAAAGTAGCAAAAGACTTTTTAAAAAAAAAGTTGTTGGGATCGGCGATAGCTGATCGATCGGCACACCACCGTCGATCGATCGCCGGCAGCTCCGACCTATCGGCACTAAATGGTTGATCGATCGCCCGACGATGATATTTTTCTTGGGTTACTCGATTTTTCAACTTTTTGAGTTCTTAGAGCCCCAACACTATAGATAATCCTTATGTTTATGGGTTGACTGTTTCTAAGGCTTTCTAAACCTAAAAGAGAGAAAAACGTTATTTTGAGAGATCTAAAAGAGAAAATCAAAGGTTTTGAAAGGAGAAGAGCGTGAAGGCTTAGATCTAGCCCATTCACAAGCGCTTGATTGTAGGGAAGCGATCGGGAGAGGTAAATATATATTCATTCCTACCAATATGATGATTTTTAATATAAACAAGGAGAAATAGTTGGATTTAAATAATGAAATACAGTCAAACATGTTATGTTATGAATCCCTTATGAAAATTATTTATAAATTTAAGAGGTAATTTTAGTATGTAAATCAACAAGGGGAAAGAGAAAAAATTGTGTGATTTATGCATGGTGAATGATGGAGGAATGGATGATTGTTGGATTAGATGGAATAAGTATGAGTTTGATTAAAAATTGTGATGTGCTATAAAACTAGGATTTTATGAGATTGATTTTATTAAAATTACATACCGAAAATTAATGCATGATTAATAAAATGGTTTCATTATTTTATTGTTGAAAACCTGATAGAGCATATTTTTATATTGGTCAATTATGAGAAATTGTATATGCTTAAATTGATGTATGATTGACAAATTGCATGATGATAGATGTTGATTAAATCAAACTGTAAATTATGGTTGTGTGACTTAGACGTATTATCATGGCGACGTTAATCGTTATGATGAGCTTTCAAAAGCCCTTGACCAATAACTCTCGGTGCAATTTAATTAATGACTATCGTTGTTTTTATCACACTCATTCATGAAAATAAATATGTACAAGCATGATAAAAAAGTAAGATCCTAAGTATTATACAAGTATACAAGCACACGAGCATAACTGTATGATTGAGTTTTGCACTGCCCGAGTACCAACAAGCCTAAGATCAAGGCAAGACAAACCGTATACACCAGATATTGTGCAGATAAGCCATATACACCAGACACTGTGTAGACAAGCCGTATACACCAGATAATGTGTAGACAAGCCATATGCACCGGATAATGTGTAAACCATGTGGTACCTCGATAAGTAGAGTATATGTTAGTCTCTATTCAATATATGGGATGGAGTTATTTTAAGTTATTGCACAATCCATGTTGTTGGATACACTCATGAATAAGAAAGACAAGTAAGATAAGAAAGAAAGATAAGTACAAGTGAGCATGTATAATAATTTATTTGAAATTATACTTCCGTACTCTGAATTGTTTATATGCTTATATGTATTGTTAAATCATAATTTATGCTTTATATTAATGTTGTTATATTGTTAGTTAGGAGTTTATATACGCTGAGTAACTTGTTACTCAGCCGATGAATTTGTTGTCGGCGGGTTCTAGGTTTGATATTTGTGCATTAGGACCTTGGGAAGAGGAAGAGTACAAAGAGGAAGAAGAAGATCCAGCAGATGATTATCCCGATGGTGAATGGAATGTAGATCGTTGATCATTTTTTGGGAATTAAATTATCAGTATTTAGATTTGGAGTTCAAGACATTGTAATAGATTTAATTTTGGATTTGTGGTTAGGTTGGATTGATAGTTGAGAATCATGATGAACGATTTGAATTATTTATTATGTTTTAGTTTTAATTTGAGATAGTAGATTTGATTATGGTAAATTGAAGAAAAAAATTCCAGGTTCATATTTTAGATTGCCTTAAATGCTTTATGACAGGATGTTATGATGGTTAAGTCATGCGTCAAGGTCTCACTTTAACCTAGGTGGAATTTTGGGGCGCGACACCTTTTCAAATCAATGAAATTCATTAGTAAGCCCATTGAGCCTAACAACTTTTCTTTCACAAAACCTTCTATCAGAGACACCCTCCCTTACCATCCGTGGCATCGGCTTTAACTATCTCATGACCTGATCCTGTAAAGGGTACGTAGGTAACCTGACATTCAGGTGTGGTCACCAAAAGGCCAGTCCCCCGGCGAAATCAACTTCGACCAAAGCAGGAAAGTTTCTATCAAAGAAAAATCCAAAATAGAAGTTGAAACATTCTCAAGTTCAGAGATTCCCCACAGAGAAAATCTCTCCTGAATAATTCCCCAAGCGGAATTAAACTTTCCCCCATTTCCCCAACGGAGCCAACCTAAAGTATAAAATTTCTATCAAGGCAGAGCCCAAAATAGAAGTTGAAACATATTCAATTTCAGAAGTTCCCCATAGAGATAATGTCTCCGGACTCTTTCCCCCCCAATAGAATCAACCTCTATACAGAAATCTTACGAAGGCAACCTCTCATGAAATTTTCCCCAGTACAGTCAATGTCTCTCAAATACTCTCCAAATGAGTCTGTCTCAAACGGAGAAAAATCCTCAAAGTCAACCTCTGTCATAAAGGAGAATTCCCCAGTGGAACAAAAAAAAACTCCAAGAGAGTACAAATTAGTTGCAGCAGAAGCAATCATAGGGTGTCCTAAACTTCGGTCCCCTATCTTACATCTCGTCTCACTCTAAGTCCTCTTAGATCCCTTAGAAACTATGAGTGCAAGCAAAATATTGTTAGCCTATAGGTGTCCACCTTATGTCTCCTTGTGATTTTGATGATAACATAATAATAAAATGAGAATTGTGTTATTAATGCTTCAATTGAGTTTATGTAAAATCAGATTATGGAGAGCATTAACAAAGTCATTCAAGATGAAAAAGCATGAAAATGACATCATCTGCAATGAAGATCATATCCAAGTCAAAGCAAGCTAATTGGATCAAGCTGAAGATATTGAAGATCATACTAAAGATCCAAGTCATGAAGATGAAGTTCTCATTCCACTCAAATCTAAATGAAGAGCTCTTCAAGATCTGGAAAACAAAGACAAATTAATTCAAGATCATAACGAAGACTCTCTAAGTTTAAATAGATTCATATTTCAGTATGAGAGTATTTTAGGACTTTTGTAAAAAGTCCCCAAAGGTTGATGGTTGAAAAAGCTCAATTACTTAGTTTGACCATAGGTACCTTAAGACCATATTTGAATATCATCTAAGGACCTAAAACATGATAAAGATAAAGGAAAAGACCTAGGAATTCATTCTCATCATAAAGGTCTTAAAAAGATGAGAATTCTGTAAAAATATAGAGCAAACGTCAACGTCTGAGAAGAGTCTCTCTTCACACGTCGACGTTTGGCAGTGGTAGTAGCTCAGGATGAATTCTGATGTTCCAGACGTTGACGTCTGATCATTTCTCAAACCATCATGTCGACGTCTACCTGCGGGAAATGCAAAATAAACCCCAACGGCTCTCTTGCTTTGATTAATGCCTTCAACGGCTATATTATTGAGAAGCCTATAAAATGGAATGTTCTATGAGTTAGAACACAAGGGCTTATCACTCCTATCATTCAATCCTTCACTTCAATGCTTAGATTTCCAAATCGATCAAGTTATACCTAAAATCCCACAAGACTCGTTCTTGAGCTATTCAACTCCGATCTTTGTGAGATTTTCAGTGAGTTAAAGAGTGATCATCCAGCTCATTTAAGGAGCATGAAATGATTGTAAAACACTTCTTATCAAAGAGTGTTGTGAAATCAAGAATCGATGGACTCGTGTCCATGAAGCCGGAAAGTTTTGTAAAAGGTTTGGTCTCTACCCGTAAGAAGACTGGTATGGTTGCTACCCGGAAAGTAGACCAAGTCTAAGGAGTATTTTTCCTTAGCAAGGTTTTAATCTCAACCCGGAAGAGAGATTGTCGATTTGTAATGGATCGTGGTGAATCCTTGAAGTGGGAAGCTTAAAGGCGGGGAGTAGGCAAGTTGCTGAACCCCGAGAACAATATCGCATGTCAATGTGTTTGCATTTTCTCTCTCCCTATCTCCTTATTCATTGCTTTACATTGTTGTGTATGACTGCTTAATTTCTATTTCCCTTTAACTTGTTAAAAGTTGAAACTCCGCTTAGGGAAGTAGGATAAATTTTTAAAATTCTCATAGACCCTATTCACCCCCTTCTAGGGTCCATCTTTTGGGCAACAAATATCACATTTATACCCTCAACGGAGTGTCATCCATGGAAATGAAGGGAGAAGATCCAGATCCCCTGAAAATTGCAGGCATGAGTGAAAACCGGCAACAACCTCATTGCACAAAAATTATGCGACCTCGGACCTAGTCTTGCGAATATGGGCAAAATATAGACAAAAATCAATCAGCTTCGCAAGTATGAGGAAAACCGATGACGGCCTTATCGCGCAAAAATTATGCGAATCTCATGACTTGGTCATTCTAAGGGTAAAAGAAGAAGAAAAGCTGAAAAGTAATTTGGCAACAAAATCCGGTAGCAACCAGTCACACCGGACTCCCAACTATCCCCAGCAGAAATTCCCCGGGGAATAGTTCACCAGTAGACCTTTATTACAAAATCCCCAACAGATCCCCAGTAGAAGTCTCCAATAGCTCTTTACTCCCCAGCGGACTCCTAATAATTGTCCTCAACAGCTCCCCCATCACAAGTCTTCAATAGCAGCACGACAGACTTGTCTACCCCCAGCAGCATCCCCAGTGAGAGCAAATCCTCTTTTAGTCATACTCCACTCTCTGAAAGTAAAAGACAGCCCACAAATCCCCATTAAGCCCTAACAAAGGTAATTTACTAACAAATCTGAAAGCTAGCTAAGCATTCTTCTGTCAAAATCTAAAACTTTTGCAAAAGTCCACAACACTTTTTTCTAAAAAAAGGTTTTGAAAACAAAATTTTGGTAACACAACCCGATTGTACCAACCTGCACTAAGCTGTCCCGGCAAGATAACCAAAAGGAGCCAACGCCGCTCATCCAGTCGTAATCAAGAGAGTCATGGGAAAGCATCTTCGTCTTCATCCACTGCATGACATCATTTTGCATGTAGGAATAGCGTCATACCCAGCATGACAAAACTTCCTACCATCACTCAAAGTGATAAATAACTAACACCCCTGTGCCATTTCAACATCAATCCGGCTAGTGCCTCTGGGACATGTCATCTCAATTCGGCTAGTGCCTTCGGGACATGCCATCTCAATATTTTTTTGGCTAGTGCCTTCGAGACATGCCGCAATCCTTGACATCATCATGTGTACCATTGACAAACCGAGATCAATGCCGCATATCTTTTAACATACTGACACACCAGCATGTCCTCCTTTTGACACTCCCTTAGGTCTCCGACATCATTGTGTGTACCATTGACAAACCGCTGGCCAATGCCGCATCTTTGTCAATATGCCGACACACCCGCATATTCCGCTTTCGATACTTCCGTGTGTCTTCGACATCATCATGTGTACCATTGACAAACCGCCGGCTAATGCCACATCTTTGTCAACATGCCGACACACCCCGCATGTCCCCTTTTCAACACCCCCGTGTGTCCCTAACATCATTGTGTGTAACACTGACAACCCGCCAGCTAGCGCCTCATCTTGTCAGCATGCCGATGCACCCATATGTCTTTCTAACCACTCCCAAGTGTGTCCTCAACGCCCTGTGTGTTCTTGATACTCCGTGCGTCTTTCGATCGATTGGCTAGCACATCCGGGTGATGCCACGACAATCGATTTGGCTGCGCCTCCAGGCGATGCCTCTTCCCCCTTATTTCGGCTAATGCCTCTAGGACATGTCACCTCTCATAACATCCATTTTCTACAACATAAGTCTTTCATCACTTCTTATCTCTCTAGCAGATGTAGGCATGCATGTATCTTTCCCTCAACATCGATTGTATCTCCATTTGCACAACATGCATGCATATCATAACTGCATTCTTAAAATCCAATCCCGGTGTAAAAATAAGATGATTTTAGTCTTTGTCGTTCAATTGTCATCCTTGACAATCTCCGACAAAGAGGGGCAGCTATGAGCACCTAATTTTTAAACCCTAGGTCCACCCAAGCCTAACTCTAGATTAACCCTAGGTCCAACCCTAGTTAAACCCTAGGTCAACCATAGCCAAAGCCTAGGTTCAACCTTAACTAGCCCTAGCTAACCATAAGGCCCATATGTGACCAAACCAAGGCCCCTAGGGCCTAAACCTGTAGACAAATAGCCCTTGGGCCCAAACATGAGCCCATGACCCAAGCCAAGCCTAGGAAGGAGGGGGGGGGGGAACCCAAGAATTTGAATTTTTTGGAATGTCAGTAATCAGATTACCGACATTCCTTATTTGGTTAAAAACCGTACAACATGTTGAGCATTTAAGCTTGGGTCAGGCTTTTTTTGGAAAATTTCAGGAATGGCGATAGATCATCTACTGCCATTATCTTTTTTCTCTTCCAGTGGAATGTCGGTACTTGATTTACCGTCATTCCCATTGTTTGTGTGAAAACAGGCTGCACCACCCCTACGCACTCTAGCGTGCTTCCAGTGCCTCAGGCACACCTTGTAGCCATCCCTCACACCTCCGAGATCTCACCCACCTCCGTCCTTATTCCCTTGATGTCCCCAAGTCTCTTTTCTATAAATACAGAACCCTCCTCAGTCCATCTTCCCCACTGGAAAACCTCAATCCGAAATCAACAAAACTTAGAGACCCCTAGTCCCAACTTTGTTCTACACCAAGGGCAAGACCAGAAGGACCAAAGGCTTCCATGGACTACCCTAGGTCCCTCCCAACTGTGCACCACCACCGCAGCCACTACTACCATTCTCTGAAAAATTTCAGCAAGGTAAGGTACCCCCATTTTACTCTGTAAAAGTGTAACGACCCCAAAACCCCAACTTGGTCATAATAGGACTTTGGGTCCGTCACATTTCTTATCCTTGCTTGACTTCCATGGCAATAAGGCATAACTAAAAGATAATTCTCCCAAAATAGCAACAATAAAATTATTTCTATAAAAAACCTCTCATCCGATATATGATAAACCGATAGTAATCCAAATCCACAAACATAAACTTAAAATGTGCCCAACATAACCCACCATGATTGGGTAGAGTAAAGTCATCAAATAACAGTGAACAGGCTAAGCAACATCCTGGAATAACATAAATCTAAAACAAGACAACTCCGAAAGTAACTACGATCTACTAGCATGGATAACTCTCAAAATCCCTGGCTCCCTCCTCTGGAAGTTCATTTACTTTTCCTTCTTCAAGGTACTCCTCTTCCAGCCAAGGAGTTGTTGCCTGAACTTGCGCTAGATCTGTACGACAATAACAGGTCGACTGAGCATTGAATACTCAGTAGATATCCAAACTAACCAACAATAGTACAAGCATATATCAAATATCCAAATCATGTAATAATTATAAAGTCAATAGCAGTTTAATATAACATTAATATGATCAGAGTGCGGAAACATGTGAACATTATGACTTAACTTGACTCATGTACTTGTGTGACTCTTGAACTTGTGACTCTTGAACTTGTAACTCTTGGACTTGTATTTCTTGAACATGTACCATGAATGCAATGCATACATGTTTTCCCATAAAAATTGGTATTGAGGTCTTTGTATTTACATCCATGGAGGTGCATCGACAGAAGCGTAAGCCCCTAGAGCTCTTTAGATCCCAAATGTCCATGATAATTATCCAGGACTTGAAACCTTATCCATGAAGAGCATCAACGAATACCGGAGCTATTTGAATTTCATGGTCCTTGTAAAACCATGCAGTGTCCTTGTCTTTGTACTTATAATTCAGTGTCCTTATACTTGTAATTCAGTGTTCTTGTACTTGTATTTCAATGTTCAGAGTCATTGTACTTATATTTGTCCTTGTCCTTGTATTTCAGTGTCTATGCAGTGTCCGTGTCCATGCAGTGTCCATGTCCATGCAATGACTGTGTTCATGCTTATGTACCTGAGAGACTTGTAACCTACCACATATGTGCACTTGTGCTTGAGTATAGTGATTAGTATCCAAGTTCGATCATCACCTAGATTCCATCTTCCGTCAAGAAACTCCGCTAGGTTACATCTCCCTAGTTAGAGAATTCCCAACATGGTTAACTTCCTCAAGGTTTTGGCCTATCCGAATATCAATCACCATGCAACATGAACAAACATAACTTATCATAACATGCTTCATATCTTATCAGGCTCATACTAACGATTCTAACATCATTACTAAACATAATTCATCATAACATATCTTAATCTACACATACCACCCTTTCAATATCATCATTTTCATACTTAGCGTCTCCTAGATATTTCATCAAACACTTACCATGCATCAATTATGTATACAATGCCCTTCTCATTTTCACATTCCATAACCTTAACCTACTCATCCATAAACCACATTCATCAATTCCAAACCCAACACAAATCCACACATTCATAATCCATTCTCCATTTTGCCCATCCTCCATCATTTCATTCATTCATAACCCATAAACACAATCCCATGATTCCATTTAAGCTTCTAAAATACCAATCCATCCACATCCTTACTTAACATGTAAATCCAACATTAATCCATCATTTATCATACTAAATCAATAATTATAAATAATACAAAAACTAGATCAGAGAGGATATTAACCGACATTCATATTTCTATTCTTTAATCCATGCATATTCATGTAAATCTCTTGAGAATCGACAACCATTTCTAATTTAACTTATAAAAATATTACTAGGGTTGAGTTAGAGGGGATATCGATCTTAAGGATCCTTCCCTTAGATCCAAATCTCTTCCAAGATGATTTGAGGAAGATCTCCAAGCTAATCATCTTCTTCTTTAAGCAAAAACCTTATTTTCCAAGCTAAAACCCTCTTAGAACCCTAGGTTCTCTCTCTCCCTTTGCTAAATTAGGTTAGAAATGAGTAGAATACCCTAAGACCTCGAAATAGGGTCCCTATTTATAGCCCCAATAGATAAAAAATCCCAAAAACGCTGTTTTAAGAGAAAAATTGGGCCCGAGTGCAATTGATCGCACTATAGGTGCAATTGATCGCACTTGGACTCGAAATAATTAAATAATTGAAAAAAAAATCGTCTGAGTGCAATTGATCACAGCTGATGTGCGATTGATCGCACTTGATCTGCGATTGATCGCACCTCACCCCTGGATTCTGACAGAGTTTACCCCGCTTTAGTATTTTGACCATAACTTTTGACTCTCTTATCAAATTTTGACTATTCAACTTGTGTTGTACTCTCCTTTCGAAGGGAAATAACTTTCATGTTTTATGCAACTCCTAGTTCTGAGTTTTAATGGGTCTAAATGGGCCCACAAGTGGACTGGTCTGCAATTTTAGCAGATAAAACATCGGAAAACCCACTTTTGACTTAGCTTAGACTCAAAATAAAGAAAAAAAATTAAACATCAACCTCGAGGATGGTTCCAATACATTTCTAATGGTTCAAGAATCACTTAATTCCGATAAACAGTGACAAAATTAGAGTTTCCTAAAGTTCGGGGTGTATTAAGGCTTCCCTCTCTGACCCTCAGGTTATTTTCATACTCCATCTACCTAGATTCCAACCCCTACTCTCATCTCATGATTTCACCCTCATATGTTTTAACCCACCTAGGTGATCATCGAACACACACTAACATGCATGAGAGGCCCCGACTTCTTTATGCCTTGCGCACTAGCACTAACCACATGACTCCCAGAGTTCTACATACACACTTAGGATATTTTATACTCTACGATCTTAGATATTTAGAGTACTCGAATCCTCTTGGTTTAGACTCAACATACACCTACATCAAACCATCATTTCACTAAAAAAATCCAAGACTATATATAGAGGCCTTGACCTCTATAAGCACCATTCACTTAACACAAAGAGTATGTTTTATACTCTTTGCTTGCTTTCCCAAAAACACCTCACACCCCTTGACTCATACACTAAATTTACAACAAACTTAGGTCATGAGAAAATCCTCAAGATAACCAATTATGCAAGAACACAAGCATGAAGACACATCAAAGACTAAAATACCCCTGATAAACTGGCAATGACATGAAAAGAATTTGGGTATCTACAAAAGGTATTGTGAGCCCCTGGTCCTACTCCAGGGGATTTCTATTTTAATAATAAACCCAAGGGCAGAGGCCTCCATTGCCTAACTTGTAGGCATAGGGACCCTCTCAGGGGAAGATTCTATGGTCATGTGGCCTTGCAAAGGTTAGGTGTACCCCTTTGGCTTCTGGGGGACCCTCAGCCTATGAGGGACCATTGGAAGTATGATAGTACTTTGCCATGGGGGAAAAATATGCGAATCTTGAGAAAACCAAGAATGACGGTAATCTCAGTGCTGTCATTCCTAGCCTTCTCCCTTGTAGTAGCTCCAGGCCTCTTTCGGTGGGCCCTTGGTCCATTCCAGGGCCTAGTTTAGGTCCCTGAGACCTCTATTTATCTTCCCTGATCCTTCCAGACTCACCAGACCAGCCTAACCTTGGTTAAATTTCTCTAAACTGGAGGTAGTCCAGAATGTCGGTAATCAGTTCACCGACATTCTGGGTATTTCTATTCACTGTAAAAATGGTCATTGTAGGCCCAATCTAGACTAGGCCTAGGGCCCAGAACTCATGAAAAGTCTCCTGAATAACCTTATGGGCCCAGAGCTTCAGGGCACTTTTCCTGACCTTCACCTTGGCTGTAAAGCCATTGTTCTGAAAAACAGTGACAATAGCGGTAGTTATTTTACCGTCAATTACATTTTTACAGAGAAATGGAATTGGCGGCGATTATTCTACCGTCAATCCCACTATTTTTATAAAACAGTGGTCTTGTAAGGCTCAGACCTAGTAGGCGACCATTTTAGGCCTTGCCATACACTCTGGGCCCCCTGAACAGACCAGGACTTTAACTGGGGTTAAACTTAACCCCCGTTAACTTTTAATTATGGTTAAAACCATTTAAATTTGAAAAAAATTCCTAAAAATATAAAAAATGCAAATGAGACCAAAAATATAACATTGGACCTCTTAAACTATGGTTAGCAGTCCTAACCATGGTTAACTCACCTTTTAACTTCGGTTAAACAACTTTTGACCTCCGGGCCCAACCCTAGCCTCCAGGCTCAACCCTTGGCCTTCAGGCCGATTCCTTAGCCTCCGGGCTCAATCATTGGCCTCCAGGCCCATGTCTTGGCCTCCTGGCCCAAAACCTTGGCCTCTAGGTTCATACCCTAGGCCTTCGGGCCCAACCCTAAGCCTCCTGCCCCATACCTTAGCCTCCAGACTCAACCTTAAGCCTCCGAGCCCAAACCCTAAAACCATGCACTTGACCACCCCAGTTAATCAAACCTTAGTCCCCGGACTAAGCCCTAGCTATCCTGGTGCACACACACACTCCCCTAGCCTCGGCACGGCCTCATGTGTCAGAACTACACTCAGTCTGATTTCACCCCATGTGAGTACGTAGGCAACCCTACCCGGATTCGACCTTAGTTAGGATTTTTCTCTTCTTGGATTAGTATAATCTAAACACTTAGACATTTGATTAAAACTTTGACATTAATTTGGCTTATACCTAGGGAGTAGGTAACCATTGTAAAATAGGGGTCCCAGTGTGCCTAACCCCTTTCCCGGGACTTAATCGAACTTCTTCCCTAGATTCTCATTGAGACTATTAGACTTTATCCATATCTGGAACCTATCTCTCAAAATTAATAAGTGGTGACTCAACAAAAACCCATGTGGGGGCAAAAATCAGTGCTCACAATAATCATAAGCATCTTTAAATATTCAAACATATCGACATGCCTAGAACACAAATTTTTCTTGGAAAAAAATCCCCTCCCTAGAACGAGGAGGGGATTTACCATCTCGTCCCTTTTTTAATGTCATGTGTTTCCTTTTTTACTCCCTTTAACTGTAGTTAAGATTTACTAATTCTTATATTAAAGCATCAAACCTTGATTTAAATAATGATAATCACAATGGTTACTTATTAACCATATAGGGGCTTTGTGAGGGAATAGTCACCTTCTTGACTGAGGAGGGGACTATTGCTCATATGTCTTGGACCATATGTCCCAAATTTTGTTTATCTTTGCAGTCATATGGTTAAATTACTTACTATGAAACCCAAGCAGGTTAGGACACATGGCAGCCTTAGAGAAGATAAATAGACATGTAGCAACCTCACATAAATTTAAGAGTTTTTTTTAACAAAAGTCTTTCAATCCCAATCAAAGAGGATAGTGGTGCTTAATGATTAACCGTTACTTTCCCGAATATTTTGACACATCCAATTAAATAGGATAGTGGTGCTTGATGCCTAACCATTACAATCCCGAGTATTTTGACATGTGTCGTTCATTAATAGTGTCCTCTATAAGAAGTCGGAGAGCTTTTTTAGAAAGAGGGAGTCATTTCACCGTCTCTCTCCTCTCCTCTCTTCTCATATTTTTTAAAAAACTTTTAATTATCATTTTTTTATGATATTCCCTTTAATTTTGTTGAGGAAGGCTAGCATATGATCACAATCCCTATTCTCACAATTTCCATATAATGAAACAAAGGAAGAAAGCTCATCAGACCACAATTTTTGGGGATCAAAGAGTAGAGTCCCCCGAAAAAATATGCTTTAGGTGGGACGAAAAGGGTAACAAGGTATTGATTGACATAACATTGGATGGTAAGAATTTTTTGGCATTACAAGTCAAATAGGAGAATCTGATAGAGATTGATAACTCTCCGATCAAAGCTTTGGAAGGAAGTATAGAATTTTCCAGCAACACAATATTTAGTTAATTAGGATTAATCAGATGGTTTATGTAATTGATAATTAGTGGGTAAAGATTAGGGAATTAGATTTTGGGTTTAGTATTTTGAAATCTTTTACCATTGGTATCTTGTATAATTTACAAATAGGAATTAATATATTTTATCTATAATAAATATGAATTATTAATAAAATAATTTTTTTTAAATTTGAAATTAATAAAATAAATATATAATCAATTGTATTAATATCATTAAATTTATTCGGATAATTTATTTTACATTACTTAATTTAGTAAAATAATAATTTTTTTTTCATTTTAACCCTTTCCATGCATCGCACGGGTTTCATACTAGTTACTTATTTATCTTAAGAGAAATGCTAGCTCCATATGCAATATCCAAATTCTTATTATTTTTTTTAGTTATTGAAATGGTAAAAATGTCAAGTTTTGCACCCTCAATGAGAATTTAGAGAAAATTAGAATTTTGAAGAACAACACTCCTCTTGTCTTTAATTAAGACAAAGCAAATTTTGCAGTCAAAATGATCATTTTTGTTGAGTAGTCTTAATATGTTAGGCCGTAACTTCACCATAGTTAATGGGTTAGAGAATTGAACACAACTTAGAAACGGGGCAAAACATGGTAATTTATCAACCGTCACTCGAGAGAATGAAACCCTGAACCTCGGCAAGAGATTTTTATTATTATTGGTAATTAGAGAATATATTATCATACAACAAAAGCATAAAGACACTACAATAAGAGGTGTTTTACAAAGTGTAAACTCAAAAAGAGAAATAAAAACTGAAAGGGAAAAATACCGGGAAGGACACACGTCAGCTGCCACTGCTCACACTTTGGTTTACTGGTAGAAGGTAGGAGTTGAAGGGTGTAATACCCTGACCTGCACTCCGATGATAAAGTAAGTAGGTGAAGAAGATGATGAACAGTAATACGCACAATAGCACTGAAAAGATATGTGTGTTTCGGATCCCTTTAACACTGAAATTCTCGGGGTATTTATAGGTTATCCAAGGTATGGCCATAGATGACCATAGATGCCCATACCACGTGCCCTGCACTCATTACCAAATATGTCAGTAAAATCTGCCACCTGGTGCATCACATGTGAGAGCCTACTATGAGTTCAGTCGGTTGGGTCTGACAGCACACAGAAGTGACCAGAATTAAATGCCAAGACAGTGCTTTCGGCCTACTTGTCAGAATAACCGATCGCCTCCTGATCACTTCCTCCTGCGAGTCGGTCTCGTTGTTGACTCGAGCTCGGGTACGTTGTATATGTCTTAAAATATGACCTGGACATCTTTATCTGATTTACAACGGGCTCGTTGTTCATTTAATAACGGAAACGTTGTCGAGAATACAACGTTTACGTTGTGCATAAGACAACGAACACGTTGTCAAGCCATAACGAAAACGTTATTCACAAGACCACAGATACGTCGTAATTTATACAACGTGATCGCTGTGCATAAGACTGTGTTTATCCTTCTATTTTAAGCATGTGACCCAAACACATGTCCACATGTCACTTTCGTGAACAAAACAACAAAAGCTAGCTTGTTCCCCAACGCTCAATTATTTTTACGAATTTTATCCCTTACAATTTGCCCATTTATGAGACTTAGAACGTAGTTCGAAGTGTCATAAACGGACAAAAGAGCAGCAGATCATACCTGACTCTGCTCCCGGAATCTGTATCGTTGCGTGATTGAAACGCTGAGAAGATAAAACACTCATGCCAACTGGTTTACGCGTACGAACCATCACGCCTCATTAATGCAAGACAGGCTGTCATCATTACCGTTTCGGAATTCAAAACGCTTTATATCTCTGACGGTTACTCTTTTTGTGTAAAACTACGATCCTGCCATTGCTCTTTCCAGTTTTGACACAGGTGTACGGCTCTGATGGAGGGTATTCTTATCTTTTCATATATCTGAGATATCTATAAAAATCCCTCTTGATTGCATCTTTTCACTTATCTCGTCATTGAAGTACTGTTACTCTGCCAACTTTGCGTCTCAAGCGAAAGTTCAACCAGCTCTCTCGTATTCTTTATTCGTGGTACGCTCTTACTCTTTTTCTTACTTTCTTTATTGATTCTTCCTCTTTCTCTCTTCTTCTTTACTTCTTCTTCTTCTTTGTCTGTCTGTCCAATCTGCCCATACTTTTCTACCCACTGTTCTTCGTTCTGTTCTTCTCAACCCATGGCTGCCGAGACTTCCATAGAACCCATTAGAGTAGATGAGGTTAGAGGCCAAACCGAAGATGAGGCTAGTTGCACAGGTAGCGCACCGTATGGTGCCTACATAGAAAAATCTTCCGCCCTATGCCAACAACAATTAGCATACCTTAACCATCTTAGGGAGCGTTTCGAGTTCCCTTCCCACGTCAACCTTCATTTCAAAAGAGAAGACGTTCACATCGATAAACGATCCGCCTGTATCGTTGTCTATCTCTCCCAACTCGAAGCTGGTCTTCGATTCCCTCTACACTCTGTCCTGGACGAAGTCCTTTCCACTCTACACCTTGCTCCGGGGCAGATGCACCCCAACTTTTACAAATATATGTCCATAATGATTAAATTCATCAAGGACGGATTCCCTATAGAAGCCAGACACCTTTTCTACATCTTCCATGCCGTCAAATGCCGAGGTACTGACGATGGCCCTTACAACTACTATTCCTGGAATAAAAAACCGTTGTACCCAGACCTTGTCTCCGGCATCTTGGACAGAGAAAGAGGGTGGAAGGCAACTCCATTCGTTGTCTCTGGGGGCTGGAAGGCAGAGACTTCCACTGTGCCCAATGTCTTCCAAGATAAACCAGGTAACAAAATACCGTTGTCCGTTGTGCGTTGTGCATTAGTTCTTCTGTCTCTCCATCCCGGTGTCCGTTGTTTGTTACCTTTGCTCGTCCTAATTACTTCCATTGTCTCACATTGTTTTCTCTCTTTGCAGTTGAAGGGAAGAAAATCTCGTTCAAAAAACTTGCGCCAGAAGAAGAAGGTCTACTCACAAACATCAAGCGAGTGCGAGGTGGAGAGTACATCCGGTGGACACCGCTGCCACCTGACACTTGGAGTTTCTTCGGTAGCTCGAACCCGTCTTCGCACAAGCAACAAGGCGCCTCCTCTTCTTCACCCGCAGCTGAGCCGAATCCAGAAGAAGAAATGACCAGCACCAACCCTCCAGCGTTGATCAGAAAGCCAAGGACCGCTCGTCCTACAACTGCACTGCCTCCTCTCCCACCTCTGCCAAAGACAATTCCTTCCACAACGGGAGCAGCACCTTCCGAGCAAAAACGGAAGGTTCCTACTCAGGCCGAGTTCGAGGCCAGAAAGAAAAGAAAGGAGGAAAAGTGTCGTGAGAAGGACAATGCACGTGCTGCCGCCCCTTATCCTTCTGCTCCTGCAACACACCAAGGAGCTGAAGCTACAACGGGAACGCCAGTAGTCAACACGATACCTGCTGCTACTCAAGCTGTGGCTGCCCCAATTACTTCGAGCTCCGCTCTGGTTGCTGTTGCCACAATGGAGACGACCACAACGCGTCTACCAATCAGTGCACCGCCTTCAGAGGACAGGGACTGGTCACCCGACTTCACTCGATACGGAAGGCCTATTGTTAACGACTCGGTGCAGACATCAGAGAAGGTTGCTCGGGCACTGACCCACGCCATGAGGCTTCCTAAGGACATTGCTGATGCTGGCAAGATGTCCCTGCCCGAGGTGTCCTATGCAGCCTGCCAGTTCATGGCCTCGCTATGATCTCTGCTCTCTCTTTCCTATCTGCTTGTTCAATTCTCGTTGTGGTGTGCTGATATTTCTGATCATTCTTATTACAGTTGAACGTCCTCCTCCACGAGTTGAGTGATCATAGTACCTATCACTACAATCATCTCAGAGACTCCATCAACTACTGGCAAGGAAGGGCTGAGACGCTGGAGAGAACTCTTGCCGAGGACAGACTCAAGATCGAGTTTGACCTGTCTCAAGTCCGAGCCGAGGTGGTGCGAGTGGAGGAGAAGTTCATTACCGCCTTCAAGGGGCAAGAGAAGGCAGAAGGCGAAGCTCGAGCAGCAAAGGAGGGAGAAAAGAAAGCAAAACAAGACGTGGAGAACGCCGTTCTCCGAATCAGCGAGTTAGAGCTCGTCTCCCAGGCTCTGAGCAGGCAACTGGAGGAAGCTGAGACAGCGAGAGCGGCACTGATGGAAGAGCTCGAGGAAGCCAAGAAGGCTGAAGGGGTCATCGAGCAGGCGGTGACCACGAGACTGCAACAACACTATCAGTCTCAGTTGGACACTCTTCTTAATGAGGATCGGGCAGAGACCGAGAAGGAGGTGATGAACATGCTCCGACAACAAGGTCAACTGAAGGAGGACAATGAGGAGGACGTGACCACCTTCTCCGAGCTTCAGAGCAAGGATGTCATCGACCTTAACAACGAGACCGAAGTTGAAGGAGTTGAGAAGCCACACCCTTTCGAAGGTCTTGCACCCCTTCCAGCTGAACCATACTTTGAACCAGCTGCTCCTGAAGCTCCTCCTGCTCCTGAAGATCCTCCTGCTGAAGCTACTAGTGCCGATGCTGCTGATACTACCGTCTCCCCTCCTGCTGCTCCTGCTGCTGCCTAAGCTTGATTTCTCTTTTTTCTGTTTTCTTTTTTATCGATACTTGTAATGCATCTTCTTTCTCCCCGTGTAATGGGGTTTTTCTGTACTTCACCCAACAATGGGTTTCTTTCTATGAATGAATGAACAATTTCTCTTTCTTCCATTTGTACTTTTCTTTAATCTCGTAGTGTAACTGGAGTTTGTGGAGCTCGCACAACGTATGCATACAAGAAAGAATATAACATAAGTACCTGGATATGTTTCACGGATCATAGAACAGACGTGAACATAATAACTCACAACGTATGCACTTGAGTGTATGTTTATGAAGCTCATACTTAATGATTGATGCATACGCCGAACAAAGCACTTTGAATCATACGCACAACGGAAATGAGAAATTGGCCCAGATACATCGTTATGTAGTTCACTGTGAATGTAATCTGACAAATAAAATTTCATAAGATGAACATAATGTAACTCAGTTCAGAGACACTTGCTCAGAGGATGTCATTAGGATAAGCCACTGGATTTGCTCAGATGACATCCTTAGGATAAGCCACTAGTGTCTCGTTGTGAGTATGTTGTTCAAGCGAAATTTTATTCGAATTTGCAAAACATTCACAATATTATACTGATGTCCCAGACAACGAATTGACACAAAACTTCATAACATTGCAATTTAAATGCTCATGTAAAAACACTGAAAAACTCATTATCACAACAACTCATTTATTCACCACAGATTCTATTGAAAGAATTGCTTTAGGTTCATAATATTCCAGGATTTTTGGATGAGATTACCTTGTAGATCTTTCAAGTAGCAAACACCAGGACTCCCAAATTGTTCTACGATATAAGGCCCTTCCCAATTAGGTCCCAACTTGCCACTGTTAATCTCCCTGGTATTCTGGAACACTTTTCAGAGAACGAGATCTCCGACCTGAAGGACCCTTCGTTGTACCTTTCGGTTGTATGCTTTCCTCAACTGTTGCTGGTATCTTCTCATTTGAATGCTGGCATCTTCTCGTTTCTCTTCTAATAAGTCGAGGTGAATAGCCATGAGCTCAACGTTCTTGTCTTTCTCTCCACCATTCTTCTTGCTATGCCAAGAACGTATTGTGGGCAAACTAATCTCAGTAGGAATGACAGCTTCCATGCCATAAGCTAAAGAGAAATGTGTTTCATTTGTAGGACTCCTCGGCATTGTTCTATACCCCCACAGCACGTTGTGCAGCTCGGTAGTCCACTTCCCATTCGAGTCTTCCAATCTTCTCTTTAAGGCATTCAATATATTTTTATTAGCTGCTTCAGTTAATCCATTCCCCTGAGGATAATATGGTGAAAAGAAAATGTGCTTGATCTTTAGTTCGCTACAAAAGTCTGCAATGATACGTCCTGAGAACTGTTTCCTATTATCAGTGATAATGGACTGCGGTATGCCGAATCTGCAGATGATATGCTCCCATATGAACTTCTTCACTTCTTGTTCTCTGATACGAGCAAGGGGAATGACTTCAATCCAACGAGAGAAATAATCAGTTGCCACCAGGAGAAAGATTAGATTCCCTGGAGCCTTAGGGAAAGGTCCCACAATATCAAGTCCCCATCGTGCAAATGGCCAAGGCTGGGAGACAGTGTTAAGCTCTTGAGCTGAAGTATTAATTAAACGAGCATATCGTTGACACTAGCTGCACTTCTTCACATACTTCTGAGCATCAGCTTACATGTAAGGCCAGAAGTAACCTTGTCCCAGAGCTCGATGAGCTATCGTTCTTCCTCCTGAATGTATCCTGAATGTATGCCACAAATACCTTCATGAAGCTCAGCAAGAATCCTCTCCACATCTACAGGATGAACACACTTCAGCAAAAGTCCCCCGAAAGACTTTTTATATAACTCTCCCTGCACCAGGACATAATGAGGTACCTTGAAATGGATACGTCTTGACTCCTTTGCAATGATAGGAAGAACTCCATCTTTCAAGTAAGCCGTCAACCCTGTCATCCAACTTGGCACTGGATTAACAAAACATACCTCCCACTGTGGTTGGAATGCTATCGAAGGATATTCTTTGTATTCCTTAAGAATGGCATTGGGTTCATCAGACTGCATCATGGAAGCAAGGTAAACCAAAGCATCAACATGTCTATTCTCATCTCTTCGGGTATGCTTGATCTCCACAACGGTGAACGCTTCACACTGCAAATGAATGAGTGCAGCATACTGTTTCATTCGATCATCCTTGCATTCATAATCTCCATTCACCTGATTCACTACAAGCTGTGAATCACAAAAAACTCTCAATCTAGAGACCTGCAGCTCGTGCGCACTCTGTAAGCCAAGCAGTAATGTTTCATACTCAGCTTCGTTGTTGGAGGCAGTAAACCCAAGACGTGACATCTTCTGCACTTTTATATTCTCCGGACTGATGAGCACAACACCAAGTCTTGAACCACTCGAGTTAGAAGATCCATCTACGTACAGCAGTCAATCAACCCACTCTAATGATTTATCTCCATCTACAACGATATCTTCGTTGTCAACCTCATCGCTCACCGAGATTAGCATCACCTCTTCTGCCTCCTCCTCCACAGGGAAGTCAGAAAAGAATCCTGCCATAGCTTGCCCCTTCTCTGAACTTCTCGCTCGATATTGGATATCAAACTCACTCAGAGCCACAGCCCACTTTGACATCCTCCCCACCAACTCAGGTCGTCCCAACACGACTTTCAAGGGATACATTGTGATGAAAACGATAGTATGAGCATGAAAGTAAGGATGAAGCTTTTCAGCAGAAAAGACAAGAGTAAGACACACCTTCTCGAGCTTGCTGTAATTACATTCTGCTTTGAGAAAGGTTTTGCTGATGAAATATATAGGCTTCTAAACACCGCCACAATACCTGACCAAGACTGAGCCAATGGCCTGCTCTGAGACAAAAAGATACAGATACAAGACTTCACCTGGTTCAGGGACGGAAAGAATAGGGGCTGAGCCTAAATACTCTTTCGAAGCAATGAAAGCTTGAGAACACTTTAGCGTCCACGCGAAAATAGAATCCTTCCTCAGCAGCTCAAAGAGGGGTTTACAACGATCAGATGACTTGGAGATAAACCCAATTGAGTGCAGCAATACGCCCTGTTAACTTCTCGATCTCCTTTTTCAACTTGGGCTCTGGCATGTCCAGTAGAGCACGAATCTGAGTTGGATTAGCTTCAATACCCCGCTGACTCACAATATACCCAAGAATTTGCCAGAGGTAACCCCGAAGGTGCACTTCTCTGGGTTTACCTTTAGATTGAAAGTCCTCAGAATAGAGAAAGGTTCAGCAAGGTCCAACACAAGGGTATTCCGAAGTCGGCTCTTCACAACGATGTCATCAATGTAAACTTCAACCGTTTTGCCGAGGAGTGGCCCAAACATGAGATTCATCAAACGTTGATACGTGGCACCAGCATTCTTCAGACCAAAAGGCATAACACGATAACAGAACAAGCCACGCTCAGTAATGAAGGTGGTTTTCTCTTGATCTTCTTCCGCCAGGAGGATTTGGTTATAGCCCGAATAACCATTCATAAATGATAACATTTCATGACCAGCAGTGGCATTGATGAGCTTATCAATCCTTGGCATAGGAAAAAAGTCTTTGGGACATGCTCTATTGACACCAGTGAATTCAATACAAACTCTCACCTTCTCATTCTTCTTGGGTACAGCTACTACATTAGCTATCCAGTCAGGATACTGCACTTCTCGGATGAACCCAAATTGGATCAGCTTGTCTATCTCTTCATTCACTGCATCATGATAGGCTGGGGCAAGTCTCCGAGGTTTTTGCTTCACCGGAGGGATAGCAGGATCAACGTTGAGGTGATGGCAGATAATGCTCAGATTGATGTCTGTCATATCTTTGTGCGACCACGCAAAGACATCAAGGTTCCTCTTCAGAAATTCTAGCAACTCGCCCTCTTCGTCCGTTGTCAAGCTTGTCCCGATCTGCAACACCTTTGGCTCTTTTTCCGTTTCCAGATTGATTGCATTTGTGGGCTCAACGGAAGGTCTGCACAACGTGGCCTCCGAGCTTTCTTCCATAACGGAGTCGACCTGTAATTGCTATTTGGGCACAACGGAAGGAGGGAAATCATACTTCTGCGATACCAATTGATCCCCTCTGATCTCCTGGGGTCCGTCCTCCGTCGGGTATTTCAACACCTGATAATACGAGGAGGGAACAGCCTTTATCTCGTGGGTCCACCATCGACCCAAGATTGCATTCTAAGGCGATGGCGCATCCAGAACGGAAAATCTAGTTTGTAGGACAACGGGTCCTGCTACAACGGGCAAGACAACGTCGCCTAACGGTTTCATCGAACTGTCATCAAACCTGAATAGCGGGGTCTGAGCAGAGATGAGAACGGATGGATCCAACTTCATCTGAGTGAAAGCATGAAGATACAAGATGTCTGCCCCACTCCCAGAATCTACAAGCACCCTCTTGATGTCGAAATCTCCTATTCTCATGATGAGAACAAGAGCATCATAATGAGGCCGGATTACCGTTGCCATATCATGATCGGTGAAAGTAAGCGCCTGCTCCACGCTTCTTGCAGACACCTACACCTGACATACTTCAGCTTCATGAGACATCTTCCTTGTCTTTGCTCTGAAGTCTCTCTCCACATCCTTCTCCAGTGCTCGCACACGGCAGATGACATTGATAGTGCCCAAAGGGGCTCCTCCTCGTCCTCCTCCACTGGTACTTGGATTACTGGCAAGCTCTCCTGTACGATGTTAGAATAACGGTTCTATGGTGCGCACCACGCTACCATTACCGGAACTGAGATATTCTTCCAAGTACCCTTCCTGGACCAACCTCTCCAAATACTCCCTCAAGATGCGACATCGGTTTGTAAGATGACCACGGCACTTATGATAATGGTAATACTCATATGCCCGTGGTCCCGACGTAACATCTTGCATATCTCTAGCAAATCACTCGAAATACGCCTGGCCCTCCATCGACTTCATGATGGTCGTGGGCTTGCAGTAAAATGGATGGGATCTGCCCGAGCTGCAAAAGGTCGCCTCTCACTAGGCTGAACACCTCTCTCTCGCTGTACTTGTGGCTGCTCCTGGCGAGGCTGATAATGCTGCCTCACTTGCTGCTGAAGATTCGGGTTAGGACGTCTCTCCGAACCGGCTGATCCCGCTGAGTCACGTACACTACCTTCTCCTTCTGCTTCCTAGGTGTTGAGTCCTCAGATGATGAAGACTCATACCTCTGCCTCTTCTCCTTCCTCTTAGACGACGGCGCGCTTTCTCTATCACATCCACCCCTCTCGTCCTTGGATTCGGCACAACGGAAACATCATCTTCGTATCTTCCGTACTTGGTTGCACGAACCATCATCTCGTCCATCTTGACAGGATAGTCAAGAGCCAAGGATTTATAGAGCTCGGAATACCTGAGGATAGCATTCTTAAAAGCAGCAATACAACTCTCTTCATCGACTTTATCGATGTTGTGGATTTCGTCAGTGAAGCGCGAAATGAAGTCTCTCAAGGATTCTGCCAGTTTCATCCTTAAAGAGAAGAGAGTATCTGCACCTGCTTTCTTCTTTTTATTGATAATGAACTGATCAATAAAAGCTGACCTGAGCTCGGAGAAGTTACTGATTGAACCAGGAGGTAGATTGCAAAACCATCTGGATGCCGCTCCGGCCAGACTATTGGGGAAAGCCTTGCAATACAGATTATCATCTGGATTGCGAACAGCCATCGCATGCTTAAAGTCAAATAAGTGATCCTCTGGATCCGTTTTCCTGGTGTACATGGGGAAGATCGGGGTCATAAACTTGGAAGAAGTGTATGACTGATTGATGGCATCTGTGAAAGGAGAGTTCTCGACGTTGTCCTTTGCTGACTGAGCAAAGTGATCAGGAATCCCTCCTTTTATGCTCTTGACATGAGCACTGATCATAGCCTCCACCTCCTTGGAAGTCATCCAAGTCTTTTGAGCAACCGCTCCTTCAGCAGCACCTCTCGAATCTTCTTGTCCTGCTTCTTCTCGCAAATCAATACGATCAGAAGGAGTTCTCTGCTCCACACGAACCTGAGGTTGTCTTGCATCCCTATCAGTAGGAGGAAGCACAAACCTGGTGTCACGGTTCTCTTGTGCCGATGGGGAAGAGAAGAAGTCAAGCTGACGTCTCACTGATGGTCTCTGAGATGGCCCATCATTTACTTCGAACCTGCTATGCTTGAATGCATCAAGCCTTTCTTGCATCATCTGCTGGTGTCTGGTGATCTGATCCAGAGCAGACTACTGTCTTTGCAACATCATCAAAATACAATCAGAGACAGAAGGCTCAATAGGGGGGCATGGTCCTCTCTGGCTGCTCAGACGATGGACTGATCCCAGGAATGAAAGTCTGCACGACAGAAGGTGCGAATGGGGTGGCCTGAAGGGTTTGATTCTCACGCCCGGTCACAGAAGTTTGATCAGTCATGATCGCAAAGAGCTAAGGGGGGCTCGTTTATAATTTCCCACAGACGGCGCCAATTTTGAAAGGGAAAAATACTGGGAAGGACACACGTCAGCTGCCACTGCTCACACTCTGGTTTACTGGTAGAAGGTAGGAGTTGAAGGGTGTGATACCCTGACCTGCACTCCGATGATAAAGTAAGTATGTGGAGAAGATAATGAATAGTAAAATACGCACAATAGCACTGAAAAGATATGTGTGTTTCAGATCCCTTCAACACTGAAATTCTCGGGGTATTTATAGGTTATCCAAGGTATGGCCATAGATGACCATAGATGCCCATACCACGTGCCCTGCACTCATTACCAAATATGTCAGTAAAATCTGTCATCTGTTGCATCAAACGTGAGAGCCTACTATGAGTTCAGTCGGTTGGGTCTGACAACACACAGAAGTGACCAGCATTAAATGCCAAGACAGTGTTTTTGGCCTACTTGTCAGAATAACCGATCGCCTCCTGATCACTTCCTCCTGCGAGTCGGTCTCGTTGTTGACTCGAGCTCGGGTACGTTGTATATGTCTTAAAATATGACCTGGACATCTTTATCTGATTTACAACGGGCTCGTTGTTCATTTAATAACGGAAACGTTGTCGAGAATACAACGTTTACGTTGTGCATAAGACAACGAACACGTTGTCAAGCCACAACGAAAACGTTGTTCGCAAGACCACAGATACGTCATAATTTATACAACGTGAACGCTGTGCATCAGACTGTGTTTATCCTTATATTTTAAGCATGTGACCCAAACACATGTCCACGTGTCACTTTCGTGAACAAAACAACAAAAACTAGCTCGTTCCCCAACGCTCAATTATTTTTACGAATTTTTTCCCTTACAAAAACCAAGGCCCAGCACCTGGGAGAGATTGTATTGGAAGACAATTTATTGATTGGCAAATTGACTTAGCACATAAACGAAATTGTCCTAGATTACCATTTTAAAAAAAAATGTCATATACTGAAAGTGCTTGTATTTTTGTGATTTTTTAATTAAATTTACCTCAAATGTAACCTCCCTCATTTAAAAAAAAAAAAAGTTATGACCCGAAATCGAGGTGGTTTTAATGGCATAGGCAACGAGGCCGGATGTTTTGCAAAATCCAAGCGATATGGAATCTCCTGGCGCAGTTGGCGCTCATCACTAAAAACATCACCAACAGCTTTGTTTGGCATTTTTAACTCTCGTTGATTTTCTCAGCAAAGAAGGCTAAGCCATGAATATCCGTTTCGGATACCAGAAGCGCGGCCGTATCACTGATGATGTGACCTCACCGCTATTGACTCGGACAATTAGCACAGAAATAATTTAATAATAAAAGAAGAAATGTACGATGCTATAACTCCACTACTATAAAACTTTTTCTAAAGATTGCAGACGATGAGCTGTCAAAATCTGATTGGGCTACAATTTGAGTCGGACGTTAGACGCTGCCCGCTTTTGTCGTGAAAAACAACGTGGCGTGACAGACGTTTCAAGATTATATTATTAAAATACTTCCTGCTTTTTCTCTTTCCTTATGCTTTAATCCAACGGTTGTTTCGAGTCTTAAATCAACATCAGACATGGGACCCACCTTTATCATAGAAAGGTCCAGTCAATATTATAATATTCTTATATGAACGTTTCCAGCCGACTGATCTAATCAACCCGCTTCAAGATAAAAAGGAAACTTGGGAACTTTTTATTTGCACTTGAAATTCTCTACGTTAAATGACTTCTGTTTTTTTAAAAAAAACTCTCCTTAACAATTTTAAATTTTGAATTAGTCTAAGAATACTCCCAAAGTTTACTCCCATATATACTCTAAAATTCTAACTGTTCATCTCAATTATTAAACGGCTAGGATTCCAACTGATGTGGCAATAGAAAAGACAAAATAAGTCAATTGAAATCCTGATCCTTAGTGGTTGGTTATAAACGGTTAGAATTAGAGAGTATATTTGGGGTACCCATAGACTGACTCTTAAAATTTAGAGTTAATATTATTTTTTAAGTCTTTTTTTTTTTAAACTCTGGTTAACACTTTTAAAATTTAGAGTTAATATTATTTTAAAAAATCATGGTTCAATGATTAAAATTTAAGGGTTAATGAATCTTAACCATAATTAAGAAATATTAAAAGGGACATATAATCGACTTTTCTATGTTTGCCACAGTCCTGATTTTGTCCAATTATGTTTGAGTTCAATTGCACTCACAATGTTAAGTAGGGCTGCCAATGAGCCGAGTCAGCTAGTGAATTGGCTCGATTTGTCTCAAAATGAGTCAAGCTTGAGTTGGGTATTTGAGTTCGTTGAGTCTCGTCAGGCTTAGTGATTGAGCTCGTTTGTTAATCAAGTCGAACACAAGCAACGGGCGGCTCTGCTTGGCTCGACTTGATTAATTTTACTACACTACTTATAATACCCTAATAATATTAATTTTCAAATAAAAGTTAAAAAACTTAAATATAATTTTTTTTGAGGTAAAACTATAAAGTTAACTTCATCTTTTAAAAAATTTCATGTTTCTTCAATTAGACTTACAAGAATAACTATGTTCAGTTTTTAAGTTTTTTTATAAAGGAAAATCTGTAACGCCCCAAAATACCCCCTAGGAGTTAGGCGATATGTGGGCTCGTTACTTATCACAACAACCATCCTTTAGAAGCATATAAGGTAAGCTAAATAGTGAACTGAAAATTTCTTTAATAACTTGATTGTATTCCAAGTGCAATTGTTCACAATAACTGAATATAAACTAAGACATGTACATAAAAATCCTCAACTTGAACTACCAACTCAAGTGATACAAATATTTCCAGACACAAAAAAACCCAAAATACATGTCTCTCTCACTCAATCCAACCATACGGCCACATGTCAAGACCCTTACATCTGGATGACAATCTCGAGCAATCTCCTACTCTCTATGAACCGCCTCGCTCCAAGGAACCGGAGCACATGTATCGAAAGGTACACCTGCCGACATCAATAGGTACGGCTGAGTATGGAATACTCAGCGAGTACATACTATTAGCTAACAATAGTAATAACATTAATATACCATGTGTAGTACAGTTCATCATCACGGATACATAATCAGAGTGCGGAAGCTAATACAATTAACAATTGTACAATCTTGAATATCATACTTTAAATCATACTTTCAATTCATGCTTTAACCAACACATATTTTTCATTGTCTACTGAGTCTTGTGAGTTCCTTTTACATCTTATGAGATTCTTTATTTCACTTGTCTTATTTAGCTAGTACCCGAACTATGAAATGGACTGACATACTAGGATCTTGTCTTGTATTAACTAGTACCCGAACTATGAATTAAACAAACATACTAGGATTTTGCCTTGTTTTACTAATGCATGGACTATAATGGAACGAAACACATTAACATCTAGTCCTATTTAATTAGTACCCGAACTATGAAATGGACGGACATACTAACAGCTTGTCTTGTTCGACTAATGCCCGGACTATGATGGAACATAATACATTAGCCTCATGTCTTGTTTAACTAGTACCCGAACTATGATATGGACGGACATATTAACTTCTTGTCTTGTTTGACTAATGTCCTGTTAGACATGATGCCTAGAAAATTCATTTAGATTGTTAGAACCTTATTAATTCGACTAATAAAGACTTCTTCTTAATCTATTGTGTATTCATTATGGGTAATTAACCATGATCATGAGATGATCTATACAATATGAGATATCGATAAAGATCCTTAGGATATATTGTAGGAAAGTTATATGATTAGATTATCACAGGTAGATATAACTTTCCAGTTCCTTATACTTTATATAGTCACAGCTGTGGGTGAAGCTGGGCACTTCACTTATATGGCTGCCAGAATACTAAGATGTTCTCAATAGTTGAGATGTAGTTCTATCTCGAACTATTGTAGTGGAGACTACACATCAGCATATGGGTGCTTAAATGTACACTGACTGATTGCATTCAATGAGAGACCTCTTCCATAAACATACTATCAGATAGTTAGTCTCTCATTCACATTGAATGGTTTCGATGATCCTCAGATCTGATGAGTTCATCTATGACTAAGCAGTGATCTGACTGTTTTGATTCCACCAACGTATTTTCTAACGTAGGGAATAAAATACAGTGACAGTTAGACAGTCAGAAAGTTGTTCGAGTCATGATGAATTTCAAATAAGAAATCCATGCTCATTAATTTGAGAGATTATCCAAGTTCCGGGTACGACAGTTGATTAAGTTCAAATCTTGCGCAAGTGATTTGAAAACAAAATAAGTTTTGAAATATACTTTTATTAAAAGGTATTATACTTATAAAAGGATTTTCTCAAAATGTTTTTCATGAGAAATTTTTTTTCATGGCTTAATCATAAGTCTTGGAAACCCTGATAATTTGCAATGGGCTATAAGTTAGATAGTATGTCAATCTCGAAGGCCCATTAGGGATAATGTATTTGGAAAGATAAATCAAATTTAAAAGTTCATGCGGCGAGATCCGTATTGGTTAAATGTTCATACATTGGGATTCAATTGCAATATGGATATCTCACATCACTTGCAATTCCGATATAATTCCTGTTTAGGGTCAATGGGATAACATTGGGTAAGCTAGGATAAGAATGTCTCAGAGCAATTTGTGGAGGTGCTTACATAATACAAGCTCAATAATTGATTAAAAGTTAATCAATTATTTTAAGTGATTAAAAGTTAATCATTTTAAATTAATTGTTAATTTAAACATATGGATTATTTTAGCAATTATTTAATTAACATAATTAAAGGGGAAATGAGTTTGACCCATATCCATAAACTCATTAAAATGGACCTTTAATATGGGCCAAAGCCTATGGGTTTAAACCCTAGGGTGGGGCGTCCACTTGAGGAATCCTAATTGGATTAGGATTTGTTTAATTGAATAATTGTTGAAATATAATTCCTTTAATTATGGAATTTAAATCCAATGGTTGGATTGCAATAAGGATTAAGATGACATAAAGTTAGATTGCAAAAAGGAGTTTAAAGTTCCCCAAAACTCACGCCCCTTTAGTGCTCACACCCCCCTTGTGGACTCCTAGTTTGACTAGGTTTCCTACTTTGAGTTAGGATGTTAACTTATCCCTTTAATTAAGGAACCCTCTTATTAGAAAGACTCCTTAATTTGAAGGTATTCTATAACTAGAGTAGTTATAGATAAACTAGGAAATTATTTATTAAATAATAAGAGTTATTATTGTTAAATAATTCCTTAAGAGATAAGATCAAGTTGGAGTAGGATTAGGATAGGATCCTAGTCTATAAATACCCTAACACCCTAGACCATTAAGCACTTTTCTCCATAATTTTTTCTCTTCTCTCCTCTCTCTCTCCATACCATGAGACCCTAGGGAGACCCCTAGGGATTTTCGTGAGCTATATAGGTGGTGCAAATTAGGTTTTGCAAATCTAGGGTTTTGAACCTTAATACTTTTGGTGATAGAAAGTTTACACCATTCCTCCATCTTCTTCCTCTTGCTTCTATAATTCCAAAGGAGATTCTAAAGCTTCGTGGGGATAGCGAAGAATAAGGATCGAGCTTCTAGTATTTTTTTCGAAGAAATCTCTACAAAGAGTTCTAACGGTTCGAGTGGATTAAGCTTCACCGGTGAAAAGCATTCACCGAGGTGATATGACTAAAACTCTTAGATAATCTTGATGCTTTATATGGTGTTAAGATTTAGGGGATCCAGTTTCCGCATAAATTTTTATCCGGACCCCCCTGCAGTCCGAACAATGATAGAACAGAACACATTAGCCTCATGTCTTGTTTAATTAGTATCTGAACTATGATATGAACGGACATACTAGCTTCTTGTCTTGCTTGACCAATGCCCGGACTATAATGGAACGGAACACATTAGCATCATGTCTTGACTTGACAAGTGCCCGGACTATGGTGGAACGGAACACACTAGTATCTTGACTTGCTTTACTAATGCCCAGACTATAATAGAACGGAACACATTAGCAAATTTACTTACTTAATTAATGTCCGGACTATGATTGATCAGAACACATTAGCATCTTGACTTGACTAGTGCCCGGACTATGGTGGAACATAACACACTAGCATTCTTGTACTTGTTTTTCTTGTGAGCCAGGTATGACATATCTTACGATATGCCCTACCCTTGACCAGCCTGATGTCTGGCTTTATCAGTCTTGCTTGTAAATCACATGTCTATTTCTTGGTTTCTTTCATATACTTATGCTTTAGAAAACCCGGTTTATGGATATAAGCGTGTGTATAGCAATGGTGGCAATTATAATGACATATACAATTCAAAGAACACATATAACATTCAATTCTTTTTTGATCATGTGAGAATTTAAACAAACATGTAGAGTATTTGGTCTAACATTACCATTTTAGGAAAATCACATGAATCATGCTTTTATAATCTTCATTAAATTCATTGAGTCCTCATTCATGCATTTCATCAAACATATGTTGTTCAACATTCATATAGTCATTTATTCGTGTTTACATTCTAACATTCCATCATTCACATAGAGTGTGTTCATTATGAGTACCATGCCCTTCCATCATTTTCATCACACAACATCCATCACACCCATATGGTATCCCATCGCCTCATCCATCCACACATCCCACACATCATTACCACTTAGTTTATCTTATGCATTTTTTTTTTTGGGAACATTGGTTTAGATCAAGGAATAGAATATGCAAGATCCAAGCATAGTCATGGTTTCAAGGGAAAACCTAAGTTATTACTAAATTAACTAGAAGGGTGTACTAACCTTGGATTTGTAGAAAAGACTTAGGAAGTGTGATTCAACCTTCAACTTGATCAATCCAACTCCTTTGCACCAAAACCCTAGCTTCCCCCTTCTCTCTATCTCTAATCCTCTCCAAAAATAAGCTTGAGGGTTTATGAAACCCTCAACCCACAAATTTTGGGTATATATGGGCAATGGGTGGTCAAAGACCAACATACCCTTAATGAATTGACTTAAAAATGACCAACAAGGGCCAAAAGTGCGAGGTTCGATCGACCGGTGGTGTCCATCAGTCGACCGGTTCGAAATCAGCTCTCTGAAAAGTTTTACCATACAAAATTTAGGCTGTTTGGTCGACCGGTAAGGAGGTTCGGTCGATCGGTAAGGAGGGTCGGTCGACCGAATTTGTGTTCGGTCGACCGGTTGCTGACCCGCTTTGGTATGTCAGCCATAACTTTTGACTCACTACTCGGATTTTGATGATTCAACTTGCGTTGAACTTGTCATTCAAAGAATAAAATTTTTGTATCTAATGGAAAAATCCTAATTTTGAGTTTTTAATTACCTAAATGAGCTCTAAAGCAGACTGGTCTGGAAATGGATTTTAGCAACCCATATTTTCAGCAGATTCGACTTCAGAAATCAGACGTTTACCTTATCTTAGACTAAAAATATGGAAAAATGATAAACATGAACCTTGAAAAGGGTTTCCATACATTTCCAATGGTTTAAGAATCATTCAATTCCGATCAACGGTGACCAAATTAGAGCTTCTTAAAGTTGAGGGTAATGTTAAGACATTTTCTTCTCTTCAACTTTGATCATGCTTTGGTCACTTAGAGTGTTCTCCACTCTTATTTTAACACCCTTAAGCTATTCATAACGGTCCTTAGGACTCTAACACAATTTCTAACACATCCATGTAAACAAAAGTCCCCATGAACATTAATATCCACGTGGCCCTAACACTTGGGGTATTTCATACCCTTTACTTTAAAACACTTGGAGTATTCTTAGTTACACGTACTCCTATCCAATTTGAATTATAGTAAAAACCCTCATTATAGCTTATTCTATAATCACGACAATACAAGAAGACTTTTGACCTTCACAACCCATGAACCGACACTATTTAGCGCCTAAGAACTCAAGTTTCAGGGTTCCTACATACACGCTTAGGATATTTTATACCCTATGTTTTTAAATACTTAGAATATTATTATACTCTTGTTTTGAGACTAGACATACACCTACAAAACCTCACTTCACTTCCCTCAACCAAGGGCACATGGAAGGCCTTAGGCTTGACAAGCCTTGTTTACTGACACTGTTCACATGAACAGTGCCCTCGAATTCTGGGGCTCAACAGAATCTGATGAACAAGTTTAATTATTAAGATTTTGATTTGAACTTTTTTTGTTAAAATTAGGATAAATGAGCCTAGAATATTAATGCAAGCTCATGAACCGGCTCAAGCTCGATTATCTATAGATGAGTTGAGCTCAAGTTAGCATTCGAGGGCTCAAGATGAGCTTGAGTCAGCATATATATGTCACTAGCCGAGTTGAGCAACACTTGGCTTGGCTTGGCTCAGCTCGTCTCGGCTTGGCTCGGCTCAATTCGACTTGTTTACACACTTTAAGGGTTAGACTGTTGAATGCTAAGGGTTAATCCCATATCAATTGCAATTGAATAGGATCTCAACTCTTGGAGATGAAATCACAACCAATTGTGATTGAATTCGGGAAGAGTTATATCGCACCCACATACATATTAACACACATATTAACACGTTTCTTTTAACCTCTATTAACCGTTGTTAAAATTCAGTAACCTTTAGGTTCAACAATGTAATCTTGTTTTTTTAAAAAAACTAATTTTAGAGTTAAGTAATTTTAATATCATAGTTAGTAACCTTTAGGTTCAATAATGTAATCTTGTTTTTTTTCAAAAACTAATTTTAGAGTTAAGTAATTTTAATATCAGAGTTAATTTTTTTTGAAAATCTAAAAACTAAGGTTGGATTTTTTAATTTTAAAGGTTAATAAATCTTAACCATGGTTAATAAAGGATGAAAGAGATTCGTGTTGACCTTTGGGTGCAATTGAACTCTCCGTGAGCTCAATCGGGATTGGCTGTGATTCGATTTCCAACTAATATAGGCACCTTGGAAGTGCAAGACCACTCGCTTTCAAAGATCGCCACCTGTAATGACATGTTTTCTGATAGCCCAGTTGGTTAAACACCCTCCATTGTCCTTTTTATTTTAGCTATTTTAGGACCAAAATGAAGGTGTTCTTTTCAAACGGCGATATCAACGACGTTTGCCATGCCACGTCTTGAAGATCTCCACGATTGACAAAGCGATGCTCGCACTTAGCATGACCACACGATCTCTCATGGTCAGTTTTAACGGAGTATGCTAATGACGGTGACGAGAAATCGACGGGAGAACAATCACAACGTGTCCGTTAGTGAAATGGTTCTTTGCAGTTGGTAGATGGTTTGGTAGTGGGGTCCACTTTTGTACGGACATATTATGTTTTTATTATGAGATGTTGATATTGAGTTCTTATCGTATAGCACCAAGGAGAAAATAACTATAGCGAGAGATATTGGGGACAAGAACGAGAACGAGACCCACGTGGTGCTGACGCCTAACGGTTCTGACGTGGCAATCAGTTGACTAGGGTCAAATGGCACTCAGCCAAGAAGAGGTGGGGTTGGCGCATGGGCCTTAGTTACTGTCCCGTACAGCCGTACCTTTATTCCGTACCTTTATTAGGGCATCTTATATTTTTTGTTTTATTTATTTACTAACAGATATACACGGATATGAATAATTTACAAAAGAAAAAATACAAAAGAATTATAAAATTAAAATAAATTTAAAATAATATGTGAAATAATTATTTCATGAGGAGATCTATATATCAGGGAGATGCAGAATAGTCGGGAAGTTATAACATGTGAAAAGTTTTAGATTTTTTTTAAAGTTTATGTCAAATAGAAAGCTTTTCAAATCATGAATTTCTAAATACTCAATCATTGTATCTGCAAGTGTTGAAGTTTTTTTTTTAAAATCTTCAAAACTTCTAATTTTACGTCAGTTAATGAAGAGACAATTGCTCGTTACTCAACATAAAGGATTTAATATGGCTCAATATGTTTTTCAAATATCAACGGTCCATCTAAGTCTTCATCCAAATTGAAAGGTTGAGATCTTCCTTTTGGTTTAAATGGATGAATGACGGGTCTATATGATTATGGAGATAAGCTCTAGCAAGGAAAATGAAGCTTAGGTACATCATAAAATGCTTGCTTATGGATTGTAGGCATGCAAGGCAAAATGGATTATATTGTGTGGGACCTTGGCTGCTGCTGGATTAATGCCTTCACATTCCTCTAAACACCTTCTCAATCATCAAATGGAGAAGTACGCAGTGGTTACCCTCATTGACCTCCGCAAGATTATGGACCCATCTCTAGATAGCCAACATCTCGGTAAGCTCTTTTCGTCCGATCAACATTTCCCATCATATAGGATCTCTTACATCATGCTGGTCCATGCACTTAGCAGATCAAAACTCAAAAATATTATCCTTTGAAATATATGAACAACTAAAAAAAATGATCATGTGTATAATTTTCTCACTGATACGATGTACGGGTGTATGAACAAAGAAAATAAAAATGATACAAATTAAGAATAAAGGAAAAAAAAAGTGCAATATATTAAAACTAACCACCCTGCAAATTACGTTCTTGTTCAACGTTTTTGATTCATGGATAGAAATCCAGAAACTTCAATGAATCTAGATTTCTATACATGAAATCTTCACTCCATCTTCCTTTCGTGACCTTGCCCCAAACTTTTAAGCTGCTCTCTCTAGATCTGTAATGTCGCTTGACCAGTCGCTCCTAATTGTAGAAGACTCGCTCTATTTCTTTGCTCCCAATTATAGAAGACTCTCTCCATTGCTTCAACTTTAAGACCCTAAACCACTGAACTATATTCACAGAACAATTAACTCCTTATATTTAGGGTGACTTCCCTAGGGAAGGGAGAGGAATAGGTAGGAAAAGAAATTGTTGGGGAGAGAGGAGGGTCTTGTTGGGACTTGTAGTGGGGAGAGGTCATCATTGGGAGAGAGATAAGAATGGAGACGGATAAAGAGGGTAGTTAAGAGAGGGTATTTATGAGTCCCACTCAAGTGGAGTTGGGACTTGGGGAGAGAGAGGAGGTCTTTGTTGAGTAGAAGAATCCGTTGGGGCATGAGAGAGAGTAAATAATGGGGAGAGAAAATGAGAAGTTAAGAGAGGGTATTTATGGCTCCCATTATGTGATGATGTGTAGAGCCCCGGATCTTTTCACATTTAATGCATGACACTTTCGTTGCCATTTTGCCTTTAAAGAGGTATAATTAATAAATAAGGAAGAAATTGGAAATTCCGAAACGTCAGAAATGTTCGTTTTCGAAGTACGAACCCAACGCAAGTTGAATCGTCAAAATCCGACGAGCGAGTCAAAAGATATGGCCAAAACAGTTTGGACCTGCAGGCAACCGATCGCTCGGTCCATAGAGCGATCGATCGGTCCAAAACCGATCGATCGGTAGCTATCGACTGGTCAAGATTTTTGTATGGGGAAATTTTCCAGAGAGTTGATTTTTGGTCGAGAGCTCGGTCAACACACCGATCGCTCGGTAGGCAACCGATCGATCGGTCATTAACACCGATCGCTCGGTACTCGCGTTTTTGCAGAAATTTCAGTTAGGGTATTATGATCTTTTGGTCGGTTCACTCTTACCTTAAGAGTTTAACCTGAGCCTTTAGGGCTCATTCTCAACACTTAGAAGATTTGGGGGATTAGAAGAGAGGAGAAAGGGTTTCCTAAGCTAGGGTTTTGCTTTTGGAGAAGAATCAAAGGGGTTTTGAGACCCTAGATCACTTCAAGTCCGGTTTTTCTCCAAGATCACGGCTCAAGCACTCGTGGAGAGCGTTCCCCAAGCTAGGGCAGCACCTCACGGTCGTTTTTGGAAGGGGTTTCTTCCTCATTTCTTCAAGGTCGGTACTTCTTGCTACCCTCCTAGTTATAGTTCATTCTTTTACTTTATTTCTCTTTGTCTTCTTTCATTTACACATGTATTATGAGATGGGTTGTGAATAGTGAATGAAAATGGTGAATGGAGATGAATGTGGGCGATTGGATGCCATGTGTATTGATGTGATGGATGAACGTGGAGGGCATTGTACCCATAATGAACAAACACGTATGATGTGAGCATAACCCACCTAGAAAAGCATGTTGTAAGGTTAATAAATAATGAATGCACCATGTTTGATGAAATGCCAAGGTGAATAAAGTGAGTTGTAAATTAGGAAATGCATGCCTAATAAATTATGGATATTGCTAGGGCCTATGATAGTGTGTCTTCTTGCTTTCCCTAAATGATGTGAATATTACATTGCTCAATCATTAATGTTATATGTGTTGTGAATTACCCAAATGTCATATTTAACTTTAAATGCAAGTATGTACACGATTCCCACGAGCACGGCATGCATGACATGATTTACCGAGGTTTTCAAGAACATGGTTAGAGGTGGGACATATCTTACGATATGTTTTACCTCGCTTTTCACAAGAAAACAAGAACCAACATTCCACGAGGGGTCTCCCCTCACTCACAAGTGCATATCATGAAGAAGGGCCTCCCTTCCCTCGCAAGTACATACATATCATAAAGAAGGGTCTCCCTTCCCTCTCAAGTGCATTGCATAAAGAAGGGTCTCCCTTCCCTCTCAAGGCATCTCTCAAGCGCATCTCACAAGGATATCTCACAAGTGTATCTCACAAGTTACATGATCACAAGCAAGCACGCATGACATGCATGACATGACACGTACGACACGCTCGACAAGATCAAGCAAGACAAACACGACAAGCTTTCAAGTACGGAAAGATATTTCAAGCCAAGTCAAGTGCACGATGTTTTCAAGAGGTTTTATCGGCTTTCTACGAAATACAAGCATGATTATAAATTGCTTTACTTCCTTGTATGATATGAATTGTTTCTGTCTAACATATATGAATTGCTCCTGATTTATGTATTGCCATTTTTATGCTATGACTGTTGGTTAGTGCTTAGTACCCGCTGAGTATTCCATGATCAGCCGTACTTCTTATGTCGGCAGGTTCTGAGGGAGCTACTGCTCCATTTGATGTTTGTGCTCCTGGTCCATGGGTGGAGGAGGAGTACGTCGAGGAGCCTTTGGAGGAACCTCCTGTAGAGGGTTATCAGTAGGTGGTGTTAGATTCTGAGTGGATTAGCTGTGGGTGAGCATGAGTGATTATATCCATGTATTTTGGCGGGCATGTCCGCACTTTCTTTGTTTTGATTTCTTTGTATTAAACTTGGACCATGTGTATATACTTAGAGGTTGTTAGACTTCCGCTGTGTTTCATAGTTATGTTTCCGCTGTCATCCTCTATTGTATATGCTCTGTGGGTGTTTTGCAGGTGGTTTGTCAAGCAATTCATGTAAGTCACGATTTAGTCGTCCACGATTCACTCTAACTCCTAGGGTGGGTTTTGGGTCGCGACATGATGTGGTATCACAAATCTTAAAATGGAGATCAAAGAGGATGCCACCTAGGCATCCTATTTCTATAGTATATAGTATATAATTTAAGTTTTGATTAAAATGAATCGTGTATTAGCGAAACTTCCCTTTGCGATTTTTGTCCAATATATAGAAAAGCTGTAAATGAAATGAAGTGAAAGACAGTGGTAGTAGGTGTATCCCCTCCTTAGGAGGGAGGTTCCGGGCTCGAGTCCCATGCAGGTGGGCTTTGTGATTTACCACACTTTGTTGAGCAGATATTGAAAGTATGCATCTTTTTAATTTTAGAAACACAGTTCTTGGGGGGCATATATCGAATCCCAAGATCTGATTAAGATTCTAATTGATTTTATTCAATGAAGGTAGGAATAACATTCACCTTTGCGACTTTGAAATTGTTAAGTCAAATCCACGTTAGAATAGTACTCGCAAAACTTCACAAGTGTCAAGTCTCCTGTCGATTCACACGAACCTTTTTTTTTTCCTTTAAAGCTTTCTCTAATGGAAGCTAATGACCCTTCCAAATTTCCAGCTCTAGGAATCTTGACTAAAAGATCCAATCTTTATTATCAAGAACCTTTCTTGATGATCAAGATCCTTGATCTTCTTCATCTTGATTATTAAAAACTTAGAACACACAAGAGAAGAAAGGGGAGAGGGGTGACCGTACACCACTAGAGAGAGGGGCTGGGCGTGAGATTTGAGGAGAGGGGAGAGGTTTCCAAATCTGGAAATTCTGAAAAATTAAAGAATGCCCAAAGCCTTGGATGTCCAACCCTCTTTATAGGCTTTATTGGTTGCTTGCAACCAAAGTTTCCTAATCCTTATCCAATAAGGATTTCTCAATTAGTTTCCTATTTGGTTTCTCCATAATTAATCAGGAATAATCAAAAATAGAAACTAATGTCATCCATTAGTGTCCAACTCTTATCCTTATCCTAATCTAATTAGGATTCCTTGATTAGCAAGAAACTAATAGACTCCTTGTCCAATAAGGAATCTTTAATTAGTAACTAACTCTAACTAACTAACCAACCTTATCCAATAAGGATATTAGCTATTAGATACTAATTAAATAATAATAACAATTATTATTATTAATACCTCCATGAAGTGGGCATCCCACCCTAGGTGGGTCCCACCCCACACGCCTAAAGGGTTTCCAAAACCCTCTTGGTCACTTGAATTATTCTTTTATAATAATTCCCAATGGGTCCTACCTATTTAGTTTTTCACATCCAATGTGATTCCACCTTTTAGAGTTTCACTATACCATATAGTGATTACTTAGAGAAATTAATGAATTTAATTATAAATTAAATTAAATATTTTAAGAAAGTCCTTGTGTGTGGGATCTAAAGGGATCTCCTATTTCCGGTTGTGGGACCAAGTACTCAACCTTTTGGTCAAAACATTGTTACGAGGAAACACCTTTCCTAAAACTCCATTAGGATCATAGAATGTTATCTAAGTTCTTGGACTTCCACCAATCACAATTAATGTCCATTAACACAATGTGATTAACCTCCAGAAATTAGAGAATTGCTTGTAAGTATCATCTCACAATATATTTACAAATAAATCATTCCACATTCCGATATCACTTGTAAGCTTCCGGGATTGGAACAATTCCATTGTCTTAGTCCCTAGCTTATGAATAGAACCCTTTCTCATGATTACTTTTTCATTGAACTGAACCTCCAAAACACTTTTGAAGAAACATTAGAAAAGAACTGACATATATATATATATATATATATTTATATATACTTTTCCATATTAAAAATATCAACTTCGATAAAAACCATTTTACCGAAAAGCACTAGTACTGGATTTAACAGTTCAATTCAACAAGTATCACCTTGATATTATTATCTCCAATTAAGGAGTTGTGGATTCCTTATTGAATGTTTACAATCTTCTCCAAACATTGTGTACATGTTGCGCCCCAAAATCCCACCTAACTTAATGTGAGACTTTGGCACGTGACTTAATCATTAATTCCATAACTTCTTATCATAAGCATTTAAGGCAATTCTAAAAACATGGACCTAAATTTTTTTTTTTCTCTTTAAATAAATGCAATCAAGTCCAATATCTGAAATAAATACTAAGACCTCATAATCAATTTAAAATCAACCTCTATGAATCTCCAGTCATAAACTCAAACTAACTATAAATCCATAATTTGTCTATTACAATTCTAAAATTCAAAATCCAAATATACTAGTGATCTAGTGTCCTGTGTATGGCCAGCAATCCAAGTTCCATTCTCCATCAGGATAGTCACCTGCTGGCTCTTCCTGCTCTTCCTCGTATTCTTCCTCTTCCCAAGGTCCTGGGGCACAAATGTCAAATCTAGCACCTGCCGACAACAACAGTCATCGGTTGAGTAACAAGTTACCCAGCGTATATACAAAATCCTGCCTAACAATATACGAGATTTGATAACAATATATTTTAAGATTCAACATCACAAGTGAACTCACAATATTTCAAAGTGCGGAAGCATAATTAAATTTGATTCTTACACCTGATTACTCATGCTTATTTCTCTTATTTATCTTGCCTATTTTTGTTCATGAATTTATTCAACAACATGCAATTGCAATAACTTAAAATAACTCTACCCCATATATCGGGTAGAGACTAACATATACCCTACTTTCTGAGGTACCACACAATATACACATTATCCGGTGTACACGGCTTGTCTACACATTATCCGGTGTATACGGCTTGTCTACACATTATCCGGTGTATACGGCTTGTCTACACATTCGCCGGTGCATACGGCTGGTTTTGCCTTGATCATAGGCTTGTGGGTACTCGGTCAGTGCAAAACTCAATCATGCTTAATGCTTGTGTCCTTGTGTACTTGCATATTACTTGTCATCTTGTTTATTCTCATCTTGTTCATGTATGGATTTCGTGAATCCGTGTGAATGAAATAAAATACTTGTAAATCATGCATAGATTTAAACATGCAAGGGTTCTCCTAAGTGATCAATATAAATCATAATTTGTCAAATAAAATAAGGGATAATTTTATTTACCGCGTCTAAATTTTTAATACGCATCTATAATCAAATAAGTCTCACAGGGCCTTAGTTTTCACAACACATAATGATCTCAAACAAACTTATAATAATTTCATCAATTCTGAACATCATCCACTTCCTCCATTCTCATCATTCATACACCACAAAATCAATCCCATTCCCCTTGTTGATATAGAATAAAAAAAAATCATAAACAACATCTTTTTCAAATAATTATCACAAGGAAATCACCATCTAAAATGTTCTCTATTCATCATATATATATTATCCATCAGATAACCAAGATCTAAAATTTTCTAACATCGTCTATAGATTTTTCAAGGGAAAATCCTGATTTAGAACATTACAAAAATCATCATATATATTTTCCATAAAAAAAAATCTGGGTATAAACATCGTAAAATCCTCATATATAATTTTCATCATAGTTTAAAACAATAAAAACATATTTACTATTGTCGTTCTTACTTTAGATCTATTTCTTCATCATATTTGTATCAATAATCCCTATATTGAGAGGAAGGAAGTCGTATTTACCTCTCACGATCGCTTCCCTACGATCAAACGTTTGCGAATGGGATGGATCTAAGCCTTTTTGTACTTTTTCCTTGCAACACCTTTGATTTCTCCTCTTGGATCTCTCCAAAACCCTTTTCTCTCACTCTCTTTAATAAGAACTCATAGGTTTTTTTTCTATTTTTCTCTCTAATAAGTTTTAGAATGATGAAATACCTAAAATCCATGAGTTAGGGTCTTTATATAGGCAATACCAGAGTTAGAAAGTGATAAGAACTGCTAAAACACTATTCACGGTTACTGTTCACGCGGTTACTGTTCATCGTATTTACAGTTTTACCACTACACTTTGAATAATTCTATAGAGCTCAATTCTTATCGGATTAACCTGAAATTTGACAGTTCAATTCAACAAGTATCACCTTGATATTATTATCTCCAATTAAGGAGTTATGGATTCCTTATTGAATGTTTACAATCTTCTCCAAACATTGTGTACATGACCCAACGTACCCGGAGTTAATCCTGTGTATTGGACATTGCCGATTGGCACATCAAAGCCTTATAGACAAATGTCTGAGAAGATGTTAACCTCTCAGGTCTAAGGACAATTTTTCAAATGGATAACCCTAATACAATCTGACAGTGTATTCCATAGGGTATCCACTAGTGACCCCGTTCAGTATTATGTACTTGTTACATATACTCACATGTTAGTCAAGAGTCACTACTCTCTGTGAATGAGATTCATCACACTATCTCATAGAACTACACATGTGCAAGCCATGATGAAGTACGGCGCCCAACCAGTACTCTAGAGGCTTCGAACAATATTAGGTTTACAAGGAACCGGAAAATCATATCTCCTCGCAACCTTTGCTTGATTTTCCTACAATGTTACCTATGAAACTTTATATCATCATCATATGAGACAGTAATTAATATAAATACCATTTATAGTTGGTTGTGTGAATATGATGCTTGTCTAATCAACATAGAAAAGTCTTTTATTAGCTTTTGAGCGCATTTATGTCCAACAGATACTAACCCCCAAGCCCTAAGACTATACAGAAAAAAAAAGAAATGAAGCGAAAGTCTAATTTAATTCAATTACATTATTGATATGTAGGGTAAATTAACAATTTTTAAAATTTCGGATAGGATTTTCTTAATTTTCTTTAAGTGATATTTATTATTTATTAGGACTTTCCTAACAAAACAAAATAAATACTCAAAATCCTAAATATGATCTCATCAAGCAAAAAGGAAAGTTTCATATATAATTAAAAAAATACCTATGATCTAATCATGGCCGAAATACATTATTTCATTTAAATTAAATAAAACAAAAATTTCTCACTTAAAAAAAATATATTAATTATTTTTAATAAATAAAAACAATTATAATAAAATGATCTCATCACTTTATAGGGTTTTAAAATTTTCGAATAAAATCTATTTATTAGAAAAACATTCATTAATTATTTTTAAACAATTAACTAATATTTTAAATGATCTAATCATTTAAAAGGTTTTAATAATAAAATTATTTATTACAAAAAGAAATTAAAAAAATGCACCAAGCTTGTTTTTTAAAATTATTTTATAATAATTATTATTATCAAATCTCATTCGATAAATAATAATTAAAAAATATTTATTTATTCTCATGAACAAATAAAAGAAAAAGATCTATATCTTAAAGACGAGCTAAAATAAATAAATAAAATCCATCACATGAATTCTTTTATTTATTTAATTAACCTTTAAAAAATGAAAAAAATCACTTCTTAACCATGAGCTCTGATACCACTTGAAGGGAGTCCAGATAAAAATATGTAGAAATCTGGGTCCCAAAGATCTTAACATCAAAGTAAACATTTAAAATTATAGACATTAAAGAAGAAAAATACCTCGGTGAATGATGTCCACCGGTGTCGGACAAAACAAAAGAACTTCAGAACTCTTTGTAGAGATTTCTCGAAGAAATAAACTCAGCTAGATCCTCGCTCTTCTCTATCTCTGCGAAGCTTTCAAATTTTTTCTTAACTTTATGAAGAATAGAACTATCTTTTGAATCAATCCTTAGAAGAAGATCCTTAGATGAAGAAGAGATGATGAAGTTCTAATAATTTAGAACCCCATAAGTAGCTCACGAAAATCCCTTGGAGTATTCTCCTCTCTCCCACACATTTTTCCTTTGTGGTGTATATATAGATGAATTTAATCAATTATCTTGCTAATTATTTTTTAGAGTTTCTAATGATGATAACACTTATCTTTATTAGACTCCTAGTCAATCCATAGGAAGTTTGTTATCACAAAACTTCTATAACAAGTTTCATTTTCTAAAAAGGACTCCTTAATTAAAAGGATATAACCAACTCCCTAAAAATTAGGGTTCATTGAACCTAGACAATCTAGATTCTCCATCAAAGGGGGCGTGGGCTTAATGGATGAGATTAGTGATTTTCTTTTTTCTTTTGTTTCTTCAAAACTAAGTAATTATCTAATCTCATTAGATAAGAGATAACTAACTAATAAATATCCAATAACCAAAATCCCTAAAATTTAGGAAAGATAAAGTAGGCGCCACATTGAGAGGTTAATCCCATGGGCGTGAGCCCACCTATAAGGTCCATTTTATTTTAGTTTTATGAATATAGGTCAAACTCATATTCCTTTATATTCAGTTGGTTAAATAATTATTATTTTATCTCTTTAAATTAGATTAACATTTAATCTAAAATGTAGATTAACATTTAATCTAAAATGTAGATTAACATTTAATCTATTAATATAGATTAACATTTAATCTATTATTATAGATTAACATTTAATCTATTTGTACGAGCTTGTATTTCTTTTATGAGCACCTCCACAGATTGCTCTGGGATATTCTAACCCTGGCTTACCCGGTGTTATCTCATTGACCCTTTAATAGGAAGGACATTGAAATTGTAAGTGACATGAGGTATCCATATTGCAATTGAATCTCAGTGAAAGAACATAAATCAAAAGGATCCCGCCACATGAACTAATGCATTCAAATAATTCTTCCATTAACATTATCCCTAACAGGCCTTCAAGATTAAGATACTATCTAACCCATAGCCTATGTTCATCATCCGGGGTTCCAAGACATTTGATTAAGCCATGAGAAACTATTTCTCAAGTTAAAATTTTTTGAAAAAATCTTTTATTAAATATAATAAATTTTATTAAAATTATATTTCAAATATATTTGATTTCAAAATCTCCTGCGCGGGCTTTTAGCTTAATGGATTGTCTTACCCCGGAACTTGGATAATCTCTCAATTTAATGAGCATGAATTTTTTGTCTAATATTCATCATGACTCGAATAACTTTCTGATTATCCAACTGTCACCTTATCGTAGTCCCTCAAGTAGAGAGTACTTAAGTGTAATTAAAACTGTCAGATCACTACTCAGTTATAAATGAACTCATTAGATCTAAGGATCATCAAATCTGTTCAATGTGAATGAGAGACCATCTATCTGATAATAGGTTTATGTAAGAGGTCTCTCATTGAATGCAATAAGTCAATGTATATTTAAACACCCATATGCCGATGTGTAGTCTTCACTACAATAGTTTGAGATAAAATTACATATCAACCATTAAGAACATTTAACTATTGTAGCAGCCATATAAGTGAAGTGCTTATCTTCACCCATAGCTGTGACTCTATAAGGTATAAGGAATTGAAAGCTATATCTACCTATGTCAGTCCATAACCAATCACATAGCTTTCCTACAATATATCTTAGGGACCGTGTTCGATATCTCATATCGTATATATCATCTCATGATCTTGGTCAATTACCCATAATGAATTCACAATAGATAAAGAAGATGTATTTCTTAATCTAATCAATAAAAATCTTACAATCTAAATGAATTTTCAGGGTATAATGTCCAACACTTACCGGGTTTGCCACCAGATAGGGAGATTGAGTTTGTAATTGATTTGACTCTACGCACAACACCCATCTCTAAGGCGCCGTATAGGATGGCTCTAGCAGAGTTGAAAGAGCTTAAGGAGTAGATTGAAGAGTAGCTCAATCTTGGATTCATTCGCCCAAGTATATCACCTTAGGGAGCTCCAGTTCTATTTTTGAAGAAGGATGGTTCAATGAGGATGTGCATCGACTATCGGCAATTGAACAAGGTCACCATCGAGAAAAAATATCATTTGTCAATGATCAATGACCTGTTTGATCAGTTGTAAGGAGCTAAGTATATCTCCAAGATCGACTTAAGGTCAGGTTCACATCAGTTGAAGATAAAGGCTGAAGATGTCCCCAAGTCTGCATTTAGAACCAGATTTGGGCCTTATGAGTTTTTAGTCATGTCTTTCGGTCTGACTAATGCAGCGGCAGCTTTTATGGACCTGATGAACCGAATATTTAGGCCAACTCTAGATCACTTTGTGATCGTATTTGTGGATGATATTCTGGTATACTCTAAAACACAAAAAGATCATGAAGACATCTTCAGATGACTCTAAATACACTAAAGGAACATCAATTGTACGCTAAATTGAGTAAATGTGAGTTTTGGCTTGAGAAAATTGCATTCCTAGGTCACATGGTGTCAGGAGAGGGTATTTATATGGATCCTTCCAAGATAGATGGAGTGGAAGGTTGGTAAATACCAAAGAGCATCACGGAAATCCAAAGTTTCTTAGGCCTCGCTGGGTATTATCGGAGATTTATTAAAAGATTTTCCAGCTTGGCAGCTCCACTCACTCATCTAACTTGGCAGAATGTTAGATTTGAATGGAATCAAAAGTGTGAAAAGAGTTTCCTTGATTTGAAGAAGCTGTAGAACCCCGGATCTTGATGGTATGGTGGTGAATAGTGTCTAAGGCTTGGAGCCTATTGTAAGGTCTTGAATGGTTATCAAGTTAATGAGAACCTTGATTTTGGTATATTGGGAGTATGATGTTTGATGACATATATTAAATCTTTAAAATATTTTTTGAAGTATATGGGTGTTTGGGATGAAGGAAGTAAGAGTATAGAATACTCATAAGTATAAAAAAGGGTTATGCATTAACATACCCTCAAATTTGAATAGCCTTAGTTTTGTCACCGCTTATCGGAATTGAGTGATTCTTGAATTTTTAAAAATTGTATTGAAACCCTCTTTAAGGTTCATGTTGACCATTTTTTCAGATTTTGATTCAGAGTTGAGTCAAAAGTTGGATTTCCGGAGTCGGGTCTGTTGAAAACTTGGGCTATTGAAATCCATTTTCAGACCAGTCAGCTTTAGAGCCTATTTAGGTAATTAAAAACTCAGAATTAGGAGTTGTCTATTAGACATAAAATTGTTCTCCTTTGAAAAAAGAGTCCAACGTAAGTTGAATCATTAAAATCTGATACGTGAGTCAAAAGTTATGGTCAAAATACCAAAGCGGGAAAACTCAACCCAATTAGAACATCCACTCGTCGCCGAGTGCCCTGAACTCGTCGACGAGTGAGGCAAACATAATGCGAAAAAACCCCACTTCTCGATGATTGTAACCCCCTCATCGACGAATGAAACCCCCTCATCAACGACTGGAACCTTCTCGTCGACGAGTACATCTGTAGGAATCGTGAGAAAGGGATGTTTAAAGGGTATATGCGTGATATTTTAACTCTAATCCTATAAATACCCAATTTTTATGGGATTAAAGGTTTTAAAACTTTAAGAAACATCTTGTGAGAGGAAAAGGGAGAGATCTAGGGTTTCCAAAAAGAGGTTTTCATTTGAGATCAAGAGGATCACGATTCTTGCATCCTAAGGCTTGGATCTCCTTCCTAAAAGCTTGGATCTTCTTTCTCACGCACGATTTCACTTCTCCAAGCATCTCAACCATCTCAAAGCTTGGAAAGCAAAGAGGTTTCAACTCTTCCAAAGTAAGAACATTCTACTATCTAGCTTTGTTGTAAAACAACTATTGGAAAAGATGATTGAATGTATGATGTTGAAAGGATTTTGTAAAGTTCAAACTAGAAATAAGGGTTTCAAATTTGGGGATTTTATCAAGGTCAATGGTAAAGTTATTTTTGGGATATTACTTTTAAATAAAACATAATGTGGGTATGGTGTTGATGAAATAGGCTTAATGGCCAAGGTTATTGTGATGTAATGCTATGAATGAAGATGTTTCATGGTTTTTAGGATTTTTCCAAGTGTTCTATGTTGCTAATAAGTCTTATATGAACATGTATGAAATGTTTAAGGCTTACGAAGTATATTGTGATTCTCACAAGCACTCCATGCACTCTACACTTTACACAACCGAAGTTTTCTCATAAGCATGGTATTTCAAGAATCATAAGAAAGGTTTTCAAAGGAAATTCATTAGAAGAAGCATAAATGCATAAACATTGACAAAGCCAAACTTTGGGTTGACATTTCTAAGATCGGTTACCTCATGCTTACAAGGATCAAGTCTAAGATCTTGCATAAACTCCAAGGATCATAAGTCTCGCAAGGCTTTCAAAAACTCGTTAGAAATGCATAAGTCTAAGATCTTGCATAAGTCTCCAAGTATCATAAGCTCACAAGAACAAGCTCACAAGAACTCGGAACCTCACAAAAAGCTCATAAGAACTCAAAGCTCACAAGAAAGTTCATAAGAACTCGAAGCTCACTTGAAAGCACATAAGAACTCAAAAGCTCATAAGAAACTCATAAGAACTCACGAGGCTTATAAGCATTCATAAGAACTCATAAGCATGAACAAGGAGGTTTGTTTTACATGAAAAATAAGTTTTGATGAAAAGTTTTCCATGACAGGTTTTAAGCATGAATTTTGTGATTAGTATTATTTTAAATGCTTGTATGTGGTATTCTTGTTATTATAGTACTGTTAGTTAGTAGTTTGTGCTCGCAGAGTAGTCCATGCTCAGTCGTACATTTTATGTCAGTAGGTCAGTTCGATATCCCCAACCCGGAACTGTAACGCCCCGAAATACCCCCTAGGAGTTTAGGGATATTTTAGGTGTCACACTACGTACCTATCAAACCATCCTGTAATGCACAAGATAAAATGTAGTACTAACAACAATAATCAGAGCGCGGAAGCTACCATATATGCGGAAGCGTAAACAAATTTTCATTTCTTCTGATGATCCAAAATAGTATTCCAAGTTAACATAAATACAAGACATGTCTAAGTCTAAGGTGGACAGGCCCACCTATCAAAATACACCAAACCCTCTCATACTCTCCCCTCAACAGTAGTCGAGGTATGGCCACGCATCGAGGTCTCGGTCCGCCTGAGACTGTAATGGGATAGCCGACTCTCTCTCCTCTGTATACTCTTCTTCGACCCAAGGCTCCGGGTCGAGGGCTCCCTCAGTACCTGCCGACATGAAAGTACGGCTGAGCATGGAATACTCAGCGAGTACAAGCTACTAGCAGACCATAACAATAATAAAACACACAATAGTAATATCATACAAGCAGTAATAGAAACATCACAAAGAAACAGTATAGGGCATAACACAATACAAGCATCCTGACGTGCGTACATGAATGCGAAAACGCCGATAAAACTCATGCTTGAAAACCCCTGTCATGTCCCGGTATGCCTCATAGAAATCATGTATGCGTGCATGCATGAATGCATGATCATCATCTTGTAAACCTCCATCTTGTAACTTATGAGCCAGAGGCTAGCACCCGAATCTCCCTGGGCTGCCAACCTCCTTGATATGCAATGCACTTGTGAGCCAGAGGTTAGTACCCGAATCCTCCCTGGGCTACCAACCTCCTTGTTATGAAATGCACTTGTGAGCCAGAGGTTAGTACCCGAATCCTCCCTGGGCTACCAACCTCCTTGTTATGCAATGCACTTGTGAGCCAGAGGCTAGCACCCGAATCCTCCCTGGGCTACCAACCTCCTTGTTATGAAATGCACTTGTGAGCCAGAGGCTAGTACCCGAATGTCCCTGGGCTACCAACCTCCTTGTTATGAAATGCACTTGTGTTCATTATATGCACATGCTCTTGAAATCTCGGTTCATGCTATCATGCGTGCTCGTGTACGTGTCCATAGTGACAATCATGATAATGGAAATAACCAAAATATGACATTTCAATTCAATTCATGATATGAACATAGGTAACATAAGTAGTTTGCATAACATTTGATCAATTTATCGTTTATAAGAACGCATGCATAAAACCCATTTCCATATCCTTCATTGAGATTATTTATTCATAGTTTAGGCATTTTGTCAAACACTTCCATACATTATTCCTTAGTAGTTTATCTCCTTCTTTTAAATGCATATTTTCCATTCAATCACACAATGGTAAGTTTTTTATTTGTACAATGCCCATCCTCCATTTTCCAATCCACAACCCACACATCATACATCACACATTCGGCATCCAATCGCCGTATCCAACCTCCATCCAAGCATTCCTACCCTTTCTTTATCTTGTTTATATTTGTTATAGATGACACATTTTGCAAGGAATACAACACACTAACAAGAATCATATTTCATAAGGAAAACCTAGATTTTATTGCTAGGGTAAGTTAGTAGGGTGTACTAACCTTAAATCAAGGCTTGATCCTTGGTAGAAACCTTGATTGAAGCTTCAACTTGAAAGAAGAACACCTTTGCTTGAAGGAGACTTGAGTTGGGGAAGAAACCCCTTTCAAAAACGTGCTTGGGTTGCTGCCCTAGCTTGGAGAATGGTTCACACACGAGCTTGAGCCTCGATTTTGAAGCAACTCGAGTTGGGGTGAGCTATGGTTCTTAAACCCCCTTTGATTTCCTTCTCAAAACCAAACCCTAGGTTAGAGCTTTCTCCTCTTCTCTCTCTATCTCTCAAAATCCCTCAAATGTTGTAAGTGAGGCCTCAAAGGGTCGAGCAAACCCTTATGGGTAAGGGTTTAACACCCAAAAGACGAAAACGCCCTTACTGAAATTTCTGCAAAAACGCGAAGACCGAGCGATCGGTGGTTATGACCGATCGATCGGTTGCCTACCGAGCGATCGGTGTTTATGACCGATCGACCGGTCAAAAACTCACTCTCTGGAAAATTTCCCCATACAAAATTTCTGACCGCGCGATAGCTACCGATCGATCGGTTATGGACCGATCGATCGCTGACTGGACCGAGCGATCGGTTCTCTGTATGTCTGGACTGTTTTGACCATATCTTTTGACTCGCTCGTCGGATTTCGACGATTCAACTTGCGTTGGGTTCGTCTTTCGAAAACGCACATTTCTGACGTTTCGGAATTTCTGATTTCTCCCTTATTTATTAATTAGACTACAAAAACGGCCAATTAGCTACGAAGGTGCTATTCATTAAGGATGAAAAAGTTCGGGGTGCTACAGGAACCATGGGTTGAAGAAGAGTATGGGGAAGAAAGGGATCTGTATATCCCGATGCAGTCATAGGAGGATAGAGACTTAAATAGGTGACCCTATCTAGACTACTGCTGAGTGAGAGACTGTGAGGTTTCTTTTTGTATTTTGATAGGTGGGCATGTCCACCTCTACTTTCGTCATGTATGTACAAACTTGGAATATAGAGTATGTATAGAAAAAGAAATTTTGGGTTATGCTTCCGCACTTTGATATAAGCTTCCGATCTATTTATGATTCTATTATGTTATGCCTTGGGTATTATTACAGGATGGTTTGGTATCGAACATGGCACATCACGAGCCAAAGTATCCCTAACTCCCAGGAGGTATATTGGGTCGTGACCGAGGTAGTATCAAAGCCTAGGCTTTAGTTTTAGGGTCACTTAGAGTCTGATATCATGATGGAAACAAGGCATTAGGTTGAGAAATGAGTTGTATTCCAAGTATAGACTAATCATTTAGTCTTAGTCCATAACCGGTTGAAACCCAACCGAACTTAGTATCCTATGCTAGAACTACAAATTGTATGGTTATCTATTGCAATGTATACCTTGATGTATTACTATTATGTACCCTATGAATATAAAATGAGCTTGAGGTTATGATTGAAATGGAATTGGTTGCCAAGTTAGACTCATGTTCTGCTACTGTTCTCAGGATTTATCATGAGACGTGGCGGTAGGGGTCGCTGTCGCTTCCCAAAATACCCCCTAGGAGTTTAGGGATACTTTAGGCATGACTATACGTACCTGCCAAACCATCCTGTCATCAACAAGATAATTACAATACTAAAACAATGATAATCAGAGCGTGGAAGCTAAACATAAATGCGGAAGCGTAAACTAACTTTTTCTTTTCTCCTAAGATTTCCAAAATGGTATTCCAAGTTAACATATATACAAAACATGTCTAAGTCTAAGGTGGACAGGCCCACCTATCAAAATGTCAAAATACATAAACACCCTCTCGTACTCTCCCCTCAACAATAGTCGAGGTACGGCCACACGTCAAGGTCTCGGTCTGCCTAATACTACAGTGGGATAGACGGCTCTCTCTCCTCTATATACTCTTCCTCGACCCAAGGCTCCGGGTCGAGGGCTTCCTCGGTACCTGCAGACATGAAAGTACGGCTGAGCTTGGAATACTCAGCGAGTACAAGCTACTAGCTAACCATAACATTAAATAAATACGCAAAGAGTAATTCAATACCAATCATCAATTCAAGGCAATAGTAAGATCCTAGAATTAAACAATATTAAACATGGAGCAAAATTATCATTTTGATGTACACGCATGAATGCAAAAACGCCGATAAAACTCATGCTTGAAAACCCGTTTCCATGTCTCGGTATGCCTTGTAGAAATCATGTATGCGTGCATGCATGAATGTCTTATCATCATCTTGTAAACTTGCATCTTGTAACTTGTGAGCCAGAGGCTAGCACCCGAATCTTCCTGGGCTGCCAACCTCCTTGATATGTGGTTTTCTTGTGAGCCAGAGGCTAGTACCCGAATGTCCCTGGGCTACCAACCTCCTTGACAATATGTGATTTTTATTACTTGTTTAGTTTTCTTGTGAGCCAGAGGCTAGTACCCGAATCTCCCTGGGCTACCAACCTCCTTGACATGCAATGTTTTCTTGTTGATTTATTATATGCATATGCTCTTGAAAAGCTCGGTTCATGCAACATGTGTGCTCGTGTGCGTGCCAATAGTGACAATCCTAATGACATGCTTGGATGAGGGGATCACATAAGCATAGCATTCCCATTTTGAATATAGACATAAAGGAATATGGATAACATGTAGGGCATTCGATCAAGGTAGGCATTTAGACATAATTAGCTCAATACATGCTTTCATAACTCCAGTTCATTTATTCAATACGTCATTTAAGCATTTTATCAAACACTTGGTGTGCAATCCCCTTTCCTAGTCATTTTGTTTCGATTTCTTAATGCATATTTTTCATCACACCACACAAAATGTATTTATTATGTTTGAAGTGCCCATCCACCATTTTCCAATACCCATTCATCAACCAACACGGCATCCAATCACCTCAACCCATTTCATCCATTCATACATCCCACATTCATTCACATTATCTTGTTTAGGTTTTGAATGCATAGTATGTTTCCAAGGAAAAGGGAATACAACATCAACATCATGATTTTAAAAGAAGAAAGCCTAGAGTATTGCTAGAGAAGTTAGTAGAGTGTACTAACCTTGAAGATCAAGCTTGATCTTTGAGGAATCCTTTGATTGAGGATGGTTCCAGCTTGGAATCCTTCAAGCTTGCTCCCTTGATCTCAATCCCAAAGCCCTCTTTGGATTTTGCCTTCAATCTCTCCTTCTTGTTTTTCCTTTCTTCCTCTCCTATAGGTTTAGGAAATACCCCAAATGGAATCCCTAAACAAGAGAAGGGTTTAAAACCCCCAATTTCGGAACCTGCTACCGCATGCGATCGATCGCGCACTTATCTGTGATCGATCGCAGGTCCTTGCGATCGATCGCACATTAATGCGATCTGTCGCGACCCAAAACCCACCCTAGGAGTTAGAGTGAACTTTGGACGACAAATCATGACTTGCTTGACAACTAACCTGAAAAACCCACAGAGCATATACAATAAAGGATATAAACAGCGGAAACATACTCTAACATAGCACAGCGGAAGACTACCAAACCTCTATGTATATACATACGCAAATCCAAGTTTATACAAAAAGTCTCCAAAAGAAAGTGCGGACATGCCCGCCAAAATACATGAATCTAACTCTCATCTCACCCACAGCTAATCCACTCAGAATCTAATCACCACCTACTGATAACCCTCTACGGGAGGTTCCTCCAAAGGCTCCTCGACGTACTCCTCTTCCACCTATGGACCAGGAGCACAAACATCAAATGGAGCAGCAGCTCCCTCAGAACCTGCCGACATAAGAAGTACGGCTGAGCATGGAATACTCAGCGGGTACTAAATACTAACCAACAATTATAGCATAGAAATAGCAATACATAATCAGGAGCAATTCATATATGTCAAACGGAAACAATTCACATCATACAAGGAAGTAAAGCAGTTTATAATCATGCTTGTAATTCGTAGAAAACCGATAAATCCTCTTGAAACATCGTGCACTTGACTTGACTTGAAATATCTTTTTGTACTTGAAAGCTTGTCATGTCTATCTTGCTTGATTCTTGTATGTCGTGTCATGTCATGCATGTCATGCGTGCTTGCTTGTGATCATGTAACTTGTGAGATATCCTTGTGAGATGTCCTTGTGAGATGCCTTGAGAGGGAAGGGAGACCCTTCTTTATGCAATGCACTTGCGAGGGGAGGGAGACCCTTCTTTATGATATGTATGTACTTGCGAGGGAAGGGAGACCCTTCTTTATGATATGTATGTACTTGCGAGGGAAGAGAGACCCTTCTTCATGATATGCACTTGTGAGTGAGGGGAGACCCCTCGTGGAATGTTGGTTCTTGTCTTCTTGTGAAAAGCGAGGTAAAACATATCTTAGGATATGTCCCACCTCTAACCATGTTCTTGAAAACCTCGATAAATCATGCCATGCATGCCGTGCTCGTGGGAACCGTGTACATACTTGCATTTAAATTTAAACATGACCATTGGGTAATTTCACAACACATATAGCGTCAAAGATTAAGCAATTCAATATTCATAGCATTTAGGGAAAACAGGAAACACACTATCATAGGCCCTAGTAATATTCAGAATTTATTAGGCATGCATTTCCTAATTTACAGCTCACTGTATTCACCTTGGCATTTCATCAAACATGGTGTGTTCATTATGGATTTACCCTACAATATGCTTTTCTAGATGGTTTTACTCAATCATACATGTATGTTTATTATTGGAACAATGCCCTTCCCCGTTTTAATCATCACCACACAACCACTGGCATCCAATCGCCCCTTACATCTCCATTCACCATTCACCATTACCATTTACCATTCACCATTCATCCATTCATCCATCTCATAGCACATGTGTAAATAAAGGAAATCAAAAGAAAAGAAGGGGAAAGAGGAAGTATAACTAGGAGGGTAGTAAGAAGCACCGACCTTGAAGAAATGAGGAAGAAACCCTCTTTCCAAATGACTGTGAGTTGCTGCCCTAGCTTGGATTGCGAGCTCCACAATGCCTGAACCGAAATCTTGAAGAAAACGGGTTTGAGGTTGATCTAGGGTTTCAAACCCTTTGATTTCTCTCTCAAATGGAAACCCTAGGTTGGAATCGCCTTCTCCTCTTTCTTCTATTCTCTCAAACTCTCTAAGTGTCGAATGATGCCCTAAAGGCTCGGGTTAAACTCTTAAGGTAAGAGTGAACTGACCAAAAGACCGTAATACCCTTACTGGGATTTCTGTGAATAGTGCTGTGAATAGTGCCAACTCGTGGTGCTGTAAATAGTGCCAACTCGTGGTGCTGTGAATAGTGTCAACTCGTGGTCCGTGAATAGTGCTAACTCGTGGTGTTGTGAATAGTGCAAACTCGTGGTGCTGTGAATAGTGTCAACTCGTGGTCCGTGAATAGTGCCAACTCGTGGTGTTGTGAATAGTGCAAACTCGTGGTGCTGTGAATAGTGTCAACTCGTGGTCCGTGAATAGTGCCAACTCGTGGTCCGTGAATAGTGCCAACTCGTGGTGTTGTGAATAGTGCAAACTCGTGGTGCTGTGAATAGTGTCAACTCGTGGTCCGTGAATAGTGCAAACTCGTGGTGCTGTGAATAGTATCAACTCGTGGTCCGTGAATAGTGCAAACTCGTGGTGCTGTGAATAGTGTCAACTCGTGGTCCGTGAATAGTGCAAACTCGTGGTGCTGTGAATAGTGTCAACTCGTGGTCTGTGAATAGTGCCAACTCGTGGTGTTGTGAATAGTGCAAACTCGTGGTGCTGTGAATAGTGTCAACTCGTGGTCCGTGAATAGTGCCAACTCGTGGTCCGTGAATAGTGCCAACTCGTGGTGTTGTGAATAGTGCAAACTCGTGGTCCGTGAATAGTGCAAACTCGTGGTGCTGTGAATAGTGTCAACTCGTGGTCCGTGAATAGTGCCAACTCGTGGTGCTGTGAATAGTGCTGAATACGTTGTCCGTTGTCTTATGTACAGCGTGCCCGTGGTGAGTTGTACAACGTGCCCGTGGTGAGTTGTACAACGAATGCACAAAGTATACGTTATCAGAGTACGTTGTCTGTGCTACGTTATCAGAGTACGACGTCAGAGCACGTCCTTAGTGCCTTCCGAGCTACGTCCTTAGTGCATAACCGAGCTACGTTTTCCTACAGGTTCAGACTGTTTTGGCCATATCTTTTGACTCGTTCATCCGATTTTGACGATTCAACTTGCGTTGTGTTCGTACTTCGAAGAGGAACATTTTTGACGTTTCAAAATTTTCAATTTCTTCCTTATTTATTAATTATACCTCTTAAAAATGGAAAATGACAACGAAAGTGTCATGTATTAAGCATGAAAAGGTCTGGGGCTCTACATGATCTATCGCACATGAACCCGAATACATTGGTCTGATTTTCCTTTGTATGCGATCGATCGCACATTCTTGCGATCGATCGCAGATCACTGCGATCTGTCACACAGCGATCCCCATCTATCGCATATGGTCCCGAGACCTTGGGACCTATTTCACCTGCATGTGATCGATCGCACCCAAACCTGTGATCGATCGCACATCCCAGATTTTGTTGTTTTCTTCCATTTTCCTTTACTTTGGTAATTCGACCATAACTTGTGACTCAGTTGTCCGATTTGGACGATTCAACTTGCGTTGGATTCTTCTTTCAAAGGGGAACATTCTTGATGTTTTATAATTTCCAATTATTTCTTTATTTATTGACCAAATTACCCCTAAATTCGACTGATCTGCAAATGGGTTTCAGTAACTTGAGTTTTCGATATGTCCAACTTAGGAATACTACTTCCTAACACTTAGAGTTTCTTTAATTTTTTTCCATTTCATAGAAATAGGAGGATTACAAAGGCAAAATGCCTCGGCACGGTTTTTATTTTATTTTTATACATGGCAAAAGTTCCGGGGTTCTACAGTCGCGGTTACCAGACTAGGGGAAATCATCACCATGCTAACAGCTCGACAGCCTGCTGCTATTACAGCATTGGTGCATCCACCTCCTCCACATAACACCTCAGGACTCGAGGCATTCAGAAGGCTTCATCCACCTACCTTCTATGGGACTACAGATCCCATGGTTGTAGAGGTATGTATTTTGCAACTAGAGAAGATCTTTCATGCTCTACGCTACACAGATGAGCAAAGAGTAGATTGGACAGCCTTCATGATGGAAGGAGAAACCGATCATTGGTGGAGAGCAGCATTGAGACAGAGAGACACTGCTAGGTTGGGAGAGTAGTGGACTTGGGGTGAATTTCTTAATGCCTTCTATGGGTAGTACTTCTCCAAAATTTTTAGGAAACAGAAGGAGATGGAGTTCATGTCCCTAGTGTAAGGAGATATGAGTGTGCCCAAGTATGAGGCCAAGTTTGTTGAGTTGTCCTGATTCGCACCACACTTGATCGTGATGGAGGAGATGCGAGTCAAGAAGTTTGAGACTTCATCAAAGGCCGAGTGTCTATACTCCAGGTGGAATCTTAGAGGGAGATTGTGGGAAAGGCGAGGATCGCCAAGAGGAACTCGGAGGAGTTTCTTAAGAGAAGAGAAAGTAGCTTTGGGAGAGCCATGTATAGGGGTCAGTCCAGTGGCTCAGTACCACCAGAGAAGAGGGTCAGGATTTTGCCTTATTCAGCTCCTAGGCCTACACTGACACAGAGGTCTCCTTTTGCACCACCAGCACCTCGTCCTACTACTTCGCAGGCACCTCGCCCCACTTTTTCTCAGGGCACCAGATATGTACCGTCTACATCCTCATCATGTTTTGAGGAGTGTGATTATTGTGGCTGGAGACACTCTTCTGGAGATTGTCGGAGAGCATCGGGTGGGTGTTTCCACTGTGGCGAGCAGGGCCACATGATTAAAGATTGCCCACGCTGGCAGTCACGGGTTCAACCTCAGGGGAGCAGGCCCCCATTTCGGTAGAATGCTCCACCAGGGTCTTCACAGGCTTCTAAATATGACCCGCACGGCCCACACAGACCACACAGCAGCCTCGCAAGGCAAATCAGGGTCGTGTCTTTGCCTTGACTAAGAGAGACGCACCAGCATCTGACGATGTTGTGTAAGGTACACGAAAATCTTAAAATTTTCAAGTATGAATGGATGTTGTAGAAAGTATGTGTTTGCGTATGTGTATATTATATTACTTAATCTCTATGTATGTTTTGCTTGAAATTTATTAATTTAGCTAATTACAATGCACATGCGTATTGCTAGTAAATGAGTGTTTAGCTCGTGTGTTAATTGACATGGGATCGACACATTCCTTTGTGTCACCTAGCTTCGCCAAAGGTTTCGCGTTTGAGCTGAGTTGCCTACGTCATGAGTTAACCATTTCGACTCCACTTGGCAATTCAGTTGATACAGATCGGGGATACCAGAATTGTATAGTTCAAGTCGGGCAGTATGATTTGCCGATTGATCTGATCATCCTGGAGTTTCAAGACTTGGACTTCAATGTTATTCTTGGGATGGATTGGTTAGTTGCACACCACGGGCATGTGGCTTGTTTTGAAAAGATGGTAAAATTTAAGCCAGAGGGCGTCAAGCCATTCCACTTTCATGGATTTCGAAGGAGAGATATAGCCCGTTTAGCGGCTCTAAGTCTTGCAAATCTAGAGGCACGAGACTCCTTAGCCATCCCGGTTGTGAGTGAGTATTTGGATGTATTTCTCGAGAACTTACCGGGATTGCCTCCAGATAGGGAGATAGAGTTTGCAATAGAGCTTGCTCCAGGAACGGCTCCAATTTCTAAGGTTCTATACAGAATGGCCCCAACTGAACTTAAAGAATTAAAGGAGCAAATTGATGAGTTGCAACAACTTGGTTTCATCCGATCAAGTGTATCACCATGGGGAGCACCAGTACTCTTCATGAAGAAGAAGGATGGGTCGATGAGGATGTGGATCGACTATAGACAGTTGAAAAATGTTACCATCTAGAATCGTTATCCATTACCATGGATAGACGATTTGTTCAACCAACTGAAGGGAGCAAGGTTCTTTTCCAAGATTAATCTCCGATTCAACTATCATCAGTTAAAGATCAATGCCAAAGATGTTCCAAAGACTGCGTTTAGGACTCGGTACGGACACTACAAGTTCCTAGTTATGCCTTTTGGTCTAATGAATGCACCGGCGGTGTTAATGGATTTGATGAACTGGGTGTTCAAACCTTGTCTTGACAGATGTGTCATCGTCTTTGTTGACGATATCTTAGTGTATTCCCCGACGCGAGAGGATCATGATCGAGACCTTCGCCTTACACTTGAGACTCTTCGAGAGTATAGACTGTATGCCAAGTTGAGTAAGTACGAATTTTGGTTGGAGAAAGTGGCGTTCCTTGGCCATGTGGTATCTACCGAGAGTATTTCAATAGACCCAGCAAAGATCGAAGTAGTGATGAAATGGGAGAAACCCAAGAGTGTTACCAAGATACGCAGCTTCCTCAGTTTGGCAAGGTACTATAGGAGATTCGTAGAGGGGTTCTCCAACTTAGTGGCTCCACTCACATATTTGATGTAGAAGATTGCGAAGTTCGCTTGGAGTGACAAATGCGAAGCAAGTGTTGTAGAGTTGAAGAAGAGGCTTACTACGGTCCCCGTTCTCACAGTGCCATCTGGGAGTGGAGGTTTCGTGGTCTACAGTGATGCCTCGAATATAGGGCTACGATGTGTTCTTATACAGCGCGGGAATGTCATCGCCTATGCTTCCTGGTAGTTGAAGGACCATGAAAAGAACTATCCTACTCATGACTTGGAGTTAGCCACGGTGGTATTCGCATTAAAGATTTGGTGGCATTATCTTTATGGGGAAAAGTTTGATGTTTTCACGGATCACAAAAGCTTAAAATATCTGTTTTCCCAAAAGGAGTTGAATATGCGACATCGTCGATGAATGAAATTCTTGAAGGACTATGAATGTTCTATCCTGTACCATCCGGGTAAAGCTAATGTGGTAGCAGATGCTTTGAGCAGGAAACCTACTGGACTTGTAGCTCACATGATGATTCATGAGTGGGAGATGTTGGAGGTCATATCTTATCGTAACCTCGATACCAGCTTCAGTATTCCTACATTTGGGCTAGTCATGGCTAATCGTACAGTTAGGCCTTATGTCCAAATTCGGATCCGAGAGTTGTAGAATTCGGATCCGAGAGTTGTAGGATTCGGATGTGGAGCTACTTGATAACAGAGATAAAGCGGTTAGCAAAGGAAGTGATGAGTTCTCCTTGAACGGTAATGGAGCGATCACATTTAAAGGAAGGTTATGTGTTCCTGCGGATGCGGAGTTGAAGAGCGAGATCTTAAGCGAAGCTCACCGGTCCAAATACACTGTGCATCCTGGTGGTACGAAGATGTACCAGAATCTAAAGAAGCACTATTGGTGGAAGAACATGAAGAGGGAAGTCGCCAAGTATGTGTCAAGATGCTTGGAATGCCAAGAGGTAAAGGCCGAGCATATGAGACCAGTAGGACTTTTGCAATCCCTTCTTATTCCCGAGTGGAAATGGGAGAACATCTCCATGGATTTCATCGTTGGGTTGCCAAGGACAGTGAAAAACTTTGATGCAATTTGGATAGTGGTTGATCGTTTGACAAAGTCCACTCATTTCTTGCCTTATTGGACTACGTTCAACGTGAACCAGCTAATGGCATTGTATATCAAAGAAGTGGTTCAGTTGCACGGGGTGCCAGTAAGTATTGTTTTAGACAGGGATCCGAGATTCACTTCTAGGTTCTGGAAGAGCTTTCAGAGCGCAATGGGTTCCCGTTTAGACTTTAGCACCGTCTTTCATCCTCAAACAGATGGGCAGATCGAGAGGGTGAACCAGATTATAGAGGACATACTCCGAGCTTGCATGTTGGACTTCAAAGGCAGTTGAGATGATCACTTGCTGTTGGTGGAGTTTGCCTACAATAACAGTTATCAGGCGAGTATCCAAATCGCACATTTCGAGGCCTTGTATGATCGAAGTTGTATCCTCTATACTGGGATGAAGTTAGAGAGAGGAAGATATTGGGTCCTGAGTTGATCGAGCAGACTGCAGACCGAGTCAAGATCATTAGGGAGAAGTTGAAGACTGCTCAAGACAGGCAGAAAAGCTATGTCAACAATCGTAGGTGAGATCTTGAGTTCCGTGTTGGCGATATGGTATTTGTTAAGGTTTCAACGACAAAGGGTGTTATGAGGTTTGGCAAAAGAGGAAAGCTTAGCCCGAGGTATGTGGGTCCTTTTGAGATCGTCACCCGAGTTGGTGAGGTTGCTTATTAGGTTGCTTTACTCACTCACATGGCTGAAATTCACAACGTATTCCATGTGTCTATGCTTCTAAAATACATTCCGGATCCTTCTCATGTGATCAACCTTGATCCGTTGGAAATCCGGGAGGATCTCACATTAGTGGAAGAGCCGGTTCAAATTTTGGACCGTAGAGATCAAGTTTTGCGCAACAAGGTTATTCCTTTGGTTCTTGTTCGATGGCAACATCATGCTAGAGAAGAAGCTACGTGGGAGCGCGAAGCCGAAGTAAAAGAAAAGTACCCTCATTTGTTTGTATGATTGAGGTTTTCATGTAAATTTTATTTTATTTTATTATCCCTATGTATCGTTCTAATTTCAAGGACAAAATTTCTGTATGGGGGGAGGATGTAAAACCCCGGATCTTTGATGGTATGGTGGTGAATAGTGTCTAAGGCTTAGAGCCTATTGTAAGGTCTTGAATGGTTATTAAGCTAATGAGAACCTTGGTTTTGGTATATTGGGAGTATGATGTTTGATGACATATATTAAAGCTTTAAGAATACTATTTTAAGTATATGGGTGTATGGGATGAAGGAAGTAAGAGTATAGAATACTCATAAGTATCAACAATGGTTATGCATTAACATACCCTCAACTTTGAATAGCCTTAGTTTTGTCACCGCTTATTGGAATCGAGTGATTCTTGAAGTTTTAGAAAGATATTGAAACCTTCTTCGAGATTCATGTTGACCACTTTTTCAGATTTTGAGTCAGAGTTGAGTCAAAAGTTGGATTTTCAGAGTCGGGTCTCTTGAAAACTTGGGCTACTGAAATCCATTTCTAAACTAGTCAGCTTTAGAGCCCATTTAGGTAATTAAAAACTTAGAATTTAGAGTTGTTTTTTCAATAGAAAATTACTCCCCTTTGAAATATGAGTTCAATGCAAGTTGAATCGTCAAAATCCGATAAGTGAGTCAAAAGTTATGATCAAAATACCAAAGCGGAAAACACTCAACCTAGTCAGGACATCCACTTGTCGCCGAGTGCCTTGAACTCATTGAAGAGTTAGGCAAACATAATACGAAAAAATCCCACTCGTCGATGATTGTAACCCCCTCATCGAAGAATGGAACCCACTTATTGACGACTGGAACCTTCTTGTCGATGAGTACATCCGTAGGAATCGCGAGAAAGGGATTTTTAAAAGGTATATGCGTGATTTTTCAACTCTAATCCTATAAATACCCAATTTTTTTGGGATTAAAGGTTTTAACACTTTGAGAAACATCTTGTGAGAGAAAAAGGGAGACATCTAGGGTTTCCAAAAGGGGTTTTCATTTGAGATCAAGAGGAGCACGATTCTTGCATCCTAAGGCTTGGATCTCCTTCCTAAAAGCTTGGATCTTCTTCCTCAAGCACGATTTCACTTCTCCAAGCTTCTCAACCATCTCAAAGCTTGGAAAGCAAAGGGGTTTCAACCCTTTCAAAGTAAGAACATTCTACTATCTAGCTTTGTTGTAGAACAACTATTGGAAAAGATGATTGAATGTATGATGTTGAACAGATTTTGTAATATTCAACCTAGAAATAAGGGTTTCAAATTTGGGGATTTTCTCAAGGTCAATGGTAAAGTTATTTTTGGGATATTACTTTTAAATAAAACATGATGTGGGTATGATGTTGATGAAATAGGCTTAATGGCCAAGATTATTGTGATGTAATCCTATGAATGAAGATGTTCCATGGTTTTTAGGATTTTTCCAAGTATACTATGTTGCTAATATGTCTTATATGAACCTGTATGAAATGTTTAAGGCTTACTAAGTATATTATCATTCTCACAAGCACTCCATGCACTCAACGCTTTACACAACCGAATTTTTCTCATAAGCATAAGAAAAGTTTTCAAAGGAAATTCCTAAGAAGAAGCATAATTGTATAAACATTGACAAAGCCAAACTTTGGGTTGACATTTCTAAGATCGGTTACCTCATGCTCACAAGGATAAAGTCTAAGATCTTGTATAAACTCCAAGGATCATAAGTCTTGTAAGGATTTCAAGAACTCGTAAAAAATGCTTAAGTCTAAGATCTTGCATAAGTCTTCAAGGATCATAAGCTCACAAGAACAAGCTCACAAAAAGCTCATAAGAACTCGAAGCTCATAAGAAAGCTCATAAGAACTTGAAGCTCACATGAAAGCTCATAAGAACTCACGAGGCTCATAAGCATTCATAAGAACTCATAAGCATGAACCAGGAGGTTTGTTTTACATGAAAAATAAGTTTTGATGAAAAGTTTTCCATGACAGGTTTTAAGCATGAATTTTTTGATTAGTATTCTTTTAAATGCTTGTATGTGGTATTCTTGTTATTATAGTAATGTTAGCTAGTAGTTTGTGCTCGCTGAATATTCCATGCTCAGCCGTACATTTTATGTGGGCAGGTCAATTCGACATCCCCAACTCGGAGCTATGGGTTGAAGAAGAGTACGGGGAAGAAAGGGATCCACCTATCCTGATGCAGTTACAGAAGGATAGAGATGTAGATAGGTGGCCCTATCTAGACTACTGCTGAGTGAGAGACTGCGAGGTTCTTTTTGTATTTGGATAGGTGGGCATGTCCACCTCTACTTTCGTCATATATGTACAAACTTGGAATACATAGTATATATAGAAAAATAAATTTTGGGTTACGCTTCCGCACTATTTATGATTCTATTATGTTATGCCTTGGGTATTATTATAGGATGGTTTGGTATCGGACATGGCACATCACGAGCCAAAGTATCCCTAACTCTCAGGGGGTATTTTGGGTTTCTCAACAGAAGCGTCTCACAACTACTCCCATCTTGACTGTACCATCGAGCATCGGAGGTTTTGTAGTGTACAATAATGCCTCACTGATTGGGTTAGGGTGTGTTCTTATACAACACTGGAAGGTGATTGCCTATGCTTCCCAGCAGTTGAAAGACCATGAGAAGAACTACCCTACCCATGACTTGGAGTTAGCAGCGGTTGTCTTTACTCTGAGAATCTGGAGACATTACATGTACGGTGAACAGTTTTAGGTATTCACCGATCACAAAAGTCTAAAATATTTGTTCTCACAGAAAGAGTTGAACTTGAGGTAATGCCGTTGGATGGAATTCCTTAAGGACTATGACTTTTCTATCCAATACCACCCAGAGAAAGCAAATGTGGTGGCAGATGCCCTAAGCCAAACACTTACGAGATTCTTGGCACATCTAATAGTCCAAGAATGGAAGTTACTTGAAGATGTGTCTAACCTTGACATGGGTTTCGGTGTTGGAGCATCTGGAGCCTTGGTGGCTAACATCATGGTTAGGCTAACCATCTTGGATATGATTAAAGACCTGCTGTGGGAGGATGAAGAACTACACACTACTATGAACAAGTCGATCAGTAGCGGGTTTGAGGATTTCTCATGAAGAAATGGTCGGATCTCCTTCAAGGATAGACTTTGTGTTCCAGCTAATGAGTAATTGAAAATAGAGATTCTAGACGAAGCACACAAGTCTAAGTATACTATCCATCCGGGAGGTACCAATTAGATGTACCTAAACCTCAAGAAATAGTTTTGGTGGAGACTACACATCAGCATATGGGTGCTTAAATGTACACAGACTGATTGCATGCAATGAGAGACCTCTTGCATAAACATCCTATCAGATAGTTGGTCTCTCATTCACATTGAACAGTTTCAATAATCCTTAGATCTGATGAGTTAATTTATAACTGAGCAGGTAATCTGACTATTTTGATTTCACCAAAGTATTCTCTACCTCAGGGAATACGATTCAGTGACAGTTGGATAGTCAGAAAGTTGTTCAAGTCATAATGAATTTCAAATAAGAAATCCGTACTCATTAATTTGAGAGATTATCTAAGTTCCAAGTAAGACAATTAATTAAGCTTAAATCCTGCGCAGGTGATTTTGAAACAAAACAAGTTTGAAATATATTTTATTCAAAATATATTATACTTATAAAATGTTTTTTTCAAAATGTTTTACATGAGAAATTGTTTCTCATCGCTTAATCAGAAGTCTTGGAAACCCGGATGATGTGCAATGGGCTATGAGTTAGATAGTATAAATAATCTCGAAAGCCCATTAGGGATAATGTAATTGAAAGGATCAATTGAATTAAAAAGTTCATGTGGAGGGATCCGTATTGGTTAATGTTCATACACTGGGATTCAATTGCAACATGGATATCTCACGTCACTTACAATTTCGATGTAATTCCTGTTTAGGGTCAATGGGATAACATTGGGTAAGCCAGAGTATGAATATCCTAGAGCAATCTGTGTAGATGCTCACATAAGAAATACAAGCTCAAACAATTGATTAAATGTTAATCAATTATTTAAAATGATTAAATGTTAGTCATTGATTAAATAGATTAAAAGTTAATCTATGGTTTAAATTAATTGTTAATTTAAATTAAGGAATTATATTAATAATTATTTAATTAACCTAATTAAAGGGGAAATGGGTTTGACCCATATCCATAAACCCATAAAGGATGGACCTTTAAAATGGGCCCAAATCCATGGATTAAAACCCATGAATGGGGCGCCCACTTTAGTAATCCTAATTGGATTAGGATTAGGTTACTTGAATAATAACTCTATTAATTATGGAATTAAATTTCAATGGTTGGAATGCAAGTAGGATTAAGAAGAGTTGTAATTGGATTACAACTTGGAGTACAACCCTCCCTTAAACTCACGCCCCCCTTAAGCTCACGCGCCCCCTTGGAGGTTTCCTAATTGGATTAGGACATCTCTTTTAGTTGGTTGTTGGTTAATCCCTTTTAATTAAGAAATCCTCTTTTGAGAAGGACTCCTAAATTATTAGGATTTCTATAACTAGATTAGTTATAGTTATATTAGGATTTTATTTTTAATTAATAATAAGAGTTATTAATAATAAATAAATCCTAGGGGATATGTTGTAATTGGATTAGGATTGGGATACCATCCAAATCCTATAAATACAACACAGCCCCCATTGACCGTACACTTTTCTCTCTCTCTCTCTCTCTCTCAATTTTCTCCTTCTCTCCTCTCCAACCGTGAGCCCCAAGGGAGAATTCCCTTGGATTTTCGTGAGCTACAAGGGTGCATCCAAGTTGTGTTTTTTTCAATTCTAGTGTTTTGAACCCTAGGGTTTTGGGTGATCAAAAGTCTATACCATTATTCCATCTTCTTTGTCTTGCTTCTTCAATTCTAAGTAGAGATTTTAAAGCTTCGTGGGGATAGCGAAGAACAAGGATCGAGTATTTCTTCGAGAAATCTCTACAAAGAGTTCTGACGGTTCGAGTGGATTTAGCTTCACCGGTGAACATCATTCACTGAGGTAATATGACTAAAACGGGTAGATAATTTTAGTTGCTTTCTATGGTGTAAAGATCATTGGGATCCAGTTTCCGCATAAATTTTTATCCGGATCACCCTACCTGATTGAGGAAATGGGATTATGATAGGAGGCTGGTAAGAAGGCCTAATAATGTTGCCATCAACTGTGGGTGTGTTGGGACTCGGTAGCCCAACCCCGAGCTCTTCCCACTCAATGAAATTAACTTGATTGTTATATGGGGGCAGTGGTGCCTGATTGATACAGGTGCTGCCAAGGGCCAGTTCAAACCTACCCTCATCCAAGAAATCCTAGATGGCGTACTTCAGGCTAATTCAATAGTCAGTTGCGTGACCTGGGCCTCGATGAAAGGCGCAGTGATGATCGGCTCGATAATTTTTGTTTTGTTTGTCTGGAGGTAAGAGAGGGGTAGGACCTCTTAAGGTGAGAAGACCCTGCTTGGTTAGAAAATCCAACAACTGGTTAAGAGTGTAGGGAAGAGGGGTGAAGTTTCTCGGGGGATGATTTTGCCCCTGATTTTGTCTAATTGGCCGGGTGTTTCCAGATGCTTGTTGAGATTGAGCGACTGGTGCTGGTAATCTGATGGGTGCTGCCGAAGATACCATCTGAACATCTTATTTTCTTCTCTGGTCCCAGGGACCACTGTTTCTGCTTACTGGAGCTACTGTTATGGGGGGAGCAAGCCCTAAATTGGAGTTGATAGCTTCGCTCTGGATGACTGTCTCGATGCGGGCACCTATTTTGACAATGGTGCCGAAGTCTACTACTGGTAATGTTACCATTAGAGTGGAGTAGGACGGCTTCAGAGTACCTATAAACATGTTCGCCAGCTCCTCCTTGGAGATTGGAGTGGGGATCTTTGCTGCGATCTCCCTCTAACAGGTGGCGTACTTCAAGAATGATTCGTTATTGCGCTGGCTCATCTGCTCCAGCTGGCTCCTCTGAGGTCGGAGCTCCTGGTTAAAGGAGTATTGCACCCAAAACTGCCCATGTCATTTTGCCAGGTCTTGATTCGCTGCTTGTCAACCACCATCCACCAAATAAGGGCTGCCCCTTCAGACTTTTCTGAAAATACTGGATGAGCAGAGGCTGGTTCTTGTTATGCTGGAGCTTGTCCCCTAGATATAACTGTAGATGTTGCTTTGGGCAGCCTGTGTCATCGTATTTGTCAAAGTTTGACACCTTGAACCCTGGGGGTACTACATCCTCGGATGAGAAGGTTAGGTCTTCCAATGACAGACAGGGACTGGCAGATGCCCTCTTCATTCATCTCATCTCCTCCTTCATCTGTTTGATTTCCTCATGCTAGTCCCTGAGGGATGGAGTAGGGTTTGAGGATGACGACCTGTCTTGGTTAACGTGCGAGGCCTTGGGCTACTCATCATACCGATCATATTCTACTTCTCCTCTGCCTGTTACGGGTCCAGGGTTAGGAATTATGATAGGGATAGGCTGATGCGGCTCTGGATAAGGCTGTTCAGGAGTTTCCCCGGTAGGGTTTCGAATGGAGGGTTCTTCAGTTCGGGCTCCAATGAGAATCTTCAGGGATTCCAGAAAACTATCCAACTTTGCTTGCATGACTGTAATATCTCTCTCATGAGACTGCAGGATCTCAGTGGTTTGTTGTTGCTGATCGGATGGTTTTGCTATTGATTCCAACTGACTGTCAGTAGAGGCTGTACTGTATGCTTCCTCTGTGACTGGTACCTCTGTTAGGACTATGTCTGCGGCAGCTGCTTCTGCGAGAATTACAGTCATGATCGAGTCATGGGTCAGCTCATGAAACTAAAAAAGATATAATGACTAAACATGAATATGCATGATGCCAGGAAGAAGATGCTAGAAAAGGATTTTTCATTGATGCATACAAAGTGAGTACAGGACTGTGAGACTCAAATAAGGAAAAAGGCTTGATCCAAGGCAGGTCCGTTAGGGATCGCGAAGTCAAGTGGCTGGGGTATATCGTTAAGGTCCATGATTTGCTGTTGGAGAGATGTGACCACAATCTCCATGTTGTCAATTGCCTTAGTAGCATTGAACATTTGGGATCTGAACTGTCGGATCCGGTCGGTCATCTCAACCTTTGCACTATTAAGTTGCTCTTGGTAAAAGTGTTGCTGGGCCCTGATGACGGCTGTCTCTCTGGCATCGCCTCTGTGTCTTTTGTGGAGAGCTTGGCCTGTATACTCGAGTTGCTCAACTTACCCCTGCATGGCTTGAAGTTCACGGTTCTACTCCACTTCCTGCTGCCTGATGCTTGTTGGGACTTCCGTAGCCTTCTTTCCTTCTGCTGGATCTGGAGTTGTCTCTCTAGAAAGATGTCTCTCTAGGGAACTACCATTTCAGCTATAGGTATGATTTCGTGAGATGGAGCTGAGACTGGTGTGAGCAGTTTCCTGGTGTTGGCCAGGTAATGACCCTGAAGGGGGGGGGGGGGTGAATAGGGTCTATGACAGTTTTAAAAATATGAACTACAAGTTCAAAAGTGCGGAATAAATTATTTTTTTCTTTTTTTTTTTAGAAAAGCCACTCAGAAGGAGTGGGGGGTTTGGCAGACCCCTACCAGTTTTATTATAAAAATGAAGAAGGGGGGGACATAAACCTTACCCCGAACAAACAACCAACTGAGAGGGGGGTCAAAACCTAACCCCTCCCAAGACAAACCACACTCAAAGATGGCATTTCCACCTCTGACAAAAAACACAAAATTACATAGACCCCTGAAACCAGCAAAAAGACCTGCACGCATTAGGGAGGACAAAAACCAAAAACTCCAACCTGAGAAAATAGTCCCTATTAAGGAGAAAATGCTCAATACCCAACCACAACACTGATCAATCTGTGCAAACATTTCGGACATTAAAAATCGAAGAACGATCAGTGCATAGCATACCCTTAATAATCTGAGGACAATCATTTATACCTCTGAGAATTTTACTGTCTTGAGTCTTGCAAGCTTCTTTAGAAAGAAAGTCCGCTATCTGATTATTTTCACGGTAGGTATGCTGAAATATTAAGTTGCATCTAGTCTTCAAGCTGATAATTTTCTTCCACCAGTTCCACGTTTTCCATGGAGGAATCAAGACACCATTTAACACATCAATAATAATTTGAGAATCACTTTCCACTATGATATTTGTTAATCCCATTTTATCACACAGAAGACAACCATCCCATATAGCCCTGATTTCGGCTACAATGTTTGTTTCCAATTCATAAAACTCATAATAAGCTATGATCATATGACCATTGGAATCCCGAATTATGCCACCTCCACCACTAATGCCCGTTTCATTGTTAGCTGCCCCATCGGAATTTAATTTGAACCATCCCGGAGAAGGGTTGATCCATTTAGTGAGGATGGGACGCTTCGTTTTTGGAGCCACAATAGGGATATCAAAGAAGACACATAAATCTTTATCAGTGGAGCTTAACCTTTTTGTGAACTTCCAAGAAACTGCTGCACCTTTCAAACCTGCATTAATTCTCTTCAATATGTCATTGAAATTCCTTTTGAAATTATCATATCTGGAAACATTACGATAAAGCCAAATCTCCCAACAAATGAAAACCGGTAAAACAGAACTAAGGAAACCATACACAGAACCATTATTTCTACTTTGGAAAAATCTCATCAATCTGGTTTGGATAGTATCCTCTTAAAAAATCTGAATATTCAAAGCATTTCCCACTCTTCTCCTGTCGCGACCCAAAACCCACCCTAGGAGTTAGAGTGAACTTTGGACGACTAATCATGACTTGCTTGACAACCAACCTGCAAAACCCACAGAGCATATACAATAGAGGACATAAATAGCGGAAACATACTCTAACATAGCACAGCGGAAGTCTACCAACCTCTATGTATACACATACGAAATTCCAAGTTTATACAAAAAGTAACCACAGAAAGTGCGGACAGGCCCTCCAAAATACATGGATATAATCTCTCGTCTCACCCACAGCTAATCCACTCAGAATCTACAACCACCTAATGGTAACCCTCTACTGGAGGTTCCTCCAAAGGCTCCTCGACGTACTCCTCCTCCACCCATGGACCAGGAGCACAAACATCAAATGGAACAGCAGCTCCCTCAGAACCTGCCGACATAAGAAGTACGGCTGAGCATGGAATACTTAGCGGGTACTAAATACTAACCAACAATTATAGCATACAGATAGCATACATAGATAAGAAACAATTCATATATATTAGAAGGAAATAATTCGTATCATATAAGGAAGCAAAGCAATTGATAATCATGCTTGTATTTCGTAGAAAGCCGATAAAACCTCTTGAAAACATCGTGCACTTGACTTGACTTGAAACATCTTTTCGTACTTGAAAGCTTGTCTTGTCTATCTTGCTTGATTCTTGTATGTCGTGTTATGTCATGCGTGTCATGCGTGCTTGCTTGTGATCATGCAACTTGTGAGATACTCTTGTGAGATGTACTTGTGAGATGCGCTTGTGAGATGCCTTGAGAGGGAAGGGAGACCTTTCTTTATGCAATGCACTTAAGAGGGAAGGGAGACCCTTCTTCATGATATGTATGTACATGCGAGGGAAGGGAGGCCCTTCTTCATGATATGCACTTGTGAGTGAGGGGAGACCCCTCGTGGAATGTTGGTTCTTGTCTTCTTGTGAAAAGCGAGGTAAAACATATCGTAGGATATGTCCCACCTCTAACCATGTTCTTGAAAACCCCGATAAATCATGTCATGCATGCCGTGCTCGTGGGAACCGTGTACATACTTGCATTTAAATTTAAGGATGACATTTGGGTAATTTCACAACACATATAGCATCAATGAGTGAGCAATGTAATATTTATATCATTTAGGGAAAGCAGGAAACACACTATCATAGGCCCTAGCAATATTCAGAATTTATTAGGCATACATTTACTAATTTACAGCTCACTGTATTCACCTTGGCATTTCATCGAACATGGTGTGTTCATTATGGACTTACCCTACAACATGCTTTTCTAGATGAGTTTTACTCAAATCATACAAGTATGTTCATTATTGGAACAATGCCCTTCCCCATTTGTTCATCACACGCAACCATTGGCATCCAATCGCCCATTCCATCTCCATTCACCATTCACAACCATCCATCTTATAGCACATGTGTAAATAAAAGAAAAATCGAAAGAAATACGGGGAGAAGAGGAACTATAACTAGGAGGGTAGCAAGAAGTACCGACCTTGAAGAGATGAGGAAGAAATCCCTCTTCCAAACGACTGTGAGTTGCTGCCCTAGCTTGGAACACGAGCTTCGCACGAGCTTGAGCCGAGATCTTGAAGAAAACCGGACTGGAGGTGATCTAGGGTTTCAAAACCCTTTGATTTCTCTTTAAAATGGAAACCCTAGGTTGGAATCGCCTTCTCCCCTTTCTTCTATTCTCTCAAACTCTCTAAGTGTCGAATGATGCCCTAAAGGCTCGGGTTAAACTCTTAAGGTAAGAGTGGACCGACAAAAGACCATAATACCCTTACTGGAGTTACTGTAAAAACACGAATGCTGAACACGTTGTGTTGTGAACAGTGCTAACTCGTTGTGCTGTGAATAGTGCCACTCGTTGTGCTGTGAATAGTGCCACTCGTTGTGCTGTGAATAGTGCCAACTCGTTGTGCTGTGAATAGTGCCAACTCGTTGTGCTGTGAATAGTGCTGAACACGTTGTGCTGTGAACAGTACCAAACACGTTGTCCGTTGTGAAGGGTGCCGAGCCCGTTGTCACGTCGTGTCGTGCACAGTGCTGAGCTCGTAGTCCGTTGTCTTATGTACAACGTACACGTTGTCTGCTGTACAACGTACCATTGTCTGTTGCACAACGGATACGTTATCTGCTGTGCGACGGATGCACAATGAATACGTTATCAGAGTACGCCCTTAGCGCCTTCCGAGCTACGTCCTTAGCGCCTTCCAAGCTACGATTTCCTACAGGTCCAGACTGTTTTGGCCATATCTTTTGACCCGTTCGTCCGATTTTGACGATTTAACTTGCGTTGGGTTCGTACTTCGAAAAGGAACATTTCTGACGTTTCATAATTTCAAATTTCTATCTTATTTATTAATTATACCTCTTTAAAGGCAAAATGACAACGGAAGTGTCATGCATTAACTGTGAAAAGGTCAGGGGCTCTACATCTCTAGATCTTCGAAGCAATCTCACCTTGACAAAACAAATGTGATAAAGATTCCCTCTTAGGATTCAAACAACACTCACATTTTCTAGGCAGGGGTATCCCTTTGTCTTGAATTCTTAAATCAACAGAGATAGCATTGTGGAAAATTTTCCAGATTAGAATGGAAATCTTAGCAGGGATTGATTCGTTCCAAATAAAAAAGGACCAATTTACCTTTGGAGAGACTTCCCGAACACAATCCCAACAAGATTTGGAAGAGAATTTACCTGAACTCTCTCTACTCCAAATAATCTTGTCCTCATGGAAGGAAAGATTTATAGGATAATTTTTAACAGCCTGAATCATGCTACTTGGGAGTAAATGTAACTCCTCCACCGTGCACCTCCCTCTAGACCAGCAATCTCTAATCATAGGGAAAGAAGTGGGACAATCTGAAGCCGAGTCAATCAACGGAGCATTATCCAACCAAATATCAAACCTGAAATTTGTCTCATTCCCATTACCAATCAGCCATTTACAGTTTAGTAATGTGCTCTTTATCCAACGCCCCATCTCAAGCCAAGTCTTGTTACCTTTGAGAAAATTATCTATCATCCAAGGATGATTATTTCTTAAGTACTTACTTCTGAAATAATCACTCAAGAAACCTTCTTCTGATATTATTTTCCAAGCCATCTTCATACGGAACGCTCTGGTCACATCCACAAGATTTCGAATTCCCAACCCACCTTCATCCATAGGTTTAGCAATTTTATTCCAAGCAACCCAGTGAGCTCTGTTGCCGCCCAAGGAATCATTCCAGAAGAACGAAGCAAACATACTTTCCATTCTATAGATAACACCCTTCGGAATATTAGTGCTCATCAAAGTGTAAATAGGTAAGGATGCTAAAACCGATTTAATGAGCACTAATTTCCCACCCTGAGACAGTAATTTACCTTTCCATCCATCTATTTTCATTCTAACTTTATCTATAATAAAGTCAAAGAAATTTTTTTTCATTCTACCAATAAAAAGAGGAATCCCCAAATATCTAAACGGAAACTTACCGATCTCAATACCACAGATATTCATCAATCTCCCTTTGTCTAGCTCGGATTTATTTTCAGCCACATACATGGTACTCTTGAGCTTGTTGATCCTTTGGCCAGAGGCTGATTCATAGGATGAGAGGAATTTAAACAAATTATTTATGGATCTTTTCTGCCCATTGCAGAAAACAAGAGTGTCATCTGCAAAGAGGAGGTGAGAAATAGGCATCGCACATCTGGAAGTTCTGAAATAACCAACTTGACCTTCTGCAAAAATATTCTTCAAACCCCTACTAAGTACTTCTTCTGCCAAGATGAATAAAGCCGGGGAAAGGGGATCACCTTGCCGTAAACCCCGTGAAGATTGAAAAAATCCATGCAATTTTCCATTCAGGATGACAGAGAAAAAAGGATAGGAAATACAACCTTTTATGAGCTTGCTAAAATTCTCACAAAATCCAAATTTCTTCTGGACTAAAAGAAGAAAATCCCATTCCATTCGATCATAAGCCTTGGCCATATCCAACTTGAAGAGCACATTTCCCCCTCTCACTTTCTTGTTTATGTGAGAAATCATGTCTTGAGTCACAAAGATGTTATCCACGATACTTCTACCTTTGACAAAAGCTGATTGCTCCTCTGATATTAATTTTGGCAAAACAAAACCCAATTGGACTGCTAAGATCTTCGCAATAATTTTGTAGAAAACATTACAGAGGCTAATTGGACGATAATCACCAAAATGCAACTGGGTTCTCAATTTTAGCTATCAAGCATAGCATCGTAGCGTTGACAGCTCTAGGGATAAAACCATTATAAAAAAAATGATGAATGGCAGATATCAGGTCTTCTTTTATAATGCCCCAACAATGCTTAAAAAACAAGCTCGAATACCCATCCGGGCCAGGAGCCCCAGAGTCCTGCATATCAAACACAACCTTCTTTATTTCTTCCTCTTCTGGAATTTTGCAAAGATTATCATTATCATCATCCGATTCAAGGGAAGGAATACACTCTACTAATTTGCTATCCCCGGATATACCTTCTGAAAGTAAATTTTTCTGGAAGAAACTTACCGCCTCTTTACCCTTATCATCCTCGTGAGTCAACAATTTTCCATGGCTATCAATAATATTATGGACCGTATTTCTTTTGCATTTATTTTGATAAACCGCATGAAAGAACTTGGTATTTTTATCTCCTTCTTTTAGCCAGTGTTCCCGGCATTTTTGTTTCCAGTATATTTCTTCCATATCTAGATAATTTTTCAACTCCGCTTTAGCATTACATAACTCCGAGTAACCTTCTTTTGTCCAATTGATTTGCATTTGAATTTCGAGATCATCCACTTTTCTTTCACAAGATCTCAGATTAGAAACGATGTTGCCAAAATTATTTTTGTTCCATTTAGATAATTCTACTTTAAGGAACTTTAATTTCAAGAAGAAGGAGAGTATAGGGTTACCTATCATTTCTTCTTTCCAATTCTTTTCCACAAAATCCAAGAAGCCTGCATCTTTGGTCCACATATTTTGAAATTTGAACGAAAAGTGGCCTCCTCTCGAAATGCTAACAGCCTCAAGAAGAAGGGGGGAGTGATCTGAAGGACTTCTAGGAAGGTGAGTGATAGTAGTCTGAGATACAACATCTTGCCAAGCTGAATTGTAAAAAACTCTATCCAATCTAGCCCAAATGCAATGAGCTCTAACGGGGTCATTGCACCACGTAAAGCGATTACCCATGAAGCCCCCATCAATAATACCACACTGACTAATCATACTGTTGAATTCGTCGATCGCATTTAAAGCTGGACTTCTTCCCCCTTTTTTCTCCTCCGCATTACGGATTACATTAAAATCCCCACCTAAAATCCAAGGGGTAGATATATCTGTACTAATAATTTGAAGTTCCTCCCAAAGCTCCCTTCTAACTAATCTATCACAAGATGCATAGATAAAAGAAAACCTGGCCAGCTTAGAACCTCTCTCCGATAGGATAAGCGAAATACATTGATGAGATCTTTGAATTGAAGAAACTATGATATCATCTTTCCAGAATATCCAAATTTTACTACTCTCACCATTATTCTCTGAATAGTTATTGAGCCCCCACTCTCTAGCATATTTGTCACGGCACTTTAAATTTTTGTCGGATCCAGTAGAGCAACTAAAGAAATCTTCTTCTCCACTATGACAGAATAAAATCTGCTTCGGGAATTTGGGTTACCCGCTCCCCTTATGTTCCAAATGATTGCCCTAACCATAGGTAAACAATGGAGTGTTAGCTTGAGACCCCGCCCTGGTCTTAGATCTTGTAACTCTCTCTCTGGGTTTTTGTCTGACTTGACCTACCTCATTCCCTTCCATCACCGTATTATTCTTCAGCCATACTGAACCGTTTATCTTATTTGAAAACAGCTTGCAACTTTGGATGAAATCATCCCTATTCAGAAACGGTTTGCTCCTGCTCATCTTAGATTCTGACCTGCATCCCTCATCTTTAGAATTCTTGGTTTTTAAAACCTCTTCTTCCTTGGATTTACATGAGCTCTTTGGTTTGTCAGTCTTCAATGCTTCTAGTAATGCATGAGTTTCTTTGTCATCATTGCATTGACCAATGATCTCGTTCTCGAAGCTGTTTTTATCAAACAATAGAATCTCATTCATATTAGATCCTGGCCTTCTTCTTTCTTCGTGAGTACTGTCCAAAGAATAACAGTTATTAGACAAACTTTTGTCCATCACAGTATCATCCTTTGGAGTTGTATTTTTCTGGACTGCAAGAACACCCGTCTCTTCTTCTTCTTCCCCTCTGGATGTATCTCCTCCATTGCTGCTATCACAGGCAAGTTTTATGTTCTCGTTCAATCTAGGATCAGTGGTATTACAATCCGAATTTATTCCCCCCAAGTCTGGATCTCTATTCTGGTCTGCGATTACTTCCACCTCTATTAAATTTTTTTGAGGTTGCAAATCTGTAGTATTTACTGTAGCAGTCTTACCGAATGCCTTCTCCACCCATCTCTTAGTATTTATCTTGTTGACCTTCGGGGCTGTCTCCTCTGGATATCCAATCTTCATCTTCTCCTTCATCCTACGAGTATAAGATCTCTTTTCATAGCTACTGCAGGCATCTTTATAATGCCCGATCTTGTTGCAGCTTTCACAAATAACCGGTTCTTTCTCATAGACAATCGGTTGCCATCTCCCCGAGGTGTGTAACCCTAACCAAAATCATTCTATCTTTGTTTTAGAAACATCTATTTCTATGCAGACCCTTGCCATACTCGGTCTGGACAGAGTTTTGGTTGGTCCATCTACCTTCAATACCTTCCCCACGATGCTGCCAATAGCCTTTAGGTCCTTCGGATTAAAGTGCAAACTCAAGATTTGTTCACGAGGTTTAGCAAACCAGCCTACTCCCCGCCTCAGCTTCCAGCTAGAGGGTTCACTACGATTCCTTAATCTCACAGCTCCTTTATAGGTGGAGTCTAAACCCTTGCAATCTCTTTTACAGGTCGAGATGATACCTTTACAAGCTCTCCTTTAGGCCGAGTTGGAACCTTTCAAGAGCACAACCCTCTCTCGATAAAACTGAAGCAACAGCTTCAGTGCAAGAGCTCCTGGGTGTAGGCATATTAAGTGGAATATCAGGATCTTCCACCCACAGTCGGTATGCTAAATCAGTGGATGGTGTAGAACCCCGGATCTTGATGGTATGGTTATGAATAGTATCTAAGGCTTAGAGCCTATTGTAAGGTCTTGAATGGTTATCAAGCTAATGAGAACCTTGGTTCAATATATTTCATGCGTATGATGTTTGATGACATGTAGTAAAGCCTTAAGAATATCTTTTTAAATGTATGGGTGTTTGGGATGAAGGAAGTAAGAGTATAGAATACTCTTAAAGTATCAACAAGGGTTATGCCTTAACATACCCTTAACCTTGAATTGGTTTAGTTTTGTCACTGCTTATCTTAATTGAGTGATTCTTGAATGGAAATGTATTAAAATCCTCTTCAAGGTTCATGTTTATCTTTCTTCCAGATTTTGAGACGGGGTTAAGTCAAAAGTCCGATTTCCGAAGTCGGGATTGTTGAAAATTTGGGTTGCTGAAATCCATTTTCAGACCAGTCGGTTTTAGAGCCCATTTAGGTATTTAAAAACTCAAAATTTGGATTTGTTCAGTAGACATAAAATTGTTTTTAATTGAAAGATGAGTCTAGTGTAAGTTGAATAGTCAAAATCCGATATGGGAGTCAAAAGTTATGCACAAAATACCAAAGTGTAAAAATCTGGAATACTTACTATCAAAGTTACGAACGTTCGTAGGGGACCTACGGACGATTGTAGCAGCGCTACGAACAATCGTAGAGTTGATACGAATAATCATAAAGTTCCAAAAATTGGGTAAACTCACTGGCCAACCTACTATCGATCGTAGGAAGCCTATGAACGATTGTAGGAGCACTAATCAACTTTTTTAGAGCGTGATTTTTGGGGTTTTTACCCCTTGGCCTATAAATAGGAGATCATTTTGGGGGGTTTTGGTTTACCCTAAACCTAAAGAGAGACCCTGGGAAAGAAAAGAGAGAAGAAGGGAGATTCCAAAGAGGGTTTTGGATTGGAGATTTAGAGGAGCATAAATCAAGGTGGTGTCTTCCTCAATCAAGTAGGGATTCTATTCAAGGGTTTTCTCAACATAGAAGTTGATCAAGAAGTAAGTAAATCTACTATCTAGCTTTGTTATCATACAAAGATTGAAAAGATGACTTAATGAGTGATTTTGAATAACATTGTAAGAGATCTTACTAATGAACTTTGTTAGGATGCAAATGGTTAAAATATGGTTTTGGATAAACTAGATTATGATCAAATGAGTAAAATAAGGGTTTATAATTTGGGGGTTTTTCAATAAGAGGATCAATATAGTTATACTTGTATGATATTATTATTATCCTCCAATCAATCATGATGTTATGCATGATGTGGTGAAATAGGCTTAAAAGCCATGGTCTTGATGATGTGATGCAATGAATGAAAATGCTCTACGGTCTAGAATTGCTAAGTATACTATGATATTAATAGGTCTTGTATGAACCATATGAATTGTTTCAAAACTTTCTATATATATACCTAATGATGCTCACAAGCACTCCAAGCACAATATTTTTCACTTGCCGAGGTTTTCTCATAAGCATGTATTTCAATAAGCATAAACAAGGTTTTTCAAAGGAATCTCATAAGAAAGAAGCATAAGTGCATAAGCATTGATAAAGCCAAACTTTGGGTTGGTATTTCTAAGATCGGTTACTTCATACTCACAAGGATCAAGTCTAAGATCTTGCATAAACTCCAAGGATTATAAGTCTCGCAAGGCTTTTAAGAACTTGTAAGAAATGCATAACTCTAAGATCTTGCATAAGTCTCCAAGGATCAAAAGCTCACAAGGACTCGTAAGCTCACCAGAAGCTCATAAGAACTTGAAACTCATAAGAAAGCTCATAAGAAACTCATAAGAACACATGAGACTCATAAGCATGCATAAGAACTCATAAGCATGAACAAGTTGGTTTGTTTTCCATAAAAGCTAAGTTTGTATGAAAGGTTTTCCATGACAAGTTTTAAGCATGTATTTTGGTGATTCATATTCTTTTACGCACTTATATGTGGTATTATTCTATCATAGCATTGTTACCTAGTAGTTTTTGCTTGCTGAGCATTCCATGCTCAGCCGTACATATTATGTCGGCAGGTCAGTTCATCATCCCCAACCCAAAGCCATGGGTTGAAGAAGAGTACGAGGAAGAAAGAGATCCGCCTATCCCATTACAGCCACAGGAGGATAGAGACCTAAATAGGTGGCCCTATCTAGACTATTGTTGAGTGGAGTGATAGTGGGATTCATTTTGTATTTTGATAGGTGGGCATGTCCACCTTTACTTTTGTTATGTATGTACAAACTTGGAATATAGATTATATATAGAAAAGAAATTTTGGGGTACGCTTCTGTACTTTGATTTAAGTTTCTGCACTATTTATGATTCTATTATGTCATGCCTTGGGTATTATTACAAGATGGTTTGGTATCAGATATGGCATATCACGGGCTAAAGTATCCTTAACTCCCAGGGGGTATTTTGGGTCGCGACAGAGGTGGTATCAGAGCCAAGGCATTAGGTCCTTTAGGGTCACTTAGAGTCTGATATCATGATGGAAATAAGGCTTTAGGATGAGAAATGAGTTGTATTCCAAGTATAGACTAATCAGTTAGTATTAGTCCATAACCGGTTAAAACTCAACCGAACTTAGTATCATACTTAGTATCATACGCTAGAACCACAAATTGTATGCTTATCCATTGCAAAGTATACCTTGATGTATTACTATTATATACCTTATGAATATGGAATGAACTTGAAGTTATGATTGAAATGAAGTTGGTTTCTAAGTTAGACTCATGTTCTGCTATTGTTCTCAGGACTAAGTCATAAGACGTGGCGGTCGGGGATGCGGATACCAAACTCAGAACAATGGTAATGGAGAAGTCCCTCTATCGGGTGATGAACAAGCCGACATATCTCAGTTGCTAAATACTATGGTTGAAACCATCACTATGCCAGTAGCTCGACAGCCTACTGCTACTATAGCATTGGTGCATCCACCTCCTCCACATCACACGTCGGGACTCGAGGCGTTTTGAAGGCTACCTCCACCTACCTTCTATAGGACTACGGACCCCATGGTTACAAAGGGATGGATTACGCAACTGGAGAAGATCTTTCGTGCTCTTCGCTGCACAGATGAGCAAAGAGTAGATTGAGTTGCCTTCGTGATGGAAGGAGAAGCCGATCATTGGTGGAGAGTGGCGTTGAGGCAGAGAGACACCGCTAGGGCAGGAGAGCCATGGACTTGGGGTGAATTTCTTGATGCCTTCTATGGGTAGTAATTTCCCAAGATTGTCAGGCAATAAAAAGAGATGGAGTTCATGTCCCTGTACAAGGAGATATGAGTGTGGCCAAGTATGAGGCCAAGTTTTTTGAGTTGTCCGGATTTGCACCACACTTAATCGCAACAGAGGATGCGAATCAGGAAATATGAGAATGGGTTGAAAGCTTTCATCAAGGACCGAGTGTCTATACTCTAGGTGGAATCTTGGAGAGAGATTATGGGAAAGGCAAGGATTGCCGAGAGGAACTCAGAGGAGTTTCTCAAGATGAGAGAGAGCGGCTTCGGGAGAGTCATGCATAGGGTCAGTCTAGTGGCTTAGCACCACTGGAGAAGAGAGCCAGGATTTCCCCTTATCCAGTTCCTAGGCCTACATCGACACAGAGGCCTCCTTTTGCACCACCAGCGCCTCGTCCTACTACTTTACAGGTACCTCGCCCCACTTTTTCTCACGACACCAGATATGTGTCTCCTGCATACTCATCATCTTTTGAGGAGTGCGACTATTGTGGTCGAAAACACTCGGCTGGAGAGTGTCGGAGAGCATCTAGAGGATGTTTTCATTGTGATGAGTAAGGCCACATGATTAAGGATTATCCATGCCGACAGTCACGGGGTCCAATCTCAGGGGAGCAGGCCGCTAGTTCAGCAAACTTCTCAGCAGGGTCTTCATAGGCTTCAGCATCTAGACCCGCACGGCCCACACAGCAGCCTCGTAAGATGAACCAGGGCTGGGTCTTTGCCTTGACAGAATGGGACGCACAGGCATCTGACGATGTTGTTCAAGGTACACAGAAAAAAAAATTGTGTACTCTTCAAGTGAAAATTTATGGCTGTTGTAATATATATGTATGCTTACGTGTATATCATCCTACCTATCCTCTATGTATATGTTTGCTTGAAACTTACTGATTTAGCTAATTACAATGCACAGACATTTTGCTAGTGAATGAGTGTTTAGCTCGCGTGTTGATCGACACGGGATCGACACATTCCTTGGTGTCACCCAGCTTCGCTAAAGGTTTCGTGTCTGAGCCGAGTTGCCTACATCAAGAGTTGACCATTTCGACTTCGCTTGGTAAGTCGGTTGATACAGACCGAGGATACCAGAATTGTGTAGTTTAAGTCGGGCATTATGAATTACCGATATATCTAATCATCCTTGAGTTCCAAGACTTGGACTTCGATGTTATTCTCGGGATAAATTGGCTAGCTGCACACCATGGGCAAGTGGTATGTTTAGAAAAGATGGTGAAGTTTAAGCCGGAGGGCATCACGCCATTCCACATCGTGGACTACGAAGGAGAGATATAGCCCGTCTAGCGGCTCTAAGTCTTGCAAATCCAGAGGCACGAGACTCCTCAACCATCCCGGTTGTGAGTGAGTATTTGGACGTATCTCCCGAGGACTTGCTGGGGTTGCCTCTAGATAGGGAGATAGAGTTTGCAATAGAGCTTGCTCTAGGAACGGCTCCAATCTCTAAGGCTCCGTACAGGATGGCCCCAATTGAACTTAAAGAATTGAAGGAGCAAATTAAAGAGTTGCAATAGCTTAGTTTCATTCGACCAAGTGTTTCACCGTGGGGAGCTCCAGTACTCTTCGTGAAGAAGAAGGATGGGCCGATGAGGATGTGCATTGATTACAGACAGTTGAACAAGGTTACGATCAAGAATTGTTATCCATTGCCACAGATAGATGACTTGTTCGACCAACTAAAGGGAGCAAGGTTCTTCTCCAAGATTGATCTCTAATCCGGCTATCATCAGTTGAAGATCAAGGCCAAAGATGTTCCAAAGACTGCTTTTAGGACTCGGTACAAACACTACGAGTTCTTGCTCATGCCTTTTGGTCTAACAAATGCACCGATAGCGTTCATGGATTTGATGAACCAGGTGTTCAAGCCTTGTCTCGACAGATGTGTGATCGTCTTTGTTGATGAAATTTTAGTGTATTCCCTAACACGGGAGGATCGTGATCGAGACCTTCGCCTTACACTTTAGACTCTTAGAAAGCATACACTGTATGCCAAGTTGAGTAAGTGCGAATTTTGGTTGGAGAAAGTGGTGTTCCTTGGCACGTGGTATCTGTGGAGGGTATTTCATTAGACCCAGCAAAGATAGAAGCAGTGATGAAATGAGAGAGACCTAAGAGTGTTACCGAGATACGCAGTTTCCTCGGTTTGACAGGATATTACAGGAGATTCGAAGAGGGATTCTCTAGCTTAGCGGCACCGCTCACGTATTTGACGCGGAACAATGCCAAGTTCGCTTGGAGTGAAAAGTGTGAAGCAAGTTTTACAGAATTGAAGAAGAGGCTTACTATGGCCCCCGTTCTCACAGTGCCATTTAGGAGTGGAGGTTTTGTAGTCTACAGCGATGCCTCAAATATTGGGCAAAGATGTGTTCTTATGTAGTACAGGAATGTCATCGCCTATGCTTCCTGGTAGTTAAAGGACCATGAAAGGAACTATTCTACTCACGACTTGGTGTTGGCCGCGGTGGTATTTGCATTAAAGATTTGGCGGCATTACCTTTATGGGGAAGAGTTTGATGTTTCATGGATCACAAAAGTTTAAAATACCTATTTTCCCAAAAGGAGTTGAATATGCGACATCGTTGATTGATGGAATTCTTGAAGGACTAAGTGTTCTATCCTGTACCATCCGGGTTAGGCTAACGTGGTGGCAGATGCATTAAGCAGGAAACCTACTGGACTTGTAGCTCACATGATGGTTCACGAGTGGAAGATGTTGGAGGTCATGGCTAACCTTGATACCAGCTTTAGTATTCCTACCTTTGGGTCAGTTATGGCTAATCTTGCAGTCAGGCCTTAAATCCTAATTCAGATCCGAGAGTTGCAGGATTCGGATGCGGAGCTACTTGAATATAGGGATAAGGCGGTAAGCAAGGGAAGTGATGAGTTCTCTTTGAATGGTAATGGAGCGATCACATTTAAAGGAAGGTTATGTATTCCTGTGGATGCCGAGTTGAAGAGTGAGATCTTAGATGAAGCTCACCAGTTCAAATACATTATGCATCCTAATGGTACTAAGATGTAACAGAATCTAAAGAAGCACTATTGGTGCAGAACATGAAGAGGGAAGTCACCGAGTATGTGTCAAGATGCTTAGTGTGCCAACAGGTGAAGGTCGAGCATATGAGGCCAGTAGGGATTTTTCAGTCCCTTCCTATTCCCGAGTGGAAATGGGAGAACATCTCTATGGATTTCATCGTTGGGTTGCCAAAGACGGCGAAGAACTTAGATGCAATATGGGTAGTGGTTGATCGTTTGAAAAAATCTGCCCATTTCTTGCCTTATCAGACTACGTTCAATGCAAACCAGCTAGTGGCATTGTACATCAAAGAAATGGTTCGGTTGCACGGATTGCCAGTCACCATTGTTTCAGACAGGGATCCGAGATTCACTTCCAAGTTCTAGAAGAGCTTCCAAAGACCTATGGGTTCCCGTTTAGACTTTAGCACTGCCTTTCATCCTCAAACAGATGGGCGGATCGAGAGGGTGAACCAGATTATAGAGGACATGCTTAAAGCTTGCATGTTGGACTTTAAGGGCAGTTGGGTGGATCACTTGTCATTGGTTTAGTCGCCTATAATAACAGTTATCAAGCGAGCGTCCAAATGGCACATTTCGAGGCCTTATATGGCCGAAGTTGTAGATCTCCCTTATATTGGGCTGAAGGTGGGGTGAGAAAAGTATTGGGTCCCGAGTTGATCGAGCAGACCGAGGACAAAGTTAAGATCATCAAGGAAAGATTGAAGATGACTCAGGATAGGCAAAAGAGCTATGCCGATACCCCTAGATGAGATCTTGAGTTCCGTATTGGCGATATTGTATTTGTTAAGGTTTCGCCAACAAAGGGTGTTATGAGGTTTGGCAAAAGAGGAAAGCTCAGTCCGAGGTATGTGGGTCCGTTTGAAATGATCACCCGAGTTGGTGAAGTTGCATATCGGGTTGCTCTACCCACTCACATAGTGGCGGTTCACAATGTATTCCATGTGTCCATGTTTCGAAAATATATCTCAGATCCTTCACATGTTATAGATCTTGATCCGTTGGAAATCCGGGAGGATCTCATCTTAGTAGAAGAGCCGGTTCAGATTTTGGACTGTAGAGATCAAGTTTCGCGCAACAAGGTTATTCCCTTGGTTCTCGTTTGTTGGCAACATCACTCTAGGGAAGAACCTACAAGGGAGCGCGAAGCAAAAGTGAGGAAAAAGTATCCTCATTTATCTGTATAATTGATGTTTATGTATATCTTCTTTTTCATTATCCCTATGTGTCTCGTTCTAATTTCGAGGACGAAATTTCTGTAAGGGGCGGGGGGGGGGGGGGGGGGGGGGGGGGAGGATGTAGAACCGCAGATCTTGATGGTATGATTGTGAATAGTGTCTAAGGCTTAGATCCTATTGTAAGGTCTTGAATGGTTATCAAGCTAATGAGAATGTTGGTTCGATATATTTCTTGTGTATGATGTTTAATGACATGTAATAAAGCCTTAAGAATATCTTTTTAAGCATATGGGTTTTTGGGATGAAGTAAGTAAGAGTATAGGATACTCTTAAGTATCAACAAGGGTTATGCCTTGACATACCCTTAACTTTGAATAGCTTTAGTTTTGTCACCACTTATTGGAATCGAGTGATTCTTAAATTTTTGGAAGGATATTGAAACCCTCTTTGAGGTTCATGTTTATCATTCTTCCAGATTTTGAGACAGGTTTGAGTCAAAAATCCGATTTCCGAAGTCGAGATTGTTGAAAATTTGGGCTACTGAAATCCATTTTTAGACATGTCGGATTTACAGCCCATTTAGGTATTTAAAAACTCAAAATTAGGATTTGTCCATTAGACATAAAATTATTTTGCTTTGAAATACGAGTCCAAAAAAAGTTGAATCATCAAAATCCAAAAAGGGAGTCAAAAGATATGCGCGAAATACCAAAGTACAAAAATCTGGAAAAAGTTTACAGTCAAAGTTACGAACGTTCGTAGGGGACCTATGAACGATGGTAGCAGCGCTACGAATGATCATAGAGTTGCCACGAACAATTTTAAAGTTCTATAAATTGGGTAAACTCACTGGCCAACCTACGATCGATCGTAGGAAGCCTACGAACGATTGTAGGAGCGCGAATCAACTTTTTAGAGTGTGATTTTTGGGGTTTTCACCCCTTGGCCTATAAATAGGAGATCATTTTGGGGGATTTTGCTTTACCCTAAACCTAAAGAGAGACCTTGGGAAAGAAAAGAGAGAAGAAGGGAGATTTCAATGAGGGTTTTGGATTGGAGATTTAGAGGAGCATAAATCAAGGTGGTGTCTTCCTCAATCAAGTAGGGATTCTACTCAAGGGTTTTCTCAAAATAGAAGTTGATCAAGAAGTAAGTAAATCTACTATCTAGCTTTGTTATCATACAAATATTGAAAAGATGACTTAATGAGTGATTTTGAATAACACTGTAAGAGATCTTACTAATGAACTTTGTTAGGATGCAAATGGTGAAAATATGATTTTGGGTAAACTAGATTATGATCAAGTGAGTAAAATAAGGGTTTATGATTTGGGGGTTTTTCAATAAGAGGATAAATATAGTTATACTTGTATGAGATTATTATTATCTTCCAATCAATCATGATGTTATGCATGATGTGGTGAAATAGGCTTAAAAGCCATGGTATTGATGATGTGATGCAATGAATGAAAATGCTCTACATTCTAGAATTGCTAAGTATACCATGATATTAATAGGTCTTGTATGAACCATATGAATTGTTTCAAAACTTTCCATATATGTACCTAATGATGATCACAAGCACTCTAAGCACGATATTTTTCAGTTGCCGAGGTTTTCTCATAAGCATGTATTTCAATAAGCATAAACAAGGTTTTTCAAAAGAAATTCATAAGAAAGAAGCATAAGTGCATAAGCATTGATAAAGCCAAACTTTGGGTTGGTATTTCTAAGATCGGTTACTTCATGCTTACAAGGATCAAGTCTAAGATCTTGCATAAACTCCAAGGATCATAAGTCTCGCAAGGCTTTCAAGAACTTGTAAGAAATGCATAACTCTAAGATCTTGCATAAGTCTCCAAGGATCAAAAGCTCACAAGGACTCGTAAGCTCACCAAAAGCTCATAAGAACTCAAAGCTCACAAGAAAGCTCATAAGAACTCGAAAGCTCATAAGAAACTCATAAGAACACATGAGACTCATAAGCATGTAGAAGAACTCATAAGCATGAACAAGTTGGTTTGTTTTCCATAAAAGCTAAGTTTGTATGAAAGGTTTTCCATGACAAGTTTTAAGCATGAATTTTGGTGATTCATATTCCTTTACGCACGTATATGTGGTATTATTCTATCATAGAATTGTTAGCTAGTAGTTTTTGCTTGCTGAGTATTCCATGCTCAGCCGTACATATTATGTTGGCAGGTCAGTTCGACATCCCGAATCCGAAGCAATGGGTTGAAGAAGAGTATGAGGAAGAAAGAGATCCGCCTATCCCGTTACAGCCACAGGAGGATAGAGACCTAGATAGGTGGTCCTATCTAGACTATTGCTAAGTGGAGTGATAGTGAGATTTATTTTATATTTTGATAGGTGGGTATGTCTACCTTTACTTTAATTATGTATATACAAACTTGGAATACAGATTATATATAGAAAATAAATTTTGGAGTTACGCTTCCGCACTTTGATTTAAGCTTTCGTACTATTTATGATTCTATTATATCATGCCTTAGGTATTATTACAGGATGGTTTGGTATTGGATATGGCACATCACGGGCCAAAGTATCCCTAACTCCCAGGGGTATTTTGGGCGGCGAAAGATGGTCCTGATGTAACCATAAAGTCTGGCCATTGTTCTCATCTAGAGCTTCGCCAATCTGACTGGAAGTGTCGAGTGAGGCTGTCGGAGTGCGCTGTGAAGGCGATCTAATCATTTTCCAGCCGATCTATCACTGGGATGCGCTGAGGGAGTCCAAACTAATGGAGGACTCAGAGTGGTGTATAGACTGCAGAGCCAGTTAGGCCTGCAAGGATCATGCATCATCTTTTGATTACGACGACACGATGTAGCTTTTTCGGGACAAGTCAATCGTATTGCCATATGATCTCCTCCTCTAGCAGGCTTTAGAGAAGCTAGTAGAGTGTTCTGACGTTTGTAGTCACTATCTGTCCCTGATTTTGAGAAATCTTCTGGGGTAGACCGTATGCTTCACGGAGGTCAACTGGCACTGGGATGATTGTAGGTAGGTGTCCTACCAACCATAGGTGTAAGAGTAGTGCACTAGCATAGAAGATGCCCTTTCCGCGGTCTGCTGTCTGGTTGAGAGCCCTGAGAAGTTTGTAAGACATATATGCCCATGAAAGCCATTTCAAAATTGTATTAGTCTACTTAATCAATAAAAGCATATTTTACATTCACACATTGTCTTCTACATTGGATAACATATTAAAAGTATCTCATTGGATGAGACTACTTTGTCCCTTAGGTAACATTATAGGAAAACCATCCAATTAGTTATTAACTAATTGCTAAGAAGATATGGTTTTCCGGTTCCTTGTAGACCTAAAATTGTTCTAAGTTATTCAGGATACATTTGGACAATGTAATCCTACTAACTTACACATTGTTAGTTCCATATGATGGAGTGATGAATCTCAATCACTGAGAGAAGGGTCTCTTGACTAAGATGTGGATATAAGTAAGTAGTACTTATATTGCAACTGGATCGCTCAGTGGATACCCTTAGAAATATACTGTCTTTATATTTAGGGTAGTCCATTTGACATATTGTCCTTAACTTGAGAGGTCGACATCTTCTCTAGTATTTGCCTATATAGCTCTGATATAGTCAATCGTCAATGTCCAACACACCGGACTAAATACGGGCTCATTGGGTTATGTATGCTATATTAGAGGAAGTGTGTGTACGCTCAACAAGGATTCCACTACTCTAACAGAATAAAGAATATTGAGTTGATACTTGTCAAAACCGGACTTGAAAAACACAGCTATGGTATTTATCGATAAAATGGTTTTATCGAAGAGTTTATTTTTTGTATGAAAGAAATTTAATTAATATTATTATTTCTTTAAAGAATTTCTAAAATGTTTTGAAAGTCCGAGTTTGACTAAAAGTATCAAAGAGAATGAGTTCTCAATATAAGCCAGGGATTAAAGACAGTATTAGATATTGTCCCGTAAGCTTATAACAATATTGGAAGTGGAGGGACGCATATGTAAGCAAATCTTGAGATAGAAATACCTGCATGTAATTCTCTATTTTCTAGAGGTTAATCATGAAGAGGGATCCGGATAAAAATTTATGCGGAAACTGGATCCCCTAGATCTTAACACCATAAAAAGCATCAAAATTATCTAAGAGTTTTAGTCATATCACCTCGGTGAATGTTTTTCACCGGTGAAGCTTAATCCACTCGAACCGTCAGAACTCTTTGTAGAGATTTCTCCAAAAAAATACTAGAAGCTCGATCCTTGTTCTTCGCTATCCCCACGAAGTTTTAGAATCTCCTTTGGAATTATAGAAGCAAGAGGAAGAAGATGGATCAATGGTGTAGACCTTCTATCACCAAAAATAGTAAGGTTCAAAACCCTAGATTTGCAAAACCCAACTAGGACCATCAATATAGCTCACGAAAATCCCTAGGGGTCTCCCCTAGGGCTCATAGTTTGGAGAGAGAGAAGAGAGGAGAGAAAAAATTCTGGAGAATTCTACTTAATGGTCTAGGGTGTTGGGGTATTTATAGACTAGGATCTTATCCTAATCCTACTCCAACTTGATCTTATCTATTAGGATTTATTAATTAATAATAACTCTTATTATTAATTAAATAAACTCCTACTTAACCTATAACTACTTTAGTTATAGTAATCCTATTAATTAAAGAGTCCCTATTATAAGAGGATTCCTTAATTAAAAGGGATAAGTCAACATCCTACACCAAAGTAGGAAACCTAGTCAAACTAGGAATCCACAAGGGTGGGCGTGAGCTTCTATGGGGCGTGGGATTTGAGGAGTTAAAACTCCTTATTGTAATCTAATTACAATAACATTTTAATCCTAGTTGCAATCCAATACTTGGATTTTAATTCCATAATGAAAGGAATTATATTTCAAGAATTATTCAATTAAACAAGTACTAATCCAATTAGGATTCCTCAAGTGGGCGACCCACCCTAGGGTTTAAACCCATGGGCTTTGGCCCATATTAAAGGTCCATTTTAATGAGTTTATGGATATGGGTCAAACCCATTTCCCCTTTAATTATGTTAATTAAATAATTAATAAAATAATCCCTTAGTTTAAATTAACAATTAATTTAAACAAAAGATTAACTATTAATCTATTTAATTAAATGATTAAATTTTAATCGCTTAAAATAATTGATTAAATTTTAATCAATTATTGAGCTTGTATTCTTATCTGAGCACCTCCACAGATTGCTCTGGGACATTCTTACCCTGGCTTATCCAATGTTATCCCATTGACCCTAAACGAGAATTACATTGGAATTGCAAGTGACGTGAGATATCTATGTTGCAATTGAATCCCAGTGTATGAACATTAACCATTATGGATCCCGCCACATGAACTTTTAAATTGGATTTATCCTTTCAAATACATTATCCCTAATGGGCCTTCGAGATTGACATACTATCTAACCCATAGCCCATTGCAAATCATCCGGGTTTCCAAGACTTATGATTAAGCCATGAAAAACAATTTCTCATGAAAAACATTCTGAAAAAAATCCTTTTATAAGTATAATTCCTTTAAATAAAAGTATATTTCAAAACTTATTTTGTTTTCAAAATCACCTACGTAGGATTTGAACTTAATCAACTGTCTTACCCGGAACTTGGATAATCTTTCAAATTAATGAGCATGGATTTCTTGTTTGAAATTTATCATGACTCGAACAACTTTCTGACTATCCAACTATCACTGTATTATATTCCCTAAGTTAGAAAATATGTTGGTGGAATCAAAATAGTCAGTCATAGATGAACTCATTAGATCTAAGGATCATCGAAACCGTTCAATGTGAATGAGAGACCAACTATCTGATAATATGTTTATACAAGAGGTCTCTCATTGAATGCAATCAGTCAGTGTACATTTAAGCACCCATATGCTGATGTGTAGTCTCCACTACAATAGTTCGAGATAGAACTACATCTCAACTATTGAGAACATCTTAGCATTCTGGCAGCCATATAAGTGAAGTGCCCAGCTTCACCCACAGCTGTGACTATATAAAGTATAAGGAACCAGAAAGTTATATCTACCTGTGATAATCTAACCACAACTTTCCTACAATATATCCTATGGACCTTTATCGATATCTCATATCGTATAGATCATCTCATGATCATGGTCAATTACCCATAATGAATACATAATAGATTAAGAAGAAGCATTTATTAATCAAATTAATAAGGTTCTAGCAATCTAAATGACTTTTCTAGGCATCATGTCCAACAAATCACATTGTGTTAATGAACATTATTGTGATTGGTGGAAGTCAAGGGATATAGATGAAATTCTATAATCCTAATAGAGTGATAGAAATGGTGTTTCCTAGTAATAATGCTTTAACTAAAAGGTTGAGTACTTGGTCCCACAACCGGAAATAGGAGATCCCTTTAGATCCCTCACACAAGGACTTTCTTAAAGTATTTAATTTAATTATTAATTAATTTCTCTAAGTAATCACTATATAGTATAGTGAAACTCTATAAGGTGGAATCACATTAGATGTGAAAAACCAAATGGGTAGGACCCATTGGGGATTCTAATAAAAGAATCAAAATTGACATAAGGGGTTTTAGAAACCCATAGGGGGCGTGTGGGAGTGAGCCCACCTAGGGTGGGACGCCCACTTCAAGGAGACCTAATTTAATTAGTTTCTAATAACTAACCTCCTTATTAGATAAGGTTGGTTAGTTAGTTACTAATTAAAGATTCCCTAATTGTTAGGGATTCTATTAGTTTGTTACTAATCATTAATTAATTAGTTCCTAATTAAGATTCCTTATTGGATTAGGATATGGTTAATTAGTTACTAATAGATAAGGTTAGTTTCTATTAATGATTAATCCTAATTAATTAGGAGAAATCAATGAAGGAAATAATTGAGGATTTCTAATTGGATTAGAAAGAAGAGACTTATGTTGCAAGCAACCCAAGATACTCTATAAAAGGGTGGATGTCCAAAGGCATTGGACACAATCTTTTTTCCAGATTTTTCTCTCCCTCTCCGCTCCTCAATCTCATGCCCTCCCCTCTCTCCCTTGAGATGTACTATCAGCCCCCTTTCCCCCTTTTATTCTTCTCTTGAGTTCTAAGTCTTGAATATCAAGAAGAAGATCAAAAAGTCATCTTGTTCATATAAAGATTGGATCTTTATTTCAAGATCATAGAGCTGGAAATTTGGAAGGGCCATTAGCTTCCATTAGAGAAAGCCTTAATGAAAAAGAAGGTCCGTGTCGATTGCAAAGGAGACTTGACCCTTGTGAAGTTTTGTCGGTCTAGCATTCTATCATGGAATTGACCTAACAATTTCAAAGTCGCAAAGGTGATTGTGATTTCAACTTTCACTGAATAAAATCAATTAGAATCTTAGTCAGATCTTGGGATTCGATGTATGCCCCCCAAGAACTATTTTTACTAAAATTAAAAAGAGGCATATTTTCAAAAATCTGCAAGAAAGACTGGTACAACTGTTTCGGAGCTGCCATGTCTTCAATGATCCCTACCAGTACTGATTCGGCGAGGGTGCGGCACTTCGGGAACACCAACTGAAACATAGCTATTAGTGTGAAGGCGTTGAGATCGGGAAGTTTAGCTGTAATGGAGTCAAGGTTCTACTTGCACTTGTACTGCTTTTCTAGATACTCCACGGGTATCTGATCAAAAGAGCCGTTAGGACCGTGCTATAAGCAGACAGACTTGATATGCAGAAACCTTGATAGGTCTGCCTGATATGTTATCTTGTAGTGCGGTACTATGGATTTGCCGTCCATGGTTAAACCTAGAATGTGCTGAATCTCTTCTAGTGTTGGACACAGTTCATTCTTACCAAAGCGGAACAACATATGTGATGGATTCCAACACTGGATAGCAACGTTCATGAGGCATGGTCCGCTTTAACCATGGATAGGTCTAAGATGGTCCTGGTTTTGTAGTACTGAGCCCAAGCGAGATGCTGACTCGAAATGAGGGCATTGATTGATTCCCGGAGGTTGTCGTCACATGCCACCTGAGATGTCAGTTGCACGGGTCGCGACAGTTGATCAATTGACTTAACTACCCCTAAAGGACCTGTCATCTACACTTGACAAGAGACAGACTCAATGTGAGTACACTGTGTATGCAGATGAAATGCAAAGATGATGATGTAATTATTTTTTTGATTTTTCTTGATTTTGATTGGGTGTGGCAAGGCACATGTGATCCGATAGGGCAGACGGACGGAGGTCCGACGTGCTTTACCCAGGTTGTTGGGAACCAGGGAACCTATCAGGTCAAGGTTAGGGATAGGTCCAGTGAAGACCTATTCACCTGGGATTTGAACCCCATATGCTATGTCGGGATGCAGGGTAGGATGTATTTTATTATAAGCACAGATTTGGCTCATTACATGCCCCTGGATGGGTGCTTACTTGGGTAAAATACCCAGATAGTCAACCATAATTGGGGACAGGAATATGATGCAAACAGATTAGGATTCAGAGTAACCCTCCCTGGTGGGCTGCTTGTAAACTATACCCTATCTTAGGCTATATGTATGAATGCTGGTTTGATACAAGTGTGTGTGGGCAGTGAAAATTCACCGTCCATTACCCAGGTGTATGTGCATTGGCACACACTTGATCACTGTCTCTCAAAGAGACGGTTTGGGTTCACGTGTGCCTATGTCACGGGCAGTCCCTTTAGCTGTGTAGCATTAAATGTTGATGGCTGACCATCATGCCACCCAGCAAGGCAAAAGGGTTTGATCTGCAAGGATAAACCTCATGGATCTAACCCTAAGTGCCAGCGTCCAAGAAGCTGACACACATCAATCTGTGAAGACCAAAACCTCACGGATAGCCTTTGAGTGTCAACTTCTGATAGGCTAACACATGTTTAATCCATGAGTACCAAAACCTCACGGATCCAATGTAGTGACCCGAAATTTTAATATAATAAAATTTTGGATTATCGGTCCTTAATTGAGGTTAATTAGTTGTGTGTTTGATAAATTTATGTAAAGTAGGTATTACTCGAAATTGGGTTGCACTACTACGAAATTAGTGTTTTTCTTTGATTTGTGAACATAGTGTGCCGATCGGTTGTCCGGACGTCCACCTATCATTCCGATTCAGTTGCACATTAATTCATGAAACCACGAAGGTCCTGTGTGTGGAAACATCGAGAAAATCAGGGAATTCGTAGTGTATCAAATTTCGATTGGGGCTCTATATTTAGCAGACTTTCTAATCGAAATCCGTGTGGATTATTCCACTACATGCTGGAAGGCCATGGGGACGACCGTCTGTCATCTCGGCAGTTTATTATCTCATATGGCGAAACTCCAGTGTGTTTTGTATCTGAAATTGAAAAATTTATGGGTTTTACGAATTCTTCCGGTAGAACTTTTTGGTAGTCAAAACTCATTGGATTTCCCCAAAATTTTTACAGCAGGTGTCAGACTACCCCAAGATCGATCACCTGAAGTTTTGTCAAAATCAAAAATCATATGGTATGGTTTCGGAATGACTTTTGGCGACATTACCGGAAACCAATTGCGATTCGCAAGCCGCGACACTGTCTCAGCTCAGGCCAACACGTGGCACCTTCCAAGCGACACTTGGCGCGCATGCGTGGGTTAGGCTAGTCTATAAATAGTAGACCACCCCCAGCCATTTCTCTCATCCTAGTGAGAGAGAGGCGAAGCCCTGCAGAATTTTTTAGAGAGAGAAACATTCTAGAGAGAGAAAGGGAATTTTCTAGAGAGAGAAATAAAGAGGCGTATCCTGACATTTTTGGACGTGCTGAGCGCATTTGCAGCGTCTATTTCATCTCTTGAAGCTTCGAAACACGTGTACCAGAGGCAATAAAAACCCTTTCTTATCTATTTTTCATTCCACTAGATAAATTATGCGAATTGTGCTGTTTATATCAGACCCTTTCTGAGCTCTGATCATGCTCAAATTTTAACTCTAAATTTATCTTCCTAATCTGTAAATCTTATCAAAATTTCACTGCGATCTGATGATTGGATTGGATGATATGAATTTCTAAAGGAAAACCTAGTCTGCTGTTTTTAAGGCTAACAGTACGGTTTTCCTAATTATAGGGAACCCTCCTGATCTCAGATCATGCTATAAATTTTACCACATATTTATCTTCCTAATCTATAAATCATATCAAAATTTCACCATGATCTAATGGTTGGATAGGATAATATGAATTTCTAAAGGAAAACCTAGTATGCTATTTTTAAGGCTAATAGTACGGTTTTGATCATTACAGGGAACCTTCCTTATCTCAGATCATGCTCAGATTGTTACCATACTGCGACCTTCCTACTTTGTCAATCATATCAAAATTTCAATGAGATCCAATGGTTGGATTTGACAATATGAATTTCTAAATAAAACCTAGTCTGTCGTTTTAGGAACAACAGTATGGTTTTGGTAGTTACAAAGCCCCTTCCTAATCTCAGATCTTTATTCAACATTATGCTTTTCATGGTGTGTTAAAATGGGTTGTATGTACTTGTATGGGGAGGTATAGGAACTGAGCAGAGGGGCGTAGCCCTCAGTTTCGGGTTGAATAACTCAGAATTTAGGTTCGGCGACCGATTGGGTGACCAATCGCTAAGCGATTTGTTGACTTGACATGGCATGTGTATATGATTGGATGATTATTTTGATACTGGAATAATCGGGGTCGTAGTGTGTAGACCTCTGTGACTGATAGTCTGGAGTGAGTGGATTACTATCCATAGATCCTCTTTGACTAGGTCCGGAGTAGTGATTGTGTATAGTCTGGAATCTTCGGATTCGCAATTAGTTGAGCCGGCATGCTCAAGCGTTGTCACAATTGGTTGAACTGGGAGATGTCGGAGTCCTAAAAGATGTCTAAAGTGACTGAGCATTATATAGTGTATTGACCGGGGTTCCTCTATGGTTGGGTCCGAAGAGGTGGCGCTGCGCCTATCGAGGTTCCTTTTAGGTGGTACGTCATGGAGAGACGGTGTCTAGTAAGGCCCGGGGTGCCTTCAGTGAATAGCCAAAAGATGACGGTAGACAAGTTGGCCGGGGTTCCTTCGTGACTCATAACAAGTGAGATGGTGGTGTGTATACACAGTAGGTGCTGTCAGTCAGAGTTTATGTGGTAAGTCCTTGGAGGATGATTACCCTAGTTGTGTAGAATCTTCAGGATTTTGGTCTGTGGGGGTTGGGACACCCAAGGTTGGTCATGTTCGGGTAAATACTGGAACAATATTCAGGAGTCTGGATGACTCAAGTTATGATGTGACTGGGTAATGCCGGAATTGTGTTGAGCTTGGAATGATCAAGCTTGAATAGGGTATAGAGACCACTCTATTATGAACATGTATGGGCTAAAGGCCGGTTAACAGAGTCTTAGGACTCAGAGTAAAACATGGTTGATGATTGAAACAAATAACTTGGTAAAAGAAATACATGTTGCATAACAAACTCCATAATTGGGAAAGATATTCGAGATTGGGAATCTCGTGTTGGGTGCGATGGCCCTGTGTGACTGAGGGTCACAATATAACTTGGATATATTACTAAATTGTATCATGAACCGGCATATGTATATTATGTGTTTATTGATGCTTTGCTATAATGTGGAAGATAGTATAGATGGATTGTGGTTTTTTTTATTGGGCTTCATAGCTCACTGACATTTCATGTCAACAGATACTGGAGCGGACGAGTAGTTGGTGTGGATCCTGCACCTTATACTTTTGTCTTTGGATAGAGACTTGTCCCGGCGCGTTAGTGGCGCCTCCGTTTTGTAAAACAGACACAATGGTAAATAATATACAGGTATTTGTTTTGTGGTTGATGGCTATTGTGATGACCAAAGTTTATGTTGCTCCATGTGAGTAAAGTTTAAATTTTTCCACATTTGTGCGGTAAAGTCTTCCGCTGAGCTGGTATGAACGACCGGGCACGCATCTCGGGACACTACTCTGGTAGGTGCGGGTTCAGGGTGTCACATCCAACCTTAGTGCCAGCCTCCGAGAGACTAACACGTATCTCATCCGTGAGGATAAACCCCTACAAATCAAACCTGAGTGCCTGTCTCCGAGAGGTTGACACGTGTCTAATTCGTGAGGATATCCTTCACGGATCAAATTTAGTGCCAGCCTCTGAGAGACTGACACGTGTCCAATCTGTGAGAATAAAACCTCACGGATCAACCAGCACCACGTTTGATATTGGACCTCTTTTAAAATCCCAAGATAAGGATCCCCTCTTTTAAAATCCTATGGGATGCCACATGACACCCCATAATTATGATAGGATTGGGACTATGTCCTATGTCCTAGGAAATGATGTGATTAAACATCCTCCTTTTCGAAAGGTACTAGGATTTTCCCAAAAAGGGGATAGCCTGGTACAAGAGTCCTCAAAAGAACATGATTCTCTTAAGCTTGACAACTCTCCCAGATAAGGGAGACCCGTGAGCTGGCATCCTCTAAGAGAAGAGCCCATCTTGACTTCCCTAAAAGAAAAGAGTCAAAGAGAGACCAAAAGAGGACTCTCTCAAACCTATAAAATGAGGGTTTCTGATAAGAAACCCACATGAGGATACATGAAGGAATACTCAAAAAAGAGAAGAAAAAGAAAACTCTCTCCTCCCCTTCAAGCAACAGTAACTACAGCAAGCAAGCAAGGAAGAAGAAGCTCTCCCCTGCTATGAAGAACATTAGGTGAGCCTCATAAAAATGGTCACCACCATGTTCTTTTATTTTCTGCAAATATAAAGAACTCTATGAGGCACTTGTAACGCCTACGTGGGATCTGGGCAATCCCATTGAATAAATACAAATACTTTATTTAAATCTTTGTTCTTTTTTTAATTCTTTATCTTAATTAGAGGTTCTTCCCCAATATAACAGCTCTGTCCACGGGCAGAATACCAGCACTGTCCATGGACAATATACCAAGGCTATCCACGAACAGATCATCAAGACCATCCATGGACGGAAGATCAAGACCATCCACGGATAAAAGATCAGCTTTGTCCAAGGACAGAATACCAGCTCTGTCCATGGACGGAATTCCAGCACTATCTACGTATAGAATACTAGCACTGTCCACAGACAGAACTTCAAAACCATCCACGGACAGGCCCAAGCTTGGTCCACGGACCGAAGGCCCGACCACTCGAAACAGAGGCCTAAGCTAGTCCGATGGTCAGAAGTATACTACTTCTACATGTACAGGTCTAAGCTAATCCATGGAGATAATCCACGCATAGAGATCCCTCACAAGAGAGGGTGATCCCCGGATAAGCACTTTGCCATCTGAAGATAACTCACTTTCAAAGAAAGAGAGGAGTTGGTAGTATACAGCCAACAAAAGAAGGGTAATCTCGGAAACGGATTCATCATCTGATGGCGACACGAGGGGCATTAACAGTCACGATCAATATCATCCAGCAGTCAATACAAGAAACACTTCGAGTCCAGAACAAGTAAACAAGAATTTTCTGTATAGACTGGGTCCGAATGCTTTTCGGGTACTACCTTGCAACTTTCTCGTCATGATGACATCTGTTCGTCATCAACACCAATGGCCTCCATCCAAAGATGTAAGCCCATTATGGGGCAGGGCAAACACTGAATCAGAAAGAAGAGTGTGAGCGCGGATTTCCATGATACTTACAAGGAAGGATGTGATGCACATACCTGTACCCTCACAGGTGTGAAAGGTTATGTTTAAGAGTCGCCACCTATTCATTTAGAAGGGATAAGTTCCCCGGGTTTAGATTAGGTCTTGGTCTGTGAGTGAGATCAGGGTAAGCGGTTCAGTTAAGTCCAGGGAAGGTGTTAGGTATCCCGAGGCTTCCGTTTTATAACGGTTCCGTACTCCTCAGGTATAAGCCAATTAAAGTTAATCTTGATAAAAATGCCAGAGTATTTAAGTTAATATTAATTGAAGAAAGTGAAAGCTAACTAGGATTGAACCTTGGTTGGGTTGCGTATGTACTCACAGGGTGAGATCAGACCGAGCGTGGTTCTGGCATATGAGCCTGTGCTAAGGCTAGGGGCATGTATGTGTGCACCAAGGGTGGTTAACATGAATTAGTCCGGTAGACTAGGTTTGATTGACCGACGAGGGTCAAGTCCAAGGTACAAGCCTGGTAGGCTTAGGGGTAGTTCGGTAGAGTAGGGTAGAGTTTGGCTCGGGTTAGGGTTGCTAACTGGGGTTGGCCTAACTAACCATGGTTAGGGTTACTAACCACAATTAAGGGGGTGTGAGTTTTAACCCGATAGGCTAAGGAGAGGCCTGGTAGGCCGAAGATAAGTCCGGTAGACTTGGTTTTTAGGCCCGGTAGGCCGTAAACCGAAAGATAACTACGGTTATGGTTACTAATCAGGGTTGAGGGGAGTCTAATCGTGATTAGGAATGCTAATCAGGTTTAAGAAATTGGGTCAAAGTTAGTTTTATGGTCCAATGTGATTTTTAGAATTTTTTTATCATTTTCCAAGATTGGTGAAGTTAAGGGATGCTTAACCATGGTTAAATGTTAACCAGATATGTATTTAACCATGGTTAAAAGTCAGGTTAAGTCCAAGGTGGGCCCAGGGGGCTAGGCAGGGCCTAAAGTGGCCTCCTACCAGGTCTAGGTTCCTGCAAAAGCCCAAAATTAAAAATAAATTAATGTCGGTAATGGTATTACCGATATTAAAACTATATTTTTAACCTTAGTTTTGCATACTGTTAACTAGGGTTAGGTGCTAACCCTAGGTGTTGTGAGAACATGGGGATGTAGAGGGGATTCTAGTGAAGATTTTGAATTTGGTGTGGGCCCTAGGGGGTGCTTGGAGTGGGCCCCACAAAGGTCTAAAGCTACTGTACTTGTAAGTGCAGATTGGCGGTAGAACATCTACCGCCAATACCAAAATAGGCAAAAATCCTAATGGCGGTAGATGGTCTACTGCCATTCAACACAAGTTTGATTTTTTTAAATTTAATCATGGTTAAGCTTAACCCATACACCTGGAAGGACCATGTTAGGTCAAGGGAGAGGAGAGGGGTTCAACTTGAGCCTTGGACATGGACCAGGGCCTACCTAAGTAGGCTAAAACAAGCTATAACGATATGTGCCAGGAATGGCGGTTCTGTGTTTACCGTCATTCCTGGTTTTGCTAAAAAACCTGTTTTTACCCATGGGGGCTATGCAAAGTGATGACCAGGGGTTCCCTCATGATCTGAGGGACCCCCAGAAGATCCGTGATGGTCTAAGGAGCTTGAAAAAGATGGGTATACCCATAGGGGTTCACCCTACCTATGAAAAAGGTAGGTGAACACCCTGTTGGGTTCGGTTTACATTAAGCACCAACAATGAAAAGCAGGTAACTCCCCTGGAACTGACCAGGGGCTCACAGTAGTTCAAAAAGAAAGAAAAAGTGGGGAGGGACAGGGCCCTACCCTGCTCTGCTCTTGCCGAAGAGGAGTGGTGGTCTGTGCGTAATGGTGGTGCGCTCCGGTAATGTTGGAGCAGGTAGGGAGGCTTGGGATAGACCAAAAGGGGTCCTAGGATTAAGATCTAGATGTTGAAGAGGCTGAGGTGTGGGGATTTCGTAACAGGGGTTCTTCTCTTGAAAACTTGGATCCCGATAACAGTGGAGGAGGGTTGATTTTTATTAGAGAGGAGCTTGGGACCTAAAAGGAATTAAGGGAATGCCTGAGAGGGGGTTGGACCTGGTGGAGGTTGAGTAGGAAGGCTGAAGGGAAGGTAGAGAGGATGGTGGAGTGTGTAGGGCGTCTGCAGTGCTGCAAACTCGAAACAGACAATGGTGGTAGATGGACTACCGCCATTATCAAAACAGGCAAAACCAATAATGTCGGTAAACGATTTACCGACATTATGAGATTTGAATGAAATGGGCGTAGCCTAGGCACGCACAACAATAGGGGTTTAGGCTTTAAGGTTTTTGGGCCTTGTGGACCCAGGCTGAGATTCAGGCCCTAGGGGCGATGGGTTTTAGGGTTTAGGCCCTAATGGCTTTAGGGTTTTCTAGGGTTTAACTAGGGTTAAACTAGGGTTGAGTTTCTAGGGTTTTTAGCTAAGGTTTAGCTAGGGTTAAGGTTTGGTTCTAGGGTTTTCTAGGTTCGACTCAGGTTTTGGCCTAAGACTAACTAGAGGCTTGCCTAGGGTATAGGGGACTTGGCAGGGGTAACCATGGTTAAAATATTTTAACCATGGCTAGATATGGGTGTAAAAATTGGGTGCTTACAGCTGCCCCTCTTTGCTGGAGAATGCCAAGGTCGGCGATTTGAACGGCAAAGACTGGAATCATCTTATTTTTACACTGAGCTTGGATTTTGGGGATGCAATATAATGACATGTATGCATGCAGTGCAAATAGTGGGGTAAAGAAGTAGAATGACCACTGTTGGGGGTGAGCGAGTGATATGCAGGAGGTGATGCTGCAGTATGGCGAGATTACCGAGGAACACACCGGATGTCGAGGACACGTGGGGGTATCGAAATGGTGATATACAGGAGGTAATGCTGCGGTATGACGAGATTACTAAGAAGCACACCGGATGTCAAGGACACATGGGGGTGTCAAAAGGGTGACATGCAGGAGGTAATGCTGTAGTATGGCGAGATTGCCAAGAAGCACATCGGATGTTGCGGACTCGCGGGGGTATCAAAAGGGTGACATGCAGGAGGTAATGTTGCAGTATGGCAAGATTGTCAAGGAGTACACCGGATGTTGAGGACACTCGGGGGTGTCGAAAGAGTTACGGGATGTCCGAGAGGCACTAGCCGGATTGATTTGAAATGGCTGAGAGGTGTTGGACTTTGATTAAGTTGATTGATGTTGAGGAATGTGGTCACGGGTTGTGACACTATGCAGGGATGTCATGCAGGGGATAATGGCGAGGATGCTTTCCCATGAATCTTGCTGATTGTGACTTGTGGGGATGCACGGTGTCGGTTTCTTCTGTTTATTTTGCCGGGGCTGCTCAGTGTAGGCTGGTTTGGATACCGGAAGGTCTGTTTTGAAAACAAAAGGTATTAGACTTTTGTAATAAGTTTTTGATTTTAACAAAGAATGTTCAAGTAGCTTTTAGTTTTGCTAGGTAATTGCCTTAGTCATGGCTTGGGGATCATGTAATCTGTCTTTTACTCTTGGAGAGCAGAGTATGACCCAGAAAAGGTTTCACCACCGTTGGGGATGTTCATGGGTAGACCTGTTTGTTTTGTCACTGCTGAAGATTTAAACTCTGGCTGGGGAGAAGCTTGCTGGGGAATAATGGGAAGCTTCTTCTGGAGATTGGTTGGGGAATACGACATTGTTGTAGACCACTATTGGGGATATGACACTGTCATAAATCACTGCTGGGGATCTGAACTCTATTGGAGACTAGTGTCGAGGAAACTGCTCTTCCATGCCATTTACTGGGGCCTGTTGCAAGGGACTTATCTGGCTAGACTGACTGCTGCCAGATTTCGTTGCCAAACTGCTCTTCAGCTTTTTCTCCATTTTTTACCCTTGGAATGACCAAGTCATGGGGTTCGCATAATTATTGCGCGATGAGGTCGTTACTGGTATTCCTCATGCTTGCGAAGCTGATTGATTTTTATCCCTTTTTTGACCCTAGTTGCAAGACTAGTTCTGGGGATCACGTGATTTTCGCCCAATGAGGTCATTGCCAGTTTTCACTCATGCCCGCGATTGCTGGGGAAATTTGCATTTGATGGGGGAAAATGGGTCTTCTCCTGTCATTGCCCTGAATGGTGCTCCTCTGGAGATTAGGAGACAATATTTTCGCTGGGGATACAAATGTGATATTTTGCTTGCACTCAAGTTTCTAGGGGATCTAGAAGGACTTGGAGTAGGACGAAATGTAGGCTGGGGGATCGGAGTTTGGGACACCCTGGGATCTCTCCCGTTGTTATTGATTTACACTCCCTTGGAGGTTTTGGTTTTGGATACAGTTGACTTTCACTTTCTGGGGGAACTCTTTGAAGATTTGTACCTTTGGTTTCCTGACGGTTTTTTTTTTGGTCCGTCAGGGAATTCGAGAGAAGTTGTCTCTGCTGGGGGGTGAGAGAGGTTGTCTCTGCTGAGAATAGAGAGCCGAGTTTGTCCCTGAAAGATTTTTCTGTTGTGGAAAGAGTCTGGAGAGACTGCCTCTGTGGGAAGTCTCTGGATTTTGAAACGTTTTAACTTCTATTTTAGGTTTTCCTTTGATAGAAATTTTGTACCCTTGAGAGCCGACTTGTCTGGAGAGTTTGAGAGGATTTTTGCTCCGCTGGACTCTGTGGGAAGAGGTTTTTTAGAGAGGCTTTAGTCCCACTGGGGATGATCTGCTCTGTATGGGGAAGTCGGGGAGGCGTGTGGCTCCTCTGGGGAAGAGTTGACTCTGCGGGGAAAGCTAGGGGGAGGTGTGATCTCCTTTTGTGTGAGTGTAACCGCACCTGATTTTGTCAGGTTGCCTACGTACCCTTTGTAGGATCAGTTTATGATGTAGTTCAGGCAAATACTATGGAGGGCTAGGGAGTGTCCCTGAAAAGGGTTAATGAAAGAAGGGCTACTAAGCTCAAGGGGCTAACTAGCGGATTTCATTGATATATAAACCGGTTACAGGAAAGAGGGATAAGGAGTGTGCTAAGGATGACCTCCTATCATTTTCCGGAGAAACTACAAGTGCAAAGTGCCTATCAGACCTAGAACCTAAACGTAGTATCGTTTGACTTTGTCCATATTAACAGGCTCTAGGAGGTCTTCGTCATCCATACGTCTTAGTCGAAGGGCGCAGCAAAGAATTTGTCTGGGACAATGTATGGGCCTTCTTAATTGAGGGTGAACTTGCCCCTTGGGTTAGGGCAGTTTGACAACATTTTCTAGAGAACTAGGTCACTGATCTCGATGCTTCTTAGTTTGAATTTCTTGTTAAATGCCCTAGCTATGTGCCTCTGATAGGCCTGAGAGTGATTGATGGCTTTCAGTCGCCGCTCTTCAATCAGATTCAGTTACTTATATCGGGTCTGCGCCCATTCTGCTTTTGAGAGTTCTGCTTTCATTAACACCTGTTGTAAAAGAATTTGTACTTTGATGGGGAGGATTGCTTCCATACCATGGGCCAGAGAGAATGGTGTTACCCCAGTTAAGATTCACATGGACGTTCTGTAGGTCATGAGTGCATAGGGGAGCATCTCATGCCAGGCAGAGTAATTGATTGTCATCTTCTCAATGATTTTCTTTAGATTTTTGTTGGCGGCTTCAACTGTACCATTGGTCTGTGGCCTGTAAGTCGTAGAGCTGTAATTTTGGATCTTGAATTTCTAGTAGAGATCAGTCATCCCTTTGTTACAGAAGTTAAGAGCATTGTCTGTTACAATCTCATACGGGACCCCATATCGGTAGATGATATCCCTTTTTAGAAAATACTGAACCACTTAGGCTTTGACGCTGGCATAAGAGGCTACCTCAACCCATTTTATGAAATAATCGATTGCAACCAGAATGAATCGGTGTCCGTTGGATGCTTTCGATGCTATGAGTTTAATGACGTCGATGCCCAAGGCAGAGAATGGCCAAGGAGTAGTCAGATTGTGTAGCCTCGTTGGTGGTGCATTCACCCTGTTGGCGTAGATTTGGCATTGGTGGCATTTTTGTACGTGTTTGCAACATTCAGATTCCATGGTGGACCAGTAGTAGCCTAGTTTGAGTATCTTCTTAGACAGCATCAACCCGTTCATATGTGGGCCGTAAGCTCATTCATGAACTTCTTTAACTACCTGTGGAGTCAAGGCATCTGAGCCAGAGTAGGTTCGGTGACCTTTTGTATAAGATTCCTCCAGAGAGGACAAACTGAATAGCCAGTCTTCTGATTACCCGGTAGTCTGTTTTAGTAGCGTCGAGCGGGAAGGTCCCATCCTCGAGATACAACTTGATGTCTGTATACCAAGGCTTGTTGTCTGATAGCTCCTCGATCTGAAGGTAGTAAGCAGGCTGATCTTGTTGTTGAATTTTGATCGGCCAGAGCATAATGCCTGTAGGGATCGGTACCATGGAAGTAAGGGTGGCCAGTGCGTCGGCGAATCTGTTTTGGTTCCTGGACCTGTGACTGAAGCTGATTCTTCTAAACTGACTGATTAATAGATTGAGGTAGGCCAACTACGAGACTAGCCTTGCTTCTTGGATGGCCCAAGATTCATTTACCTGACAAATTACTAGAGACGAGTCACCTTAGACGTCAACCTCTTCAATCTCGATGTCCAGGGCTTCTTTCAGTCCGGCTATGCATGCTTCGTATTCTGCTTCATTGTTAGAGCATCTGAATTTTAGCTTTATTGAGATAGGGAGGTGTGCTCCCTTAGGAGAGATCAGGACTGCTCCTGCCCCATGGTCGTGACTGTTAGCGGGTCCATCGAAGGATAACTCCCAGCCGGAGTACTCTTACTCCTTTGCTTCTGCGTACAGGATGGCTTTATCTGGAAACTGATCGTGTATAGACTCATAGTCTTATGCTGGACTGAGGGCTAGGTGATCTGCTATCACCTGCCCCTTGATTGACTTCTAAGTCATGTACGTGATGCCGAATTAAGACAACATCATGAGCCATCGGACAGTTCTTCCGGTGGTGGCTGGTTTTTCTAGTAAGTATTTGAGTAGGTTCATCCGGGAGATCAGGATTACCGGATAGGAAAGCAGATAGTGTCAGAGACGTTGAGTAGCCCAGACCAGTGCAAGACACGTCTTCTTAAGAGGGTTGTACCGCTCTTCATATTCTAGTAGGTGCTTACTGATGTAGTAGATGGCTTGCTCTGCTCTGCCTATCTCGTTATGTTGTGCTAGGACGCACCCCATGGAGGTTTCTTACACTGAGATGTATAGCAGCGGTGGCCGTCCAGGTGTAGGAGGCACAAGTACTGGAGGATTTAGAAGATACTGCTTTATTCTATCAAAGGCTTCTTAGCATTCTGCTATCCAGACTGTGGGCATGTTCTTTCGGAGAAGCTTGAAGATCGGCTCGTATATCGGAGTGAGCTGAGAAATGAATCTGCTGATGTACTGAATTCTACCTTGTATTTCCTTTTCTGTGTGGGGATTCGGCTTTTTTGAAGATTGCCTTGGCTTTGGCGGGATCAATCTCGATGCCTCTTATGCTAACTCTTAAGCCAAGGAGCTTTCCTAACGAGGCTCCGAAGATACATTTGGCTGGATTCAGTCTCAGGCCGAACTCTCGGAGTCTGTTGTAGAGTCTCTTCAAGTCTTCAGGGTGCTGCCTGACAGTAGGAGACTTGACGATCATGTCATCCACATAGATTTCAGTTGACTTGTGGATTATGTCAAGGAACAGCGCCGTCATGACTCTTTGGTAGGTTGCCCCTGTGTTCTCGAGTTCGAAAGGCATTATCTTGTAGCAGAATGTGCCCTAAGGTGTAATGAAGGAGGTTTTTTCTATGTCTTCTTCTGCCATCCTGATTTGGTTGTATCCAGAGAAATCATCCATGAATGAGAGTGTCTTATGTCCTGCAGTATTGTTGACTAGAATGTCGATGTACGAGAAAATAAAATTATGCTTGGGGCTTGCTGTGTTTAGATTCCGGTAGTCAATACACATTCAGACCTTGTCATCCTTCTTGGGAACCGGGACAATGTTGGGCAACCACTCAGGGTAGCTTGCTACTACTTGGAAGCCTACGCTGATCTGCTTTTCAACTTCTTCCTTGACCTTCTGTGACCATTCGAGCCTCATCCGTCTCAGTTTCTGCTTTACTGGTCTGACGTCGGGGTTCAGGGGCAGTCTGTGCACCACCAATGCTGGGTCTAGGCCGGGCATGTCTGCATATGACCAGGCAAAGACGACATTGTAGCTCTTCAGGAAGCTTATTATGTCTGCTCTTTGCTGAGGGTTCATGCTTGTGCCAATCTTGACTAGCTGGGTACTGTCTTCGGAACCCAGATTAACTGTTTCAATGTCTTCCCTATTCGACTACAGAAGTCCTTCGCTATGCTCAAGGATGTCCAGAATTTTCTGAGGCGGTTCCTCCTTTTGTAATGAGTCATACTCTATTTCAGAGAGTTCAAGGAGGGTTTAAGAGGTAGCCCTGTTAGAGGTGATTTCCTGGCAAATCAATTAGCTTCAGTTTAGCATGCTTATGATTTTTTTTGTTGGCTTCAGGACACTAGGCCTTCTAGGAGAAGATTCTGTGTGACTTTGTCATCAGAAGCTATGAAATATTTTTTCGAAAACATGATTTTTGAGTAAAAAACATTTGATTTTCATTGACAAAATAGATGACTAGTTACAAAAATGACTCAAACAAAAAGAGACCGACCGCGGCCTGACATTTGGATTTTAAAAATGGGAGCAAAAGAGATAGATGAAGGAGAAGGGTGATGCTTGGTCAATGCTGTCTCGGACCAACCTGTCATGCACCGTGTTGCCCCGGCCTTGAGCGGCCTCAACGGTGAGAGCCTCAGTCCACCAATGGATTAGTGTCTGGCAACTGGCGGATGCTTCGGTACTGTTGGAGAGGGTGCAAACCTGCTCTCCCGCTAGATATTCTGCTTCGGTAGCATCTTCGACAGTCAGCTCGTCGAACATTTGGGCCATGCTGAACACTTTTGGATCTGGAATCCCAGAAGACTCGGCACTGGGCTAGGGGATTAAGGCAGTAAAGTCCATGTTTTTTTGTGTTGGAATTTTCCGGTGTCAGAACAAGTGAGTCTAGGTGTCTAGGTGTGTATCTTGTGTCATTGCCGTCAAGCATCCATGACAAGTGAAGTTGAAGCACGTTGAAGAATCGGTTGATCCACTCGGTTGATCATTTCCTTCATAGGATGGTAAGTGACCTAGATACCATGTGACCATAGGTGGGAATTGACTTAGAATAATCCTAATATGATGCCTTAGGTGGTAAGTATCCTAGACTAACTATACGGACCCTAGGTGATGAGATAAGCAGTGCAAAAAAAGTTCAAAATGCTGAAATTTTTCAAAAAAACAAGGTTGCTTGTGAGAGGCATATCTCACAAACCGTAGCTCTGAATTTGCTCTATAATATATCAAATCGACCATGTCAAAAAGAGCTACAACTTTTATGAGGGGTACAAGAGCTAAAAATGAGTTTTTAACTCTCGGTCGACCAAAACAACCCCCAGGGTTGACCTTGATATGAGCAATTTTTGTATGGGGAAATTTTCCAGCAAGTGAGAAAAAGTTGGGTAGACCCAAGTGGATGTCAGGGTTGACCCTGATATGGAAAATCATCCCAAAACACCTCAAGGTCGACCCTCAACCCTCAGGGTCGACCTTGATATTGATTTTTCTTACTAAAAACGTTTTGGCAACTTCCTTAACTTGGTTTTTGGGTCTTTATTAAATGGGAACTCTTCTAGTTCGTGGAGAAAAACTTTGGAGGAGTATTGAGAGGGTTTTTAACTATCTCTAGAGTTAATAAAAACTCTAATTTTTCATTGTCTCTCCTCCCCTTTGAGAATCCTTCTCCCATCCTAGTTTTGCAAGCCAATGCTCCATTTATGCTTTGTTTGTATTTTCCCATTGATGGAGTCCTTCTAGGAATTGATTCTTATCAAACCATCAACCCGTTTTGGATAAAGCAACTTGGTCGGAGTGTTCCGGAGCCTTTGCGAAGGAGATCGATCTGAGACAGATCATGGATGTGTGAATTGGTCAGTGGAATCCGAAGCTGTCATTGACGGTGATCGATCGGAAGATTGTTGACTGTTTTTGAGACACAAAGAGAAGTACGAGTGGTTGCGGTTGATCACGGGACTTGTGAGTATGTGATGACTTTTTGAGGCGTGGAGGACTAAGAACTGAAGGATCGTAGTGTCGAGTCCGAAAGAGTCAAGTTCATGTCTTGTAAGTTCTTGTTTACTTTGTCTTAGTGGATTCTCATGGCTGGACTAGGTCCCGTGGTTTTTCCTGGAAGGGTTTCCACGTAAGAATCCTTGTGTTATGGTTTGGATGTTACTCCCTATTCCGTACTTAAATTTTATCATCCCTTAAGTTAATAACTTAATTGTTAAAATCATCAAAAGGGTAGATAGACTTTTAGGGAAACCGAACCATCCCTTTAAACTTGTGAGATTCTCAACTCAAACATCGGATTTGGGGTTCAACGAAATTTTTTCAAAGGCAACAGAGGTTTCTGGGTAGGTTTCGAAGATTCCAACGGGGTTGGTTACAGAGATGTGGGGTGGAGGTTCAAGTTTCACCCACTGTCTACTCTTCTTTGTTAGCTTGGAGAGGTAGTCTTCGTATTTGGGCTTGTATCCCAATCTGAAGGGAGATGTATAGCAAGAAGGCATGTATCTCTTCTTCATGCCCTGGTTCCTGGCACCCAAACCCTTTCCTAGCTGGTAGTTCCTTTTATATATCATTTTGACAAATGGTGGCACTGTTTGCTTGCTTTGCTGCTCTATTATAGCGATAGAACTAACCTGCTTGAACTACAATGTTATGGAGGTAGTGCCTTGCCTCAACTCCTGGACATCCCCAAAGAAACTTGCCAACTCCTCAAAAGGAATGACGACTAGGTGGTCATCCTATATGAATTTGATTCTCTGGTGCAGAGAAGAGGGAATGGCCCCGGCCGTGTGGATCCATAGCCTCCCTAAGAGCAAGGTGAATGAGGCTGACGCATTTACAACCATAAATTTTGTTGTGAACTGAGTTGGTCCGATCCTGATGGTCAAATCGATATCACCCAGGTTCTGGCTGATGGTATTGTCAAAAGCCCTGATGGTCATAGGTCTCTTCTTTACATGACTGAGGTTCAGGCTCAGGTTTTGCGGTGTAGAAAGCGTGCAGACATTCAGGCCGGAGCCATTGTCGATGAGCACTGATTATAACGTTCTATCCATGCACTGAACTGCTATGTACAAAGCCTGGGTATGATCCCTATCACTGTCCATTATTTCCTCTTCCGTGAAGGAAAAAATTCTGGATTCGAGGACTTGCCCTACCATTTGCCCCAGTTTCTTGGGCGTTATATTTGGTGTTGGATGGGCATTGCCGAATAATCGGAGCAGTTGCTTTCTGTGGTGCTCTGATGTTAGAAGAAGACCCAAGATAGATATTTGTACTAGAACCTTGCTCAATTGCTGAGCGATATTGAAATCCTCTGCTTTCTCTAGGATCTTCAACAAAATTACTGAATTAACTGCTTCCTTCAGTGAGTCTGACTCCCCTACTTTTTCTTTCTCTTTCTCTGCACCCTTTGCCTTTGACGGCTCCGTCGTGGGAGGTTGATATACCCAACCAGATCTGGTTAGGTTGGCTATACTCTCGCTCTCAAGGATGAGAGAGCTGGGAGCAAGTACTCAGTTGAGGTCAAAAGGTGGTTTTGGGATGCAGGGGATCTGGACAGGGCCTGAAGAGGTTGAAGCTTAAGCTAGAGCTGTAGGCCAATTTACAGGATAAAGGATAATATAGATGATCTGTTCGGGGACAGGTATCTGGATTGGAGGCTGAATGGTCTGTAAATTTGACTTGGGGAAGGGGATTATGATAAGGGACTGGTAAGACGGCCTGATGATACCATCATCGACTTCTGGTGTGCTGGGTCCTGACTGCCCTGCCCCGGGCTCTTCCCACTAAATAAAGTTGATTTGATTGTTATATAGGGCAGTGGCACCTGATTGATGTTGGTGTTACTGGGGGCCAGCTCAACCCTTCCGTCATCCAAGAGATCTTGGATGGCACACTTCAGGCCTATGCAGTAGTCCGTAGCATAACCTGGGCCTCTATGAAAGGGGGAATGATGTGGGGCCTCTTAATTCGAGAAGGCCTTGCTTGGTCAGGAATTCCAACAACTGGCTGAGTGTATATGAAAGAGGGGTAAAGTTTTTGGGAATACTGTTTTGCCCCTGGATTGGTCGGGCTGGCCGGGTATTCCTGACAATTGATTATTGTTGAGCTACTAGAGCCGGTAATCTAATGGGTGCTGTAGAAGCAACCATATATACGTGTTCCTTCTTTTTGTGGTCCTTGGGACCGATGTTCCTGCTGGATGAGGTAGTTACCTTGGGGGGATCGGTCTTAGGCTAGAATGAATAGCCTCGCTCTTGATGGCAGTCTCGATACGGGCACTCATCTTGACGATGGTGCCGAAGTCTACTACTGGTAAGGTCACCATAAGTGTAGAGTAGGGCTACTTTAGGGTGCCCATGAATATGCTTGCCTGTTCTTTCTTAGGGATAGGAATCTGGATCTTAGCTGCCATTTCCCTCTAGCGGGTGGCGTATTCCAGGAATGATTCGTTGTTGCGCTGACTCAACTGCTCATGCTAGCTCCTCTGAGGGCGGAGCTCCTGGTTAAAGGAATATTGCTCCACGAAAATATCCATGACATCCTGGCAAGTCTTGACTTTATGCTTGTCGACGGACGTCCACCATGTTAGGCTGCCACCTTCAGACTCTTTTAAAAGTACTGGATGGGTAGGGGCTGATTTCTGTTATGTTGGAGCATGTCTCCCAAGTACAACTGTAGATGTTGCTTTGGACAGCACGGACCATCGTATTTATCAAAGTCCGGGACCTTAAAGCCTGTGGGAAATGCATCTCCTGATGAGAAAGTTAAGTCCTCCAGCGATAGACTGGTACTGGTGGATGCACCCTTCATTCTTCTCATTTCCTCTTTCATCTGCTTGATCTCGTCCTGTAAGGATGAAGTGGGGTCTGAGGATAATGGCCGGTATTGGTTGACGTGTGAGGCCTTAGGTTGATCTTCATATTGGTCATACTCCTTTCCTCCGCTTGTTACGGGTATAGGGTCAAGTATGATGAGGGGGGAAGGACGAGACTCTGGTATAGGTTACTCGGATGGTTCCCCAATCGGGTTCCGGGTAGAGGGTTCTTCAGTTCGGACACCAATTAGAATTTTAAGGGATTCCAGAACACTATCAAGCTTTGATTGCATGGCTGCTATGTCCCTATCATGTGACTGTAGGATCTCACTTGTTTGCTGGTGCTGATCTGCAGGTTTTGCCATTGAGTTTGAACTGTTCTTTGATTGAGTTGTGTAAGAGCTATTCTCTGATTGGGCTGTGCAAGGTACTATCTCTGTGATTGGTACCTCTGTCAAGACTGTGTCTGCGGCTACTGATTCTACGAGAATCGCAGTCAGAAAACGAGTCATTGGTCGGCTCATGCAACTGAAAAAAATGCAACGGCTAATCACGATTATGCATGATGACAGGAAGCAGATGCTAAAAATAATTTTTCATTGATGCATGAAGAGCATAATGAGTACAAGATAGTGTGACTCAAAAAAATAGAAAAAGACTCAATCCTAGGCAGGCTCATTAGGGATCGCGAAGTCAAGTGGCCAGGGCAAACCATTAAGATCCATGATCTGTTGCTGGAGGGATGTGATCTCAACCTCTATGTTTGCAAGGGTTTCAGTAGCGTTGAACATACAGTATCCAAACTGTTGGATACGGGAGGTCATTTCCGCCTTTACACTATCAAGCTACTCTTGGTGGAAGTGTAATTGGGCCTTGATGATGGTTGTCTCTTTGGCGTCGCCTTTGCTCCTCCTACAGAGAGACTGGATTATTTGATCCAATTGTTCAATCTGCTCTTGTGTGGCTTGGAGTTCGTGGCCCTGTTTCGCTTCCTGTTGCCTGAATGCTCACTAGGCTTCCCGTAGCCTTTTCTCTTTCTGTTGGATCTAGAGCTGTCTTGCCAGGAAGAAGTCTATCCAGGGAACCACCATTTCAGCTAGGGGTATGGTTTCATGTGATGGAGCTGTGATTGGAGTGGGCAGTTCCCAGGGTGCAGGCATGCCGGGTTAAATGTCAAGATTATCCACCACTGTCAGTATGCTGAGTTGGTCGGTGGTCCTGATGTAACTACAAAGTCAGGCCACTGGTCTCATCTGGAGTTGTGCCAAGCTTTCTGGAAGCGTCAGGTGAGGTTGTCAGAGTGCATTGAGAAAGTGAACCAATCATTTTCCTACCGGTCTATCACTGGGATGCGCAAGGAGAGTTTGAACTGTCGGAGGACTCGGAGTGGTGTATAGACTGCGGAGCTTGTTAGACCAGTAAGAATCATGCATCATCTGCTGGTGATGATAACGTGGGGTAGCCTATTCAGTACAAGCCACTCGCATTGCCATATAATTTCTTCCTCTGACAGGGCTTGGAGAAGTTGGTTGAGCTCTCCGACGTCTGTAATTGTTATCGGACCCTGATTCTAAGAAATATTCCGAGGTAGATTGTAGGCTTCCTGAAGGTCGTCTGGTACCGATATGATTGTAGGTAGGTGTCCTACCAACCAAAGGTGTAGGAGAGGTGTACTGGTATTGAAGATGTCCTTTCTGCGGTCTGCTAACTGGTTGAGAGCCCTGAGAAGCTCTGCTAAGATGACTAGTACGACTGAGTAGGTGTTGTGCATGTCTTCGATGATCCCAACCAAAACTAATTCGACAAGCGTACGGCATCTCGGGAATACCAGCTGAGACATGGCTATCAGTGCAAGGGCGTTGAGACTGGGAAGTTCCGTTGTAATGGAATCAGGGTTCCACTTGCGATTATACTTCTTTTCAAGAAAAGACATGGGTATCCAATCAAAAGACCTGCTAGGGTCGGACTGCAAGTAGGCAGACTTGATATGTAAGAACCTAGATAGGTTTGTCTAGTATGTTGTCTTGTAGCGCGGTACTATGGCTTCGCTGTCCATGTTTTACCATAGAATGCGTTGAATTTCTTCCAATGTTGGGCAAAGCTCGTTCTTACCAAAACGGAATACCATGTGAGATGGATTCCAACACTGGATAGCAATGTTCATGAGGCACTGGTCCGGGTTAACCATAGATAGGTCTAGGATTGTCCCTATCTTGTAGTACTGAGCCCAAGCGAGACGCTGACTCGAGGTAAAGGCTCCAATTGCTTTCTAGAGGTTGTCATCGCATGTCCCCTGAGAAGTTAAATGCACGGGCCATGACGGTCGACCCATTGATTGAATGCAAAAGATACCCATGTCGCTTGGGCATTCAGAATCCCAAAACGGAATACCATATGCAAGAACCTAGATTGGTGAAAGAGGGAGCATTCAAAATCCTTCCCTGAGGATAATCACCCAACATGAGTAATTCCGTGGACCTCCAAGATGTTTAAGCTACTGACACTGAGGAAGATCATCCAGCAGCCGTTAACGTAATAAGTCTGTTTACTGGGTTGAATTGGATAATTACGCTACTAGGACATGTATGGATGCACAGTACACAATTAACAAAGAGATGTAAAATGATTAGTGTTAAATCAAACGCATAGGTATCTTGAACAAGATTAAGGTTTAATTGGCTTAAAACTGGGTTCCCGACCGAGCATACTTATGTCCTTAGGAGTGTCACCAGAGCTGTGAGCGCGGATTTCCGTGATACTCACAAGGAAGGATGTGATGTGCATACCTGTACTCTCACGGGTGTGAAAGGTTATATTTAAGGGTCGCCACCTATTCATTCAGAAGGGATAAGTCCCCTGGTTTGGATAAGTTCTTGGTCTGCTAGTGAGATCAGGATAAGGGGTTCAGTTAAGTCCGAGGAAGGTGTTAGTGTCGCGCCCCAAAATAGCCCCTAGGAGTTAAGGGATACTTTAGGTGTGACTATACGTACCTGCCAAACCATCCTGTAATGAATAAGATAATTACAGTACTAGATAATGATAATCAGAGCGCGGAAGCTAAACATAAATGCGGAAGCGTAAACTAACCTTTTTTTTTTTTTTTTTTGTAAAAAAAAAAAAAAAAAAAAAAAACCTCTCAGAAGGAGAGGGGGGTTTGGCGGACCCCTACCAGATTTATTAATAAAAAATAAATGGGGGGGACATAAACCTTACCCCTACAAAGAACTCACACATTAGGGGGGGACATAAAACCTTACCCCTAACCAAAAAAAAAAAAAAGGGGGGGGGGGGACATAAAACCTTACCCCTGACAAACAAACACAAATAGAGGGGGACATAAACCTTACCTCTAATAAACAAAACCAAACAAAACTCAATCTCTATGAACCAATCGAACATTACCTAAACCATCTTGATCAAGAGAAATAAGGGATATGAGACGAGTAGGACTAGACTGATTAGGGAGAATTTCACCTGAAGTCTGAAAAGTACAACCTTGATTAGCAAGAAAGTCTGCAACCATGTTAGCTTCCCGAAAGATGTGATTAATAGAGGAGCAAATGTAAAACACTTGGTGGATCTTTTTATTCCAATAGAAGGCATAGAAACAAGCTAACATCTTTCCATCGTGGTCTCGTATAACACCACCACCTCCAGCTATTCCCGGATTGCCTTTAGAAGCACCATCAACATTCAATTTTATTTTATCCAAGTTAACATATATACAAAACATGTCTAAGTCTAAGGTGGACAGACCCACCTATCAAAATGTCAAAATACATAAAAGACCCTCTCGTACTCTCCCCTCAACAGTAGTTGAGGTATGGCCACACGCCAAGGTCTCGGTCCGCCTGAGACTGCAGTGGGATAGATGGCTCTCTCTCTTCGATATACTCTTCCTCGACCCAAGGCTCTGGGTCGAGGGCTCCCTCAGTACCTGCCGACATGAAAGTACGGCTGAGCATGGAATACTCAGCGAGTACAAGCTACTATCTATCCATAACAATAATAAACATGCAAGGAGTAGTACAATACCAATCATCAATTCCAGGCAATAGTAAAATCATAGAATTAAACAATATTAAACATGGAGCGATATTATCATCTTGATGTACATGAATGCAAAAACGCCGATAAATCTCATGCTTGAAAACCCGTTTCCATGTCTCGGTATGCATTGTAGAAATCATGTATGCGTGCATGCATGAATGTCTTGTCATCATCTTGTAACCTTGCATCTTGTAACTTGTGAGCCAGAGGCTAGCACCCGAATCCCCCCTAGGCTGCCAACCTCCTTGATATATGGTTTTCTTGTGAGCCAGAGGTTAGTACCCGAATGTCCCTGGGCTACCAACCTCCTTGACAATATGTGATTTTTATTACTTGTATAGTTTTCTTGTGAGCCAGGGGCTAGTACCCAAATGTCCCTGGGCTACCAACCTCCTTGACAATATGTGTTTTAGGGGTTTTCTTGTGAGCCAGAGGTTAGTACCCGAATGTCCCTGGGCTACCAACCTCCTTGACATGCAATATTTTCTTGTTGGTTATTATATGCATATGCTCTTGAAATCTCGGTTCATGCTATCATGCGTGCTCGTGTACGTGTCAATCGTGACAATCATGGAATAAGGATAATAAGAGAGATATGACATCACCATTCAATTCACAATATATGCATATGATAATTTGAGTAAACAACATGATATTTAAATCCATTCATCATTCATGAGAATACATACATAAACCCCTTTCCATTTCTTCATTTAAATCATTATTTCATAGTTTAGGCATTTCGTCAAACACATCGCATACATTATTCCTTAGTAGTTCATCTCCTTATTTTAATTGCATATTTTACATCCAATCACACAAGGGTAAGTTTGTTATTTGTACAATGCCCATCCTCTATTTCCAACTCACAACCCACACATATCATACATCACACATTCGGCATCCAATCGTCACATCCAATCTCCCATCCACACATCCATTCCATTTCCCTTATCTTGTTTATATTTGTTGAGTTAATAAAAAGCATAGGGAAGGAAAGCATAATATAAATAATCACCATTTACAATAGAAAACCTAGATTATTGCTAGGGAAAGTTAGTAGGGTGTACTAACCTTGAATCAAGGCTTGATCCTTGGTAGAAACCTTGATTGAAGCCCCAACTTGTAAGAAGAAAGATCCTTGCTTGAAGAAGGCTTGGTGTGGGCAAGAAACCCTTGAAGTTGCCATGGAAAATGCTGCCCTACCTTGGAGAAGGAGTCCCACACGAGCTTGAGGTTGGATTTTTGAAATCCAAGCTTTTAGGGATGCTCTTGGGTGCTTAAACCCTTGATCTTACTCTCAAATGGAAAGGGGGCTTTGGAATCCTAGTTTCTTCTCTCTCTCTCTGAAATATCCCTAAGTGTAGTGAATGAGGGCTCAAAGGGTCGAGCAAGCCCTTAACGCCCAAAAGACGAAAAAACCCTTACTGAAATTTCTGCAAAAACGCGAAGACCGAGCGATCGGTGGTTATGACCGATCGATCGGTTGCCTACCGAGCGATCGGTACTCTGATCGAGTGACCGGTCAAAAAACTACTCTCTGGAAAATTTCCCCATACAAAATTTTTGACCGTGCGATAGCTACCGATCGATCGGTTTTGGACCAATCGATCGCTGATTGGACCGAGCGATTGATGCTCTGCAGGTCTGGACTGTTTTGACCATATCTTTTGACTCGCTCGTCCGATTTTGACGATTCAACTTGCGTTCGGTTCGTCTTTCAAAAATGAACATTTCTGATGTTTCAGAATTTCTGATTTCTCCCTTAATTATTAATTAGACTACGAGGAAGACCAATTAGCTACGAAAACGGTATTCATTAAGTATAGAAAAGTCCGGGGTGCTACATTCTCCCCCCCTTACAAAAATTTCATCCCCGAAATTTGGACGATACATACATGCATAAGACCATAACAATTACAAGGGAATGCCCAGGCCCTAAACAAATAACTGAGGATACTTTTCCCAAACTTCGGCTTCTCGTTCCCATGTAGCTTCCTCCCATGAATGGTGTTGCCATCTTACCAAGACCAAGGGAATGGTCTTGTTGTGCAAGACTTGATCTCGCCTATGCAAGATCTGTACTGGTTGCTCAACTAGTGTAAGATCCTCTCGGATTTCCACTGGATCAAGCTCTCTGACATGGGAAGGGTCCGGGATGTACTTTCGAAGCATAGTGAATACATTATGGACCGCTGCCATATGAGCGGGCAAAGCAACATGGTAAGTCACCTCCTCAACTCTAGTAATGATCTCGAACGGACCCACATATCTCGGGCTAAGCTTGCCCCTCTTCCCGAATCACATAACACCCTTGGTCGGTGAAATTTTGACAAAAACAAAGTCCCCAACTCGAAACTTAAGGTCCCGCCTACGGGTGTCGGCATAGCTCTTCTGTCGGTCTTGTGCGGTCTTCAACCTCTCCCGGATGAGCTTGACTCTATCCGCCGTTTGTTCAATCAACTCGGGGCCCAAAATTTTTCTTTCTCCCACTTCATCCCAATACAACGGGGATCTACAACTTCTTCCATACAAAGCCTCATAAGGCGCCATTTGTATGCTTGCCTGATAGCTATTATTGTAGGCAAATTCCACCAAAGGTAGTTGATCTTCCCAACTTCCTTTAAAATCCAGCATACAAGCTCGGAGCATATCTTCAATAACCTGATTCACTCGCTCGGTTTGCCCATCCATCTGTGGATGGAAAGCCGTGCTAAAGTCCAACCGGGAATCCATGGCACTCTGGAAGCTTTTCCAAAACCTGGAGGTAAATCTAGGGTCCTAATCCGAGACAATGCTCACTGGCACCCCGTGCAACCGAACTATTTCTTTGATATACAATGCAACCAACTGATTGAAATTGAAGGTAGTTCGGTATGGCAAGAAATGGGTGGACTTCGTCAGTCTATCGACCACAACCCATATCCCCACAATGAAGTCCATAGATATGTGCTCCCATTTCCACTCGGGAATAGGGAGAGACTGTAAAAGTCTGGCCGGTCTCCTGTGTTCGGCTTTGACTTGTTGGCACACCAAGCATTTAGACACATACTCCGCTATTTCTCGCTTCATGTTCCGCCACCAAAAATGCTTTTTCAAGTCCCTATACATTTTGGTACCTCCGGGGTGAACGGTGTACTTGGACCGGTGAGCCTCGTATAAGATTTCTCGTTTAAGCTTCTCTTCAGTTGGGACACATAGTCTTCCCTTGAAAATGATAATCCCATCATTCCTCACCGCAAAATCCTTGCTGCCACTCTTAACTGAATTGTCTCGGCAAGAAAGTAGCTCGGCATCCATTCCCTGCAACTCCTTGATCGTGCTCAACATAAATGGCCTAACTGTGATGTTAGCCATTACCGGCCCAAAGGTAGGGAGACTAAAACTGATGTCGAGGTTGGACGCATCCTCTAGCAACCTCCACTCCTTCAGCATCATATGCGCCAAAAGTCCAGTGGCCTTCTGGCTAAGAGCATCGGCTACAACATTCGCTTTGCCCGGGTGGTATTGAATGGAGCACTCGTAGTCTTTCAAAAATTCTACCCATCTTCTTTGCCTCAGGTTCAGCTCCTTCTAGGAAAACAAATACTTAAGGCTTTTATGATCTGTGAATACCTCAAATTATTTCCCATAAAGATAATGTCGCCAAATTTTGAGTGCAAACACTACCGCAGCAAGCTCCAAGTCATGAGTGGGGTAATTCTTTTCATGCTCCTTTAATTGCCTTGATGCGTAGACAATGACTTTCTTGTGCTACACGAGGACACACCCAAGTCCGATATGTGAAGCATCACTATAAACCTCATAACCACCATGTCTGGATGGCACAGTAAAGACGGGGGCCGTGGTGAGGCGCTTCTTCAACTCTTGGAAACTCACTACACATCGGTCACTCCAACTGAACTTGGCATTTTTCCTCGTCAAGTAAGTGAGAGGTGCGGCCAAACTGGAGAATCCCTCCATAAATCTCCGGTAATAGCCTGCCAACCCGAGGAAACTACGTATCTCTATGACGCTCTTGAGCCTCTCCCAACTCATGACTGCCTCAACCTTGGCTGGGTCTACAGAAATACCCTCGGCTGACATTACGTGGCCTAGGAATGCCACTTTCTCTAACCAGAATTCACACTTGCTCTATTTGGTATGCTCTCTCAACATTTCTAGAGCAAGGCGGAGGTCTCGTGCGTGATCTTCTCGTGTCTGGGAATACACCAAAATGTCGTCGATGAACACAATCACGTATCGATCCAAGTATGATCGGAACACCTGGTTCATCAAATCCATGAACGCCGCCGGTGCATTCGTCAGCCCAAAAGGCATGACAAGGAACTCGTAATGCCCATACCGAGTCCTGAAAGCCGTCTTCGGAACATTCCCCGACTTGATCTTTAACTGATGATACCCTGATCTAAGATCAATCTTGGAGAAAAATCTCACTCCCTTCAGTTGGTCAAACAAGTCGTCTATCCTTGGCAAGGGGTAACGATTCTTGATAGTTACCTTGTTCAACTGACGGTAGTCTATACACATTCTCATCGACCCGTCTTTCTTCTTCACAAAGAGAACCGGAGCTCCCCACGGCGAGACACTTGGTTGGAAGAAACCAAGTTGTTGTAACTCCTCAATCTGTTTATTTAATTCTTCAAGCTCTATAGGGGCCATTTTATATGGTGCCCTTGAAATCGGAGCTATCCCCGGAGCAAGCTCTATAGCGAACTCGATCTCTCGGTCAGGAGGCAATCCGGGAAGTTCTTCCGGGAACACATCTAAGAACTCACTCACAACGGGAATAGCCGAAGAGTTTTATGCTTTGGGTTCGCCAAGCTCAAAGCTGCCAAGCGAGCAATATCCATTTCTCTCAATCCTCGGAAGTGAAAAGGTTTGACTCCTTCCGGCTTGAAATTCACCATCTTTTCAAAACACGCAACATGTCCATGGTGGTTTGACAACCAATCCATCCCTAGGATGACATCAAAATCCAAGTCTTGGAAATCCAGGACGATAAGATCGGCTAACAGTTCATTCTTCCCACTTGAACCACACTATCCTTGAATATCTTGTCCGTATCAACTGACTTACCGAGTGGAGTTGCAATGGTCAACTCCCGCTTCAACGGGGTAGCCTCAATCAAAAAGCCCTTTGCAAAACTTGGTGAGACAAAAGAGTGAGTAGATCCTGTGTCTATCAACACTCGAGCAAGACACTCGTTCACTAATAAAGCGTCTGTGCGATTTAGTAACTAATATCAGTAGATTTCAAACAATAACAAGCATCATACATAGGTAACCCTTAGTATAAATAATCACATAACAAACCATAGAAACTTTATACAACTTAAACTCAAAATTCTCGCGTACCTTGCACGACATCATCGGATGTACGTGCGTCTCTCTCTGACAGGGCGAAGACTCGGCCCTATGTGGCTGGGCGAGGAGGCCGTGTAGACTGTGAGGCCCTCGAAGCCTGGGAAGAGCTAGGCTGGGATGTCTGCCTAATCAGGGGCCTGCTCCCCGAAGACTGAGCTAGCAAATGACGTCAGGGACAGTCTCTAACAATATGGCCCTGGTCACCACAATGAAAGCAACTTCCTGTAATCCTCCGACATTCTCTTGCTGGATGCCTCATTCCACAAAGAGTGCAGACATCATGTGAATAGGGGGAAGGAGCATATCCCGTAGCCTGAGTAACTGCGGGGCGAGGAGCATATGAGGTAGCCGGGCGAAAGGCCGGTGGAGCAAAAGGACGGGGAGCCTGTAGTGCCGAATATATCCTCTGTGACTGAGTCGGCCCTACAGGCTGATACAAGCTAGTCCTTGCTCTTTTCACCCCTGAACTACTCGACTGTCCTTTCTCCATTCCTCTTCTTTTAAGAACTCCTCGGAGTTCAACTCGGCCAACAGTGCCTTGTCCACCACTTCTGAGTATGTCTCATGTCTAAACATCGAGACTCGGTCCTTGAGGTAGGCCTTTAATCCTCTTTCAAACTTCCGGGCTTTCATAGCCTCGGTCGCTATCATATGTAGAGCAAACCGAGATAGCTCCGAAAACTTAGCCTCATAAGCAGGCTACGGACATATTACCTTGCTCCAAGGTAATGAACTCCACTTCCATCTTCTCTTTCATCCCGATCGGGAAGTACTTCTTGTTGAAAACGTCCAAGAATTCCTCCCAAGTCCAGTCTTGACCTTGTCGAGTCAACTCTCGGGTCCGAAGTGTGGACTTCCACCAATGATCGGCCTCACCTTCAAGCATGAAGGCGGCCCAAGTAACCTTTTCCGCCTCCGTAGGCGCCAGTACAGAGAATATCTTTTCTAATTGCCGAATCCATCCTTTGGCAACAAGCGGGTCAATACTCCCACAAAAGGTTGGAGGCCTCATCCTCCGGAAAGCCTCTATTCCGGCTTGTGCTCGATTAGGAGGAGCCGGTATGAGAGCCGCATTAGGTGGAGTGGCCGGTTACCTTGCCGCTAGCATAGCCAAAGTCTCGGCTATTGAAGCGAATGCTTGGGCAAAGTCGGGTTGGTCATCACCCGATGGAGCATCACCTACATTGCCCCTCGTGTTGTACCCGTGACCCCGGGTATTGCGTCTCATGATTTCTCCTGAGAACGACAATACAACATGAGTCTAACTTGGATACGCATTTAGTACAAATTTCGCAATTCACTCAATACATATTCATCAAGCATATTTAATAAGCACAACACAATTAATGCACACATGGTATACAACACAATATCATACATATAATCCGTGTTCCTAGCGTAGGACTCTAACTTTGGTTGAGATTCAACCTATTTTGATTAAGACTAATTAGTTAGTCCATACTTGGAATACAACTCTTTCCTAACACTTAATGCCTTGTTCAATTATTGTATCGAGTACTACGCGACCTTAGGGACTCTAATGCCTAGGAGTTAAGGGATACTTTAGGTGTGACTATATGTACCTGCCAAACCATCCTGTAATGAATAAGATAATTACAGTACTAGATAATGATAATCAGAGCGCGGAAGCTAAACATAAATGCGGAAGCGTAAACTAACTTTTTCTTTTCTTCTAAGATTTTCAAAATAGTATTCCAAGTTAACATATATACAAAACATGTCTAAGTCTAAGGTGGACAGACCCACCTATCAAAATGTCAAAATACATAAAAGACCCTCTCGTACTCTCCCCTCAACAGTAGTCGAGGTATGGCCACACGTCAAGGTCTCGGTCCGCCTGAGACTGCAGTGAGGTAGATGGCTCTCTCTCCTCGATATACTCTTCCTCGACCCAAGGCTCTGGATCGAGGGCTCCCTCAGTACCTGCCGACATGAAAGTACGGCTGAGCATGGAATACTCAGCGAGTACAAGCTACTAGCTATCCATAACAATAATAAACATGCAAGGAGTAGTACAATACCAATCATCAATTCCAGGCAATAGTAAAATCATAGAATTAAACAATATTAAACATGGAGCGATATTATCATCTTGATGTACATGAATGCAAAAACGCCGATAAATCTCATGCTTGAAAACCCGTTTCCATGTCTCGGTATGCATTGTAGAAATCATGTATGCATGCATGCATGAATGTCTTGTCATCATCTTGTAACCTTGCATCTTGTAACTTGTGAGCCAGAGGCTAGGACCGGAATCCCCCTAGGCTGCCAACCTCCTTGATATATGGTTTTCTTGTGAGCCAGAGGTTAGTACTCGAATGTCCCTGGGCTACCAACCTCCTTGACAATATGTGATTTTTATTACTTGTTTAGTTTTCTTGTGAGCCAGAGGCTAGTACCTTTCTTGTGACCCAGAGGTTAGTCCCCGAATGTCCCTGGGCTACCAACCTCCTTGACATGCAATATTTTCTTGTTGGTTATTATATGCATATGCTCTTGAAATCTCGGTTCATGCTATTATGCGTGCTCGTGTACGTGTCAATCGTAACAATCATGGAATAAAGATAATAAGAGAGATATGACATCACCATTCAATTCACAATATATGCATATGAGAATTTGAGTAATCAACATGGTATTTAAATCCATTCATCATTCATGAGAATACATGCATAAACCCCTTTCCATTTCTTCATTTAAATCATTATTTCATAGTTTAGGCATTTCGTCAAACACATCGCATACATTGTTCCTTAGTAGTTCATCTCCTTATTTTAATTTCATATTTTCCATCCAATCACACAAGGGTAAGTTTGTTATTTGTACAATGCCCATCCTCCATTTCCAACTCACAACCCACACATATCATACAACACACATTCGGCATCCAATCGCCACATCCAGTCTCTCATCCACACATCCATTCCATTTCCCTTATCTTGTTTATATTTGTTGAGTTAATACAAAGCATATGGAAGGAAAGTATAATATAAATAATCACCATTTACATTAGAAAACCTAGATTATTGCTAGGGAAAGTTAGTACGGTGTACTAACCTTGAATCAAGGCTTGATCATTGGTAGAAACCTTGATTGAAGCTCCAACTTGCAAGAAGAAAGATCCTTGCTTGAAGAAGGCTTGGTGTGGGCAAGAAACCCTTGAAGTTGCCATGGAAAACGCTGCCCTACCTTGGAGAAGGAGTCCCACATGAGCTTGAGGTTGGATTTTCGAAATCCAAGCTTTTAGGGATGCTCTTGGGTGCTTAAACCCTTGATCTTACTCTCAAATGGAAAGGGGGCTTTGGAACCCTAGTTTCTTCTCCCTCTCTCTCAAATATCCCTAAGTGTAGTGAATGAGGGCTCAAAGGGTCGAGCAAGCCCTTAACGCCCAAAAGATGAAAAAGCCCTTACTGAAATTTCTGTAAAAACGCGAAGACCGAGCAATCGGTGGTTATGACCGATCGATCGGTTGCCTACCGAGCGATCGGTACTCTGACTGAGTGACCGGTTAAAAAACTACTCTCTGGAAAATTTCCCCATACAAAATTTTTGACCGTGCGATGCTACCGATCGATCGGTTTTTGACCGTGCGATGCTACCGATCGATCGGTTTTGGACCGATCGATCGGTGCTCTGCAGGTCTGGACTGTTTTGATCATATCTTTTGACTCGCTCGCCGATTTCAACGATTCAACTTGCGTTGGGTTCGTCTTTCGAAAATGAACATTTCTGATGTTTCGAAATTTCTGATTTCTCCCTTAATTATTAATTAGACTACGAGGAAGACCAATTAGCTACGAAAACGGTATTCATTAAGTACAGAAAAGTCCGGGATGCTACAGTTGGGCACCCCGAGGTTTCCGTTTTATAACGGTTCTGTACTCCCCAGGTATATGCCAATGAAAGTTAATCTTGTTAAAAATGTCGGAGTGTTTAAGTTAATACTAATCCAAGAAAGGAAAAGCTAATTGGGGTTGAACCCGGGTTGGGTTACCTACGTACTCACAGGGTGAGATCAGATTGAGCGTAGTTCTGGCATGTGAGCCTGTGCCGAGGCTAGGGGTGTGTGTGTATGTACCAAAGGTGGCTAACATGGACTAGTCCTGTAGACTAGGGTTTGATTGACCGAGGAGGGTCAAGTGTAAGGTACAAGCTTGGTAGGCTTAGGGGTAGTCTGGTAGACTAGGGCGGAGTTTTACTCGGGTTAGGGTTGCTAACCGAGGTTGGCCAAACTAACCATGGTTAGGGTTGCTAACCATAGTTAAGGGGGTGTGCGTTTTAGCCCGGTAGGCTAAGGGGAGGCTCGATAGGCCGAAGATAAGTCCGGTAGACTTAGTTTTTAGGTCTTGTAGGCCGTAAACCAAAAGATAACTGCGGTTAGGATTGCTAACAGGAGTTAAGGGGAGTCTAACCGTGATCAGGATTACTAATTAGGTTTAAGAAATTGGGTCAAATTCAGTTTTATGGTCCAAGATGATTTTTAGGATTTTTTGATCATTTTCCAAGATTGGTGAAGTTAAGGGGTGCTTAACCATGATTAAATGTTAACTGGAGGTGCATTTAACTATGATTAAGAGTCAGGTTAAGTCCGAGGTGGGTGGGCCCAGGGGGCTAGGCAGAGCCTAAAGTGGCCTCCTACCAAGCCTGGGCCCCTGCAAAAGCCCAAAAGTAAAAATAAATTAATGTCGCTAAGGTATTACCGACATTAAAACTGTATTTTTAACCTTGGTTTTGTATACTGTTAACTAGGGTTAGGTGCTAACCCTAGGTGCTCTAAGAGCATGGGGATGTAGAAGGGACTCTGGTGAAGATTTTGAGTCTGGTGTGGGCCCCAATGGGTGCCTGGAGTGGGCTTCATAAAGTTCTAAAGCTATTGTACCTGTAAGTGCAGATTGGCAGTAGAACATCTACCGCCAATACCAAAATAGGCAAAAATCTTAATGGCGGTAGATGGTCTACTGCCATTCGGCACAGGTTTGTTTTTTTTTTAAATTTAATCATGGTTAGGCTTAACCCATGCACCTGGAAGGACCAGGTTGGGTCAAGGGAGAGGAGAGGGGTTCAACCTGGGCCCTGGACATGGACCAGGGCCCACCTAAGTAGGCCAAAACAAGCTATAATAGTATGTGCCAGGAATGGCGGTACTGTGTTTACCGTTATTCCTAGTTTTGCTAAAAAACCTATTTTTGCCCATGAGGGTTATGCACAGTGATGACCAGGGGTTCCCTCATGATCTGAGGGACCCCCAGAAGATCCGTGATGGTCTGAGGAGCTTGAAAAAGACGGGTATACCCGTAGGGGTTCACCCTACCTATGACAAAGGTAGATGAACACCCTGTTGGGTTCGGTTTACACTAACCACCAATAATGAAAAACAGGTAACTCCCCTGGAACTGACCAGGGGCTCACAGTAGTTCAAAAAGAAAGAAAAAGTGGGGAGGTACAGGGCCCTACCCTGCTTTGCTCTTGCCGAAGAGGAGTGGTGGTCTGTGCGTAATGGTGGTGCGCTCCGGTAATGTTGGAGCAGGTAGGGAGGCTTGGGATAGACCAAAAGGGCTCCTAGGATTAAGATCAAGATGTTGAAGAGGCTGAGGTGTGGGGATTTCGTAACAGGGGTTCTTCTCTTGAAAACTTGGATCCGGATAACAGTGGAGGAGGGTTGATTTTTATTGGAGAGGAGCTTAGGACCTAAAAGGAATTAAGGGAAGGCCTGAGAGGGGGTTGGACCTGGTGGAGGCCGAGTAGGAAAGCTGAAGGGAAGGTTGAGGGATGGTGGAGTGTACAGGGCGTCTGCAATGCTGCAAACTCGAAATAGACAATGGCAGTAGATGGACTACCGCCATTATCAAAACAGGCAAAACCAATAATGTCGATAAACGATTTTTTGACATTATGAGATTTGAATGAAATGGGCCTAGCCCAGGCACGCACAACAATGGGAGTTTAAGCTCTAGGGTCCTTGTGGGCCCAGCTGAGGTTCAGGCCCTAAGGGCCATGGGTTTTAGGGTTTAGGCCCTAATGGCTCTAGGGCTTTCTAGGGTTAAACTAGGGTTGAGTTCCTAGGGTTTTTAGTTAGGGTTTACCTAGGGTTAAGGTTTTGTTCTAGGGTTTTCTAGGGTTCGACTCAGGGTGAGGCCTAAGACTAACTAGAGGCTTGCCTAGGTTTTAGGGGACTTAACAGGGGATAACCATGGTTGAAAAGATTTTAACCATGGTTAGATAGGGGTGTAAAAATTGGGTGCTTACAAAGAGCAACAACACCATATGACCCTAGGGTTAAGGTGCTAAATAGAAGTTCAACTTAGAAACCGGTAGTACCCTTCAGCTCCACCAAAGGTGTATAGCTATCGGTCAAGGCCAAGAAGGTCTAGAAGTCAAGGGTCGAGAAGGTTGACTGATGCTATAGACAGGGTCTGTTATGTTCACCGAAGATTAAGGACTGACCCCTCCTCTTCTGCTCATCCTATTCAGGAAAGATCAAAGACCAGAGCGTCGCATTCTCGTTATGAAAGAGTGTCCGTGAATGTGATCGGCACTAGACTCAATCCAACTCCGGAGGAGTTTACAACTCCAGTGTTCCAAGGAACTGGAGCTGTCGCGCCCCAAAACCCACCCTAGGAGTTAGAGTGAATCTTGGGGTGATACTTGACATGACTTGACAATCCATCCTGCAAAACTCACATGGCATAACATAGCGGAAGCGTGAACCCAAAAATTTATTTTCTATACATAGGTGGTTTTCCAAGATTACAAAAGAGATTAAATTGACAATCTAAATTTTTTACATCATTTCATCATTGAGTTACTAACTCAAGTACACATATAAAACCCTCAAAATAGAAACCCAAAATACAAGTCTCTCCCCCTTGACAACTTTCAACGAAAACCCTTATCTAGGTCTTTGTCGACCCCATGATGGTCAACCATCAACCTTTTAACGTATAACTCCTCTGTAACTGATCCCTGCAGGTGTGTGTTTACAAGTGTACCTACCGAAATAACAGTTAGGCTGAGCATGGAACACTCAGTGTGTACAAACTACTAACTAGCAATGTTATGAAACATTAATATAACAATACCTTCTTGTATAGTATAATTTAAACAGTGCAAGATGGGAATAGAACGGAAACACATCAATCATAATAAGATAAGTAATATCAATTCAATCCATGTTCACGTCTTGTTTCTTGTCTTGCTTGTTCAGTTAGTCCCCACACACATCACACATGCGTTTCACATATACTTGTTCATTGGTCTTGTTTGCTTAACTTGTTTAGTTCGCACGCACCTCACACATGCATTTCACACACACTTGTTCACTTGAATTGTTATCTTGTTTCTTGACTTGCTTGTTTAACTAATGCTCGAACTAAGCACTGGACGGCACACATTAGCGTATTATCACTTGTTTAACTAATGCCCGAACTATGCACTGGACGACACACATTAGCGTATTATCACTTGTTTAACTAATGCCGGAACTATGCACTGGACGACACACATTAGCATCCTGTTATCTTGCTTGCTTATTGGGAGATCACTAATGCCCGAACTATGTACTGGACGGCACACATTAGCATCTCGTTTGTCTTATTTTTGCTAATGCCCAAACTATGTCCTGGATGGCACACATTAGCTAGATCATTAATGCCAGAACTATGTACTGGACGGCACACATTAGCATCTATGTTCTTGTTTTCACTAATGCCCGAACTATGTACTGGACGACACACATTAGCTTACTTTTCATGCTTTCTTGTTACCTTGTGGTTTTTCCTTGTTCATGTTCATTTACTTGTATTTCACTAACTTGTCATATGCATGCCTTTTCCTAGCGTGCTACTTGTGATGGTTTTACCAATGCACATGCGTATTTGAAATGTAAACATTCATGGCATTTGTAAATAATACACAACGAGTGATTTAGGGCAATTCGTTTCATTCATTCAATAATTCGTGCATCTTATACCGTCTAATAACACATCATAACAAGTCCTGGAAATTCACACTTATTCAAATTACATTCATTTTAAAAATAAATGATGATTCCTAACAAGTCCCTTCATTCCATTCTATTTACATGCTATTTCATGTTCACACCACTACCATATTTCCTATTCATTTCTTTAATAAGCCACATCATTTAATTCCTTAGAGTATCTCATACTCTTTTCATCAACCCTTACCCTCAATTCTTAGTAAATGTTCATGAATATTCATTTTTGCAAATTGGAGAGTGTCATTACATTTTCACATAAAAACCCCCTTCTTCGTTTCATTTCATTCATTCATTTTTCTTTGAGACATTTCATCAAACACTAAGTGTGTACATTATGCAAAATGCCCCTCCTCATTTGTTCATCACACCACACACCATCCATTGGCATCCATCGCCCAACCAACCTCCATACACAATATTCCATCTTATATCATGACAAGTTTACAGGAAAAGAATCAAGGAAACCTTAATAAAATCCTAACAAAGAGTTAGTAGTTTGTTCTACCTTGAAAGATTGGGGTAAAATGCCTTAGGAGGCCGTGGGAGCAAGATCCAAGCTTGTGGAAGCTTTCCCAAACTCCAAGGTCAAAGATCCACGCGTCTATAGCTTGTACGAGCTTGGTGGAAGCAATCTCTGAGATTCATGACTTGGATTTGGGTGAATCCAAACCTTTGGAATGGATTTTGGGCTCACAATTGCTCAAACTCCTCTCGAATGGAAAATCCCCTTTGGAAACCCTAGGTTTCTCTTCCTCTCTCTCAAAATATTGCTAAGGGTGTTTATGAACACCCTTGGCTCGAGCCAACCCTTAAAAGTTAGGGTGGAGTGGCCAAAAGACCAAAAAACCCTTAATAAAATTTCTGAAAAGCACAAATGACCAATAGATGACCGATCTACCGGTAGTAGACCGAGCGATTGGTAGTGACCAGTGCTCTGCAAAATGCGCTTCGGTATTTCGGCCATAACTTTTGACTCGCTAGTTGGATTTTGATGATTCAACTTGCGTTGGATTCACCTTTCGAAGAGGAACAACTTTCATGTTTTGAAAAATTTTAATTCTTCTTTATTCATGGACCAAAATGGCCCAAAAGCTGACTGGTCTGCAATGGGTTGCGACAGCCCAGATTTGCAGCTGACCCGATTTTGGAAATCCCACTTTTAACCTAACCCCGACTCAAAATCGTGAAAAATGATAAACATGAAACTCGAAAAGGGTTCCAATACCTTTCCAAAACTTGAAGAATCACTTGATTTCAATCAACGGTGATTGGACTAAGGCTTCTTAAAATTAAGGGTAATGTTAAGGCATAACCCTTGTTGACACTTAGAATATTCGAGTGCTTCACACTCTTCTTCGTTAGGTCCAACATCCCACTCACACCTCATGGATTGTTTCTCATAGGTTTTCAGCCCCCCTAGGTGATCATTGAATTCACACCCATAAGCATGAGAGGCCCTAGCCTCTTTATGCCTCGTGCACTAGCACTCTTCACTTACAACCCATGAACCACTTAAGGTATTTTATACCCTTTGCTTTTACCCACTTAGAGTATCTTTATACTCTCTTGAGACTAAATACACTCACCTAAAATCTTCACTTAGCTCACCACACTACCAAGAGCAAAATGGAAGACCTTAAGCTTTTTCACACACACAGGGCACTATTCACTGATGCTATTCCTAGCATAGTGAACTTGGGTTCCGGGCCTCTACAGGAGCAATGCCTAAGAAGAACATATCAGCGAGGTAGGATTCTCAAAGTTTAGCCGCCGCTATTTTAGCCGCTTTGGACAAGATAAGATCATCGAGAGCGGTTGGAATAGTCGCTCTTGGTCCAGTAATTCCGAGAAGAAAAAGGAGCCGCAAAAATCAGGTTAAAAGGCAAAGAAAAAGCCCAAGCCCTACTTCAATCGGCTCCAGAGCCTAATGTCAGTGGGTACCAAGAGGGGTCAGAGCAAGAAGCGACCCCGATAACCTCTCCAAGAGAGTTGGAAGGAATCCTGCCAACCGAGGATTATGGTTCTGACGAATCGGTTCTTCAGTCAATCAGGTCGGATGTTGTGTAAGAGTTGCCTCGACAGGTTTTCAGTGCACCAAAATCTTTATACAGAATGCCTAGTGCCTATGTTGTAGAAGAAGAATTTTTAAATTTGTTCCGGCTACAGGGACCAACATCAGAATAACCGGTAGCGGTCATGATGACAAATTTGGATGGGAATGTAGGTTAAGGGAATAACCCTTCAACTTTCGTACCTCCACCATCAAATGATCAAACAGCAGTCTTACAAGCTGAACTTCGGTACAAGGATGATCAGATCACAGCCATGATGTCTCAAATATAAGAGTTGGATACCTAATTGCCAACCCTCAAATCTGCATCGGCACCAAGACCTCAATTCTTGTATCAAGGACATAGCAGTAATCAGGGTACAGCTTCTGCGCCCCCGAATCGTCCATATGCACCCAATACAAGGCCAGTCTAGGACCAGGCATCACTTATAGGAGGGGTGTCACCATCTCTCCTGGCTTCAATTGAAGAGACTGTTCACATTCAAATGCGGTAGGCCAAAGAAAAAGAAGAGGACGTCCGAATGATTGTGAAGACCTATCTAGCTATCATGGATGCGATTCCATTCCTGTCAGGCTTCGTTCAACCAACATTTAAGATCTTCAATAGAATTGGAGATCCGAGACAACATTTGTCTCATTTCCTCTCAAGATGCGGTTGGCATCCAAGATCGGAGCTCTTTGTCTCGACCTCTTCGTGCAATCTTTAGAGGGTGCTGCTTTTATATAGTATGCCAAACTCCCCAAGGGTTCGATCTCTGATTGGAGCACGATGGTGACTGAGTTCAGTAAACAATTCTACATCACCCAAAGAAGAGTAGGTGTTTTGGAATTGATTAAAGCTAGCCAGAGATACAATGAAACTGTAACAAAGTTTATTACCCAATGAAGAGCTTTGACCTTCTCCTGTCCTTAAAAGTTCACTCTGTTGGAACTCATCTGAATGTGTCTCAACAACTTCAGGCATGATCTTTCAACTGCCCTCATGGCTCAAACCTTTACTGGTTTTGAAGATCTGTGCACAAAAGCACATGACATAGAGAGTCATATAGGAAAAAGAAGGCGAGGCAAGGGCACTGATCCCCTCGAATCCTCAATAGCCGTGGTAATTGAAGCCAAAAATATTACGCAACCAGCACCAAGTACTGATAGATTAACTAGCTAAACAAGCAATGGCAGGGGACCAATTAAGGTTGGTACTAAACCAGCTCAGGGTGGATCTAGAAGGCCACAATGGCAAGATAAAAGGAATCCACCAAAGAAGATCACCATTGAAGAAATGATGAATAAAACATATTCATTTTCAGAAAACATTGTCGAAGATCTGTTGGAAGACCTTCTTGCCAATGAACTCATCACTCTCCCAAAAAGCAGGAGACCTCAAGAGATCGGGATAAAAAATGATCCCAAATACTGTCCTTATCATCCTATAATCAGTCACATGATAGGTGATTATTTTGTACTGAAGGACATCATTCAGCGACTTCTGGACAATAAAGAGATTGTCATTGGTTAAGATCTTCAGCAGACAGCTCTGTCCAATACGGTTGTGGCTTTAGAGCCAGTTGATGAAACTGAAGCATCTTCAAGCGGCAAACTTCCTGACGACAAACCGCCAGACGAAGAAAATTAAACCCTCTTTAAAAGCAAAAGGGCCAAGAAAAAAAGCAGTTAGCCCAAAATACTAATGCTAAAAAGCAAGCTCAGACTACAAGGTAGGTTCAAGCCTAAAGAAAAGAAGGGAAGCGCGTAGCCAAGGCTGAAAAGAAGAAGAAGAAGAAAAGAGTGAAGAAAGCCAAGAAAAATTGCCCTACCCAAGATGCTCTTGTGGAACAAAAGTCATTGATGGCAATCACCTTGATGGATATTATCCCGCTAGACTTCTGCTCCGACTGCGACTATAATAGCCTTTAGTCAACAGATTCAGGAGACGAATTCAACATCTTTTCCTGCCATGTCATTGATGCGGTCCCGAATGAAGACCCTTCATGGTTGGATGTGTCAAGACCAGTGGTAGCCTATAGTCCAGAAAGACCAGACATTTCAAGATTGACTAGATCGATTTGAAGATATTGAACTCCCAGAAAAGAGACCATCTACACTAGGATGGATCCTTACGGGGCTTTCAAGTCTCTTTGAAAGATTCTCATCCGGATGAGAAAGAGAGCCAGAAGATGAACAGGTACAATCTGATTCCCCTTAAGAAAGGCTAAGCACGCCTGAAGTTCCAAATCCAAACCATTATCAGATACGACGATCGGTACAAATCCTAGGCCTTCCTGAGAATCAAGGATCGTTTGCTGTGGTCAGTTTGAACAAGGACCCTTCAACAAGAGAAGTAGTCTTAAACTCAGGGTCGACTGTCAACTCACAGGCATCTAAACAAATCACAACTCAATCTGGAAGTCCAACAGGATAATCTGAAAGAAGAAGTCAGTCGTCTTTCCAAAGCAAGAAAAGAAAGCTGGACTTCAGTTCTGTGAACATGGTCCAACTCTTAGAAGGAGATTCGTCTGGACCAATAGATCAGATAATTGCCAAAGTCTATCAACTCAACCTCCAGTTAGGAAGAAAGGTACAACCAAGGTTTGTGTCAATCCAACATGAAAATCAGACTAGAGCCCAACCGGCCCAAGCCCAAATAGCTCCCAATAATGAGAGGATCAAGTATGATATCTTGTCCCATCTGAAGAAAATTTCTTCCCTGCAGAGCGTATATGATGCTCTCAAGATGTCCCTGAAATTAAGAAGGTCCCTTATATATGCCCTTTCTAATCCAGAGGACTTTTTTGAAGAAGTCACGAGTCAGCCACCGAGCCTCCTCAAATAGGAACTTCATGCTTCTTCACGATCACCTTTGATGATGAAGACATGTGAACTGAGACTCTCCAGCATAACTGGCCACTTTTCATATCAGGTTTGGTTAATAAAACTAGAATCTCTAGAGTGATGATAGATGGAGGTTCAACTGTCAATATTCTCCCGAGAAAAATGCTGTCATAGCTTGGCGTACAAATAGGTCGGCTACATGAAAGCAACCTGATCATCTAGGATTTTAATCAAATGAGCAAAAGCCCATGGGTATGGTCAACCTCAAAACCAGATTTAGGGATATTAGTAAAACTACTATGTTTCTGGTAATCAATGTTGATACATCGTACAATGCCTTGTTGGGGTGCCAGTGGATGCATAACCATCTAGTTGTGTCATCCACCTATCACCAATGCCTCAAATACCCTTTAGGGAATAGGCAAGCTAGGATTGATGCTGATGATGATCCATTTAATTATGTGGAGGCATATTACGTAAATATGTGTTTTTATGTTAAAAGTGTCCAAAGGAACATTCAACAGAAGCCCAAAGGGGAGATGGTTGAGAGTTGGCCAAAAAGTAATCATGGACCTGTCTAAACAGCAGTTCTGAAAGGATGTTCAGATACACCCCAAAGTCTTAAAGAAAAGGAGAACCAACTCTGTCTTTGGTTGAATCTCAGAATCTTGACAAGGGCAAGTTAGTGGATCTCTCCCAGATTTGTGAAATTAAAGAAGTTGACCCGCTTCAAGCTTTGAAAGGTGATCACACAATCCCTTTGAGGAGGATGGATTGTACAATGGAGGAAACTACCTCCAATTTCACTATCCTGATCAAGAAAAGAGGACAGAAGCCAACTCCCTTCAATTCCCTAGGTGCATATGACAAGATGAACTCCTCATAAACCATGAAAAAGGTAGGATCACCAATCTTTATAGGAAGAAGATAAGCTTCAGTAAAAAGACTACCAGGCTCCTTAAAAATCAAGGGTTTGATCCCGAAGAAAGAGAGCAAGTCAAAGGAACTATCCAGCCAGCTTATGAAGCCATGCTCAAAAGGGAGCAACATGAAGCCCTAGATACTGGTAACTATGTAGATACAGATACACCAGAAATTGGGTATAATCCCCTAATCTTTGTATTCGAGGAAAATCACAACCAGACTGTAAATATGGTCATAGTCAGGGAAGAGTCCACATCAGAAGAAATCTCCATGGAATGACATCCAGAAGAAGCGAAGTCCCTACAAACATCCCCATAGGTTGAGGCAGTGCATCAAGATATGATTGATGGCCTGGCTAAGGTCAGTCTCAATGCATGGCAAAAATGGCCAACAGCTGAAGCCATTCCTAGTGTCATTATTCCATCCAGAAGAATAGGGGAAAAGCCCATTATTTTCCACTCTGTAGGGCAAGTAGGCGAAGCCACTCCCCAGAACAACAAAAGGGATAAAAGAATGAATCCTTACCAAAGGAAGTCTGTGTTTAATCCAACAATCAACAAAATGTTTGAGAAGCATGAATTTAATACTGAAGAAGAAAAACAAGCTGACCACGAAATTATACCAGCATTCAGGACTTTAGCTACCTGTAAGCCGGTTGACTCTCACTTGGGAAAATCTGAGTTAGGAAATTTTGATCTTTCGCCAGATGAAGATCTGATCTGGACCGTAAATACTATTACGGTAGATGAAAACTTCTCTTCAGGAGAAGAAATGATCATGGAAGAACCACCAGAAGAAACAAAAGTCCGTCTAGCTCCTCCAGAATTTGAAGCAGGAAGTCAAGCAATAGTTGATGACCTTCTTGAAATTAACCTTGGATCAAAACAAGACCCAAGGCCAACCTTTATCAATGCCTCTCTCCCTCAAACAGAAAAAGAGGAATATCTTTGTCTCCTAAAAGAGTACAAGGATGTCTTTGCCTAGAACTACACAGAGATGCCTGGCTTAGATCCGATAATTGCAGTTCATCATCTCACAACTCAAGAAGATGTTAAACCAATTAAGCAGACACAAAGATGAGCTCACCCAGAACTGGTTGTTTAGATTAAAGCTGAGGTAAATAAAATCCTCAAAGCAAGGTTTATAAGAGAGGATCAATACCCTACTTGGCTTGTCAACGTTGTTCCCGTAAAGAAGAAGAACAGACAGATCTGAGTTTACATAGACTTCCAAGATTTGAATGAAGCTTGCCCTAAGGATGATATCTCGTTACCCATCACAAAACTGATGGTCGATACCACAACAGGCTTTGGGACTTTATCCTATATGGATGGATATTCTGGTGACAACCAAATCAAGATGGCCCCAGAAGATGAAAAGCCTACAGCCTTCCGCACTCCTAAGGGAGTATTCTACTACAAAGTCATGCAATTCGGCCTCAAAAATACTGGAGCAACCTATCAAAGGGCTATAACTATCATATTCGGGGATATTCTCTATGACAAGGTCAAATGCTATGTTGACGACTTAGTTGTCAAAATAAGGCAATGAAGTAATCATCTGGACGATCTTAAGGAAATCTTCGACAAACTACAACAGCACCAGCTCAAGATGAACCTACTCAAATGTCTATTCGGAGTTACATCATGAAAATTCCTAGGCTTTGTGGTACGCTACAGAGGAATCGAGATTAACCCTACTAAGATAAAGGCCATTCGTAAAATGCCCTATTAAAGAAATATGCGTGAGTTGAAAGGACTTCATGGTCGACTCGCTTATATCCGGAGATTCATCTCCAACTTAGCTGGAAGATGCCAACCGTTTTCCTGGCTAATGAAGAAGGGAATACCATTCAATGGGATGAAACTTGCTAAAATGCTCTGGACAGCATCAAGGCTTATCTCACAAATTCACCAGTCTTGATGGAAAACCACTTATCCTCTATATCACAACACTCGAAGGATCTCTCAGAGCTCTCCTTGCTCAGCATAATGACCAAGGAAAATAAAATACCCTGTCCTACCTAAGCAGGACTCTGGTTGGAGCAAAATGCAAATACAACCCGATAAAGAAAGTTTGTTTGGCCCTCATCTTCGTTCTGAAAAAATTAGGGCATTATATGCTCGAATATTCGATGAAGCTGATATCCAGAGCCGATCTCCTCAAATACATAATGTCCCGCCCCACTCTCTCAAGTAGAATGACAAAATAGGTGGTACTTCTACCTGAATTTGAAATCGAATATGTACCCCAAAAGGCAGTCCTTGCAGCACATCTATTTCCGCAGACTCGCCTCTGGTCACCAACCTCTTAGATGAAGAAGTTATCCAAGTTTAGGTCAAACCTAGTTGGAAGATGTATTTTGATGGAGCTTCAAGAAGTCCTAATGGAATCAAACGCTTCGACCCAAAGGAAAACAAGTCAGGAGTTAGTATTGTTTTTGTCACACCAGACAACGTAATACTAACTTATTCCTTCGCACTAATAGAAGGGTGTTCAAACAATGAAGTTGAATATGAAGCACTGATAGCAGGTCTCGAATTGGCCCTTGAGATCCTAGTGGATGAACTAACCATCTATGGGGATTCAGAACTCGTCATCAAGCAAGTACAAGGTGAATATGTCGTGAGAAGAGTCAGTCTCCTTCCCTATCAGAAGAGGGTGGACCAGCTACTTGCTCAAATTCTAAGAAGCAGCCTCTTTCATGTCCGTAGATGACTCAATAATCAAGCCGATGCCCTGGCCGGTCTTATAGCATCTCTAACTCAACTAACAGACAGGATGCTGATCATCACAGTAGGGTAAAGAGGAACTCTCAACCCTCTTCCAGAGATAGATTTCCTGGAAATCGTCTGTTCTATGACAATCAAAGAAAAAGATAAAGATTGACAACAACCCTTCATCAATTATCTCCAAGATGGTCAATTACCCGGATACCGTGCCAAATGCGCTGAAGTCCGTTGACGCGTCACAAAGTTCATGATGCTGGAAGATACACTGTATAAACAATCCCTGGATGGTATCATGATGAGATGCATCTCAGGAAATGAAATGGAGCAGGCCATGAAAGAAACTCAAACTGGAATCTACGGTGCTCACTAAGTTGGGCCCAAGCTACAAATGCAGCTGAAACGATAAGGCTATTACTGGCTTACTAAAGGGAGATCGGGATAAAAAATTATACGAAAACTGGATCCCGATGATGTTTACACCATCTACTCGTTTTAGTCATATTACCTCGGTGAATGATGTTCACCGGTGAAGCTAAAATCCACTCAAATCGTCAGAACTCTTTGTAGAGATTTCTCAAAGAAATACTCAAAGCTCGATCCTTATTCTTCGCTATCCCCACGAAGCTTTAGAATCTCTACTTGGCCTTGCAGAAGCAAATAAAATAAGATGGTATTTTGGTGTAGACTTTCTAACAACCAAAACCCAATGGTTCAAAACCCTTAAGTTGAAAAAACCCAACTTGGAAGAGCCTTTAAAGCTCACGAAAATCTGGGATTTCTCCCAAGGGGGGCTCACGGTTTTGGAGAGGAGAGATGAGAGAGAAAATTGTGTAAGAGAAAGAGGTGTACGGTCAAGGGGTGTTGGGTATATTTATAGGACATGGTTAGTTACCTAATCCTAATCCAATTATACCTTATCCCTTTAGGAATTATTTATTAATAATAACTGTTATTATTTCATAAATAATTTCCTAGTTTATCTATAACTACTCTAGTTATAGAAAACCTACCAATTTAGGAGTCTTTCTCAAAAGAGGATTCCTTAATTCAAATGGATTAACCAACAACCAACCAATCCTAATCCAATTAGGATTTCTCCAAAGGGGGCATGGGCTTTGTGGAGTCTTGGACTCCAAGTTGTATTACAACTCCATCTTATCTTAATCCTTTTTACATTCCAAGTATTGGAATTTAATTCCATAAATAAAAGAGTTATAATTCAATAATTATACAACAAACATAATCCTAATCCAATTAGGAAAGCTAAGTGGGCGCCCAACCCTAGGGTTTTAATCCATCGGCTTGGGCCCATATTAAAGGTCCATACTTTATGGGTTTATGGATACGGGTCAAACCCATTTCCCCTTTAATTAGGTTAGTTAAATAATTACTAATATTATCCCATAATTTAAATTAACAATTAATTTAAACCATAGATTAACTTTTAATCTATTTAATAAATGATTAACATTTAATCATTTTAAATAATTGATTAACATTTAATCAATTGTTTTAGCTTGTATTTCTTATGTGAGCATCTCCACAGATTGCTCTAGGACATTCTTACCCTAGCTTTCCCAATGTTATCCCATTGACCCTAAACAGGAATTACATTGGAATTTCAAGTGACGTGAGATATCCATGTTGCAATTGAATCCCAGTGTAAGAACATAAACCATTACGGATCCCGCCACATGAATCTTTTAATTTAATTGATCCTTCCAAATACATTATCCCTAATGGGCCTTCGAGATTATTTATAGTATTTAACTCATAGCCTATTGCACATTATCTGGGTTTCCAAGACTTCTGATTAAGCCATGAGAAACTTTTTCTCAAGTAAAACATTTTGAGAAAAACATTTTTATAATTATAATATATTTTCAATAAAATATATTTTAAACTTATTTTGTTTCAAAATCACCTACGCAGGATTTAAGCTTAATCGGCTATCTTACCCGGAACTTGGATAATCTCTCAAATTAATGAGTATGAATTTCTTGTTTGAAATTTATTATGACTCGAACAACTTTCTGACTATCCAATTGTCACTGTATCATATTCCATAAGGTAGAGAATACTTTGGTGGAATCAAAACAATCAGATTACTGTTCAGTTATAAATGAACTCATCAGATCTAAGGATCATTGAAACTGTTCAATGTGAATGAGAGACCAACTATCTGATAGTATGTTTATGCAAGAGGTCTTTAATTGAATGCAATCAGTTAGTGTACATTTAAGCACCCATATATTGATGTGTATCTCCACTACAATAGTTCAAGATAGAACTACATCTCAACTATTGAGAAAATCTTAGTATAGTGGCAGCCATATAAGTGAAGTGTCCAGCTTCACCCATAGCTATGACTATATAAGGTATAAGGAATTGGAAAGTTGTATCTGCCTGTGATAATCCAATTACATAGCTTTCCTACAATATATCCTAAGAAACTTTATCGATATCTCGTATCGTATAGATCATCTCATGATCATGGTCAATTACCCATAATGAAGACACAATAAATAAAGAAGAAGTCTCTATTAATCAAATTACTAAGAATCTTACAATCTAAATAAATTTTTTGGGTATCATGTCTGACAATCTCCCACTTGACCTAAAAGTCACTGTGTCATATATTTTAATCCTATATTATCTAAGTGTGTTACAAATACTTTATCTGATAAAGCTTTAGTCATCGGGTCAACAACATTAAGTTGAGACCTAATCTTTGTAACAACAATATCTTGGCTTTCTATTATCTCACGAATGAGATAATACTTTCGCTCTACATGTTTCATCTTCTTGTGGCTCCTAGGTTTGTGTTGCTTCCGCTCTGCATACCATGTTCTCCTGGTTAGGAGCAATGAAGCCCTCAGGTTGTTTCATATAGATGTCTTCATCTAACATTCCATTAAGGAAAATAGTTTTGACATCCATTTACCATATCTCATAGTCATGGTGTGCAGCTATAGGCAGCAATATCATGATGGATTTGAGCATAGCTATAGGTAAAAAGGTATTCTCATAATCAACTCCTTGAATTTGAGTGTAACCTTTTGCAACAAGTCTAGCTTTATAGGTCTCCACGTTACCATCGCCACCCTTCTTCCTTTTGTAAATCCATTTGCATCCAATTGGCCTTATACCATCTAATGGATTTACTAAAGTCCAGACACCGTTGTCATACATGGAATCTATTTCAGCATTCATGGCTTTATTCCATTGAGATGCATCTACATCTAATGTAGCTTCCTGATAAGTATTAGGATCCGTATCCTCATCATCAGGGGTAATTAGATAAACCTCATTATTGTAATACTGAAGTCTATCTGGTGGTCTTGAAACTCTTTCAGACATTCTCAGTGGAATAAAATTAGAAGAATTAATAGTGGAAGGATTAGGTTCATCTTGGACACTGGCTATGTTGTCTTTCATCTCATGAAATTCAACTTTCTTAAGAAGATCAATTTCTTCCTCCAAGAAAGTGGCATGATGCCTAACAACTATTGTTTGGTCTGCCTTGGAGTAGAAATAGAAACTCTTAGTTTCTTTTGGATACCCTACAAAGTTCTATTTTTCTGTTCTAGATTCCAACTTAGTGGATTCAAGTTTGCAAACATGTGCAAAACAACCCCGAACCCTTAGATGTTGTAAACTAGGTTTTCGCGTAGTCTACAATTCATAGGGTGTAACCGGTATAGACTTAGAAGGAACCCGGTTCAGAATGTAAATGGCAGTTTGTAAAACATATTACCAAAGATACGAAGGTACATCAGCATGGCTCATCATAAAGTGAATCATATCTAATAAGGTTCAGTTTCTTCTTTCAGAAACACCATTTTGTTGAGGTGAGGCAGGACTTGACCATTGCAAGATAATCTCATTATCCCTTAAGTAATCCATAAATTCATTGGTGAGGTATTCACCACCTCGATTTGATCAAAGTGTCTTGATGAATTTGTCTGTTTGATTCTCAACTTCTAATCTGAATTCTTTGATGTTTTCAAAGATGTCAGATTTGTGTTGCATAAAATAGACATATCCATATCTAGAATAGTCATCGGTAAATGTGACAAAATACCGGTATTGTCCTCGTGCAACAATGTTAAATGGACCGCATACATCACTATGTATGAGTCTTAACTTTTCTTCAGCTCTTCCTACCTTTTTAGGGTAAGGTTTCTTGGCCATTTTCCCTTCGAGACAAGACTCACAAGTAGGGAGTGGTTCTACCTTGAGAAAGTCAAGGGGACCATCAATTACTAACCTCTTGATCCTATCAAGATTAATATGACTAAGTCTCTTATGCCAAAGATAAGTAGACTAATTACAATGTCTCTTTATTCCAGACATTCTAGATGATGAGACATGGTCACTTGCAGACATTCATTATTTACCAAAGGGAATATTAAATAAAGACCATTAATAAGATTACCAGTAATCAAGACCAATCCATCTTTCTTAATTTCAACAATTGAATTAAAATTGATAGAGAATCCATAAAATAAGAGTTTAGATACTGAAATCAAATTATGATGTGCAGTAGGCACATAAAAGTAGTCTTCTAAAATTAATATCTTTCCATTAGGTAAATAAAGAGTAAACAAGCCAATTGACTTCACTACAACATTTGCACCCAAGCCAACTTTAAGCTTCTGCTCTTGTTTGGTCAGCTTTCTAGTTTCCTTGAACCCCTGCATACAATTGCAAACATGTACAGTGGATCCATTATCCACGCACCATAAGTTAGGAGGACCATCCAAAAAGTTTGACTCAACAGTAATCAATACTTAAAAGCATCTCATACCTTGAGTATTGCAGCCACCCTTCTTTGGTAAGTCCTGTAATTCCTCTTCCAGTGGCCTATTTTACCATAGTGGAAACACTTTCCATTGTCCTTGTTTTCCTAGCTAGTATCACCTGAAGAACCTTTGGCAACTCTTGTCTTACCTCTGTTGTCTTTAAACTTACCTTTTCTCTTATTCTTCTTTCTAAACTTTTTAGATCGATTGGAGGTATCAAGTTTATCGACGATTAAAGTTTCACCATTAGTTGACTTTTTGATCAAATCTTCTGCAGCCACAAGTGAGTTCATAAGCTCACTAAGTGACATTTCAATCTTGTTCATGTTATAATTTAACACGAATGAATTGAAGGACGAAGGGAGTGACTGCAGAACAGTGTCAACTTGAGTGTTGACATCCATCTCTCCACCAAGAATTTTCAGTTCATTCAATAAGCCCATCATCTTATGATGTGCTCCCTGACTAGAGTTCCCTAAGCCATCTTGCTGTTAACAAGGGATTTCAACTTTACTTGTCGAGCTGACCTATTTTGCTCACCAAGCATCTCATGAAGGTTTTGCAAAATGTCAAAAGTCTTATCCATGTGTTTTGCTGGCTTTGCAAAATGTTAGACATCGAAGCCAGTATGTAACACTTGGTCATCTGATTGAACCTCTCTCATTGCTCCAATTCATCCTTTTGGGCCGGTGAAACATCTGGAGGAATTTCGGGTTTAGGTGTCTTAAGACATAGGTCAAGGTTATCCGTGGCAAATACTATTCTAATATTTCTTTTCCAGTCTACATAGTTAGTTCCAACTAACTTTTCATCACAAAAAATTTCAGTTAATGGGTGAAGGCCTGTCATGATCTAATCAAATGAAAAATACGATAGTATTAGGGATCTATCGTATTCATTAATTACTATTAGATTATAGGTCTGTTTCTAATAGTATTGCCAATTTAGGAAGTTTCAATTGACATCGAATACCTAGACACTGGCTTATGTAATCTTGCCTTTGGGCACAATATCACATCGCCTTGAATAGGTAGATAGAAACTATCTTCTCCATTTTCACAGATCTCAACTTGTGAAAATTGGAGCATTCGATCTTCTGTCTTATCTATAAGGGATGTTATACACACACTTTAGCGTTATTGTATGACACCTCTTATTCATGTGCCCACCTACCATGAACCTAATAAACACTTAATGAAAGCTCATGCTTTGGCGTTATTGCTCCCACTATTTGCTTATACAGTTTTCACCATGTTCTCATATAGGTGAGAGGGATTGGGCTCGGCTTGGGCCTGTCAGCTCACTCATTCTCCCCACTATAAGAGCACATAGTGTATGGTAGAAGATCATAATACTAAAGGGCTTGTCCCCAGTCTTATATACACATGATATATTAGGGCAATTATTTCAACAGAATAATTAAACAATAAAAAGTAGTTATCATCTCATGATAAAATCAACAGCATCATCTCATGATAATAAACAATATATGGGATTAATCGTTATGGGTTAGTTAAAATTAAAATGCATGGATGCAAGAGAATGAGAATAAAGGTAACTTGCAAACTCCTTCGCAATTCCTTGATCATCTTATCGAGATCATTATCGTAGCATCCTCCTTCGTAGCATCTCTACCAATGCATAATATGGAATTTAAATAGCATTAGGGAAACCAATATTCTATTCGCCCTTTTCAGGGAAACCGAATGAATTTGCCCTTTACAAAAATTGTCAAAATCCTACTACATTTTATCCTCTAATATGAATGCATGATAAACAATTTATCATAGAATAAATTTGACCCATAACTCTAATCTCAAATAATTAGATGCAACATGGTGATGAAGTACTTTTTCTTATTTTTAAAAGATTGAAAATTTGATAACAATTATCAATTTGCTCGATATTATCTATATCTTATATAGATCACACCCCGGAGAATAAAACAATTGTATTTTCCATAAAACAATTTTCATAAAATTATTTTTAAAATATAAGATAGAATTTTCTTAAATCTCTACAATTTTTATTTCTCACTTGAATGCAAGATCCTTTATCGAATGCAAGATCCTTTCATAAAGATTGGTTCTACTATTATCCATGATCAAAAATAAAAAATTAAGAGAATTGAAAATCCTAAATATGATCTCATCATAAAATAGGGTTTTATAATTCTTCAAATAAAATCTATTTATAGGAAAAATCACACATTAATTATTTTTAAAACAATTAATGAATAAATATTAAATGATCAAATCATTTAAAAAGGAATTTTCAAAATAAACCCTTTATTTCAAATTTAATTATATCATATATAATACTAGTTTTTTAAAATTATTTAATTATTATTATTATCAAATCTCATTCAATAATAAAATAAAATAATTATTTATTTATTCATCTCATAAACAAATAAAACAAAACTAGAGCAATATTAAATAGATCTAAATTAAATTCATCACATTAATTAAATTATCCATTTAATTATCTTAATAAAATAAACAAAAAATACTCTCTAACCATGAGCTCTGTTACCACTTGAAGGAGGAACCGGATAAAAAATTATGTGAAAACTAGATCCCGATGATCTTTACACCATAGAAAGCAACTAAAATTATCTACTCATTTTAGTCATATTACCTCGGTGAATGATGTTCATCAGTGAAGCTAAAATCCACTCAAACCGTCAGAACTCTTTGTAGAGATTTCTCGAAAAAATACTCGAAACTCGATCCTTGTTCTTTGCTATCCCCGCGAAGCTTTAGAATCTCTACTTGGCCTTGAAGAAGCAAATAAAATATGGTATTTTGGTATATACTTTCTAACAACCAGAACCCAATGGTTCAAAACCCTTAAATTGAAAAAACCCAACTTGGAAGACCCTTTAAAGCTCATGAAAATTTGGGATTTCTCCCAAGGGGGCTCACGGTTTTGGAGAGGAGAGATGAGAAAGAAAATTGTGAGAGAGAGAGAGAGGTGTATGGTCAAGGGGTATTGGGTATATTTATAGGACTTGGTTAGTTACCTAATCCCAATCCAATTATACCTTATCCCTTTAAGAATTATTTATTAATAATAACTCTGATTATTTAATAAATAATTTCCTAGTTTATCTATAACTACTCTAGTTATAGAAAACCTACCAATTTAGGAGTCCTTCTCAAAAGAGGATTCCTTAATTCAAATGGATTAACCAATAACCAACCAATCCTAATCCAATTAGGATTTCTCCTGAAATTTATCCAGATCAATGATCTCTAAGACCTAGAGGGGGGGTGAATAGGTCTATCTAATAATTTCTATCCAATTTTAATTTTTCAATTAATATGTTTAGAAATCAATGAATAATTCAATCAGACAATCCACACAAATCAAACACAGAAGATTTTTACGTGGAAAACCCTAACGGGAAAAAACCACGGGACCTTGTCCAGCAATAAACTTCACTATGAAAAGATATAAAGTACAAGACAAGACCTTACCAAAACAGAAACGACGTTCCTAGGTAGAGACTCTTACTCTTGATTTCCACGAACCAGCAGGTTCGATCTCCGCCTTAGCAGCTTCGGTTCTACACCGACCAAATCTTTTCAAGCAACTTCAAATCCACGATCACACACGATCGATCTCCTTCCACGAAGGCTCCGGATCAAACACCGGACACACACACAAGGTGTAGGGTTGTGAATCAATTTAGTAAATTTCAAACCCTAGAGGGATCTCATACAGATCTGAGATCACACAATGCAAGACCAAAGGTTTAGATCTCTACTTGCATTCTCTAGGATCTAAGAAAGAGGAGGAATCAACAAAGATCTAATAAAAGCAATAAGAAAAACCCTAGAAGAGTTTCTCAGACCTCTACTCTTTCAAAAAATATCAAAGACACGAATTAGGTCTCTCAAAAGTTGTTTATATAGGGTTAAAAAAAGAATCCAGAAAAAGAAAAATTCTTTTTACGGGGACCGATCGATCGGTGCTCACTACCGATCGCTCGGTTCACAACGGATCGATCGGTTCTAATGACCGATCGCTCGGTCATAAATCATCTCTCTGGAAAATTTCTCCATACAAAAATTTGGTCCAGTCGATAGCCACCGATCGCTCGGTAGGCCACCGATCGATCGGTCGCAATACCGAGCGATCGGTTGAGACAGAATTTTTGCCAAAACCATTTTCATTTTATTTTTATTTGATTCAACTAAGATCAAATATCTTTGGTAGGCTTAAAACTATCCTCCTAGGTATTCTTAGGGTTATCTAAGTCAAATCCAACCTAGGTAGGGTCTCTAAGTCCATTACCTGTCTAGATCCGGAGTAGAAGCTTTTTCCTTCACTTTCTTCAATCTTCTTTAAGCTTTAGCTCTTCTCTTCTGACAAGTTAAACATGACTCGACGACTCGACTCAACTGACCTATCTAATGATCACGGAATTTGCCAACACCTATTTAGGGATTTACAATCTCCCCCTTTGGCAATTCCGGGACAAAACAAGACTAATTCATGTACTAGGTTCAAATTTTCCCAATTGATTCAAAAATGGAAAATTGACCTTTGACCTTTACATGACTCAAAAATAATTACATGACTTTTGACATGTTAACTTGTCATGATTTACCATACTTAGAACCTGTTTGCCTGCACATGCTAAATCAAAAACCTGTGAAGCATGGGAAATAAAATATAGGATAAGAATGAAAATATGTATAACCATTCAAAACCATTCACAATTCCACAATTCACAATCCATAACAGGTTAGTATTCCAAAATCTCATCCATCATCCATAACATCTATAATACCATTTAACACATTCTCCCCCTTTTTGGCTCGAAATGCCAAAGGTGGATTAGAAAAGGAAAGCATAAACCATTGAAAGGAGATGAGATAGAAAATAATGAGCATAAACCATTCAAATGTATACATCCATATCAAGTCAATAATATCCAAGTAGGTTTGTACTAAGTACAACCAAGACAAAATACATCAAAATGTTAAATAAAATCTGTCACTCGACTAAGAAAAAACTCCTATCTCGAACCATCACTCCTGCTCATCATCAGAAGTGAGCTGTGACTCATAGTAAGCTCGAAAATCTCGAACATCTCTCTGTACTCCTAGCACGGCTGCATCGAGAGATCCAAGTCTACCACGAACCTCTGTAGTAAACTCCTCGTATGAAGAAATATGAGTCCGGAGATCCATCTGCATCTCTTGCATCATCCTCCCAAGATCATCCATAGTGGTCGGAGGAGGACGAGATGACCCAGCACCAACTTCTGCTCCCTCCTCTGTATCTCGAACTGAGGCATGTGAGAAACTCTGAGATAGGGTCTTTTTATTGATTGGACCCTTCGGTACTCTAGTAGGAGCACCAGGAGGTGCAAATACCCCTTGTAAACCAAGAAGTTTAGTGATAAGAGATCCAAAAGGAAGGGCTCCAACTACAGTGTCAGATCGATGAGCTTGGATCATCAAATCGATAAAATGTGCTGCAAGATCAATATCATCCCCACGAAGAAGACTGAATAGAAAACGAGCTCTTTCTTCCCTAAGGTCCGCAGTATGAACCTTTGGGTGGATATTGGCACTCATGACTAGGTTTACAAGTCTTGCATCCCTAGTGAGTTTAGACACTTCAATGAGAGAACCAACCCAAACTGAAGGAGTGCCACTTAGAAAGGTAACAACTTGTTCCATGGTTTCTTTATCCTCATCAGTCTTATATCTATAAGGATAATAAGCATTTGGAACTCGAGGACAACCAAGAATAGCAGCAATCAAATCAGGATTAATTACCACAGATTTTTCTAAAGCTCTAGTTTTGAAAGACCAAGTTTTCAAGTTAATATCAGAAAAATTGGAATAAAATTCCTGAACCAACTGAATAGGAGCTGGACATGATAGATGGAGAATACCTTCCCATTGACGATCGGCAATGAGCTTAGGAAGGTGATAATCATCAAAGTCGGAAATTTGAATTCCTCGCTCAACCATGATAGCCTTCTTGCTAAAATATTCACGGTAAAGTTGAGCAGCCGAAGGATTAATGAAAGAAGATGATCGATTGGCATGTGAAGAAGAGGCTTTACCCTTGTTTTTACCAGTTTTATCAGCCAAAGCCTTTTGGCGATTCTCTGCAGTAGAATCAATCATTCTACGAGTTGGCCTGTCCCTAATGGAAATACCTTGCCCTATTGGAGTGAAAGTAAATGGCTCTAGGTTTTCCTCATCTTGAGGAGAATCCTCTTGGTTGTTGAGGACCAACCTCCGACGTTTGGGAACGCCAGACATGAGATAGGCAAGAAGGATTAACGATAAAACGAAAGCCATGGAAGAAAATGCAAGAAAACGATGCCCTAGACGAGAAAATCAATCTAAATCGAAGAAAATGCACAAATCTTACCTTTCAGATGCTTGGGAAACCTTTAGAATAGAAAGGAATGACCGTATGGAGGATTTGGAGGAGTAGGAACCGAGGGATCGCTCTGGAGGTCGGAGAACAAGTGAACAAAAAAAATAGAAATGAGGGTTTTATAACTCTGTTCACGAAAGACCGATCGATCGGTGGTCTGAAAATTTTTCAAAAATTTTTACTGTTAAAACCTTTTCTCCCCCTCAACCAATGGAACATTGAAAATACATTTTCACCTCAAAATGACCAACTGACCAAAAAAAAAAAAATATGCAACATGTGATTTCATAAAAATCATAAATAATAATCACCCAAGAATTGATATATCAAGTATAGGCATAAACAAGGATTATGTAAACATTAATTGATTTTCACCGGTGATTAAATATGGTATTTGCATCAAATTCACAATCAGAGTCAAGATACAATTAGAAGTAATGTGAGTATGAAATAAAAATTCATTACTTGACTCTTTGAATTGGTTTCCTTCCTTAATCTAGATTTTGACATTATATTTCAAATGGGACTCTAAAATTTTTCAAAAACTAGTTTTAAAACCAATAATCATCCATATTTATCTGATGAGCAATTTTTACCCCATATTTGACTAATAAATTTATTTCATATCTTTTTCAGTCAAATTGTACTCATTATGAAAATTCTTTTTGGAGTACACATATATAGACACTAGCACACTGGTGACTTTCACTCAAGTGAGAAGGTAGCTCTTTCTAATGACAGTAGGGGCTTTCACACTAGCAATCCATATAGATATCTACTGTTTGTCTAGGTAGCCATTACTCACTGTTTGCATTCACTAGTAGCTATCACACAAACTCACAGGTAGTCCTCTCCATGTCAATAATTTTTATATCTAGGGGGCTCACCTTATGGAATTTTTTATGACATTAGTTATTCTAGATTTGATTAATCTAGGGAACCATATGGTATAATATCAGAACCTTTAAATAGGAACTAAAACCATCTAAAGAATCAGTCAGAGTGCATGTGCAAATTAGAACATCATTGTATGCTCAACTCTAACTGAGGTTAATTAGCATGACCAAATTCAATCACAAGATCGAACCAACAATTGAACTATCCTATTTTATTCAATCCTATGAAATATTTATTCTTGGATTATATGGTTAAATATGATTTCAAGGAAATAACATTAAGCAAAAAGATAGGACAAATGAGGTCATACAAACACATTATTTTTTGCATATTTTTCAATTTTTGAATGTTTTTGGATTTTTTATTACTTAAAGAAAATAACAAAAAAAATAGCTCTATGACATAAATAAAACAAGAAGAACACATAGGCTATGTAACATGTACACCATTACTCAATTCCGCACAAACCGATGGATTTCCTAAGGAGTTCAAACCTAAGGGAATCTAAAGGTTTTGTGAGAATGTCCGCATATTGATTCTCTGTTTGGACATACTCAATAGACACAACTTTTTGCTCAACAAGATCACGGATGAAGTGATGCCTAATGTCTATATGCTTTGTGCGAGAGTGTTGCACAGGATTTTTGGAGATATTGATTGCACTTGTGTTATCACAATACACAATCATAGTGCTTTGATCAATCCCATAATCCTTCAACATCTGTTTCATCCACAGAAGTTGGGTGCAACAACTACCAGCTGCTATATACTCAGCCTCGGCTGTAGACAAGGAAATGGAATTCTGCTTTTTGCTAAGCCAAGCAACCAAGCAGTTTCCAATATAGAAACACCCGCCGGAGGTGCTCTTCCTATCATCAGTATTTCCAGCCCAATCAGCATCGGAATACCCCACAACAATGACATTTGTATCGAAAGAATACCAGAGGCCTAAGGACATAGTTCCACTCACATAGCGAATGATACGCTTGACAGCAACTAAGTGAGACTCTTTGGGATTTGCTTGATAACGGGCACATGCTCCAACACTAAAGGCTATGTCGGGTCTAGTAGCAGTTAGGTAGAGCAAACTACCAATCATGCTTCTATAATTAGTCTGATCGACGTCCTTCCCTGAAGTATCTTTACTAAGCTTTATAGTAGTACTCATAGGAGTCCTAGCATGCTTAGCAGAACTCATTCCAAATTTCTTCACTAGATTTTTTGCATATTTGATTTGAGATACTGAGATCCCAGAATCCAATTGCTTGATCTGAAGACCAAGGAAGAAACTTAGCTCACCAACCATGCTCATTTCAAATTCATTTTTCATTTGTTCAGCAAATGAATGAGCATGTAAGTCTAATGTGGAACCAAATACTATGTCATCAACATATATCTGGGCGATGACAATATCACCTTTCACATTCTTTATGAAAAGGGTTCTGTCTACTCCCCTTCTCGAAAATCCGTTTTCCAAGAGATAAGTAGTCAGCCTCTCATACCAAGCTCTTGGAGCTTGCTTTAAACCATAGAGGGCCCTTTTTAGTCGATAAACTTGATCAAGGTGATGTGGATCTTCAAACCCTTTTGGTTGTTCCACATAGACTTCTTCATGTAGAATGCCATTCAGAAAGGCACTCTTAACATCCATTTGAAAAAGTTTGAATTTCATATTACAAGCCACAGCTAGAAGAATTCTTATTGATTCTAGCCTGGCTACAGGAGCAAAAGTTTCATCGAAGTCAATACCTTCAATTTGGGTGTATCCTTGTGCAACTAACCTAGCCTTATTTCTTATGATAGTACCTTTTTCATCAGATTTGTTCTTGAAAATCCATTTGGTACCTATCACATTTGTATTGTTAGGCCTAGGTACTAAATACCAAACATCATTCCTAGTAAACTGAAGTAACTCTTCTTGCATTGCATTTATCCAATTATCATCTGCAAGAGCTTCAGCTACATTCTTGGGTTCAAAAGATGAAGTATAGCAAATGTAGCTAACTTCATTTTCAATTTGTTTCCTCGTTCTCACTCCACTTTCAACATCACCAATAATATCAGTGGAGGTGTGAGGACTCATGACCCTAGGATGTGTAGGTTTTAATGGAGATGTTTGCTTATCAATAGGTGGAGTTGAAATAATTTCAACATTTTCATTTTCAGCACTTTCATCATCCTCACATTGCACATTTTCAACACCGGAGTCATCCACAATTACATTTATGGACTCCATAATTGTAGAGGTTCTCAAGTTATACACTCGATAAGCTCTACTGTTGGTGGAATACCCAAGAAATATCCCTTCATCACTCCGGGATTCAAATTTGCCCAGTTGCTCTCTATCCTTAAGGATATAGCATTTACTTCCGAATTCTCGAAAGTACTTGACACTAGGTTTCTTGTTATTCCACAACTCATATGGGGTTTTCCTTGTTCCAGGTCTTACAAAAACTCTATTAACTATATAGCAAGCAGTGTGAACTGCCTCAGCCCAGAAATGAGAAGCTAGATTGTTGCTATGAAGCATAACTCTAGCCATCTCTTGGAGAACCCTGTTCTTCCTCTCTACTACACCATTCTGCTGAGGTGTAATAGGTGCAGAAAATTCATGTTTGATACCCGACTCATCACAAAAATCGTTGTACTTAGAGTTTTCAAACTCCTTTCCATGATCACTTCGAATTCGAGTGATTGGGCATCTTTTCTCATTTTGAATTTTCAGGCAAATACTTTTGAAATTGTCAAAAGCATCGGATTTCTCTCTTATAAATGCCACCCATGACATTCTAGAGAAATCATCAACCATGACTAGGATGTATCGCTTTCCACCTAGACTTTCAGTTCTTGTAGGACCCATAAGGTCCATATGAATTAATTCCAGTGGATATGAAGTAGCAATACTTGAAGTCTTCTTATGTGGGGTCCTAATTTGTTTACCAATTTGGCATGGCCCACATACAGCAGTAGAAGGCTTTCCTAGTTTGGGAACACCTCTCACAAGCTCTTGCTTAGAGATTTTACATAGGTCTTTGAAGTTCATGTGACCTAGTCTTCGGTGCCACAAATCAACCTCCTCAATTCTAGTCTTATAACAGACATTTGAGGGAATAGGACTGGGAGTTAAGCCGTAGCAATTGTCAGTGGTTCTCAATCCTTCTAGAACACACTTACCTTTACCATTAATGACTAAGCATTTATTTTGGGTAAAGTGCACAGCATGATTATCATCACATAGTTGACTTATGCTAATTAAATTAGCTTTCAGTCCTTCAACAAACAAGGCATCTTTCAATTTAGGTATGCCTGGTGAATTGATGATACCCTTTCCTTTGACTAAAGACTTGCTTCCATCACCAAAAGTAACAGTCCCATCAGGACAGTCCTCAAATTGAATAAATAAGGACTTGTTACCTGTCATATGCCGAGAACACCCACTGTCGAAGTACCACATTTCTGTGTTTTGGGCTTTCAAGGCAGTATGAATGACAAAGCACTTAAGGTCTTCCTTTCTCACATACACAGTCTTTAAACTTTGTTTAGATCTTTGATCATTAATCTGTGTAGTAGAGACCTTTTTCCTTTTTGTCCTCCTTGACCTTTTTCTGTTTTGTTCAGTTCTAGTTTTTTGATAAGTCAAATTATTTCCTCTTGAATAATCATTTGGAATAAATTGACCAGTCCTTGTCCTAGAGATTTGAGCAATTCTATTAATATCATCGCTCAACATTCTAGACTTTTCAGCTAGAACCTGAATCTGCCTTTGAAGAGTCCCTTGACTTTGATTTTGGTTCCATGAACCATTTCGGGGAGCTCTCCTAAATGCATTACAATTAGGTAGAATGTGACCTCTCACACCACAAAAGTGACATGTGGGTATGAATCTTGGTAGAGGAGGAAGATTTCTTCTAACTGGAATTTGATTCCTTAAAGCATTCACTCTAGGAGCTGTATTTCTAGGCTTTACAAAATTTGTATAAGCCTTAGTACTTGATGTAGAAGGTAAATTTTCTTTAGGTTCAGAATGTATTGGCTCAAACACTGCACTAGCCATTGTTCCAACAGCTAAAGGACCAGTTGGTGTGTCAACATGTCCTATCCCAGATCTACTAGAATTTGATCCATACTTTCTAACTAATTCATCTAGGCAGCTGGTGTTACCAAACATTCTTACTTCTTTTTCAAGAGTATAGACCTTCTGAATCAAGTCAGTCTTGTCTTTAAGGGTAATTTGGTGTTCTTTTTCAAGAAATTTCACCTTATCAACAAGAGAAACTTTAAAAGTTTCCAGCTCCATTTGCAGAGTTCTTAACTCTTCAATTTCTTTCATGGAAGTGTCTCTTTCAACTTCTAATTTTCTGACCACATTAGTCAATGAAACATTCTCTTCCAAAAGACATTGAACTTTTATAACAAATGCTTCTTTTTCATTTTCCAACTGACTAACTAGTGCACTCTTCTCTTCTGCTACTAGTTTACAGATATCTCTTTCATTTTGAATGAGTTTGAGTTTTTTGCTCAAAGAGATTTTTGTTTTAGTCAGTTTCAAACTTTCAGCATACAACTTATCATAAGTTGTTTTCAAATCTTCATCACTTTCAGAGTCAGTTTGACTCTTCTGTAAGTCATCACTAGACTCAGTATGAATACTCTCATCACTTCTATCCTTTTCATCAACCGCAGAGGTAGTCTCAAGAATCCCAGAAAGGGAAACAGTGAAAGCCGTATGATTTCCAGTATCTTCTCTTGAAGAGGAACTGTCCGATTCTTCATTCTCGGAATCACTGTCATCCCAACAGGCATTCATCACCTTGCCCTTACTCTTCTTCTTGTTAGGACAGTTAGGTGAAATATGACCGAAGCCATGGCATTCATAACATTGAACACCTTGGGATTTCTTGTCGCCACTTTTGGAATTTTTCTTGTTTTCCCAGGGCTTAGACTTTGACTTATCAAAAGATTTTCCTCCCTGTTTGGGATTAAACCTCTTTTTCGTTCTAAAAAATTTTCGAAATTTTTTAACGAAAAGAGCCATTTCTTCCTCATTCATTTCTCCATCACTGTCATCCTCATCCAAAGTTTCCTTGATGGTTTTCAAGGCTAAAGATTTATTCTTCTTGGATGGACGTAGATTGAGTTCATAGGTTTGGAGTGATCCAACCAATTCCTCAATCTTCAGAGAGTCAACATTTTTACTCTCTTCGATTGCAGTGACTTTGGGTTGAAATCTCTCTGGGAGAGATCTAAGGACTTTTCTAACTATTTTGGACTCAGATATTTTCTCACCTAAATTGAAACTAGCGTTGACAATGTCACTAAGTTTTGCATAGAATTCATCAAAAGTGTCATTGTCTTCCATGTTTAAATGTTCAAATTTGGTGGTTAACATTTGGAGTTTTGAGATTTTAACAGTGGTAGTACCCTCATGGGTAATTTCAAGAATGTCCCAAGCCTCCTTTGCTGTTTCACATGAAGAAATTCGTCTGAATTCCTCAGCAGTGACTGCAGTAAAGATAGCATTGAGACCTTTAGTGTTCCATCCACTTGAATCAAGCTCTTCTCTGGTCCATTCATCAGAATATTTGATGACAGTCAAATCACCTACAGTTTTTACGGGCGTAGTCCACCCATTTTGTATAGACATCCAAATTCTCTCGTCAATAGATTTGAGAAAGGCTCTCATTCTAGCTTTCCAGTATGCATAATTATTTCCATCAAAAAGTAGGGGACGAGAGACGGATCCTCCTTCTCTTAGAGTACTCATGATCACGGATAATACAGGATCACACTTAAGGGATTAGCCTTATCAGTGAACAAGCTTTGATACCAATTGAAATTTATCCAGATCAATGATCTCTAAGACCTAGAGGGGGGTGAATAGGTCTATCTAATAATTTCTATCCAATTTTAATTTTTCAATTAATATGTTTAGAAATCAATGAATAATTCAATCAGACAATCCACACAAATCAAACACAGAAGATTTTTACGTGGAAAACCCTAACGGGAAAAAACCACGGGACCTTGTCCAGCAATAAACTTCACTATGAAAAGATATCAAGTACAAGACAAGACCTTACCAAAACAGAAACGACGTTCCTAGGTAGAGACTCTTACTCTTGATTTCCACGAACCAGCAGGTTCGATCTCCGCCTTAGTAGCTTCGGTTTTACACCGACCAAATCTTTTCAAGCAACTTCAAATCCACGATCACACACGATCGATCTCCTTCCACGAAGGCTCCGGATCAAACACCGGACACACACACAAGGTGTAGGGTTGTGAATCAATTTAGTAAATTTCAAACCCTAGAGGGATCTCATACAGATCTGAGATCACACAATGCAAGATCAAAGGTTTAGATCTCTACTTGCATTCTCTAGGATCTAAGAAAGAGGAGGGATCAACAAAGATCTAATAAAAGCAATAAGAAAAACCCTAGAAGAGTTTCTCAGACCTCTACTCTTTCAAAAAATATCAAAGACACGAATTAGGTCTCTCAAAAGTTGTTTATATAGGGTTAAAAAAAGAATCCAGAAAAAGAAAAATTCTTTTTACGGGGACCGATCGATCGGTGCTCACTACCGATCGCTCGGTTCACAACGGATCGATCGGTTCTAATGACCGATCGCTCGGTCATAAATCATCTCTCTGGAAAATTTCCCCATACAAAAATTTGGTCCAGTCGATAGCCACCGATCGCTCGGTAGGCCACCGATCGATCGGTCGCAATACCGAGCGATCGGTTGAGACAGAATTTTTGCCAAAACCATTTTCATTTTATTTTTATTTGATTCAACTAAGATCAAATATCTTTGGTAGGCTTAAAACTATCCTCGTAGGTATTCTTAGGGTTATCTAAGTCAAATCCAACCTAGGTAGGGTCTCTAAGTCCATTACCTGTCTAGATCCAGAGTAGAAGCTTTTTCCTTCACTTTCTCCAATCTTCTTTAAGCTTTAGCTCTTCTCTTCTGACAAGTTAAACATGACTCGACGACTCGACTCAACTGACCTATCTAATGATCACGGAATTTGCCAACACCTATTTAGGGATTTACATCTCCAAAGGGGGCGTGAGCACAAGGGGGGCGTGGGCTTTGGGGAGTCTTGGACTCCAAGTTGTATTACAATTTTATCTTATCTTAATCCTTTTTACATTCCAAGTATTGGAATTTAATTCCATAAATAAAAGAGTTATAATTCAATAATTATACAACTAACCTAATCATATAACTAACCTAATCCTAATCCAATTAGGAAAGCTAAGTGGGTGCCCAACCCTAGGGTTTTAATCCATCGGCTTGGGCACATATTAAAGGTCCATACTTTATGGGTTTATGGATACGGGTCAAACCCATTTCCCCTTTAATTAGGTTAATTAAAATATTAATAACTTTATCCCTTAATTTAAATTAACAATTAATTTAAACCATAAATTAACTTTTAATCTATTTAATAAATGATTAACATTTAATCATTTTAAATAATTGATTAACATTTAATCAATTGTTTGAGCTTGTATTTCTTATGTGATTATCTCCACAAATTGCTCTAGGGCATTCTTACCCTGGCTTTCCCAATGTTATCCCATTGACCCTAAACGGGAATTACATTCTAATTGCAAGTGACGTGTGATATCCATGTTGCAATTGAATCCCAGTGTAAGAACATAAACAATTACGGATCCCGCCACATAAACTTTTTAATTCAATTGATCCTTCCAATTACATTATCCTTAATGGGCCTTCGAGATTATTTATACTATCTAACTCATAGTCCATTGCACATCATTCGGGTTTCCAAGACTTTTGATTAAGCCATGAGAAACTTTTTCTCATGTAAAACATTTTGAGAAAAATATTTTTATAATTATAATATATTTTAAATAAAATATATTTTAAACTTGTTTTGTTTCAAAATCACTTGCCAAGGATTTAAGCTTAATTGGCTGTCTTACTTGGAACTTGGATAATCTCTCAAATTAATGAGTATGGATTTCTTGTTTGAAATTCATTATGACTCGAACAGCTTTCTGACTATCCAACTGTCACTGTATCATATTCCCTAAGGTAGAGAATACTTTGGTGGAATCAAAACAGTTAGATTACTGTTCAGCTATAAATGAACTCATCAAATCTAAGGATCATTGAAACTATTCAATGTGAATGAGAACCAACTATCTGATAGTATGTTTATGCAAGAGGTCTCTCATTAAATGCAATCAGTCAATGTACATTTAAGCACCCATATGTTGACGTATAGTCTCCACTACAATAGCTCGAGATAGAACTACATCTCAACTATTGAGAACATCTTAGCATAGTGGCAGCCATATAAGTGAAGTGTCCAGCTTCACCCATAGCTGTGACTATATAAGGTATAAGGAACTGGAAAGTTATATCTGCCCGTGATAATCCAATCATATAACTTTCCTATAATATATCATAAGGACCTTTATTGATATCTCATATCGTATAAATCATCTCATGATCATGGTCTAATACCCATAATGAATACACAATAGATAAAGAAGAAGTCTCTATTAATCAAATTAATAAGAATCTTACAATCTAAATGACTTTTCTGGGCATCATGTCTAACACCTATGATGATCACTAATTGTCTCAACTATGCAAGAAAGTGCAAAGTTTGTCAGCTCCACGCTGATTTCATTCATTGGGCTCCTGAACCTCTCCACATGACAACATGCTCATGACCGTTCGCGGCATGGGTCGTAGGACCATTCACTCTACCATCATCTAAAGGACATCAATACATCCTAGCTGCAACGGACTACTTCTCAAAGTGGGCCAAAGCCGTCGCTCTCAAAGAGGTCATACACCACTCAATGGTATCTGAGAGGACCACTCTACCCTATACTACCCAGCCACGAATGGTCTTGCCGAAGCCTTCAACAAGATTTTGTACAAAATCCTCAAGAAAGTTGTGGGCAAAAGCAAACTGGACTGGCACGAATGCCTACCTGAAGCCCTCTGGGCATACAAAAATACTCATCGGACTCCGACACAAGCCATGCCGTATTCCCTGGTCTTCAGCGGTGAAGCAGTTCTCTCCCTTGAAATTCAAATTCTCTCCCTACGGGTGGCAATTTAGCAGTCTATCACAAAAGAAGACTCAGCTAAAGTTCTTCTTGCAGAGCTCGAAACTCTTGATGAATGTCATCTCCAAACCCAACTGAGTTTAGAGATGTATAGACAAAGGCTAACTAACGCCTTCAATCAAAGAATAAGACTAAGGTCTTTCAAATCAGGAGATTTGGTCTTAATGGTCAGAACTCCAATCATCGTCACTTGACGAACCAAGGGGAAGCTCGAACCAAAGTAGGATGGGCCTTACGTCATTAAGAAGGTATATGCCAATGGAGTATACCTGCTCACTTCAATGGATGGAGAGCAAATAATCCCTCCAACCAATGCAAGATTCCTCAAGCGATACTACTCCTAGGAATCGAAACGCTCGCTAAACCAAAACTGTAAAAGTTGGTCTAGGCAAAAATGAGAGCACAAAGCAAATTGCTAAGTTGAAAACCCTAAGGGGCGGCTTAGGTAAAAATTAGAGTCATGCTCGCTAAGTCGAAAAACCCTAAGAGGCGACTTAGGCAAAATGTAGAGCGACAATGACTCACTAAGTTGAAAACCCTAAGGGGTGACTTAGACAAAAATTGAGACAAAATAAAATGCCCGCTAGACTAAAACTTCAAGAAGAAGGTCTAGGCAAAAATTAGGGCAACAAATAGCTCGCTAGACTAACACTCCAAGAGTCAGTCTAGGCAAAAATTAGAGCGATTTGACAAGCTCCTGAATACGAGCTAAAAAGGTTCACGACGCTTCACAAGTCTCCAGAATACAAAGACCGAAGTCCAAACCCTCCTAGGTATGAACTGAAACTACCTATTCGTTACTAAATTGCGAATCAAAGCTTCAAAAGCCCCAAATACAAGGCCAAAGTCAAAACCTTCCTAGGTACGAACGAAAACTACCTATTCGCTATCAAAATACAAATGCCTCATCTAAACTACGTTTAACTTGATCCTATCATGGGTACATAGGCAGCCTGAGAAAATCTACTTGGGTTCAGTCAGTTCTTCTAAAAGAACACCATTCCCCTATTAAAAAAGGGGAAGAGGAATTTATGTTGTGAAAATGAAAAAAATGGCATAGACTGAATGATAAAACGAAAATTTTTCATTCATTCGCGAGATTTACATTCGGAAGATTTACATTCGCGGGATTTACATCCAGAAGATTTACATTTGTGGGGTTTACATCCGGAGGATTTAAATCAGGAAGATCTTCATTGACAGGATGTATATCAAGAGGGTTTTCTTCAATTAGAGGGGTGATATTTAAAAAAGATAATTTTTCCATTATAGTACGCTGTTGTTTGTGGAAACATCCAGCTTCCTGACAAGCATCTGCCACACCTTCTTTCAGTCTGATGATTTTTCCCAAAGTCTTCTGACCTTGAAGCTTCACAGATCGTCCCTCCAATAAGTCAGAACTGATAGTTACGAGCTCTATTTCCATTGATTCACGAGCGCTTTTTATTTTAAAAGCTCCAAATAAGGCTTCTTGCAGCTATTGACGAAGATTCTCTACTTTGGCTTCTGCAGCCCGCTGATGTTCTGCAGTCCAATAAAATCTATTACGCAGATCATTTGCAACTTCAGCCAGCTCTTTTATTCTGAAAGATGTGTCACTAACACACCCCTTGGCTTCTACTTCAAGACCACTGATCGGGTCTATGTTATTCAATCGGCACGCTTTCCTAGTTGAACTGACCAAGCTTCGGCTTCTTACTGCATGATAGTATCTCTGATGCCCAGACGATCAAGAATGTTGAAAGCTGAGACACAGTCGTCCTGCATCTGCTCAAAATCCTTGAAGGTTTTGTTGAGTAGCAAAGTCTTCAAGTCTTCAAGCCTTCAAGTACATGCTTAGCACTTTCTGCATAAGCATCTGCCAATAGCTTGGATGGAGGAGGAACTGGGGCATTATTAGGTACTCCAAAAGTAAATGGCTGAGCGTCAATGATTCCTTTGATGGTACCTACAAATTTTTTTTAGGAGTTAGCAGATATGGAAATCATCTGATAAAAAAAAAATCAAAGCGACAATTACATACCAGGAAGTCCAGATATTCTCTCAAGAAGGGAATCATATTTATTCTTGTCCATCAACCATCTATCAGATGGAATGCCTCTGGATCCCTGAGGCCCTTCGTCAGATTGTTCAAGCGGAGGAGTAGAAGGAGTATATTCGGGTGAAGGAATTCTCTCAGTAGATACTGGGGATTGATTAATCGGGGAGTAGATGGTCTATACTCGGGTGATGGGGTCATGGTCAGAAAAGGTAAATCTTCAAAGGTTGACCCTTCACCAATAAATGGTGCATAATAGGGAATTATTTCCATTCCTATCATGTCGGCTTCCTGGTCTTCTTCTTGGATATGGAGTTCAGGAGTGTTCAACTTAGGCTCTTGAGCAGCCTCAACAATGACTCTAGCTTCAGGCTCGACCCCTGCACCTAGCTTAGCACCAAGTTCAATGTTGGCCTCAACTTCAGGTCTTACATCAACCTCAATATCCATTTCAGCCTCTAGCCTTACTTCGACAAGTATTTCAGCATCCATCTCTGTTTCAGCCTGTATTTCTAAGCTCATCTCTGTTTCAGCCATTGCTTCGGCAATGCTAGTTGGCTCTTGTGTCACTTCAGATATGACTGGCCTTTCAGATTAAGCTAAGACTGCTTGGTCTACATTGGGCACCTCATCGATAGGGTTAATACTTGCTGTGTTCATTGTCACCACTATCTCAGTGCTTGTAAAGCCAGAATCGACCTCAACCAGGGCGGCCTTGGAAACAACTCCAATAGTCTGAATGAATTCTCCATTAGCCTTTGAACCAGATGATTGGCCACTCTTAAGAGCATAACTTTTAGCTTTCTGATAGCCCGTTGAACTTGGAGAGAACACAAAGTGGCTTCGGATGTTTGAGCTTCAAAAATTAGACGCGCTTTTAGCTCATTGTGTAGCACCCCGAACTTTTTCATCCTTAATAAATAGCACCTTCATAGCTAATTGGCCGTTTTCATAGTTTTCGTAGTCTAATTAATAAATAAGGGAGAAATTGGAAATTCCAAAACGTCAGAAATGTTCGTTTTCGAAAGACGGATCCAACGCAAGTTGAATCGTCGAAATCCGACGAGCGAGTAAAAAGATATGGTCAAAACAGTCCAGACATAACAGAGCACCGATCGCTCGGTCATTACCTGCGATCGATCGGTCCACTACCGATCGCTCGATGGCTGTCGCACGGTTAACTTTTTTGTATGGGGAAAAATTCCAGAGAGTGTGTTTTTGACCGATCTCTCGGTCATAACACCGATCGACCGGTAAGCCACCGATCGCTCGGTCCATACCACCGATCGATCGGTCATACGCAGTTTTTCTTCATTAAGGGTGTTTAAGACTTTAAACACAACCCCTTGCCTATAAATAGGCTGAGTTCGTGTCTTAGGATTTCAGAAACCCTCTGTGCCCTATCTTAGGAGATTTTGAGAGAGAGAAGAAGGAGAGGAACTACTTGTTGATCAAGCTTGTGGAAGATCAAGGTTCTTCCACTTCCCTTGGTGATTCTCAACCAAGAACACAAGGTTATTGCTTGTTCAAGCCTTTGGGAATCAAAATCTTTGATTTCACCAAGGTAGATACACTCTACTACAATCTTGCAATCCTACTAGTTACTAGATATGATTCTTCTTATATATGCCCTATCTATATGTATTGATTCTATGTATGAAAAGGTGTGATTATATACTTGGATGAAGGATTACTATTATGATGCACTCTAAGTGTTTGATAAAATACCTCTAAGGGATTCTATGCTTAAATATGATGATTTCTCTTATTAAGTGCATATGCTCGCATGTCTCGCATGAACCGATGGTTTCCATGGATTTCTTAAGGTGTAAACAAAGGTTTTCACGAAAAGACGAATAATGAATGATTCTAAGTAACTCTATGATTTCTCTAAGATCGTTTCACAAGCTCTAAGGATCATACCATGCTCACAAGGAAACTCTATGATAATGCTCTAAGATCGTCTCACAAGCTCCACGGATCACAATGAAATGCTCTAAGATCTCTAAGGTTATGCTCTATGGAAATGCTCTACGGTATTGCTCTATGCTCTATGCTCTATGTCTCTACGGATCATAATGACTCTAAGTAACTCCATGAACTCACAAGAACTCATAAGGCTATGATTATCGATTGACTCACACGGTTACAGTTTTGGTTTCGAATATTGTCTCACATATGCTTTCACGGTTTCCATGCTTTAAGGATTTTACGGATTTCATTCTCCATGTCTTGTATGCTCTATGCCTAACCGCTTTATTGTTATTAGTTTGTATACACTGAGTATTCCATGCTCAGTCGATATTGTTATGATCGGCAGGTGCTCGGGTTCCATTCGATTTGTGTGGCGACGAACCTTGGGTCGAGGAAGAGTACCGTGACCCGGAGCCTTCCATGGATCACTATCATGATGATGGTGCTCTAGATAGGAGTCGTGACTTCGATTTTTGTTGATCGACCGACTTAGAACTTGTGTCTTTTATTATGTGAGTGTGGGGTTTGTCCACTCCACTTTTGGGTTCTCACACATGTATACTTGTTGGTTCTTACTTGAGCCAAGCTATAGGAGTATTCATTTTGCTTCCGCTATGTTTAGTATTTTATTTTCCGCTGTGCATTGTTTTTCGTTTCCGCTTTGTATATTCTGGTACTCTGACAGGTTTCCACGTGTGCCTTATGTATCATACTGGAGGTATGATACGGCGGTCACGAGTCAAAGTATCCTTAACTCCTAGGGGGTATTTTGGGTCGCGACAGACTTGGTATCAAAGCTAGTTATGTCTAATGACAGACTTAGTTAGGTCACTCAGGCTTGGTCTAAGCGGAAGTAATTCCTATGAGTTGAACTTAGAACTCAGAAGGACTCAGTTGTCTTAGGCTTGTTACCACGACATAACCGGTATCAAGTGAATCCTTAGGTCAGTATAGGATCCGAGATTGATGTGGTCCTATGCGAGGTGCTAGTATAGGCTCTAAAGTATAATTATATGATGATGTATATATACCTCGATGTATACTATGTGCGGTATAGCATTTCATGATTATTGAATTGCTATATGATATGTGAGGTTTGGTATCCAGTTAGACTCATGTTTTGCCAAATTGATCTCAGGATTCGATATCATGAGACGTGGCAATCGGGGTCGAGGTTACCATACTCGGAGGGCCGAGAGTGAAGTTCCAAGAGAAGAGGAACCGTTGTATTTCACGAATGCTATGGACTCCATAGCCGAGACTTTGGCATTGTTGGCAGCAAGGCCTATGCCTACCCCACCGTCCACGCCTGTGCCTACACCGGTGCATCACACCGCGGGGCTCGAAGCTTTTAGGAGACTGCGGCCTCCTACATTCTATGGCACTCTGGACCCCATGGTGGCCGAGTCTTGGATTATGCAGCTGGAGAAGACCTTCCGGGCTCTCCGTTGTACCGATGAGCAAAGGGTAGAATGGGCTTCCTTCGTGATGGAAGGTGAAGCCGAACACTGGTGGAGAGCTGCCCAAAGGCAGAGAGATGTTGCTAAGGCAGGTGTGCCCTGGACTTGGGCGGAGTTCTTAGAGACCTTCAGGGAACAGTACTTTCCCAGGTTTATTCGGGAACAAAAGGCGAGAGAGTTTATGCTTTTGGAGCAAGGGTCGATGAGCGTAGCCGAGTATGAGGCTAAGTTCACCGAGTTGTCTAGGTTTGCTATGCACTTGGTGGCTACTGAAGACCTACAGGTCAGGAAGTTTGAGATGGGCTTGAAGCCTTTCATCCGAGATCGGGTGTCCATTCTCCAGGTAGAGTCTTGGAGAGAGATAGTAGGGAAGGCAAAGATCGCCGAAAAGAATGCGGAAGACTTCGTGAGAAGAAGAGACAGTGGCTTCGGGAAGAACATGTCTCGGGGTCAGTCGAGTAGTTCTTCAGAGAAAAGGACTAGGACTGCACCGTACCAGTTCTCCCAGCCGATGTCGGCTCAGAGACCTTCTTTTGCGCCTCAGGCACCGCGTCCTACGGCATCGCAAGCTACGAGAGTTATGCCTCCGGCTTCCTCCGCATCGCAGACATTTGAGGAGTGCGCCGAATGTGGTCGTCGGCATAAGACTGGAGATTGCCGAAGAATGTCAGGTGGATGCTTCCACTGTGGCGAGATGGGCCATATGATTCGAGATTGTCCGCGCAAGCAGTCACGGTCTGGATCACAGGGAGTTCGGCCTCCAGGCAGGCAGAATTCACTTCAGGGGTCTTCATCTCAGGCCTCTAGATCCTTGCAGCCTACCCAGCAGCCTCGTCAGGCAAACCAGGGCAGAGTCTTTGCCATGACTGATAGAGACGCACAGGCATCTGATGATGTTGTGCAAGGTACGCGCGAACTAGTCTTTGTCAAAGTTCTAATATTGCCATGATATATTCGTATCCATATATGTCCTATGTGGTGTTTTGCGATGTTTGTATCTATATGTACAGTTGTGTTATAACTGGGATGATTCAAATTCTCAGGTTCGTTGCTCGTAAATGAATGTTTGGCAAGAGTGTTGATAGACACAGGATCCACTCACTCGTTCGTTTCACCAAGCTTTGCCAAAGGCTTTACGTCCGAGCCAAGCAAGCTACCTAGGGAGTTGTCCATTTCAACTCCATTGGGAAAATCTATTGAGACAGATAAAGTGTATCCGGATAGTGTTGTACAAGTCATGCAGCACGAGTTGCCAGTCGACTTGATCCTTCTGGGAATTCAGGATTGGGATTTCGATGTCATCCTAGGTATGGATTGGCTCTCAACTCACCATGGACACGTGGCGTGTTTCGAGAAGGTGGTGCATTTTAAACCCGTGGGGTTAAAGCCGTTTCATTTCAGGGGACTTCAGAGAAGAGACATTTCCCGCTTTGCAGCTCTTAGTCTCGAGGGTGTAGAAGTGCGAGACTCCACACCCATTCCAGTGGTATGTGAGTATATGGATGTTTTTCCGGAAACCTTGCCGGGATTGCCTCCCGATCGTGCAATCGAGTTTGCGATTGAGCTAGCTCCAGGCACAGTTCCGATTTCGAGAGCTCCGTATAGGATGGCCCCTATTGAGCTTAAGGAGTTAAAAGAGCAGTTAGAAGAATTGCAAGGCCTTGGTTTTATCCGGCCAAGTGTTTCACCTTGGGGAGCTCCGGTTCTCTTCGTGAAGAAGAAAGATGGATCAATGCGTCTGTGCATTGATTACAGGCAATTGAACAAGGTCACGATCAAGAATCGTTATCCATTGCCTCGGATAGACGACTTGTTTGACCAATTGAAGGGTGCGCAGTTTTTCTCCAAGATTGACCTTCGATCTGGTTATCATCAGTTGAAGATCAAGAAAGAGGACATTCCGAAGACAGCATTCCGAACTCGATACGGTCATTACGAGTTTTTGGTCATGTCTTTTGGACTGACTAACGCACCGGCAGCATTCATGGGTTTGATGAATCGGGTGTTCAGATCGTCTCTCGATCAATGTGTGATCGTGTTCGTAGATGATATCCTTGTGTATTCACAGTCACAGGAGGATCACACGAGAGATCTCCGTCTGGTCTTGCAGACACTTCGAGAGCATAGTCTGTATGCTAAGTTGAGCAAGTGCGAGTTCTGGCTGAACAAGGTGTCTTTTCTTGGACACGTGGTATCTGCTGAAGGTATTTCAGTTGATCCTGCAAAGATTGAAGCGGTGATGAATTGGGAAAGGCCGAAGAGTGTCACCGAGATTCGTAGTTTCCTCGGGTTGGCAGGGTATTACAGAAGGTTTGTGGAAGGATTTTCAAGTTTAGCAGCTCCGCTTACCTATCTCACACGGAAGAACACGAGGTTCACTTGGAGTGATAAGTGCGAGGCTAGTTTCTTGGAGTTGAAAAAGAAGCTTACTTCGGCTCCTGTTCTTACAGTTCCATCTGGGAGCGGTGGTTTCGAAGTCTATAGTGATGCTTCACTAGTGGGACTTGGATGTGTTTTGATGCAGCATAAACAGGTGGTCGCCTATGCTTCTCGTCAGCTGAAGGAGCATGAGCAAAACTACCCCACACATGACTTAGAGCTCGCTGCAGTCATCTTTGCACTGAAACTTTGGCGTCACTACCTCTACGGAGAAGAGTTCGTGGTGTTCACAGACCACAAGAGCTTGAAGTATCTTTTCCTCCAGAAGGAGTTGAATATGAGGCAGCGTCGTTGGATGGAGTTCATGAAGGACTACGACTGTTCCATCCAATACCACCCGGGTAAGGCTAACGTGGTAGCCGATGCTCTTAGCAGAAAACCTTACGGAGTTATGGCTCAATTGAGAGTGCAAGAGTGGAAGTTATTACATGATATGTGTCATTTGGACACTACTCTCAGGCATGTCACGTATGGGCCGATAATGTCCAATGTGGTGGTTAGGCCACAGATCTTGAGCCAGATCAAGGAGTTACAGAATTCAGATCTTGAGTTGCTTGCTTACCGAGACAAGTCGGTGAGTAACGGCAAACAGGAGTTCGCTTTAAATGATGATGGTGCTATCACATTTAAAGGCAGGTTGTGTGTCCCCGCCGACACAGTTTTGAGGGATGAAATTTTGAATGAAGCTCACCGATCAAAGTACACGGTACATCCGGGAGGTACTAAGATGTACCAGAATCTCAAGAAGCACTACTGGTGGCGAAACATGAAGAGGGAAGTCGCTGAGTACGTCGCCAGATGTTTGATTTGCCAGCAGGTAAAAGCCGAGCATCAAAGGCCGGCAGGTCTTTTGCAGTCTCTTCCTATTCCGGAGTGGAAATGGGAGAACATCTCGATGGATTTCATTGTGGGTTTGCCGCGAACGGTGAAGGGCTCCGATGCTATTTGGGTGATTGTGGATAGGTTGACTAAGTCTGCACATTTTATTCCGTACCGAACTACTTTCAATGCAAATCAGTTGGTAGCCCTATATGTTAAGGAGGTGGTTCGACTGCACGGTGTGCCAGTTTCTATCGTGTCTGATCGAGATCCTCGGTTTACTTCCAGGTTTTGGAAAACCTTCCAGGATGCTATGGTTTCTCGTTTAGAATTCAGTACCGCCTTCCATCCTCAGACCGATGGACAAACGGAGAGGGTGAATCAAGTAGTGGAGGATATGCTCCGAGCTTGTATGCTGGATTTTCAGGGTAGTTGGGAGGAACAGTTGCCGTTGGTTGAGTTTGCCTACAACAATAGCTATCAGGCAAGCATCCAGATGGCACCTTTTGAAGCTCTGTATGGTCGGAGTTGTCGATCACCGCTATACTGGGATGAAGTTGGTGAGAGGAAGATTCTTGGTCCTGAGTTGATAGAGCGGACCGCAGAAAGGGTCAAAATTATCCGAGAACGATTGAAAAGTGCTCAGGATAGGCAGAAGAGCTATGCGGATATACGCCGTAGAGATTTAGAGTTCCGAGTTGGAGATCGGGTCTTTGTGAAGATTTCGCCGAGTCGGGGAATCATGCGATTCGGGAAGAAGGGGAAGCTCAGTCCAAGGTATGTGGGACCATTTGAGATCGTCACAAGGGTTGGTGAGGTTGCTTACAGGGTAGCACTACCGCCTCACATGGCAGCGGTCCATAATGTATTTCACGTCTCTATGCTTAGAAAATACATTTCGGATCCGTCTCACGTCATCGCTCTTGATCCTATTGAGATTCGAGAGGATCTTACGTTGGTTGAGCAACCAGTTCAGATTCTGGATCATCGAGATCAAGTGTTGCGAACCAAGACTATCCCTTTAGTCCTAGTGAAGTGGCAGCATCATTCCAAGGAAGAGGCTACATGGGAGCGAGAAGCCGAAGTACGAGAAAAGTACCCCCATTTATTTGTTTAAGGCCTTGGCATTCCCTTGTATTTTGCTATAGTTTTACGCATGTGTGTATCGTCCAAATTTCGGGGACGAAATTTTTGTAAGGGGGGGAGAATGTAGCACCCCGAACTTTTTCATCCTTAATAAATAGCACCTTCATAGCTAATTGGCCGTTTTCATAGTTTTCGTAGTCTAATTAATAAATAAGGGAGAAATTGGAAATTCCAAAACGTCAGAAATGTTCGTTTTCGAAAGACGGATCCAACGCAAGTTGAATCGTCGAAATCCGACGAGCGAGTAAAAAGATATGGTCAAAACAGTCCAGACATAACAGAGCACCGATCGCTCGGTCATTACCTGCGATCGATCGGTCCACTACCGATCGCTCGATGGCTGTCGCACGGTTAACTTTTTTGTATGGGGAAAAATTCCAGAGAGTGTGTTTTTGACCGATCTCTCGGTCATAACACCGATCGACCGGTAAGCCACCGATCGCTCGGTCCATACCACCGATCGATCGGTCATACGCAGTTTTTCTTCATTAAGGGTGTTTAAGACTTTAAACACAACCCCTTGCCTATAAATAGGCTGAGTTCGTGTCTTAGGATTTCAGAAACCCTCTGTGCCCTATCTTAGGAGATTTTGAGAGAGAGAAGAAGGAGAGGAACTACTTGTTGATCAAGCTTGTGGAAGATCAAGGTTCTTCCACTTCCCTTGGTGATTCTCAACCAAGAACACAAGGTTATTGCTTGTTCAAGCCTTTGGGAATCAAAATCTTTGATTTCACCAAGGTAGATACACTCTACTACAATCTTGCAATCCTACTAGTTACTAGATATGATTCTTCTTATATATGCCCTATCTATATGTATTGATTCTATGTATGAAAAGGTGTGATTATATACTTGGATGAAGGATTACTATTATGATGCACTCTAAGTGTTTGATAAAATACCTCTAAGGGATTCTATGCTTAAATATGATGATTTCTCTTATTAAGTGCATATGCTCGCATGTCTCGCATGAACCGATGGTTTCCATGGATTTCTTAAGGTGTAAACAAAGGTTTTCACGAAAAGACGAATAATGAATGATTCTAAGTAACTCTATGATTTCTCTAAGATCGTTTCACAAGCTCTAAGGATCATACCATGCTCACAAGGAAACTCTATGATAATGCTCTAAGATCGTCTCACAAGCTCCACGGATCACAATGAAATGCTCTAAGATCTCTAAGGTTATGCTCTATGGAAATGCTCTACGGTATTGCTCTATGCTCTATGCTCTATGTCTCTACGGATCATAATGACTCTAAGTAACTCCATGAACTCACAAGAACTCATAAGGCTATGATTATCGATTGACTCACACGGTTACAGTTTTGGTTTCGAATATTGTCTCACATATGCTTTCACGGTTTCCATGCTTTAAGGATTTTACGGATTTCATTCTCCATGTCTTGTATGCTCTATGCCTAACCGCTTTATTGTTATTAGTTTGTATACACTGAGTATTCCATGCTCAGTCGATATTGTTATGATCGGCAGGTGCTCGGGTTCCATTCGATTTGTGTGGCGACGAACCTTGGGTCGAGGAAGAGTACCGTGACCCGGAGCCTTCCATGGATCACTATCATGACGATGGTGCTCTAGATAGGAGTCGTGACTTCGATTTTTGTTGATCGACTGACTTAGAACTTGTGTCTTTTATTATGTGAGTGTGGGGTTTGTCCACTCCACTTTTGGGTTCTCACACATGTATACTTGTTGGTTCTTACTTGAGCCAAGCTATAGGAGTATTCATTTTGCTTCCGCTATGTTTAGTATTTTATTTTCCGCTGTGCATTGTTTTTCGTTTCCGCTTTGTATATTCTGGTACTCTGACAGGTTTCCACGTGTGCCTTATGTATCATACTGGAGGTATGATACGGCGGTCACGAGTCAAAGTATCCTTAACTCCTAGGGGTATTTTGGGACGCGACACATTGGCTCTACGAGCCTCTTCTAGTGCAGCCGCCAAACGATCATCATGAAGATTCAGGTTCACAAAAGCATCCACATCATCAGCAACTTCGTCCAAAAATCGATCGATAGTAGATTAATAATCGTTGTATGTAGGTGAGTCAGCTCCACCATCAACATTATCAGTTGGGTCAGTTATAATAGTCTCACCAATCCCTCCAAAATGCGAGGTCAAACAGCCATCCCAATAGTGGTCACAGCTGAAGGATCTTCCGGACGAATAATAAATTTTGCGACACCACGATGACCTTCGTACGTTTCCTCAAAATTCTCAGCACCAGCATAGATGGGTATAATATGTTCGGCCGCAAGCGAAGCTATCTTGGCCATCTGAATCTCTTCTTCAGTTAATTGTATGATAAGAGAAGGGCTTCTCTAGACACACTTGCCTTTCCCTTTAGGAATTGATCTAGTCCTTGGATGCTTATGGGTAGCGGTAGCTGTCTTTTGTCTCTTAGTAGGTGCTTTGACCCTTGATGGTTCTTTTCTTTTTCTAGCACTAGGTGCTTGAACGGGAGCAGGTCCATTGGCCTCGGCAGTAGCAGCAGCAATCCTCGCCAAATGCTCTTTTACAACCACAATCGAAATATCACGACCGCAATATTTCATATAAGCAGAGGTGCAATTTAGCCACTATGTAGAAAACCTTAGCGAGGGTGGACCTTCTTGCGCTTGAGAGGGAATGAAGAATCTTGAGCGAGTGTCAACGCGTATCAAATGTGTAACGACCCCAAAATCCTACAAGGCTAAAATAGGACTTTGGAATCGTCACATTTCCTTAACTTGCTTAAAATTCATAGATACAAGCATAAAACACGAGTTTTCAAAAATGAGAGTAATAAAATTTCGATATATAAACTCAAACCATCTTGCTCAAGTCTATTGCTAACATAGACAACCCACTATAAACAAAATAGTCTAATACTCAACTATAAAGTAATCTAATGAGCAACATCATCTAAAAGTGTATTACAATTCTCTTAAACAAAAAAAAACATAAAATAATAGGGGTAGCCATCAAAACCCCTGGCTCCCTCCTCTAAATGTTCACCTTCTCCTCCTTCCTCGATGTATGCCTCCTCAATCCACTGCTCCGCCGTGTGCTCCTGCTCTAAACCTGCCAAGACAAAAGTCTGGCTGAGTACAAAAGTACTCGGTGTATATAAAATCCAACCAACAACATAGTATACCTGCACTTAGTTAGAATCATATCCAATAGCATAATAACATAATCAGAGTGCGGAAGAACATGTGCTCATATACATCATATCATCACCTTGACTCGTGTACTTGTGAGAACCTTAGACTTAGAAGACAGCATACTTATGAGATGCATATGTTTATGAGACCACGAGTTTGTGAGATGCTTATGCTTATGCACTTATTCAGATCATACAAGTGACATGCCGCTCTTGGAGGATACGGACCATGCCCATGCCATGCTTATTCTGAATGTCATACGTATGATATGCTTATGCTTATGAGTCTTGAGCAGCTTATTCAGAACATGCACTTATTCAAATCCCTCATTGGGCTTATTCAGAATATTAGGCGTATGCAATGCTTATGCTTGTGGTCCACATGTGTGACTTGTGAGACTCTTATCTTAACATACACGTGCGTTTGTGCATAAGTGTCGCAATTAACATTCAAGTTGGTAATCGTTTAGATTCCGACCTCTCACCATGGAAACTCCACTATGATGTCCCATACTATATAGTTAGAGAATTCCCGGTTTGAAAGAATTTCCTCTAAATTCTTACTTTCCCGAATATCAATTACCATGCAAGTAATTAAGCATAACTTAACAAACAATCACATATATATATCTTATCATGATTCTTAGCATAATTTATAATCAATTTCCAACAATTCCATAGTGTTAAATGAATATTTATCCTCTCAAGCATTTTCACAAACACCTTGGGTACGTACTTTATGAATACTTTGCCCTTTCACATTTCCAACATTTTATCGCACCATAATCCATCCACACAACCCAAATACAATCCACATCTACACATTGATCCCATCCTCCATAGTATTTCCCAACCTCCATACATTCCATCCACATTATTAAACCCTATTTCCATCCATAATAGTTTACTTCATACAAAATTGGGGAAAATGCATCTAATCTCTATTTCTATCATTTCTATTATATTAACATTCACAAAATAATTCCACTCTCGTTTGATCTGATGAAAATTGGCCAAAGCGCGATCAACAGTCTCTAATGCAGGTGGTTTTGCTTGGTCATACCCAAATTGTCGGCCAAACCTGCTCGGGTAGTAAGGTTCCACAAAACATTCCTTGCCAAGACGCCACAGCAGCTTGGCTAGACGAAGGCTCATCATCATCAAAAAGTCCCTACCGGAATAACCCAGGCTTATGTCATCTACTAGATAGTCGTTCCCAGCCAGCTCAGAAGCTCCCTTGAAAGGACGAGCCCTATAAAGACCAGGGGTGGCGAACATATGTTTAATTATTTCCCAAGAGCGGTACTTGGCTGCCGTTTGACCGGCTATATAGACCAAGTATGGTAGATCCATCTTGGCTTCGGTAGTTATCCGCCTCAGGTAAGAAGAAGGAAAATATTGACCAATCCAACCGAACAGGTACTGGAAGGGGGCTTGAGCTAGTTAATGACCCGGATATTTGCTTTGGGCGATGACTCCCATTTCTCTATATAATGACACCATCATCGGGACAAGCAAACAATGCTTTATGCCAGTCGCCATTCTTCCAACCACCACAAATGTTTCGGGGTGGATTACTTCTCCTATGCGGGAAGGCAAGACAAAATTGCACAGCCAGCAAGATAAGAAGGCAGCCAAATAACCTTCTCTACTGACCCTATCACTAGTCTTGATCTCTGAATTTCTGATTTCTTCATTTAAGGGAGTGATGTAAATCGGCTTGGAATATTCATATGGCTCTCCCTTGAAGAAATATTTTAGCCATTACTTTAAAGTGACCCTGCTCATTTTGCATGCCTTCACACATTTGCTTGGCATTGCTTCTTCGATTTCCTCTTAAATGGTAGAAGCCTTGCCCTTATTAGTTGGGGGTGTTACTCTGTCCGCATTTGCTTTTAAAAGGGCATTGTAAACCCTATACAGTTCTCTGGTGCAAGGAGGGACGTTCTTTGAATATAGAACGTTGTTAAAAGGATTGAATTCATCATAAAAGGCTCCGCTGACTGGTAGCCCTGAGATGCGATTCATCGCAAGCATCGAAAGTTTGATCTCCCCCAAGCCATGTGAAAGGTATTGGTCTCGATGCACCAGCGTTGAGAAGGCTACGAAATAGAAAGGGGTCCCACTTGTATTCATATTTGGCGAGCCCAACTGTGCCCCGAATGCTAAGAGCTATCAACTCATTACGAAAGCGTACATACACGTCGTGAATCCATGATGGCCATATAGTTCTACCATCGACTATAGAGCAACTCCTGACGACCATAGAAGTGTCCCAGCAAACGTCATCAGTCTGGGTTATTAGGATGAGAAAAGCTTCGTTCAGTACCCTCTCTGGATCTTCACCTGGTGGGTCTATTACAGCACGAGAAGGTGTCAGGTAGCTTCCATCAAGGACTGATCTGTTGCCTATTAAACCTTTCTCGGAATCATAAATGCATATGGGTATTCTTCCACGAAGTACCCACTCTCTTAGATCTGTGACAGGAACTGACTCGACATCCTCTACCCCGAATTCTCCCATGATCTCCAGTTGACGATTCAGACTCGCCCAATTTATGTCATCTTCATATTCTTAGTTTCGTGAAAGTATCTCGGTGCTCCAGCCATTCTACAAAAGGAAAATACAGGACATGTGAAATGATTTAGTTTAGGGAAATCAAATCAAATTATAAATTTCAAATTAAATGGTCGAAAGTGGATCTTCAGATGGGGGTATACACCCATCCTGACAATTTGAAATGATTATGATGTGATTAGAAGATGATTAATCAATTCCAGACTTAGGTTCAAAATCGTAGTCTGTGAAATTTGGATGTCTCACTTAGAGCATGCATTTAAGGATAAAATTTCTTGAAAAAAATCAATCATTCTAAGGATTTTTGCTAAGGCAAATGTCCATGGGTAATTATCATGGCAAATATCTAAGGAAAAAATGCTAAGGTCCTATGAATCCGTGGACAAGTCCACAGATAAAGTGATTCAAGGGATTAAGGTCCTGTGAATCCGTGGACAAGTCCATGGATAAAGTTTTTGATTCAAGGATTAAGGTCCAGTGATAGCCCATCCGTGGAAATTGTCCACGAATACTCAAAATTTCCAAGGACAAAAGTCTATGAAAATGAGATGTGTCTGTGGACAAGTCCACGAATAGACAGTCTTAATTCTGGGATTATAAGTCCTTTGGATAGCCCATCCATGAGGAATATCCACATATACCCAAGATTTTCATAGACAAGAGTTTGTAAAAATTTAGTGAGTCCGTGGATACTCCATGGATAAATCTTAAGCTCACGGACAAAAGTCCTGTGGGCAATTGGTCCATGGAAAATGTCCACGGATACTCAAAATATCCACGAACAGAAGTCCATGAAAATTAAGAGCATCCGTGGACAACATCCATGGATTAATATTGAGCTCACGGACAAAAGTCCTGTGGGCAAGCTATCCGTGGCCATAAACCACGGGCAGTGAGTCACCAGTCTGGTTTCCCATGACCAGAGAACTCAAGGGTTCCAGCAATGGAATCGAAATTCTTCCTAGAAATTATAGGGAACCCAAAAGGGCATCCCAAGCTCTCCCTGATCTTGGGAAAACCCAAGAAATGCAAAAAAAATGCATTTCAAGGGATCCCAAGAATAAAAAGATCCAAAGAATGCCCAAATGGGCACCCAATCCATTGGAATGAGGTTTGAAACCCTCATTCCAATCTTCGATAAATCAACTAAAAAAAATCAGTGAAGAACACTGGTTCTTCCCCTCATTAACCTTGATTAGGGTCAAATCTTACCTCAAAATGAAGGAAAGATTTGGAAGAAGAAAAAAATTTTCTTGCTTTCTTGGAGAAGAAAACTCTGAACTCAGAAAGCTCTGGGTTCAGAGCGTTAGTGATAATAGTAGTGCAATTGCTCAAGCCTAGAGCAAATTAGAAGACTAAGCACAATGAAAGGAGATTTCATCTGATTCGAGACAATTAGATTGTCAACAGTGGAAACATTGAGTTATCCAAGATTGTGTCAGTGGATAACGTGGAAAACCCATTTACTAAAGCACTACCTTAGAAGGTGTTTGAGAAACATCTAGAGTTGATGGGTATTAGGTACATTCGATTGGCTTTAAGTGCAAGTGGGAGATTGTTAGACATATATGCCCACGAAAGCTATTCCGAAATTGTATTAATCTCCTTAATCAATAAAAGCACATTTTACATTCACACATTCTCTTCTACATTAGGTAATATATCAAAAGTATTTCATTGGATGAGACTACATTGTCCCTTAGGTAATATTGGAGGAAAAACCATCCAATTAGTTGATAACTGATTGCTAAGGAGATATGGTTTTCCGGTTCCTTGTAGACCTAAAATTGTTCTAAGTTAATCAGGATACATCTAGACAATGTATTCCTAATAACTTACACATTGTTAGTTCCATATGATGGAGTGATGAATCTCAATCACTAAGAGAAGGGTCTTTTGACCAAGATGTGGATATAAGTAAGAAGTACTTATATTGCAACTGGATCGCCCAGTGGATACCTTTAGAAATATACTGTCTTTATATTTAGGGTAGTCCATTTGACAGATTATCCTTAACCTGAGAGGTCGACATCTTCTCTAGTATTTGCCTATATAGCTTTGATGTAGCCAATCGTCAATGTCCAACACACCGGATTAAATACCGGCTCGTTGGGTTATGTACGCTATATTAGAAGAAGTGTGTGTACGCTCAATAAGGATTCCACTACTCTTACAAGAGTAATTAATATTGAGTTGATACTTGTCAAAACCGGACTTGAAAAACTCAACGCTGGTATTTATCGATGAAATGGTTTTATCGAGGAATTTACTTTTTGTATAAAAGAAATGTAATTATAATTATTATTTCTTTTTTAAATAATTTCTAAAATGTTTTGAAAGTCCAAGTTTGACTAAAAGTATCAAAGAGAATGGGTTCTCATTATAAGCTAGGGATTAAAGACAATATTAGATATTGTCCCGTAAGCTTATAACAATATTGGAATTGAGAGACGCATCTGTAAATAAATCTTGAGATAGAAATATCTGCATGTAATTCTCTATTTTCTAGAGGTTATAACATTGTGTTAATGGATATTAATTGTGATTGGTGGAAGTCCAAAGATATAGATGACATTCTATAATCCTAATGAAGTGATAAGAAAGGTGTTTCCTAGTAACAATGCTTTAACCAAAAGGTTGAGTACTTGGTCCCACAACCGGAAATAGGAGATCCCTTTAGATCCTACACACAAGGACTTTCTTAAAGTGTTTAATTTAATTATTAATTAAATTAATTAATTTCTCTAAGTAATCACTATATGGTATAGTGAAGCTCTAAAAAGTGGAATCACATTAGATGTGAAAAACCAAATGGGTAGGACCCATTGGAGATTATGATAAAAGATCATATAAGGTGACCTAAGGGGTTTGGAACCCTAGGGGCATGTGGAGTGGGGCCCACCTAGGGTGGGATTCCCACTTCAAGGAGGTAGAAATATTGTTAGTCTTTAATTAGTTTCTAATAACTAATCTCCTTATTGGATAAGGTTAGTTAGTTATTTAGAGTTAGTTACTAATTAAAGATTCCTTGTTGGACAAGGAATTTATTGGTTTCTTGCTAATCAAAGAATCCTAATTGGATTAGGATAATGATTGGTTAATTACTAATAGATAAGGTTAGTTTCTATTCTGATTAATCCTAATTAATTAAAGGAAAATAAAAAAGGAAACAATTGAGGAATCCTTGTTAGATAAGGATTAGGAGACTATGGTTACAAGCAACCAAGTAAACCCAATATATAGGGGTGTACCGTCACTTTGGTGAACACAATTTAATTCTAGATTTTTGGAATCTCTCTCCTCCCTCAATCTCATGCCCCTCTCTCTCTTCCCTTTGTGGTGTATAGTCAGCCCCTCTCCCCCTTAACTCTCCTCTCTTGTGTTCTTAGTTTTGAATATCAAGAAGAAGATTAAGAAGCATTCTTGAATATAAAGATTGGATCTTTTAATCAATAATCAAGAGCTGAAAATTTGGAAGGGCCATTAGTTTTCATTAGAGAAAGCTTTAAAGAAAAAGAAGGTCCGTGTGAATTGCGAAGTAGACTTGACACTTGTGAAGTTTTGCCAGTCTAGCATTCTATCGTGGAATTAACTTAACAATTTCAAAGTCGCAAAGGTGATTGTGATTTTCACTCTCATTCAATAAAATCAATTAGAATCTTAGTCAGATCTTGGGATTCGATGTATGCCCCCCCAAGAACTGTTTTGCTAAAATTAAAAAGAGGCATACTTTCAGATGTCACATGGCACCCCATAATTATGACAGGATTTTGACTATGTCCTATATCCTAGGAAATCATGTGATTAAACATCCTCCTTTTCGAAAGGTACTAGGATTCCACCGAAAAGAGGACAGCTTGGTATAAGTGTCGCGACCCAAAACCCACCCTAGGAGTTAGAGTGAATCGCGGACGACTAAATCATGACTTACATGACTTGCTTGACAAACCACCTGCAAAACACCCACAGAGCATATACAATAGAGGATAACAGCGAAAGCATAACTATACGACACAGCGGAAGTCTAATAAACCTCTAAGTATATACACATGGTCCAAGTTTTAATACAAAGAAATCAAAACAAAGAAAGTGCGGACATGCCCGCCAAAATACATGAATATAATCACTCATGCTCACCCACAGCTAATCCACTAAGAATCTAACACTACCTACTGATAACCCTCTACGGGAGGTTCCTCCAAAGGCTCCTCGGCGTACTCCTCCACCACCCATGGACCAGGAGCACAAACATCGAATGGAGCAGCAGCTCCCTCAGAACCTGCCGACATAAGAAGTATGGCTGAGCATGGAATACTCAGCGGGTACTAAGCATTAACCAACAGTCATAGCATACGGATAGCATACATAAAGCAGGAAACAATTCACGCATATAAAGCAGGAATGATTCATATCATGACCATAAAGTAAAGCAATATAATTCATCATGTTGCATTCATAAAAGCCGGTAAAACCCTTGAAATCTTGTGCACTTGACTTGACTGAAATTACCCTATTTATGCTTGAAACCTTGTCTACCGTGTCATGCTTGTATCATGCGTGTATCATGCTTGCTTGTTCTGAAAAGTAATCTACTTGTGAGGGAAGGGAGACCCTTCTTCCTAGGATGCTCATGCTTGGCATGTTATGTCATGTCATGCCTACTCGGAAGAGTAAACTACTTGTGAGGGAAGAGAGACTCTTCTTCCTAGAATGCTCATGCTTTTCCTTCCACTTGTGAGATTCACTTGTGAGGTGTCCTTATGAGATGCACTTGCGAGGGAAGGGAGACCCTTCTTATGATATGTATGCAGTTGCGAGGGAAGGGAGACCCTTCTTATGAAAATGGATGATTGTCTTGTCCTTGCCAAAAGCGAGGTAAAACATATCGTCGGATATGCCCCACCTCTAAATCCCATTCTTGAAAACCTCGGTAAATCATGTCATGTATGCGTGCTCGTGAGGTCGTGTGCATACGGGCATTTGGAATTAAATATGGCATTTGAGTAATTCATAATACATAACATCAATGATTTGAGCAATTTAGTATTCATATCATTTAGGGAAAGCGAACAATCACACTATCATGACCCTAGCAATTTCCATAAACCTTAAACATGCAATTTCTTAATTTATTATTCATTTTATTCATCCTGGCATTTCATCAAACATGGTGCATTCATTGTTTATTAACCCTACAACATGCTTTTCTAGGTGGGTTTTACTCACATCACATATGTATGTTCATTATGGGTACAATGCCCTCCCCATTCATCCATCACATCAATACACACGGCATCCAATCGCCCACATTCATCTCCATTCACCATTCACCATTCACCATTCACCATTCACAACCCATCTCATCATACATGAATGTATAAAGGAACACAAAGAAGAATAAAGGAAAAAGAACTATAACTAGGAGGGTAGCAAGAAGTACCGACCTTGAACAATGAGGAAGAAACCCCTTCCAAAAACGACCGTGTAGCTGCTGCCCTAGCTTGGATCACGAGTTCCTCGAATGCTTGAGCCTTGATCTTGAAGAAAACGGGCTTGGGGTTGATCTAGGGTCTTAACCCCTTTGATTTCTCCCCAAATGAAAACCTAGGTTTGGGAACCCTTTCTCCTCTCTTCTAATCTCCCAAATCTTCTAAGTGTTGAGAATGAGCCCTAAAGGCTCGGGCGATCCTATATAAGAAAGGGTATAACACCCGAATGCCGAAAATGCCCTTAGTGAAAATTCTGCAAAACGCGAGGACCGAGCGATTGGTGTTTATGACCGATCGATCGGTTGCCTACCGAGCGATCGGTGTGTTGACCGAGCTCTCGACCAAAAATCAACTCTCTGGAAAATTTTCCCATACAAAAATCTTGACCAGTCGATCGCTACCGATCGATCGGTTTTGGACCGATCGATCGCTCTATGGACCGAGCGATCGGTTGCCTGCAGGTCCAGACTGTTTTGGCCATATCTTTTGACTCGCTCGTTGGATTTTGAGGTTTCAACTTGCGTTGGGTTCGTACTTCGAAAAGGAACATTTCTGACGTTTCGGAATTTTCAATTTCTTCCTTATTTATTAATTGTACTACTTTAAAGGCAAAATGGCTATAAAAGTGTCATGCATTAAATGTGCAAAGGTCCGGGGCTCTACATCCTCCCCCCTTACAAAAATTTCGTCCTCGAAATTTAGACGCTACTTGCATTACAAACCAAAAAGAAAATTACAAGTCATATACAAACTTATACAAGAACTCATTCAATTAATTCTGGGTACTTCGCTTTGACTTCGGCTTCATGCTCCCATGTAGCTTCTTCCCGAGCATGGTGTTGCCATTGCACAAGAACCAAAGGGATTTTCTTGTTGCGAAGCACTTGATCTCTTCGATCCAAAATCTGAACCGGCTTTTCAATCAAGGTGAGGTCCTCTCGAATCTCCAACGGTTCCAAGTCTATGACATGCGAAGGATCCGCAATGTACTTCCGAAGCATAGACACATGGAAGACGTTGTGAACTGCGGCCATGTGAGGTGGGAGAGCTACCCTGTAAGCAACCTCACCAACTCGCGTGATAATCTCAAAAGGCCCAATATACCGAGGACTGAGCTTGCCTCGCTTGCCAAATCTCATGATCCCTTTGCTAGGAGATACTTTCACAAAAACTTGATCCCCTACTTGAAATTCCAAGTCCCTACAGCGCGTGTCCGCATAACTTTTCTGGCGATCTTGAGCGGCTTTCAATCGATCCTGAATGATCTTAACTGTGTTTGCAGTTTGCTCAATCAACTCCGGACCAAGTACTTTCCTTTCTCCTACCTCATCCCAATAGAGAGGATACCTACAACTTCGCCCATACAAGGCCTCAAATGGTGCCATTTGGATACTTGCCTGATAGCTGTTATTATAGGCGAATTCAACCAAAGGCAAGTGCTCTTCCCAACTGCCTCTGAAATCCAACATACAAGCCCGAAGCATGTCTTCAATGACTTGGTTCACTCTCTCGGTTTGTCCATCCGTCTGTGGATGAAAAGCGGTGCTGAAATCAAGTGGGGAACCCATAGCCTCTTGGAAACTTTTCCAAAATCTTGACGTGAATCTTGGATCCCGATCCGACACAATACTGACGGTCACTCCGTGCAACCTCACCACTTCCTTGATGTATAGAGCGGCCAACTGGCTAGAGTTGAAAGTAGTTCGGTAGGGTAGGAAGTGCGCAGACTTCGTCAGACGGTCTACTACAACCCAAATTGCATCTGAGCCCTTTGCCGTTTTTGGCAAGCCAACTATGAAATCCATGGATATGTTCTCCCATTTCCACTCGGGAATAGGAAGAGAATGCAATAGACCGGCGGGTAGCATGTGTTCTGCTTTCACCTGTTGGCACACTAAGCACCGTGCCACATATTCTGCAACATCCCTCTTCATATTCCGCCACCAAAAGTGACTCTTGAGGTTCCGGTACATCTTTGTACCCCCTGGATGCACAGTGTACTTTTCCCGGTGGGCTTCATCCATAATCTCCCTCCGAAGATCTGCATTGGCTGGGACACACAGCCTTCCCTTGAATGTGATAGCACCTTGGCTAGTGAGAGAGAAGTCCTCACTACCCTTAGCAACTTCCTTGTCCCGATAAGCCAACAATTAAGCATCCGTGGCTTGGTATTCTTGGATCAAATCTATAATGTATGGCCAAACCGTGACATTTGCCAAGATAGGACTACGGACAGAGTCATTCACACTAATGTCCAGATTTGCCAAGTCTTCAAGTAGCTTCCATTCCTGCACTAACATGCATGCTAATAACCCCAGAGGTCTTCTACTCAAAGCATCAGCCACTACATTTGCTTTACCCGGGTGGTATTGAATGGTACAATCATAGTCTTTCAAAAATTCCATCCAACGCCGTTGCCTTAGATTCAGCTCCTTTTGGGAAAAGAGATACTTGAGACTCTTGTGATCGGTAAACACATAGAACTCCACCCCATAAAGGTAATGACGCCAAATCTTAAGTGCAAACACGACCGCCGCAAGCTCCAAGTCGTGCGTGGGATAATTCTTCTCATGCTCCTTCAATTGCCTTGATGCATAGGCAATGACTTTCTTGTGCTGCATGAGTACACACCCAAGTCCAACGTGTGAGGCATCACTATACACCTCATACCCATAAGGTCCAGATGGCACAGTAAGGACAGGGGCTGTAGTAAGCCTCTTCTTCAGTTCCGTGAAACTGATCTCGCACTTATCACTCCATACAAACTTGGCGTTCTTCCTTGTCAGGTAAGTGAGCGGTGCTGCAAGGCTAGAGAAACCCTCTACGAATCTCTTGTAGTAGCCTGCCAACCCAAGAAAGCTGCGTATCTCGGTAACACTCTTGGGCCTCGCCCAACTCATAACTGCTTCGATCTTCTTTGGATCTACCGAGATACCTTCTGCAGAAACAACGTGGCCTAGGAATGCCACCTCTTCCAACCAAAACTCACACTTGCTAAGTTTGGCGTATAACTTGTGCTCTCTTAGCATTTCCAAAGCAAGGCGTAGGTCGTGTGTGTGATCTTCCCGTGTCTGGGAATAGACCAAAATGTCATCAACAAATACAATCACGCACCTATCAAGATATGGCCGGAACACCCGGTTCATCAAATCCATAAAGGCTGCCGGCGCGTTCGTGAGTCCAAAAGGCATCACCAAGAACTCGTAGTGTCCATACCGAGTCCTGAAAGTAGTTTTGGGAACATCTTCCACCTTAATCTTCAACTGGTGATAACCCGATCGAATGTCTATCTTTGAGAAAAATCTCGCTCCCTTCAACTGATCGAACAAATCATCAATTCTAGGCAATGGATACCTATTCTTTATAGTGACCTTGTTCAATTGCCGGTAATCGACGCACATCCGCATCGAACCATCTTTCTTCTTAACAAACAACACCAGGGCACCCCACGGTGAGACACTTGGTCGAATGAAACCAAGGCCTTGTAATTCCTCCAACTGAGTCTTCAACTCCTTGAGTTCTACCGGGGCCATTCTATACGGAGCCCGAGAGATGGGAGCTGTGCCTGGTGTAAGCTCAATCACAAACTCAATCTCCCTGTCTGGAGGTAATCCTGGCAACTCCTCTGGAAATACATCCAGGAATTTACTCACGACCGGAATAGTCGAAGAGTCCTTTGCCTCGAGGTTCGCTAAGCTCAATGCCGCAAAACGAGCGATATCTCTACTTTTTAACCCCCAAAAGTGAAATGGTTTTCCTTCTACCGGCTTGAAGAGTACCATCTTCTCAAAGCAAGCTACATGCCCATGATGTGTTGCTAACCAATCCATTCCCAATATAACATCAAAGTCTTGGAATCCCAGGACGATGAGATCAACCGCCAACTCGTGGCTTCCAACTTGGACCACACTATTTCTATACACTTTATCTGCCAATACTGTTTTGCCGAGAGGAGTCGAAATGGCTAACTCCAGTTCTAGCTGACTTGGCTCTACAGAAAAGCCTTCTGAAAAACTCGGCGAGACAAATGAATGAGTAGACCCGGTATCAATCAACACTCGAGCCAAATACTCATTGACTAGTAGGGTTCCTGAAATTTTGACTAGCGGAGTTAATCCATGCATCAACAATGTATACATGTAGGTATATATACATATATAACATGCCAAGTACGTACACAATCAATTAATACTTAACAGTTTAATTTACGGATAATTAAATAAGCTACAACTGCGTACCTTGCACTACATCGTCAGATGCAAGTGCATCACCCTCTGTTAAGGCAAAAACTCGCCCCTGGTTTGCCTGGCGAGACTGAGGTGTAGACCGGGTAGTCTGAGATGACGCCTGATATGATCCTGCTGGGCGTGCTGGTGGCCTAATCCCCTGAGACTGGCCTGGTAAATGCCGACTGGGGCAATCCCTGATCATATGGCCCTGGCGACCACAATGAAAGCATCCACCCGATGCCCTTCGGCAATCTCCTGCCGGGTGCCTTCGGCCGCACGAAGTGCAGACCTCGTGTGTATAGGTCGGAGGGGCCGGAGGTGGAGCATACCTCATCGTCTGAGGTGCAACAGGCCGTGGGGCCGGAAGAGCCTGAGGTTGCGGTGCCTGCGGCACATACTGCCGGGGAGCTGGAGGCGCATAAGTCGGCCTCATCGGTGGTGTTGGCCATGTATAATGATAAGGGCCGGTACGAGCCCGCCTCTCTGAAGGTGCTGAACTACTAGCTTGGCCTCTCGCCAACTCCCTCTTCTTGGACACTGTCTCTGAATTGGCCTCGACCAATAAGGCCTTGTCTACTACCTCAGGGTAGGTAGCATGTCTGAAAACCGTAACCTTCTCCATGATAACATCTTTGAGCCCTTGCTCAAACCTTCTTGCCTTCATTGCCTCGGTGGCAACCATGTGAGTCGCGAAGCGTGATAGCTCCGAGAACTTGGCCTCGTATTGTGCCACCGACATCAAACCTTGCTCGAGGTTGATGAATTCTCTCTCTTTCTTTTCCCGTGCTCCAATCGGAAAATACTTCTTGTAAAAAGCATCCTTGAACTCATCCCAAGTCCAAGGTTGACCCTGCATGGTCAAATCTCGCGTCCTCAACGCGGAAAACCACCAATGGTGGGCTTCGCCCTCTAGCATGAAAGCTGCCCATGCTAATCTCTCCTCCTCTGTGGGTGAGAGGACCGTAAAAACCTTCTCCATCTGGAGGATCCACGCCTCCGCAGCAAGAGGGTCCACACTCCCATGGAAGGATGGAGGCCTCAATCTCCTAAATGCCTCAACTCCAGCGGTACGATGTACTGGAGCTGCAGGCGGTGGAGTAGGTGCCGCTGATGCCGGTATAGTTTGCCGAGCCGCCAGGATGGCGAGTGTCTCAGCAATAGAGCCTAAGACCTGAGAGAGGTCCGGCTGCTCATCCTCATCCCGTGAAGAAGTGGAAGCTCTAGTATGTGGCCCACCACCCCGTGTGTTCCGTCTCATGACTAAAGTCCTGAGAATAATAACACCACATGAGTCTAACTTGAAACCACAGTTTATTTCAATGCCATTTCACAATAATTCAATTTGTATTAGTTGTATAATACTAATACACATCACATCAAGTCATCAGAGTATTCATCACATTATACTTATACTTTAGTGTTCTAGCGTACCTAGGACCCGTACTTGGTTAAAGCAACCATTTTAGACTAAGACTAAAGTTTAGTCTTACACTTGGAACCAGACTCGCTCCCGACATACTTCCTTCCTAACTTGTTTCCTAACATATGCTCTTGTCAAGCCGTGGTATAAGATTCTAAATGACCCTAAAGACCAAAAGCCTAAGCTCTGATACCACTTCTGTCGCGACCCAAAACCCACCCTAGGAGTTAGAGTGAATCGCGGACGACTAAATCATGACTTACATGACTTGCTTGACAAACCACCTGCAAAACACCCACAGAGCATATACAATAGAGGATAACAGCGGAAGCATAACTATACGACACAGTGGAAGTCTAACAAACCTCTAAGTATATACACATGGTCTAAGTTTTAATACAAAGAAATCAAAACAAAGAAAGTGCGGACATGCCCGCCAAAATACATGGATATAATCACTCATGCTCACCCACAGCTAATCCACTAAGAATCTAACACCACCTACTGATAACCCTCTACGGGAGGCTCCTCCAAAGGCTCCTCGACGTACTCCTCCTCCACCCATGGACCAGGAGCACAAACATCGAATGGAGCAGCAGCTCCCTCAGAACCTGCCGACATAAGAAGTACGGCTGAGCATGGAATACTCAGCGGGTACTAAGCACTAACCAACAGTCATAGCATACGGATAGCATACATAAAGCATGAAACAATTCACCCAAATAAAGCAGGAATGATTCATATCATGACAATAAAGTAAAGCAATATAATTCATCATGTTGCATTCATAAAAGCCGGTAAAACCCTTGAAATCTTGTGCACTTGACTTGACTGAAATTACCCTTTTTATGCTTGAAACCTTGTCTACCGTGTCATGCTTGTATCATGCGTGTATCATGCTTGCTTGTTCTGAAAAGTAATCTACTTGTGAGGGAAGGGAGACCCTTCTTCCTAGGATGCTCATGCTTGGCATGTTATGTCATGTCATGCCTACTCGGAAGAGTAAACTACTTGTGAGGGAAGAGAGACTCTTCTTCCTAGAATGCTCATGCTTTTCCTTCCACTTGTGAGATTCACTTGTGAGGTGTCCTTATGAGATGCACTTGCGAGGGAAGGGAGACCCTTCTTATGATATGTATGCACTTGCGAGGGAAGGGAGACCCTTCTTATGAAAATGGATGATTGCCTTGTCCTTGCCAAAAGCGAGGTAAAACATATCGTCGGATATGCCCCACCTCTAAATCCCATTCTTGAAAACCTCGGTAAATCATGTCATGTATGCGTGCTCGTGAGGTCGTGTGCATACGGGCATTTGGAATTAAATATGGCATTTGAGTAATTCATAATACATAACATCAATGATTTGAGCAATTTAGTATTCATATCATTTAGGGAAAGCGAACAATCACACTATCATGACCCTAGCAATTTCCATAAACCTTAAACATGCAATTTCTTAATTTATTATTCATTTTATTCATCCTGGCATTTCATCAAACATGGTGCATTCATTGTTTATTAACCCTACAACATGCTTTTCTAGGTGGGTTTTACTCACATCACATATGTATGTTCATTATGGGTACAATGCCCTCCCCATTCATCCATCACATCAATACACACGGCATCCAATCGCCCACATTCATCTCCATTCACCATTCACCATTCACCATTCACCATTCACAACCCATCTCATCATACATGAATGTATAAAGGAACACAAAGAAGAATAAAGGAAAAAGAACTATAATTAGGAGGGTAGCAAGAAGTACCGACCTTGAACAATGAGGAAGAAACCCCTTCCAAAAACGACCGTGTAGCTGCTGCCCTAGCTTGGATCACGAGTTCCTCGAATGCTTGAGCCTTGATCTTGAAGAAAACGGGCTTGGGGTTGATCTAGGGTCTTAACCCCTTTGATTTCTCCCCAAATGAAAACCTAGGTTTGGGAACCCTTTCTCCTCTCTTCTAATCTCCCAAATCTTCTAAGTGTTGAGAATGAGCCCTAAAGGCTCGGCCGATCCTATATAAGAAAGGGTATAACACCCGAATGCCGAAAATGCCCTTAGTGAAAATTCTGCAAAACGCGAGGACCGAGCGATTGGTGTTTATGACCGATCGATCGGTTGCCTACCGAGCGATCGGTGTGTTGACCGAGCTCTCGACCAAAAATCAACTCTCTGGAAAATTTTCCCATACAAAAATCTTGACCAGTCGATCGCTACCGATCGATCGGTTTTGGACCGATCGATCGCTCTATGGACCGAGCGATCGGTTGCCTGCAGGTCCAGACTGTTTTGGCCATATCTTTTGACTCGCTCGTTGGATTTTGAGGTTTCAACTTGCGTTGGGTTCGTACTTCGAAAAGGAACATTTCTGACGTTTCGGAATTTTCAATTTCTTCCTTATTTATTAATTGTACTACTTTAAAGGCAAAATGGCTATAAAAGTGTCATGCATTAAATGTGAAAAGGTCCGGGGCTCTACAATAAGAGTCCTCAAAAGAAGAAGATTCTCTTAAGCTTGAGGACTCTTCCAAATAAGGAAGACCCGTGAGCTAGCATCCTCTAAGAGGAGAACCCATCTTGACTTTCCTAAAATAAATGAGTTAAAGAGAGAGACCAAAAGAGGACTCTCTTATGAATGTATGCCTCTTTTTAATTTTTGAAAAACAGTTCTTAGGGGGCATACATCGAATCCCAAGATCTGACTAAGATTCTAATTGATTTTATTCAATGAGAGTAAAATCACAATTACTTTTGCGACTTTGAAATTGTTAAGTCAAATCCACAATAAAAGCGATATTGGCAAAACTTCACAACTGGCAAGTCTCCTTCGCAATCCACACGGACCTTCTTTTTCTTTAAAGCTTTCTCTAATTGAAACTAATGACCCTTCCAAAATTTCAGCTCTTGATTCTTGAATAAAAGATCCAATATTTTATTATAAAGAACCTTTCTTGATGATCAAAAATAGCTTCTTGATATTCAAAAGCTAGATGACAGGAGAACAAGAAAAGGGGAATAAGGGGCTGACCGTACACCTATGAAAGGAGAGGGGTGGGCGTGAGATTGAGGGAGGAGAGGATTTCCAAAATTTTGGAATTTTTTATTGTGTCCAACAATGTGGACGTCCACCCCTTTAAATAGATCCTTCTTGGATCTTATCCTTATCCAATAAGGACTCCTCAATTTGTTTCCCTATTGATTTCTCCATAATTAATTAGAATTAATCAAAATAGAAACTAATCTTATCCATTAGTGTCCAACTAATCTTGTCCTTATCCTAATTCAATTAGGATTCCTTGATTAGCAAAAAACTAATAGAATCCTTGTCCAACAAGGAATCTTTAATTAGTAATTAACTCTAACTAACTAACTAACGAACCTTAACTAATAAGGATATTAGTTATTAGAAACTAATTAAATAATAATAATAATAACAATTATTATTATTACCTCCTTGAAGTGGGTGTCCCACCCTAGGTGGGCCCCACTCCCATATGTCCCCAAGGGTTCCTAACCCTTTATGGTCACATTAATTATTTTTTTTAAATAATCCCCAATGGGTCCTACTCATTTGGTTTTTTACATCTAATTTGATTCCACCTTTTAGAGCTTCACTATACCATATAGTGATTACTTAGAGAAATTAAATAATTTAATAAATCATTAAATTAAATACTTTAAGAAAGTCCTTGTGTGGGATCTAAAGGGATCTCCTATTTCCGGTTGTGGGACCAAGTACTCAACCTTTTTGGTTAAAGCATTGGTACTAGGAAACACATTTCTTATACTCCATTAGGATTATAGAATGTCATCTATATCCCTGGAGTTCCACCAATCACAGTTAATGTCCATTAACACAATGTGATTAACCTCCAGAAAATAGAAAATTACTTGCAGGTATTTCTATCTCAAGATTTTTTTATAGATGCGTCCCTCCACTTCCAATATTGTTATAAGCTTACGGGACAATATCTAATACTGTCTTTAATCCCTGGCTTATATTGAGAACTCATTCTCTTTGATACTTTTAGTCAAACTTGAACTTTCAAAACATTTTAGAAATTCTTTAAAAGAAATAATAATAATAATAATCACATTTCTTTTATACAGAAAATAAACTCTTCGATAAAACCATTTCATCAACAAATACCAGCGCTGGGTTTTTCAAGTTTGGTTTTGACAAGTATCAACTCAATATTATTTACCCTGTAAGAGTAGTGGAATCCTTGTTGAGCGTACACACACTTCTTCCAGTACAGCGTACATAACCCAACGAGCCCGTATTTAGTCCAGTGTGTTGGACATTGACGATTGGCTACATCAAAGCTACATAGGCAAATACTAGAGAAGATGTCGACCTCTCAGGTTAAGGACAATCTGTTAAATGGACTGCCATAAATATAAAGACAGTATATTTCTAAGGGTATCCACTGAGCGATCCAGTTGTAATATAAGTACTTCTTACTTATATCCACATCTTAGTCAAGAGACCCTTCTCTCAGTGATTGAGATTCATCACTCCATCATATGGAACTAACAATGTGTAAGTTATTAGGAATACATTGTCCAGATGTATCCTAATTAACTTAGAACAATTTTAGGTCTACAAGGAACTGGAAAAACCATATCTCCTTAGCAATCAGTTATCAACTAATTAGATGGTTTTTCCTATAATGTTACCTAAGGGACAAAGTAGTCTCATCCAATGAGATACTTTTGATATGTTACCTAATGTAGAAGATAATGTGTGAATGTAAAATATGCATTTATTGATAAAATAGATAAATACAATTCTGGAATGGCTTTGGTGGGCATATATGTCAAATAATCTCCCACTTGCACTCAAAGCCAATCTCCTATGTATCTAATACCCATCGACTTTAGATGTTTCTCAAACACCTTCTGAGGTAGTGCTTTAGTAAATGGGTCTACCATGTAGTCCACTGCGCACTCTTGGATAACTCTATGTTTCCACTCTTGACAATCTAATTGTCTTGGATGAAATCTCTTTTCATTGTGCTTAGTCCTCCGATTTGCTCTAGACTTGAGCAATAGCACTACTACTATCACCATAATGTATGGTAGGAGATTATATCAAGGAAACAACACCTAGTGCCTGGATAAACTCTTTCATCCTTGCTGTACTTGGACAAAATATTTTATCCATACCGTAAGCTAGACAATTTAATCCTCCTTAAATACTTGAAAATGTGTTTAACTGTTGTCCTATGCTCAAGACCAAGGTTAGATTGATATCTAATCACGAAACTCACTCCGTGACATGTATCAATTCTTATTAATCTAATTGACTTGGGACAATCCCAACATCATTTTTCTTTCGATCTCTAAACAATTTAAGATCAAGAACATAGGAGGCTTCACTGAGCTCTTTTATTACAAAGTTACATGACAACCAGATTTTAACCATAGATAACATTCCTACATCATTCCCAATGAGTAGAATATCATCTATATAAAGAACTAGGAAATTTATTGCATTCTCACTGACCTTCTTGTACACACATGCCTCATCCATGTTTTGTTGAAAACCAAACGATTTGATTAATTCATCAAAATGGATATTCCAACTGCGAGAAGCTTGTTTAAGGCCATAAATAGATTTTATCAATTTGTAGACTTTATTATTTTGGCCATGGAGTTCAAAACCTTCGGGCTGGTCCATATAAATATTCTCTTGAATGTTTTCATTCAAGAAAACGGTTTTGACATCCATCTGCCATATCTCATAATCATAAAAGGCTACAATTGATAACAGAATTCTGATGGACTTTAGCATTACTACTGGTGAAAAGGTTTCCTCATAGTCGATACCAGTTCTTTGACTATACCCTTTTGCCACAAGCCTTGCTTTAAAGGTCTCTACCTTTCCATCGGATCCACGTTTCCTCTTGTAGATCCATTTGCACCTAATAGGTCTAATTCCCTCAGGCTTTTCAACCAAGGTCCAGACACCATTCGAGTACATGGAGACCATTTCAGATTCCATGACCTTATGCTAATTATCAAAATCAATATCACATACTGCTTCTTGATAAGTGTAAGGATCATCCTCTAAGGAATCTGATTCCATAGAATATACCTCATGCTGATAAGACAATCTATTTAGAGGTCAACTGATCCTTGTACTTCTCCTAGGATGTTGTGTATGTAAAGGTTCAGTTAAGATGAGATTAACCATGGTCACTTCATCTTGATTGTGCTCCTCAAGATCAATTCTAAATCCATCTTTTCTATTAAGGATCATATCCTCTTCTAGAAAAATGGCATTCCTGCTTACAAACACCTTTTGTTCGCTAGGAATATAGAAATAATATCCAAGAGTTTCTTTTGGGTATCCTATGAATAGGCACTTCTCAGTCCTACTCTCCAACTTGTTGAATTTCTACTTTCGCACATGAACTGGACAACCGTGTATCCTGACATGCTTCAGACTAGGCTTCGCCCATTCCATAGCTCAAATGGAGTTTTGGAAATAGACTTAGAAGGTACCTTATTCAATAGATAGATTACAGTCTATAATACATATCCCCAAAAAGATATTGGCAAATCAGTATTATTCATCATTGAATGAACCATATCCAATAGAGTTCGATTTCTTCTTTTTGAAACACCATTAAACTGGGGTGTTCCTGAGGGAGTCCATTTGGATAAAATTCCATTATCTCTAAGATAATCCATGAACTCATTCGAGAGGTACTCTCCTCCTCGGTCGGATCTGAGAGTTTTAATAAATTTACCTGATTGCTTTTCTACTTCATTCCGAAATTCTTTGAACTTTTCAAAAGATTCCGACTTGTGTTTCATTAAATATATGAAACCAAATGTCGCGCCCCAAAATACCCCCTAGGAGTTAAGGGATACTTTAGGTGTGACTATACGTACCTGCCAAACCATCCTGTAATGAACAAGATAATTACAGTACTAAACAATGATAATCAGAGCGCGGAAGCTAAACATAAATGCCGAAGCGTAAACTAACTTTTTATTTTCTTCTAAGATTTCTAAAATAGTATTCCAAGTTAACATATATACAAAACAAGTCTAAGCCTAAGGTGGACAGACCCACCTATCAAAATGTCAAAATACATAAGCACTCTCTCGTACTCTCCCCTCAACAGTAGTCGAGGTACGGCCACACGTCAAGGTCTCGGTCCGCCTGAGACTGCAGTGGGATAGACGGCTCTCTCTCCTCTATATACTCTTCCTCGACCTAAGGCTCCGGGTCGAGGGCTCCCTCAGTACCTGCCGACATGAAAGTACGGCTGAGCATGGAATACTCAGCGAGTATAAGCTAATAGTTAACCATAACAATAATGAACACAACAACGGTAATATAGTACAAAATAGAAATCAGAGCATCACAAAAGAAATAGCATAAGACATGGTACAATACAATCATCTTGACGTGCGTGCATGAATGCGAAAACTCTGATAAAACTCATGCTTGAAAATCCATTTCATGTCTTGGTATGGCTTGTAGAAATCATGTATGCATGCATACATGAATGCCTTGTCATCATCTTGTAACTTGTGAGCCAGATGCTAGCACCCGAATCTCCCTGGGCTGCCAACCTCCTTGATATATGGTTTTCTTGTTAGCCAGAGGCTAGTACCCGAATGTCCCTAGGCTACCAACCTCCTTGACAATATGTGATATTTTTTTTATTTGTTTAGTTTTCTTGTGAGCCAAAGGCTAGTACCTAAATCTCCCTAGGCTACCAACCTCCTTGACCATATGTGTTTTGGGGTTTTCTTGTGAGCCAGACGCTAGTACCCGAATCTCCTTGGGCTACCAACCTCCTTGACATGCAATATTTTCTTGTTGGTTATTATATGCACATGCTCTTGAAATCTCGATTCATGTTAACATGCGTGCTCGTGTACGTGCCAATAGTGACAATCATGGGAATGAGGATAACAAAAGAGATATTGCATTTCATTTAAATTCATAGCATATCATGCAAACATTTAGGTGATCAACATAGCATTTGGTCGAATCATTATTTACAAGAACAATTACATAAGGCTTACATCCAATTCCTTTAAGTCATCATTTCATAGGTTAGGCATTTATCAAACACATAACATACGATGTCCATTAATAGTTCATCTCCTTCTTTTTTAATGCATATTTTTCATCCAATCACATAAGGGTAAGTTTATTATTTGTAAAATACCCATCCTCCATTTTCCATTTCCCACACCACACATATCACACATCATACATTTGGCATCCCATCGCCTCAATCAACATTCCATACAAATCCATATCCTTTTTCCTTATCTTGTTTATATTTATTGAGATGATACAATTCATAGGGAAGGAAAGCATAATATAAAGAATCACCATTTACAATAGAAAACCTAGGTTATTGCTAGGGAAAGTTAGTAGGGTGTACTAACCTTGAATCAAGGCTTGATCTTGGTTGTAAACCTTGATTGGAGCTCCAACTTGTAAGAAGGACTCTTGCTTGAAGAAGGCTTGTGTGGGAAGGAAACCCTCTTGAAAATAGCTTGGAGATTGCTATCCTTGCTTGAGAGAGAGACTCACCCATAAGCTTAAGGCTTGGCTTTGAGAGATCCAAGAAAAAAGGAATGATCTTGGGTGTTTAAACCCTTGATTTCTTCACCAAGGATGCCCTAGGAGAAAACCCTCTTCTTCTCCTCCCCTTTCTCTCTAAATGTTCTAAGTGTAGTGAATGGGGTCCTAAGGCTCGGGCAAAGCCTTATAAGAAATGGTTTAACCCCCAAAAGACGAAATAGCCCTTACTGAAATTTCTGTAAAAACGCGAAGACCGAGCGATCGGTGGTTATAACCAATCGATCGGTTGCCTACCGAGCGATCGGTGTTCTTGACCGAGCAACCTGTCAAAAACATGCTATCTGGAAAATTTCCTCATACAAAAAATTTAACCAGTCGATAGCCTCCGATCAATCGGTTTTGGACCGATCGATCGCTACAATGACCGAGCAATCGGTGCTCTGCAGGTCCCGACTGCTTTGACCATATCTTTTGACTCGTTCGTCGGATTTCGACGATTCAACTTGCGTTGGATTCGTCTTTCGAAAAGGAATATTTTTGATATTTCTGAATTTCCAATTCCTCTCTTATTTATTGATTAGACTATGAGAAAGACCAATTAGCTACGAAAGTACCATTCATTAAATATAGAAAAGTCCGGGGGGCTACATTCTCTCCCCCTTACAAAAATTGTCCTCGAAATTTGGACGATACCTACATGCACAAAACCATAACAAATACAAGGGAATGTCAAGGCCCTAAACAAATAACTGAGGATACTTTTCTCGTACTTCGGCTTCTCGTTCCCATGTAGCTTCCTCCCTTGAATGGGGTTGTCATCTTACCAAGACCAAGGGAATGGTCTTGTTGCGCAAGACTTGATCTCGCCTATCCAATATCTGCACTAGTTGCTCAACTAGTGTAAGATCCTCTCGGATTTCCACTGGTTCAAGCTCTATGACATGGGAAGGGTCCGGGATGTACTTTCGAAGCATAGAGACATGGAATACATTATGGACCGCCGCCATATGAGCGGGCAAAGCAACACAGTAAGCCACCTCACCGACTCTAGTAATGATCTCGAACGGGCCCACATATCTCAAACTGAGTTTGCCTCTCTTTCTGAATCTCATAACACTCTTGGTTGGTGAAACCCAAACAAATACAAAATCACCAACTCGAAACTCAAGGTCTCTCATTCGGTTGTCGGCATAGCTCTTCTGTCTATCCTGTGCGGTCTTCAACCTCTCCCGGATAAGCTTCACCCTATCCGCGGTTTGTTCAATTAATTCGGGGCCCAAACTTTTTCTTTCTCCAACTTCATCCCAATATAGAGGGGATCTACAACTCCTTCCGTACAAAGCTTCAAAAGGCGCCATTTGTATGCTTGCCTGATAACTGTTATTGTAGGCAAATTCCACCAAAGGTAGGTGATCTTCCCAACTTCCCTTGAAGTCTAGCATACATACACGGAGCATGTCTTCGATAATATGATTCACTCACTCGATTTGCCCATCCGTCTGTGGATGGAAAGCTGTGCTAAAGTCTAACCGGGAACCCATTGCCCGTTGAAAACTTTTTCAAAACTTTGATGTGAATCTCGGGTCCCGATCCGACAAAATGCTTACTGGCACCCCGTGCAACCGAACTATTTCCTTGATATACAATGCAGTCAACTGATTGGAATTGAAGGTAGTCTGGTACGGTAAGAAATGGGTGGACTTCATGAGTCTGTCGATTACTACCCATATAGCATTGGAATTTCTAACCTTTTTGGCAACCCCACAATGAAGTCCATAGAGATATGTTCTCATTTCCACTCGGGGATAGGGAGAGACTGCAATAGACCCGCCGGTCTCAAGTGCTCTGCTTTCACCTATTGGCACACCAAACACCGTACCATGTACTCCGCAACCTCCCTCTTCATGTTTCACCACCAAAAGTGACTCTTGAGGTTCCGGTACATCTTCGTACCCCCGGGATGCATGGTATACTTGGACCGGTGAGCTTCATCCATAATCTCTCTCCGAAGATCTGCATTGGCTGGGACACAAAGTATTCCCTTGAACGTAATAGCACCTCGGCTAGTGAGAGAGAAATCTGTACTACCCTTGGCAACTTCCTTGTCCCGGAAAGCCAACAAGTCAGCATCCGTGGCTTGATACTCTTGGATCAAATCTATAATGTACGGTCGAACCGTAACATTTGCCAAGACAGGACTGCGGACGGAATCATTCACACTGATGTCCAGATTTGCCAAATCTTCTAACAATCTCCATTCTCGCACTAACATGTGAGCCAACAACCCCGGTGGTCTCCTACTCAGAGCGTCTGCCACCACATTTACTTTTCCCGGGTGATATTGGATAGTGCAGTCATAGTCTTTTAAGAACTCAATCCAACGCCGTTGCCGTAAGTTTAGCTCTTTTTGGGAAAAGAGATACTTGAGACTCTTGTGGTCAGTGAACACATAGAATTCTACCCCATAAAGGTAGTGTCGCCAAATCTTTAGTGCAAACACGACCGCCGCAAGCTCCAAGTCGTGAGTGGGGTAATTCTTTTCGTGCTCCTTCAATTGCCTTGATGCATAGGCAATGACTTTCTTATGTTGCATTAGGACACACCCAAGCCCCACGTATGAGGCATCACTATACACATCATAACCAACATGTCTAGATGGCACAGTAAGGACGGGGGCTGTAGTAAGCCGTTTCTTCAGTTCCGTGAAACTAATCTCGCACTTATCGCTCCACACAAACTTGGCATTCTTCCGTGTTAGGTAAGTGAGAGGTGCAGCCAAACTGGAGAATCTCTCCACAAATCTCCGATAGTATCCTGCCAATCCGAGGAAACTACGTATCTCCGTGATGCTCTTGGGCCTCTCCCAACTCATGACTGCCTCAACCTTGGCCGGATCTATAGAAATTCCCTCGGCCGACACTACGTGGCCTAGGAATGCTACCTTCTCCAACCAGAATTCGCACTTACTCAATTTGGCATATAGCCTATGCTCTCTCAACATCTCCAGAGCAAGGCAGGGGTCTCGTGCGTGATCTTCCTGTGTCTGGGAATAAACCAAAATGTCATCAATGAATACAATCACGCATCGATCCAAATACGATCGGAACACCCGGTTCATCAAATCCATGAACGCCGCTGGTGCATTCGTAAGCCCAAAAGGCATGACAAGGAACTCGTAGTGCCCATACCGAGTCTTGAAAGTCATCTTCGGAACATCTTTTGACATGATCTTTAACTGATGATACCCCGATCTAAGATCAATCTTGGAGAAGAACCTTGCTCCCTTCAGTTGGTCGAACAAGTCGTCTATCCTTGGCAAGGGATAACGATTCTTGATAGTTATCTTGTTCAACTGATGGTAGTCTATACACATTCTCATCGACCCGTCTTTTTTCTTCACAAAGAGGACAGGAGCCCCCCACGGTGACACACTTGGTTGGATGAAACCAAGTTGTTGTAACTCCTCAATCTGTTTCTTCAATTCTTCAAGCTCTATAGGGGTCATTCTATATGGTGCCCTTGAAATCGGAGCAGTACCCGGAGCAAGCTCTATAGCGAACTCGATCTCTCTATTAGGAGGTAATCCTGGAAGTTCTAACAGGAACACATCTAAGAACTCACTCACAACCGGAATGGCCAAAGAGTTCGGTGCCTATGGGTTTGCTATGCTCAAAGCTGCGAGGCGAGCAATGTCCCTTTCTCTCAATCCTCAGAAATGAAAAGGCTGAGGTCCTTCCGGCTTGAAGTTCACCATCTTTTCATAACACGCAACATGACCGTGGTGGTTTGCCAACCAATCCATCCCTAGGATGACATCAAAATCCAAGTCTTGGAAATCTAGGACGATGAGATCGGCTAACAGTTCATTCTCCCCCACTTGAACCACACTATGTCTGAATATCTTGTCCGTGTCAACTGACTTGCCGAGTGGAGTTGCAATGGTCAACTCCCGCTCCAACGGAGTGGCCTTAGTCGAAAAGCCCTTTGCAAAACTAGGTGAAACAAAGGAGTGAGTGGATCCTGTGTCGATCAACACTCGGGCGAGACACTCGTTCACTAATAAGGCGCCTGTGCGATTAAGTAACTAAGATCAGTAGATTTCAAACAATAACAAGCATCATACATAGGTAACCCGTAGTATAAATAGCCACATATCAACCATAGAAAATTCTCACAACTTAAACTCTAGAATTCTTGCGTACCTTGCACGACATCGTCGGATGCACGTGCGTCTCTCTCGGATAAGGCAAAGACTCTACCCTGGGTGCCTGGGCGAGGAGGCCGTGTAGACTGTGAGGCCCTCGAAGCCTGGGAAGAGCTAGGCTGGGATGTCTGCCTAATCACGGGCCTGCTCCCTGAAGACTGAGCTGGTAAATGACGTCGAGGACAGTCTCTAACCATGTGGCCATGGTCACCACAATGGAAACAACTTCCTGTAATCCTCCGAAATTCTCTCACTAGATGCCTCCTTCCACAAAGAGTGCAGACATCATGCGAATAGGGGGAAGGAGCATATCCCGTGGCCTGAGTAACTGCCGGGCAAGGAGCATATGAGGTAGCCGGGCGAAAGGCCGGTAGAGCAAAAGGGCGGGGAGCCTGTGGTGCAGAATACATCCTCTGTGACTGAGTCGGCCCTGCGGACTGATACAAGCTAGTCCTTGCTCTTTTCTCCCCTGAACTACTTGACTGTCCTTTCTCCATTCCTTTTCTTTTAAAGAACTCCTCGGAGTTCGACTTGGCCAAAAGTGCCTTGTCCACAACTTCTGAATATGTATCATGTCTGAACATTGAGACTCGGTCCTTGAGATAGGCCTTTAATCCTCTCTCAAATTTTCAGGCTTTCATAGCCTCGGTCACTATCATATGTGGAGCAAACCGAGATAGCTCCGAAAACTTAGTCTTATAAGCGGCTACTGACATATTACCTTGCTCCAAGGTAATGAACTCCACTTCCATCTTCTCTTTCATCCCGACCAGGAAGTACTTCTTGTTGAAAATGTCCAAGAATTCCTCCCAAGTCCAATCTTGACCTTGTCGGGTCAACTCTCGGGTCCGAAGTGCGGACTTCCACCAATGATCGGCCTCACCTTCAAGTATGAAGGCGGCCCAAGTAACCTTTTCCACATCCGTAGGCGCCAATACAAAGAATATCTTTTCTAATTGCCAAATCCATCCTTCGGCAACAAGCGGGTCAATACTCCCACAAAAGGTTGGAGGCCTCATCCTCTGGAAAGCCTCTATTCCAGCTTGTGCTCGATTAGGAGGAGCTGGTATAAGCACGACATTAGGCGGAGTGGTCGGTTGCCTTGCCGCTAGCATAGCCAAGGTCTTGGCTATTAAAGTGAAAGCTTGGGCAAAGTCGGGTTGATCATCACCCGATAGAGCATCACCTCCATTGCCCCTTATATTGTACCCGTGACCCCGGGTATTGCATCTCATAATTTCTCCTGAGAATGACAATACAACATGAGTCTACCGTGGATACGCATTTAGGAATAGTTCACAATTTACTCAATACATATTCATCAAGCATATTTACTAAGCACAAATCATATACATATAGTATACAACACAATATCATAACATACAATCCGTGTTCCTAGCGTAGGACTCTAAGTTCGGTCGAAGTTAAACCTGTTTTGACTAAGACTAATTTATTAGTCTATACTTGGAATACAACCCTTTTATAACACCTAATACCTTGTTCACGTATGATATCGAGTACTAAGTGACCCTAGGGACTCTAATGCCTAGAGCTCTGATACCACCTCTGTCGCGCCCCAAAATACCCCCTAGGAGTTAAGGGATACTTTAGGTGTGACTATACGTACCTGCCAAACCATCCTATAATGAACAAGATAATTACAGTACTAAACAATGATAATCAGAGCGCGGAAGCTAAACATAAATGCGGAAGCGTAAACTAACTTTTTCTTTTCTTCTAAGATTTCTAAAATAGTATACCAAGTTAACATATATACAAAATATGTCTAAGTCTAACGTGGACAGGCCCACCTATCAAAATGTCAAAATACATAAGCACCCTCTCGTACTCTCCCCTCAACACTAGTCGAGGTACGGCCACACGTCAAGGTCTCGGTCCGCCTGAGACTGCAGTGGGATAGACAGCTCTCTCTCCTCTATATACTCCTCCTCGACCCAAGGCTCTGGGTCGAGGACTCCCTCAGTACCTGCCGACATGAAAGTACGGCTGAGCATGGAATACTCAGCGACTACAAGCTACTAGCTAACCATAACAATAATGAATAGAACAACGGTAATACAGTACAAAGTAGAAATCAGAGCATCATAAAAGAAATAGCATAACACATGGTACAATACAATCATCTTGACGTGCGTGCATGACTGCGAAAACTCCGATAAAACTCATGCTTGGAAATCTGTTTCATGTCTCGGTATGGCTTGTAGAAATCATGTATGCATGCATGTATGAATGCCTTGTCATCATCTTGTAACCTTGCATCTTGTAACTTGTGAGCCAGAGGCTAGCACCTGAATCACCCTGGGCTGCCAACCTCCTTGATATATGGTTTTCTTGTGAGCCAGAGGTTATTACTCGAATGTCCCTGAGCTACCAACCTCCTTGACAATATGTGATATTTTTTTTACTTGTTTAGTTTTCTTATGAGCCAGAGGTTAGTACCCGAATCTCCCTGGGCTACCAATCTCCTTGACCATATGTGTTTTGGGGTTTTCTTGTGAGCCAGACGCTAGTACCCGAATCTCCCTGGGCTACCAACCTCCTTGACATGTAATATTTTCTTGTTGGTTATTATATACACATGCTCTTGAAATCTCGGTTCATGCTAACATGCGTGCTCGTGTACGTGCCAATAGTGACAATCATGGGAATGAGGATAACAAAAGAGATATTGCATTTCATTTAAATTCATAGCATATCATGCAAACATTTAGGTGATCAACATAGTATTTGGTCAAGTCATCATTTACAAGAACAATTACATAAGGCTTACATCCAATTCCTTTAAGTCATCATTTCATAGGTTAGGCATTTATCAAACACATAACATACGATATCCATTAATAGTTCATCTCCTTCTTCTTTAATGCATATTTCCATCCAATCACATAAGGGTAAGTTTATTATTTGTAAAATACCCATCCTCCATTTTCCATTTCCCACACCACACATATCACACATCATACATTTGGCATCTCATCGCCTCAATCAACATTCCATACACATCCATATCCTTTTTCCTTATCTTGTTTATATTTATTGAGATGATACAATTCATAGGGAAGGAAAGCATAATATAAAGAATCACCATGTGGAAAGTTAGTAGGGTGTACTAACCTTGAATCAAGGCTTGATCTTGGTTGTAAACCTTGATTGGAGCTCCAACTTGTAAGAAGAAGGACTCTTGCTTGAAGAAGGCTTGATTGCGAAGAAAACTCTCTTGAAAATAGCTTGGAGAATGCTGTCCTTGCTTGAGAGAGAGACTCCCCCACAAGCTTGAGGCTTGGCTTTGAGAGATCCAAGCAAAAAGGAATGATCTTGGGTGTTTAAACCCTTGATTTCTTCACCAAGGATGCCCTAGGAGAAAACCCTCTTCTTCTCCTCCCCTTTCTCTCTAAATGTTCTAAGTGAAGTGAATGGGGCCCTAAGGCTCGGGCAAAGCCTTATAAGAAAGGGTTTAACCCCTAAAAGACAAAATAGCCCTTACTGAAATTTCTGTAAAAACTCGAAGACCGAGCGATCGGTGGTTATGACCGATTGATCGGTTGCCTCCGATCGATCGGTTGCCGCCGATCGATCGGTTTTGGACCGATCGATCGCTACAATGATCGAGCGATCGGTGCTCTGTAGGTCCCGACTGTTTTGACCATATCGTTTGACTCGTTCATCGGATTTCGACGATTCAACTTGCGTTGGGTTCGTCTTTCCAAAAGGAACATTTCTGACGTTTCTGAATTTTTAATTCCTCCCTTATTTGTTAATTAGACTACGAGAAAGACCAATGAGCTATGAAAGTACTATTCATTAAATATAGAAAAGTCCGGGGTGCTACACCAAATCTAGAAAAATCATTTGTGAATATAATGAAGTAGACAAAGCCACCTCTGGCTGAATGATTCATGGGTCCACATACATCTGTGTGAATTAATTCTAATATACTTGTGGCTCGCATAGGTTTGCTTGTAAATGACCTTTTGGTCTTTTTACCTTGCAAACAAGGTTCACAAGTTGGATAAGGTTCAACATGTAAATGGTTTAAAGGACCATCATTTACCAATTTGTTGAGTCTATCCAAATTCATATGGCCTAATCTGAGATGTTATAAGTATGTTGGATTCACAGACTCTCTACCTCTTTTCCAGAGGTGTCACACTGGTGGACTCTTTATCCTCAATGTTATTTACAGAATTGCTTACAGGATCAAGATAATAAACACCATTAGACAATGTCCCGGAAACAATACAACTATTATTTTATTTGATAACTACATTAGTATCAAAATTCACTGAATAACCATTAAAGTTTAAACTAGAAACAAAAATCAAATTTCTGCGTATGTCTGGCACATATAAGCAGTCTTTTAAAACTAAGATCATATTAAAAGCAAATTCTAAAATATAAGTCCCGATGGCAATCACAGCAACACTTGCTTCCGTTCCCATGCTTATCTTGACTTCCCCATCACTGAGCTTTCTGCTCTCCTGAAACCCCTGTAACATATTACAAATATATGAGGTAGATCCACTAGCTACACACCAAGAGTTTGAGGAACCAATAATGAAATTGGAATCACTGATGAAAGAATCTGACATACATTCCAAAGGCTTGTCCTTGAGGGATGCTAAGTAAACTTTGCAATTCCTCTTCCAGTGACCTGGTTTCTTGCAATAGAAACAGACATTCTGATTCTTTTCCTTATCATTTTTCTCAAAAGCATTGTTGTTCTTGTTCTTACCCTTCTTGCCTTTGAGGAACTTGGAAAAATTGGACTTCTTCTTTTTCTGGCCTTTGCCCTTAGGCTTGGGCCTTGAAGGTCCAACTCCCTTCGCCACATTTGCAGAGAGCTTAGTACGCTTCATAAGGTCCTTAGCTCCTTGCAACATGTTTTGGAGCTCTGGCAAAGAAGTCTCCAATTTGTTCATGCTGAAATTCAACACAAAAGCATAAAAGGATTCCGAAAGAGAGTTCAGGATCGTGATGTGCATAGAATAATGTTAATTACTACCCCTTTATTTGCATATGTTAGTAATTTATCTTGTCTTAATTTTTCTAATTATAGTTTTTCTCTTATTATGTAGGAATTTAAGAGAGTTGTATAGGAATGAGGCTAAATCAAGGAATTAGAGAAGAAAGACCCAAGTCCAAAAGTTCAAGTCTACGTAAAGAAGATAAAGCCCAAGTCCAAGACTCAAGTCAAAGTACAAATTGAAGAAATTCAAAGCTAAAAGCCCATTAGAGAGAAAAGTCATACAGGGCCCACTTATCTAATTGGATTAAATCAATGAGAAGATAGGGTTGCTAATGTTTGGCAACCAAATCTACAAGAAAAGCAAGTAAATTTCGTGGGTGGCAATATTGAGCAACAAATCCCCCCCCCCCCCCCACCAAAAAGGAAGATTTTCAAATTCCCGCCTAAACTGCCCATGACTCACTAATTTGGTCATAACTTTTGACTGAGAGATCAGATTAAGGCAAGATTTGAGGCATTGGAAAGAAGACTCAAAGGGGAACAATATTGCATTTCATGAGGATCTACTAATTGGGATGTTAAAGGGGTCAAAATATTCGGTCAAGTGGAGGCTTATGCATAGAGCACAAAAAAATCAGGGTTAAAAAGAGTTTTTCTCTTCCTCTTTTGGGAGCTCTCTCTCTTTTTCTCTCATTCTCTCTAGCCTAAATCTTATTATCTTTTCTATCTACCATTCTCTTTCTTTTCTTTGATTTTCTATTTTGTAAGAGTAGAAGATTGAGTGGTCTAAAAAGTCGATCAAACATCAATGAAGAGCGTGATTTATTTCATCGGTTTTATCTTGAATGCTACAATGTTCGGCTAACTCGTAATGAGGGGAAAAGGAGGAAACCAAGAATCCGGTAAGATTAATTCTTATTTTAGTTTTTAAATACTCCAAAATTGTATTGTTACAAAAATATTAAATCTGAATTTTAATTAAAGTTTTCATAAGATCTATTTTCCGATCCAAAGCATTTGCTTACTTATTGGATCGTGTTTCATTGGAGAATTTATAAATTAATTTTAGGATTAATTTTATTATATTTTTGGTGAAATCCGGATCTCCTATTCTTTCAAATTTAACAAAAAAAAGGGTTTCTTTTCTTCTTCTTTTTATTCCATTAGTTTTATTTTATTTTTAATTATAATCTTAGCATAACAAATTTGAATCGGTTTTTATTTAACCCATAAAATAATTCTAAATTAATAATAGTACCTATTTAACAAGTCTCTGTGGATCGACCCCGTTTTGCCACTATCTTACAATAGAAAGTGTGCGTTCGGGTTAATTATATTTGAGCACACCAAATTTTGGTGCCGTTGCCGGGGACTAGTTCTTAAAAAGGTTCTAAAAAAAATCTGGAATTTATTTTTGGGTTTGATTTTTTTTTTTTTAGGATAGGTTTATTTCTATATATTTTATTTTATTTTTTTTAAAAAAAAAATCTAGGAATCTTTATTTCTGTAATTTTCGAGTTAGGTTTACATTAAAAAATTTTTTTTTTTACTTTAGTTTATTTTTATTTTTAATTTTTTTTTCTTTTTATTCTCCTTTTCCATATTACTTTGAGTTTTCATTCTTATTGCAGGAAATTAGAGAAGGAGATCTAAAAAGACAAGGAGCTGAATGAGGATTTGAAAAAAATATATATATATTAGTTTTTTTTATTTTATGTAATTTTTTTTTTAGACCATTGTAGTAGGATTTTTTAAATCATTTGGGAAGGCCCAAATTGTAATAAATAGAGCAGGGAAGGAGGAGAGTTGGACTATACTCTCTCTACACCTCGGGTTCGTACACCAAGTTGGTGTTGGTGGCCCGGGTCGACTCAATTGGATCTTCTCTCACCTTGAGTGGAAGGTACGTACTTTAAACCTTACCTACGAATCTTTTACTTGTTAGCGGGGATTGTTTGATGTCTTTAAATTAACGAGTGCTTGCATGCTTGACACAAATTTAATTGGAGCACCGTTTTTAGTAAGGGTGCCTCAAAACCCACGACAAAATAAGAACCGGATTTAATCACCGGATTCTTGCCCATAGGTTTAAGTACAACCCACTTTAGCACCCAATCAATCAATCTTAAATAAAATTAATTAGACATTGGCCCTAGGACCTTCAAGCTCATTAGGATGAAGACCCACCAAAAGTTGGGCCAATTGCGTTATTTGACCAAACTTGATTTGACAAGGAAAGCTCTGTCCCTTTAAAGGGTGACAGTCTCTGTTCTAGGAGAGCCAGTTTTTAAGCGGGACCCTTGCCTAGTGCATTGTGAACCCACCACTCAACCTGGGAGCTTACCTGGTCAACTTGGTTTCATAAGATCGAGTTGGAGGCTTAGGTGCACTCTTCAAACTAGTTAGGAGGCTTCTAGTTAATTAGGAAAAAAAAATTAGATTGTTGGCGTGTTTCAATTGGACCGTGCTTGCTTGTGTGCGCATCATCAGGATTAGACTAGACTGGGATTATTCTTAGAAGTCAATACTCCGGTTTATGTGCACTTGGGTACATGTGAAAGGTCGTTTAATCAAAGTAGAACTCACAAGTAATCCCATCACATATATCGAGGATTTTTCCATTTTCTCTTAAATGGAAAATCCTCCAGAAAGGACCCTGAATGAGCTTTTTGCTCCTGCCTCTGCTACACCACCGACATGCATAGTCTTGCCAGAAGTGGTAGCAAATAAATTTGAAATCAGACCTGCAACTATCAACATGTTACCCAAATTCCATGGTTTTGAGAGTGAACAACCTTATATTCACTTAAAAAAGTTCCTGACAATTTATCAGACATTTAGGAATCAAAACCTGGACAGTGAGAGTGTCAAGTTGAGGTTATTCCCTCTATCCCTAGAAGATCACGCCACTGCGTGGTTGAATTCTCTTCCGCAAAATTCCATCACAACATGGGATGAGATGTCCAAAAAGTTCATGGCCAAATTCTACCCAATCGCCAAAACTGAGAAAACTAAAGATGGGATTAGAAATTTTAGGGGTAAAGTAGAGGAGGAATTTCCTCAAACATGGGAAAGATTCCATGATCTTCTTGTCAAATGCTCGCACCACGGGATTGACAAACCTCAATTAGTCCACTGTTTCTATAGAGGACTAACAACTGCTCAATGTACTTGATATAGTCCATGCACCAAGGCAAATTCATGAGACAAACTCCAACTCAAGCGTACGATTTCCTGGTAGACTTAGCGGAGAATTCCCAAAATTGGAGCAGTAACAGGGATGAATATGAGAGGGAGGAACTAGGATCCAAAAGTCAAGGATTATATGATCCAAAGACAAACTCTGATTTAAAGAAGGTCAGGTCTAATCTGGTCACTGGGGTAAATAATTTGACCAAAAAGTTTGATGCCTTTACAGTCTCGGCAAACAAGAATCCCCAATATGACCACGACTCTTTGAGTAATCCAACTGTCATGTGCCTAGTATGTGATAGCTCTAAGCACACAGTGAAAAAATGCCCAAGCTTGCCAGCTATCAAAGCAGAGCAAGCCAATGCCATAAATGGGTATAGCACTTTCAGGAAACCCACACCGAATTCATTCAGTCAGACATATCACCCTGACAATAGGTTCCATCCAAATTTCTCATACAGACAGAATGAACCTATCCAATCTCAAGGTGGTCCGCCCGGTTTCCAAAGGAATTACCAAAGGCAAGGTATTCCCTAGTCTCCTCAGAACAATCTTTCCATAGTGTCCTAACCAGCTTACTCAGTACCTCAACAGTCTAACAACTGTAGAAGTCTAGTGTCGGATCCCATGACCAACTACTCTCCTCCAGTACCTCGGTAGACATCCAACCTGGAGAATATGATGACTGACATGATGAAGCTACAACAGCAATTCATGCAACAACAGTTTTAGACAAATTCAACCCAGGAAAGGACAAATCAAACAACTGCCCAAGCCATTGCAAAGATAGAAGTCCAAATCAGTCAGTTGGCCCAATCAGTAGGAGGTAAAGAGAAGGGACAATTTCCTAGTCAAACAGTTCCTAACCCTAGGACCCATCCTATTCTTCCCAATCCTCCTAGAGGTCAATATGAGATAGGAAACAACTCAGCACCAACCCATGATGAGGTTCAGGCTATCCATATCCTGCGGTCTAGCAAACAGGTAGACAATAAGGTTGAAATGTCTGAACAACCTGAAGAGAAAGAAGGTCCAAAAGAGAATGAGACAGCCCCAATGTCCATAGAGAAAGGGAAAGAAAAAAAGAACAAAGATCAATCCATCAACTTGTACATCCCAAAAGCCCGATATCCGCAGCGTCTGCAATATAATCAAAAGAATTCACACTTTGAAGGAATCCTAGAAGTATTTAAGAATGTTTAAATCAATATTCCCCTTCTAGATGCCATCAAACAGATTTCTTCCTATTCTAAGTTCTTAAAAGACCTAACCACTGTCAAAAGGAAGACATCAATTCCTAGAGAAACTGTTCTTGCAGCTCAATCTTCAAGGCTTATCCAGCACACCTTAGTGCCCAAATACAAGGACCTTGGATGCCCAACAATCTCCATCAGGATTGGAGATACTGTGATTGACAAGTGTCTTTTAGACTTAGGGGCTAGTGTGAACCTTGTACCTTATTCTGTATACAAACAGCTAGGTTTGGGGGAGCTCAAACCTATAGACATCACCTTGAGTCTTGCAGATAGGTCAGTAAAGGTTCTAAAGGGAATAGTTGAGGATGTGATCATCAAAGTCAATGACTTCTATTTTCCTCCAGACTTCGTAGTCTTAGACACCGAACCAGTCATGAACCCTAGTCGTCACATTCCTGTGATACTTGGTCGCCTATTCCTTGCTACATCCGATGCAGTCATCAAATGTAGGAATGGAGTCATGACTTTGGCTTTCGGTAATATGAAGCTGACATTGAACATATTCCACAATGGCTTCCAGAGCAACGAAATGGATGATGAGGAAGAGGTGAACATGATAGATGTTCTCGTAGGCCAAACCATTCAACAATCTTGTTATCAGGATCCTTTAGAGCAATGTCTAGCCCAGTTCAACATTGACATTGATGACTCCATCCGGGAAGTGAATGTCATGTTGGACTCAACTCCACAAATAGACATCAGCCGGTGGAGAGAAAATATAGAACAATTACCAGTGACCACCTCAGTGCCTGTGCCCTCTATCATCGAACCTCCCAAGTTAGAACTTAAGCCATTGCCTGAATCTCTAAAATATGTCTTCCGAGGTAGTGCAGAAAGCCTCCCCGTTATCATTGCTTCAGATCTAGAGAAAGATCAAGAGCAAAAGGTTCTTGAAGCTCTTCATTCTCACCCGAAAGCTATTGGATGGTCAATCACAGACATAAAAAGAATTAGCCCATCTGTGGTCATGCATCAAATTCATTTAGAAGACAATGTTAAACCATCTAGAGAACCTCAGAACGGCTGAATCCTGTCCTCAAGGAAGTAGTAAGAGGAGAAGTGCTTAAACTCCTAGACGCAGGTATTATATACCCTATATCTGACAGTAAATGGGTAAGTCCAATCCAAGTTGTGCCAAAAAAATCTGGAGTCACTATTGCGACTAACAAAGACAATGAACTAGTCCCAACTCGCCTCCAAACTGGCTGGCGAGTTTGCATTGACTATCGAAGGTTAAATGCAATGACTAGGAAGGACCATTTTTCCCTACCATTTATTGATCAAATGTTAGAGCGTCTAGCGGGTCACGCTTACTACTGCTTCCTCGATGGTTATTCTGGATATAACCAAATTTCAATAGCTCCTGAGGACCAAGAGAAAACAACATTCACCTGTCCCTTTGGCACATTTGCCTATAGGCGTATGCCTTTTGGTTTGTGTAATGCACCCGCCACCTTCCAATGATGTATGTTGAGTATCTTCTCAGACATGGTGGAGAGATCCCTGGGGGTTTTTATGGACGATTTCTCTGTCTTTGGATCATCATTTAATGAATGTCTTAACCATCTAACACTTGTTTTACAAAGATGTGAAGAAAAGAACCTAGTTCTTAACTAGGAAAAGTGTCATTTTATGGTTAATTCAGGGATTGTGTTAGGTCATGTAGTGTCAAAAGATGGCATAGCAGTGGACAAGGCCAAGGTAGATGTCATTTCCAACCTGTCACCTCCTAGATCTGTTAGAGAGATGAGATCCTTCTTAGGCCATGCCGGCTTCTACCGTCGGTTCATTAAGGATTTTAGTAAGATCACGAGACCTCTGTGTGATTTACTGACAGAAGATGCTCCATTCAATTTCACCCATTCATGTCTAGATGCATTCGAGAGATTGAAAAAGGAGTTAACCTCGGCACCAATTATTCAACCTCCAAACTAGAGTGTTCCATTTGAGGTTATGTGCGATGCCTCTAATTATGCCATAGGAGTTGTCTTAGGGCAAAGAGTTAACAAGATGCCACATGTCATCTACTATGCGAGTAAGACTCTAAACGACGCTCAACTCAACTATTCTACCATAGAAAAGGAGTTGTTAGCTGTCGTTTATGCCTTAGACAAATTTAGGTCCTATCTTATTGGCTCAAAGGTTGTCGTATACACTGATCATGCAACTCTTAAGTACATTCTCACCAAGAAAGATACTAAGGCCAGACTAATTAGGTGGATTCTCCTGTTACAAGAGTTTGACCTAGAAATCAAGGATAAGAAGGGTGCGGAAAATGTAGTAGCAGATCATGTCTCTAGACTCATTGTTGAACCCTCTTGTGAGGCCTCACCTGTTTTAGAGACATTCCCCGATGAACAACTTATGGCTGTCTCTATTATCAAACTCCATGGTATGCAGACATTGTCAATTACCTAGTCACTGGCCAAACACCAAGTTCCTGGTCTAAGCAAGAGAGATTCCGTTTTCTAGCCAAGGCTAAATGGTATTTTTGGGATGAGCCTTACTTATTCAAATACTGCCCAGACCAGATCATTAGGCAATGTGTCCCTGAGTGCGATCAACGAAAAATTCTCAAGTTTTGTCATAATCATGCTTATGGAGAACACTTTGGGGGAAAGAAGACTACTGCAAAAATCTTGTAGTGTGGCTTCTACTGGCCTACTTTATTTCGTGATACTCATGAATATTGTAAGGCATGTGATCGTTGCCAATGATTAGGGCGAATCACAAAGAGGAATGAAATGCCCCAAAATCTCATCCTGATCATTGAGATATTTGATGTATGGGGCATTGACTTTATGGGCCCATTCCCTATGTCTCATGGTTATCTCTACATCCTAGTCGCTATAGACTATGTCTCCAAATGGGTTGAAGCTCAAGCATGTCGGACAAATGACCATAAGGTGGTTGTTTAGTTCCTCAAAGATACCATCTTTGCTCGTTTTGGTACTCCTCGAATCATCATTAGTGATGGGGGTAAGCATTTCTGTAATCGGGTTTTTGAGGCCTTAATGAAGAAGTATATCATTCGCCATAAGGTTGCTACCCCTTATCACCCACAAACTAGCGGGCAGGTCGAAGTTTCCAATAGGGAGATCAAAATCATTCTAGAGAAGACAGTTAACCCCACTAGGAAGGATTGGTCGTTGCGACTGAGTGAATTATGGGCTTATAGAACGGCCTACAAGACTCCAATTGGGATGTCCCCATACAGATTAATCTTTGGGAAAGCTTGTCACCTACCAGTCGAGCTAGAACATAAAGCGTATTGGGCTATCAAACGCTTGAATTTCGATCTTGACAAGGCAAGAGAAGTTAGGAAACTCCAACTTGATGAGTTGGAGGAGCTTAGGCATGACGCCTATGATTGCACTAAAAAGTATAAGGACCGAATGAAAGTCATGCATGATAAACATATCCTTAGGAAAGAATTTTTCCCAGGTCAGAAAGTCCTCTTATACAATTCTAGGCTCCACCTATTCCCAGGCAAGCTAAAATCACGGTGGACTGGTCCATACATAGTCCAAATAGTTCATCCTCATGGTGCCGTGGAGCTTCAAAATTCAAAGGATGGCCATACTTTTCAAGTCAATGGGCAGCGTCTCAAACCTTATCTCGAGTACTTTACTCCAGAGGTAGTAGAAATTTTGTTAGATGATCCTGTGTATCAAGACTAAGACATTGCATTGGTCTGGCTGAAGACGTTAAACTTAGCGCTACGGGGAGGCAACCCTGTCTTCTTGTACATATTTTACATGATGGTCACAGTGCATATGTCAGTTTGTATACCTTATTTGGTAAGAAGTTCCTACTCACATTGTTCATTTCATTCACTACATAACATTGGGGACAATGTTAGATTTAGGTTTGGGGGTGTGGACTTACCATTTTTAAAAAAAAATGAAAAAATGAAATTTAAATAAAAAAAAGGGAGTTTGCTTATATTTATCAAGATCTTGGCTCATACTCACAGGCATTTGGTGAAACATCATAAATCAGTCAGAATTTCAAAGTATTTAGGATAGGAGTCCTTGTATACATCTCTTGCTTAGCAGATCTTAGAAACAAAGAAACCCCTGAAAATTCACTACACATCTGACTTGTCACCTAGAGTCCAGGTCAAAGAGAGTAGGTGTGACCCTTCTAATTACCTAGAATGTTAGGAAAGACCAAATCTGATGAACTATGACTTCCTTGTTCATTTGGTTGGCTGGGAAAGAAGAAAAACAGAACTGGGTTATATATACATTTTGAAAAGCAACCAATGAATTAGACTGAGCACACCGGAAAGGGCTACATATTCTCAGATTCGTGTTTCAAAAAAAAATTTTGTGGTGTTGAAAAGAAAAGACAAAATCCAAGATGTCAAGTGTAGAATTTGAGCAAACAAAGCAAATGGGTTGTGCTGACGTATCCTCGAGTATGCTCCCCGGTGGCTCATGTGTTGTTACGCTCTTGTGCTAACCTAGCTCTTGGAAATAGTGTGAAAGCCACCGATGTGAAAATACGAGTAAGCTGGAACATCACAAATAAAGCCCCTTAGAGGTATTAAGGTGAACATCCACAATTCTTGTTAACTCAGACAGGATGCTTAGTTTGGAGTTAGGTTCTAGGTCAATCTCATCATTCATGGCAGTTAGGAGTTAAACCCTGCTTTAGAAGACCGAAGAGTACATGGAGTTAGGTTCTAGGTCATAACTACCGATCGCTCGGTCTTCGCGTTTTTGAATAAATTTCAGTAAGGGCTATTTCGTCTATTGGGGGTTAAACTCTTTCTTATAAGGCTAGCCCGAGCCTTTAGGGCTTCATTCACTATACTTAGAATACTTTGAAAGAGAGGGAGAGAGAAGAAGAGGATTTTCTCCCAGGGCATCCTTGGTGAAGAGATCAAAGGTTTGAACATCCAAGAAATCTTCACAAAGTTGGTTCTCCTTCCAAGCCAAGCCTCAAGCACACATGGAGCTTCTCCTCCAAGGCTAGGGCAGTGTTTCCACGGTAATTTCAAGGGGGTTTCTTCCTCCACTCAAGCCTTCTTCAAGCAAAAGTCCTCCTTCTTGGAAGTTGGAGCTTCAATCAAGGTTTCTACCAAGATCAAGCCTTTATTCAAGGTTAGTACACCCTACTAACTTCGCCTAGCAATAATCTAGGTTTTCTATTGTGAAATGTGATGCTTGCTAGTATGTTTTCCTTCACTATGAAATGTAACATCTCCAATAAATATAAATAAGATAAGAAAAGGGTATGGATGTGTATGGGGTGTTGATTGAGGTGATGGGATGCCGAATGTATGATGTATGATATGAGATGGGGTGGAATGGAACATGGAGGATGGGCATTTTACCAATAATGAACTTACCTTTATGATTGAATGGAAAACATGCACTAAAAGAATAAGATGAACTACTAAGGAACGTTGCATGTGAGGTGTTTGACAAAATGCCTAAACTATGAATAAATGACTAAAACAAATAAATGGAAGTAGGTCCTATGCATGTGCTCTTATGAATGATGAATTGATCAATTTTCATGTAGATTACTCAAGTTACCTATGCTTATCTATGAATTGGATTGTGATGCCATATCTCCCTTGTTATCCGTATTCCCATGATTGTCACCATTGCCACGAACACGAGCACCCATGTATGCATGAACCGAGATTTCAAGAGCATATGCATAGAATAATCAACCAGAAAACATTACATGTCAAGGAGGTTGGTAGCCCAGGGACATTCGGGTACTAGCCTCTGGCTCACAAGAAAACTGAAATTTACTACATGTCAAGGAGGTTGGTAGCCCAGGGACATTCGGGTACTAGCCTCTGGCTCACAAGAAAACCATATATCAAGGAGGTTGGCAGCCCAGGGAGATTCAGGTGCTAGCCTCTGGCTCACAAATTACAAGATGAAAGCTTACAAGATGATGACAAGGCATTCATGCATGCACCCATACATGATTTTGCTCAAGCCATACCGAGACATGAAACGGATTTCAAAGCATGAGTTTTATCGGAGTTTTCACATTCATGCACGCACGTCAAGATGATTGTATCGTACCATATTTAATATTGTTTCTTTTGTGATGTTCTTCTTACTGCTCTGTATTATATTACTGTTGTTGTGTTTTATTAATTGTTATGGTTAGCTAGTAGCTTGTACTCACTGAGTATTTCATGCTCAGCCGTACTTTCATGTCGGCAGGTACTGAGGGAGCCCTCGACCCGGAGCCTTGGGTCGAGGAAGAGTACATGGAGGAGAGAGAGCCGTCTATTCCACTACAGTCTCAGGCGGACCGAGACCTTGACGTGTGGCCATACCTTGACTACTATTGAGGGGAGAGTGTGAAGGGATCTTTGAGTATTTGTGACATTTTGATAGGTGGGCCTGTCCACCTTAGACTTAGACGTGTTTTGTATATACTTGTGTTCACTTGGAATACTATTTTGAAACTTTAGAAGAAAAGAAAAATTAGTTACGCTTCCGCAACCTATGTTTAGCTTCCGCGCTCTGATTATCATTGTGTTAGTACTATATTCACCTTATTCATTATAAGATGGTTTGGCAGGTACGTATAGTCACACTTAAAGTATCCCTTAACTCCTAGGGGGTATTTTGGGGTGCGACAGAGGTGGTATCAAAGCTCTAGGCGTTAGAGTCCGTAGGGTCACTTAATACTCAATACCAAGGCATTAGGTATTAGGAAAGAGTTGTATTCCAAGTATAGACTAACAAGTTAGTCTTAGTCAAAACCGGTTGAACTTCAACCAAACTTAGAGTCCTACGCTAGGAACACGGATTATATGCTATGATATTGTATTGTATACCATGTGTGCATTATTTGTGCTTAGTAAACATGCTTGATGAATATATATGGAGTGAATTGTGAAACTATTTCTAAAATACATATCCAAGTTAGAATCATGTTGTATTGTCGTTTTCAGGAGAAATCATGAGACGCAATACTTGGGGTCACGGATACAACACAAGGGGCAATGGAAGTGATGCTCCATCTGGTGATGATCAACCCGACTTTGCCCAAGCTTTTGCCTCAATAGCCGAGACTCTGGCTATGCTAGCGGCAAGGCAACCGGCCACTCCAGCTAATGCCGCGCTTATACCGGCTCCTCCTAATAGAGCACAAGCAGGAATTGAGGCTTTTCGGAGGATGAGGCCTCCAACCTTTTTTGGGAGTATTGACCCGCTTGTTGCCGAGGGATGGATTCAGCAATTAGAAAAGATATTCTCTGTATTGACGCCTACGGAGGCGGAAAGGGTTACTTGGGCCACCTTCATGCTTGAAGGTGAGGCCGATCATTGGTTGGGGCGCGACAACCATATAGTGATTACTTAGATAAATTAATTAATTTAATAAATCATTAAATTAAATACTTTAGGAAATTCCTTGTGTATGGGATATAAAGGAATCTCCTATTTCCAGTTGTGGGACCAAGTACTTAACCTTTTTGGTTAAAGCATTGTTTCTAGGAAACACCTTTCCCATACTCCATTAGGATTATAGAATACCATCTATATCCCTGGACTTCTACCAATCACAGTTAATGTCCATTAACACAATGTGATTAACCTCCAGAAAATAGAGAATTACTTGTAGGTATTTCTATCTCAAGATCTGTTTAGAGATGCATTCCTCCACTTCCAATATTGTTATAAGCTTACGAGACAATATCTAATACTGTCTTTAATCTCTGGCTCATATTGAGAACTCATTCTCTTTGATACTTTTAGTCAAACTTGGACTTTCAAAGCATTTTAGAAATTCTTTAAAAGAAATAATAATAATAATAATTACATTTCTTTTATACAGAAAATAAACTCCTCAATAAAACCATTTCATCGACAAATACCAGCGTTGAGTTTTTCAAGTCCGGTTTTGACAAGTATCAACTCAACATTATTTACTCTGTAAAAGTAGTAGAATCTTTGTTGAATATACACACACTTCTTCCAGTACAACGTACATAACACAATGAACCCGTATTTAGTCCGGTGTGTAGGACATTGACGATTGGCTACATCAAAGCTACATAGGCAAATACTAGAGAAGATGTCGACCTCTCAGGTTAAGGACAATCTGTCAAATGGACTACTCTAAATATAAAGACAGTGTATTTCTAAGGGTATCCACTGAGCGATCCAATTGCAATATAAGTACTTCTTACTTATATTCACATTTTAGTCAAGAGACCCTTCTCTCAGTGATTGAGATTCATCACTCCATCATATGGAACTAACAATGTGTAAGTTATTAGGAATACATTGTCCAGATGTATCCTAATTAACTTAGAACAATTTTAGGTCTACAAGGAATTGGAAAAATCATATCTCCTTAGCAATCAGTTATCAACTAATTGGATGGTTTTTCCTACAATGTTACTTAGGGAACAAAGTAGTCTCATCCAATGAGATACTTTTGATATGTTACCCAATGTAGAAGACAATGTGTGAAAGTAAAATATGCATTTATTCATAAAATAGATAAATACAATTCCGGAATGGCTTTGGTGGGCATATATGTCTAACATCTCAAACCTATAAAAGGAAGTTTTCTGATTAGAAACTCACGTGAAGATACATGAAGGAATACTCAGAAAAGAGAAGAAAAAGAAAACTCTCTCCTCCCTTTCAAGCAATAGTAACTACAGCAAGCAAGCATGGAAGAAGAAGCTCTCCCCTGCTATGGAGAACCTTAGGTGAGCCTCATAAAAATTGTCACCACCATGTTCTTTATTTTCTATAAATATAAAGACCTTTATGAGGCACTTGTAACTCCTACGTGGGATCTGGGCAACCCTATTGAATAAATACAAATACTTTATTCAAATCTTTGTTCTTCTTTTAATTTTTCATCTTAATCAGAGGTTCTTCCCCAATATAGGGAAGGTAACTTAATAATCTGAGTTTACTCAGATTAGAAGGATAGTCCCCCACAACAAACAATAAACTCCATACAATAATGGAGGAAATTTGATAAGACAGATTTTGCGCTTACAGTGTGTTCTTCACAGGATGGAGGGATTACTTAACACCGTATAATGTGACTCCCCGGTATAGAACATACCTGAAAATGGACAATTGATATAAGTGGGAGTATTCAGAATCCTTCCCTGAGGGTAATCACCTACCAGGCGTAATTCTGCGGACCTCCAAGACTTTTAAGTCTTTGACACTGAGAATGATCATCCACTAGCCGTAAGCGTAATAAGCCTAACTACTGGGTTTAATAGGTCATTATACTACTATGATGTGTATGATATGCACAATATACAATTAAACCAAAGAGATGAAATGATTAGTATTTGGTTAAATACTTAGGCATTTGAACAAGATTGAGGTTAGTTAGCTTAAACCTAGGTTCTAGATTGAACCTTAAAAATATCCCCAGCAGAGTCGCCAGAGCTATGAGCATAGAATTTCACTTCCATAAGAGTCTCACGGGTGTTTAAGAGTCGCCACCTATTCATTCAGAAAGGATAAGTCCTCGGATAGTGGATAAGGTCTTGATCTGCGGCAGAGTAGAGCTCTAGGTAAGAGGTTCGGTTAAGTCCGGGAAAGGTGTTAGGCACCCTGAGACTTTCATTTTACAATGGTTCCCTACTTTCTAGGTTTAAGCCAAATTAAAGTCAATTTTGTTCAAATGTCAAGTGTTTAAAGTAATACTAACCTAAGAAAGAAAAGCTAACTAGGGTCGAACCCGGGTTGGGTTACCTACGTACTCACAAGGGTGAGATCAGACCAAGCATAGTTCTGACACATGAGCACGTACCAAGGCTAGGGGTATGTGTGTGTGCACCAATGATGGCTAATGGACTAGTCCAATAGAGTAGGGTTTGGTTGATCGAGCTTGGTCAAGTGTATGGTTTGAGCCTGATAGGCTTAGGATTAGTCTGATAGACTAAGGATTAGTCTGGTAGACTAGGGTTAGGTCTGGTAAGCCAAGGGGTAGGACCAATAGACTTGATTTAGGTCCTGTAGGCCAAAATCAAAAATAACCAAAGTTAGGGTTGCTAACCAAGTTAAGAATCAAACTAACCATGGTTAGGATTGTTAACCACAATTGAGGGTAGCAAAGTTAAGCCTGGCAGGCTGAGGTTGGGCCTAGTAAGCCAAGGGTGAGCCCGGTAGGCTAAGAGATTAAGCTTGGTAGGTCAAAATCGGATTTAACTGAGGTTAGGGTTGCTAACCAGTGTTAAACAGGAGTTTACCATGGTTAGGGCTACTAACCATGGTAAAAATGTCCAAAATCAGTATTTTTGATATTTTTATATTTTTTGAATGTTTTTGAAATTTTTCTAAATTTTTTCAAGGATTGCTTAATCATGGTTAAAAGTGACCAAGATTGGGTTAAGCCTGATTAAGGGTCCGAACAGGTCAAGGTGGGCCTAGAGAGCATGGCAGAGTCTAGAGTGACCTCCTACTTCGTCTGGACCCTATTCAAAAGCCAAAAAAATAGAAATCTATAATGGCGGTAAAGATATTACGACCATTATAGAAGCAATTCCAGGGGGTCTTGTAAGGTCTGTAAGTTGAGTTAGGGATTAACCCCAGGGTCAGAGACCCATAGAGTTGACAAAGGGAAGTGCCAGAAAGACCCTGGGCCTTTAGTGGACTCAGGGGGTGCTCTAGAGTGGGCCCCACAGTGGGTTGAACACCCTGTGGTTGGTATACTGTAATGGCGGTAGACTGTCTACCGCTATTATGCTATCTTCTATTTCAGGCCAAGGTAATCATGGTTAAGCAGTTGGGTTGGGCCTGGAAGGATCAGGCTAGGTAGAGGAGGGTTCGAAGAAGCCAACCATGACCCTAGAATGGACTAGGGCCCACCAAAATGGGTGTAACAGCATTGTAAAATAATAGGCCAGGAATTATGGTAATTATTCTACTGCCATTCCTGGAGTTTTCCATAAAATGAGTATTCCCTTACAGGGGCTGTACCGTGGTGTTCCAGGGGATTCCTCCTGGCTTGAGGGATCCCTAGAAGACTAAGAGGAGTTCTGTGCAATAGGGTATTTTACCCGAGCTCAAGATATTTCAAGGGGATTCCACCACACCTTATAAAGAAGGTGGAGGACCCCTGTCCTTGGCTGAGAAGCAACAAACAGAAATAAAGGGCCCCCCTGGAGTAGGACTAAGGAGTCTTACATAGGTTTACACAAAGAAAATAAGGGTGGGGGTAGCCCTACCCTTGTTTGGAGCTTACGGTGACTGCACAGTGGTAATTGTTGGACATATATGCCCTCGAAAGCCAATAAGAGACTTTTCTATGTTGATTAGATAAGCATCATATTCACACAACCAACTATAAAGGGTATTTATATTAATTACTGTCTCATATGATGAAGACATAAAGTTTCATAGGTAACATTGTAGGAAAATCATGCAAAGGTTGTGAGGAGATATGATTTTCCGATTCCTTGTAAACCTAATATTGTTCGAAGCCTCTAGAGTATTGGTTGGGCGCCGTACTTCATCATGGCTTCCACATATGTAGTTCTATGAGATAGTGTGATGAATCTCATTCACAGAGAGTGGTGACTCTTGACTAACATGTGAGTATATGTAGCAATTACATAATACTGAACGGGGTCACTAGTGGATACCCTATGGAATACACTGTCAGATTGTATTAGGGTTATCCATTTGACAAATTGTCCTTAGACATGAGAGGTTAACATCTTCTCAGACATCTGTCTATATAGCTTTGATGTGCCAATCGGCAATGTCCAATACACAGGACTAACTCCGGGTACGTTGGGTCATGTACACAATGTTTGGAGAAGTGTGTAAACACTCAATAAGGAATCCACAACTCCTTAATTGGAGATAATGATATCAAGGTGATACTTGTTGAACTGAACTGTTAAATCCAGTACTGGTGCTTTTCGGTAAAATGGTCTTTATCGAAGTTGATATTTTCAATATGGAAATGTATATATAAATATATATATATGTCAGTTCTTTTCTAATGTTTCTTCAAAAGTGTTTTGGAGGTTCAGTTCATTGAAAAAGTAATCATGAGAAAGGGTTCTATTCATAAGCTAGGGACTAAGACAGTGGAATTGTTCCAATCCCGGAAGCTTACAAGTGATATCGGAATGTGGAAGGATTTATTTGTAAATATATTGTGAGATGGTACTTACAAGCAATTCTCTAATTTCTGGAGGTTAATCACATTGTGTTAATGGACATTAATTGTGATTGGTGGAAGTCCAGGGACTTAGATAACATTCTATGATCCTAATGGAGTTTTAGTAAAGGTGTTTCCTAGTAACAATGCTTCAACCAAAAAGGTGAAGTACTTGGTCCCACAACAGGAAATAGGAGATCCCTTTAGATCGCACACACAAGGGCCTTCTTAAAGTATTTAATTTAATTTATAATTAAATTAATTAATTTCTTTAAGTAATCACTATATGGTATAGTGAAGTTCTAAAAGGTGGAATCACATTAGATGTGAAAAACCAAATGGGTAGGACCTATTGGGAATTATTATAAAAGAATAATTCGAGTGACCAAGAGGGTTTTGGAAACCCTTTAGGCGTGTGGAGTGGGACCCACCTAGGATGGGACGCCCACTTCAAGGAGGAAATAATAATTGTTATTATTTATTTAATTAGTTTCTAATAACTAATATCCTTACTGGATAAGGTTAGTTAGTTAGTTAGAGTTAGTTACTAATTAAAGATTCATTGTTGGACAAGGAGTCTATTAGTTTCTTGCTAATCAAGGAATCCTAATGGGATTAGGATAAGGATAAGATTAGTTGGACACTAATGGATGAGATTAGTTTCTATTTTGATTATTCCTAATTAATTTGGGAGAAACCAAATAGGAAACTAATTGAGGAATCCTTTTTGGATAAGGATTAGGAAACTTTGGTTGCAATCAACCAATGAAGCCTATAAAAGGGATGGACGTCTAAGGCTTTGGGCATTCTTGAATTTTCCAGAATTTTCAGATTTGGAAACTTCTCCCCTCTCCTCAAACCTCACGCCCTCCCCTCTCTCTCCTTGAGGTGTACGGTCACACCCATCTCTCTCTTCTTTTTGTCTTCTTGATTGGATCTTGAGAAAAAGAAAGAATTCATCTTGTTCATCAAGAAAGGTTCTTGATCAATAAAGATTGGATCTTTATTCAAGATTCCTAGAGCTGGAAATTTGGAAGGGCCATTAGCTTCCATTCGACAGGAGACTCGACACTTGTGAAGTTTTGCGAGTAATATTCTAACGTGGATTTGACTTAACAATTTCAAAGTCGCAAAGGTGAATGTTATTCCTACCTTCATTAAATAAAATCAATTAGAATCTTAGTCAGATCTTGGGATTCGATGTATGCCCCCCAAGAACTGTGTTTCTAAAATTAAAAAGAGGCATACTTTCAAGTGGTAGGCTGCACACAGTGGCAGAAGGTGGAGGCAGGCCTAGGGTGGCTCCTGGGGTGGCCTGGGATCTTCCAAGGTGGAAGCTTAAGGGTGGAGTAGCTCTGAACTAAGGTTGGCCGAAGCTAGATAGGGGTTTAGTATAGAATTTTTGGAATGGTTTAAACCCATGAAGGATGGGGGTTTATATAGGCTTGGGAAGGCCTTGGGATAGTTTAGGGATTAATCTAGGCGTGCTAGACACTAAGGGGGTGGAGCAAGAGTGGCCAGAGGGGATGCCAGCTACGAATTTTACAGAACTGAGTAATGGTGGTAGTGTATCTACCGCCATTCTGGCTTTTTTGCTAGAAATGGTCACTCCTTCACACACTTGAACTGTTTCACTGTAGCTTTAACCAAATATGGTAATGGCGATAATGGAATTACCGTCATTACTGAAACTTTTTTAATTGAGGTAGTGGGCCCCACTGCAACGGCTCCTAAAGGCCTGTGGGCCCCTGTTTGGGCCCACAGAAGGTTTCGGGCTCAATTTTAGGGTTTTTGGACCCTGGGGTTGAATTGGGGTTTACCTAGGGTTAGGCCTAAGGTTGGACTAGGGTTTTCTTAGGGTTTGACCAGAGTTTGACCTGGGTTAGGCCTAGAGTTTGACCAGGGTTTACTTAGGGTTAGTCTAGTGTTTTACCTAGGGTTTAGGGCTTGTTCTAAGGTTAGGCCTAGGGTTCACCTAGGGTTAAGCCTAGGGTTTGAGTAGGGTTTGCCTAGGGTTTAGAGATTGACTAAGATTTTTACTTAGGATTAGGGTTTAATTGGTACTCAGCTGGGGATAACCATAGTTTAAAGATATTAACCATGGTTAAGGTAAGGTGTGAAAATTGGGTGCTTACAAGATCTATTTTTCCTCTCAACTATACCATTTTGTTGAGGAGTTCTAGGAGCTGAAAAATTGAGGTTAAAACCATTATCATCACAAAATGATTCAAGCTCTTTATTTTTGAACTCTCATCTGCTATCACTTCTTACATTGTTTATAGCATATCCTTTTTCATTTTGTACTCTTTTACAGAAATTTTTAAAAAAAGAAGATGCTTCACTTTTGTGAGAAATGAATAACACCCAAGAGTACCTTGAATAGTTATCAACTATTAAAAAGGCATAAGATTTGTCTCCTAGGCTAGCCACTTCATTTGGGCCAAAAAGGTCCATATGCAAGAGCTCTAAAGGCCTAGAAGTAGAAATTTTTTTTTTTTGAAAGAGGATTTTATTTGTTTTCCAATTTGACAAGCATCACAAATTTTATTTTTTATAAATTTAGTTTAAGCAAGCCTTTAACTAGCTCAGTTTTAAATAATTTAGACAAAAGATCCATACTTGCATGACCTAGTCTCCTATGTCATAACCAACTAGCTTCATCCATAGCTGAAAAATAAATCATGTTTTGAGATTGAAGTTCATCAAATTCTAAGGCATAAACATTTCCATTTCTATGTGCGATAAACAAGGTATTAAGGTTATCTTTATCCTTAATCATGCAAATGTTGGATTTGAATGAAACATTTAAACCTTTGTCACATAATTGACTATGCTAATTAGATTATGCTTAAGACCATCTACAAGCAAACATTTTCAATAAAAGTAGAGTGATTCTTACCAATGTTACATATTCCAATGATCTTCCCTTTAGCATTGTCTCCAAAAGTCACAAAACCTCCATCCTTAAGAGTGAAAGATATGAACAGCTTCTTGTTCCCAGTCATGTATCTTGAACATGTAGAACCCTAAAACTTTTTGTATATGTCTCAGTATGTGTGTCAAGGCATGATGCCTATGTAATCTCCAATTCCATGAAATGAGAATTTGGAACATTTGAGAATTTTGCTTTGGTGTTATAAAATAATTAATAATGTTCTATAAGCCTTAGAAAGGTCCTAGGCATGTTTAGAAGAGGTCAAAAGGGAAGTAGGATGAGTCCAAGTAGTAAGAATGGGTGAAAAATGAACTTAGTGTCAAAACCTGCAGGAACCGATCGCTCGGTCCATGTAGCGATCGATCGGTCCATAACCGATCGATCGGTAGCTATCGAATAGTGCACTTTTTGTATGGGGAGAAAATCCAGAGAGCTTGTTTTTGACCGGTCGATCGGTCAAAACACCGGTCACTCGGTAGGCGACCAATCAATCAGTATTTACCACCGATCGATCAGTCTATCGCGTTTTGCAGAATTTCATTAAGGGCTTTTTCATCTTTTGGGCATTACACCCTTACTTATTAAGGCTTGCTCGAGCCTTGGGTTCCCACACTTCACACTTAGAGTATTTTGGAGAAAATGAGAGAGGAGAAAAGGGGATTCTAACCTAGGGTTTTCATTTGGGAATGAATCAAAGGGTTTGTAAACCCTAGATCACCACAAGCTGAGATTTCCTTAACTCACGGTCCAAGCACTCGAGGAAAACGTTCTCCAAGCTAGGGCAGTGACCCCACGCACGATTGGAGGGTTCTTCCTCATCCTATTCAAGGTTGGTACCTCATGCTACCCTCATAGTTCACATTCTTCTTTCCTTCCTTCATTTCTATGATTTTTCTCTACTATCTAAGTGTGTAATGATATGGGATGGATGAATGGAGGATGATGGGCGATGGATGCCATGTGGATGTGTTGTGATGAATGAAATGAGAAGGGCATTGTATCAATAATAAATACACATGTATGTTGTGAATATAAACCTACCTAGAAAAGCATGGTATAGGCCTTAACGAATAATATAGACACCACATGTTTGATGAAATGCCAAGGTGAAGAAAATGAGTTATAAATCAAGAAATGCGTGTTTAAAAGCGTATGGAATTGCTAGGGATTATGATAGTGTGATTAATTGCTTTCTATAAATGGTATGAATAATTACTTGTTTAAATTTATGATATCCTATGTATTGTTAAAATCCCAAATGTCATATTTAATTTCAAGTGAAAGCATGTACACGATTTCACGAGCACGGCATGCATGACATGGTTTACCGGTGTTTTCAAGAATAATGGTTTTAGAGGTAGGACATATCTTACGATATGTTTTGCCTTGTTTTGGCAAGAACAAGTATTTCATATGAGGAAGTTTTACACTTCCCTCCCTTCAAGATTAAAGGAGAGGCCTCCCCTCCCTCACAAGTTGCATATCATTGAAAGAAGGGTCTCCCTTGTAGAGCCCCGGAATTTAGGTTCAGTGTTCATGTGAATAGTGTGTGAATAGTGCTATGAATAGTGTCTTCAAGGCCTAAAGCCTTAATGAAATTGTGGGTTCATGTTTTATAATGAAATGAGGTATTTAATGAATCAAAATATGTATGGAAAGTGTTTTGGGGGTTTGAGATAAATGAAAAGTGATAGTATGGTATACTCTAAGTGTCAAAGAAAGGAATGTATAAACATACCCTCAACTTTGAAGAGCTATAGAATTCTCACCGCTGATTAGAATCGAGTGATTCTTGAATTTTTGGAAAGGTATTGAAACCCTCTTCGAGGTTCATGTTTACCACTTTTTCAGATTTTGAGTAAAAGTTGGGTCAAATGTCAGCTTTCCACAAACTGGTCTACTGTAAATTTTGGTCTGCTGAAAGTCATCCTAGGACCAGTCCACTTGTGGGCTCCTTTAGATCACTTAGAACTCAAAATTAGGCTTTGTAAAAAAGATTAAAGTTGTAGCCCTTTGAAAGAAGAATTCAACGCAAGTTGAATCGTCAAAATTGGATAAGCGAGTCAAAAGTTATGATCAAAATACCCAAGCGGGAAAAACCAGCCCAGGCAGAGTGCCATTTCGGCGACGAAATGTGCTAGGGGCCGAATTTCGTCGACGAATTCAACTCAAAAATGGGCAAAAACGCCCAGTAATGAGCTATAACTCATCACCGACCTTGGGGGATCTTTTTATAAGATATTTTGAGATATTTGGCAACCTTTCGGCTATAAATAGGGTCTGAATTTCGTGTATAAGGGTTACCAAACCCTTGGATGTAATTGAGAGAGAGATTGAAGAAGAAGAGGAAGAGAAACTTTGTTCCTTTCCAACTGTTCTTCCCCAAGCTCAAGTGCGGTTCCAACCTTGTCAAGCTTCCTTCCTTTAGTGTTCTCAAGCTCACAAATCATCACTAAGGTGATTTCAAAGCTTGGAATTTTTCCAAAGGAATTCTGTTTGTGTTCTTGAAGAAGGGGGTTTTCAAACCCAGATTTTCCCAAGCTTTCCTCAAGCTTGATTCTGATCCACAGAAGTGTAAAAACTTCCTTGTAAGGTAGATATAATCTACTATCTAGCTTTGTTATGAATTCACTTCGTTATTCACTTTATGATGTTTCCTATAAAAGAAATCCTCTATGTTTAAGAAAGTTTAGATTTCTATGATGTATGATACTTTATACATATGCCTCAATGCTATTAAGGTATTTTATGATTTCCATGATACTCACAAGAGCTATATGCTATGTTTAAGAGATTCTAAGTCTAACATGATACTCAAAGTTCTCACATGTTATATTCCAAGTTTTCAAAGGATTACGCTGTTATGTCAAAATGTTTTCTAAGTCTATCAAGATGTTCACAAGTCTCATATGTACACTAGTCTCACATGAATCGAATTTCTCACAAGTTGGATGTTTTCAAAATTCATAAGAAATGTTTAAGAAAACCTCATAAGAACTCACGAGTGATCTTACGGGATCATAGATGCTCACAAGTATCTCAAAAGCTCATGCATATCTCACAAGGCATTATTCATATCTCACAAGGCATTCATATCTCGCAAGACATCATTCATATCTCGCAAGACATCATTCATATCTCACAAGGCATTCATATCTCACAAGACATCATTCATATCTCTCAAGGCATTCATATCTCACAAGGCATCATTCATATCTCACAAGGCATCATATGTGGCTCACACGACTCATAAGAACTCATAAGTACTCATAAGCACTCTTAAGATACGTTTTGTTTTTGCAAAAGCTCAAAAGATAAGGTTTAAAAAGCTATGCACTTGTAAAAGTAAGATTTCCAAGTTCGGTTTAAAGCATGAAATATGAATTGTTAACCCTCTATGTGCTTGCATGATATTGTGACTTTATGACACTGTTAGCTAGTATTTTGTACCCACTGAGTATTCCATGCTCAGCCGAATTGTTGACTTAGGTAGGTTTTGTGGACGCACCTACTCCTGAACCTTGGATAGAGGAGGAGTACTATGAGCCTGAGCCTAAGCCTGAGCCTGAGCCTGCTATGGATCACTACCAAGATGATGGAGCTCTAGATAGGGGGGCCTATCTAGACTATTGTTGAGGGAAGTGAAGGAGAAGGTCTTGTATTTTAAAAGTGGGAAATGTCCACTTTAGATTATATATTTTGAGAGTATTGAGGGTAGGACTTATCCACTTCATACTTAAAGTTATGGTGTTCTATGGTTCAAACTTGAACCTAATGATAGGAGTACATTATGTTGAATTGCTTCCGTTTATCTCCACTGCGTATATATCGATGTATTTTATCATGTGGTATGTATGCCTTATGTGTCATACAGGATTGTATGATACGGCGGTTACGGGCTAAGGTATCCCTAACTCCTAGGGGGTATTTTGGGTCGCGACATCCCTTCCCTCTCAAGTGCATCTCATATAAAGAAGGGTCTCCCTTCCCTCGTAAGTGCATCTTATTTAAGAGGGGTCTCCCATCCCTCACAAGTGTACCTCACAAGTTGCATGAGCATGTTAAATTCTAAGCAAGCACACATGACAGACAAGCAAGACAGACACGACAAGTTTTTCAAGCACGAAAAGAGGAATTTAAGTCAAGTCAAGAGCACGATGATTTCAAGAGTTTTATCGGTTTTTCTGTGATGCAAGCATGAATATAAACTGCTTTACTTTCCTGTTATGATATGACTTGCTTCCTGCTTTATATACCATTATTGTTACGCTGTGACTGTTGGTTAGTAGTTGGTACACGCTGAGTATTCCATGCTCAGCCGTACGTTTATGTTGGTAGGTACTGAGGGAGCTACCGCTCCTTTTGACATCTGTGCCCCTGACCCTTGGGTAAAAGAGGAGTACATTGTGGAACCTGTGGAGGGCTACTACTAGGTGGTAGATTCTGAGTGATTGTGGGCGAGCTTGAGAGATTTTATGTAGGTATTTTGGCGGGCATATCCGCACCTTATTCAGTTTCCCTTTTTGTATAAACTTGGATCATGTATATATATACTTAGAGGTTTGGTTAGTTTTCCGCTGTGCTATTTTAAGTTGTGCTTCCGCTATTATTGTCCTCTTTTGTATATGCTCAAGGTATTTTGCAAGATGGTTTGTCAAGCAAGTCATGTAAGTCATGATAAGTCGTCCAAGATTCACTCTAACTCGTAGGGTGGGTTTTGGGTCGCAACAGAACATCCACTATCCAAGAACCAAATTGTCTTGGATGATTTTGACTTGAGACACATAGACACAAACAAATCAAATAATTCCAAGATATTTTCCCCCAGATACCCAAACAGTTTTGGTTGAAACCTGAATTAAATTTTGAGTGGTCTTGGGAGGATTTGTCCCTTTTGAAATCCATTTCATCTTAGGTCCATTGAGACAAATATCAATTTTAGGAAGTGGTGTTCCTTTTGGAACCCATACCTTTTAAACTATTTTTCCATTATAAAAGGCAGTAGAAGGTGGAATTGGATTGCTACTTGATTTAGTGAAGAAATTTTGATAGTCTTTTTGTTTTGAAAAATGATTGTAGTAAAGTCCAACTTTTCTGTTGCTGAAAACACATCTTTGTTGGCCTAAGAGTCTTTCTAGGTTCTTTTGGCCATTGGTGAATGTGATGATTGTGCTTGTCAAATCTTTGATTTTAGCTCTAAGCTTTTCACATTCAATAGATGAGTTATGAGGAGAATTTTCAAATTCTTTAATCTTTTCTTGTAGTTCCTCATTCTCATATTCTAAATTACTCTTTTCATTTTGCAAAGTTTCACATGAGTTAGTAAGAGTATGGATGGCCTTTTTAAGAGATTTGTTCATTTTAGCTATTCTAGTGAATTCAATGTGAAGCTCATCAAATGCATCTCTAATTTCATCATAGGATAAAGATTCATTAGAGATAGAAGTTACCTCATCCTCATTTGCCATTAAACACAGATTTGCCACTTCTTCATCACTAGAATCCTGTGACTTGCTTCCTTCAGAATCATCCCAAGTAGCCATCATTGCTTTCTTCTTGAATCTTTGGCTCTTCTTGAGTTAAGGATAGTTAGTTCTTATGTACCCTGGTTTCTTGCATTCATAGCAAATGAGGGGATCCTTCTTGCTAGATTCAGCCTTGGTTACCTCATTGGAGAACTCCTTCTTGTAAGGTGTCTTCTTGAATTTCTTCTTATGTTTGAGAAATCTCTTGAACCTTCTTGCCATTAATGCAATGTATTCATTGTCACTACTGGATTCCTCTTCACTTTCTTCCAATAGTGATGTCTTGAGGGCCAGCCCTTTCTTGGCTCTTGGTTCATCAGGAAGTTGGTTATTCATTATTACTTCATGGGTCATAAGAGAACCCAACAACTCATCCATTAGTAGCTTGGTGAGGTCTTTAGCTTCCTGGATGACAGTGACTTTTGGTGCCCACTCATTGGGCAATGATCTGAGAACTTTCCTTACATTCTCTGCATTAGAATAAACTTTATGTAGAGATTTTAGACCATTATGTTAGTAAATCTGGTGAACATATCACCAATAGATTCTTCTTTTTCTAATTTAAATAATTCATACTTGTGAACAAACATGCTTATTTTTTCTTCCTTAACTTGATTAGTCCCTTCATAGGTGACTTCAAGTTTATCTCAGATTTCTTTAGTAGAGTTACATCTAGAAACTCTGTTAAATTCTTGGGGACTTAAGGCACAGTAGAGGTTGCTAATGGCCTTAGCATTGATTTGAATGAGCTTAATGTCAGCTTCATTCCATTCTTCCTCTACCTTGTGAATTCTAACACCATCCACAGTTATTGTGGGAAGGTGGAGACCTTTGACTATTACCCTCCAACACTCGTAATCTAGAGCTTGGATGTAATACATCATTCTTGTTTTCCAGAAATTATAATTCTCTCAATTGAACAATGGATGTCTGGTGGTTGATTGTCCTTATCCTAGGCTTGTTGCAAAAATGTTGTTTGCCATTTAAATTCGATTACTCTAAGATATGTTAGATTTATTCAGAGTATGAGGCTCTGATACCAATTGTTGGCCAGGTAATGACCCTAAAGGGGGATGAATAAGGTTTATGACAGATTTTAAAAATTTAGAGTCTAAGTCTAAAAATACAAAATTCAAAATAATTTGCAACTAAGATTAATCAAAATTAATGCTGAAAGTAAAGAGAGGAGTGAGAAGAAGCAAACACAGGATTTGTTCACGAGGTTTAGCAATCCAGCCTACTCCCCGCCTCAAGCTTGTCCAACTAGAGGATTCACCACGATTCCTTAATCGTACAGGCTCCTTCACTGATAGAGCCTAAACCTTTACAATCTCTCTTTAGGTCGAGATAGAACCTTTACAAACTCTCATTTTGACCGAGTTGAAGCCTTACAAGAGTTCTTCACTCTTTTGCTGAAGCAGCAGCTTCAAGGTGCAAGAATCCTGAGATTCTTGACTGAATTTAAATAGAAGTGTTTGGATTTGAAAATCTGAATTGAAAGCTCCTTAATTGAGCTGAATAAGAGTGACGTACAAGCTCTAAATGAAATCTCTAAAAAATAAATGGAGTTGAATAGCTCAAGATTGATTTTTGGGGAATTTCTACGTATGTGAGTGAGTGAGAAATCAAAGACAATAAATGAGTAGTTAATAGAAGTTATTGCACTGACCCAAAATAGTATTTGGTTCATAAATGAACTCGTTTTATAGCACTTGATCCAATATAGCCATTGATGAAGTATTAAATGTGTTTCAGGCCATTGAAAACTAGCCATTATAACAATTTTTCTGTTTCAGGCTTCAATTCGTCGACGAAGTGGAGTTCCCACTTGAATTTTTCATTGTATTCTAAGACAAAAAGTAAATGATTGATTTTCTGTTGACAATTCATCGCCGAATTCAGATGGTCTTGAGAATTCGTTGCCGAATCTTAAGACAGTAACCAAATTGTCATTTACTGTCCTCAATTCGTCGCTAAATTCAGATTACTCTGAGATTTCGTCGACGAATTCAGAACAAATTTTCTGAATTCTGTCTTGGATCAAACCAAAGAGATGTGAATGAATTCCTAGGTCAATTAGCTATGTTTTAACATGATTTTATGAATCCTTAGGGCCTTAGAGTGATGATCAAAAAATGTCCTAGGCTTCTATGGTCAATCTATGATCTTCGAGCATTTAACTTACCATATTTTTTAGGACTTCTTACACAAGTCCTAGGTACTCTCAAAATAAAATAAAATTACATTTAAGGCTTCTTGAGAGTTGATCTTGGTTCTTGATGATTTGTCTTTGTCTTCAAGGGACTCGACTTGGACTATGGTCTTAACTTGGATCTTCAATTTATACTTGAGTTGAACTTGCTCTTGGATAATTTTCATCCTTTTGCCATTGCAGGTGTGCTTCCTTTCTTAAAAACTGAAATACTTAAGCACTTGAACACATTTATTAGTACCATAATTTTCATTTCATTATTGTGTTGTTATCAAAATTAGTAGGGGTACCCAAGGTTGTAACCTTGAGGCTAATAGAGAATTGTAGAGAGGTAAACTATATGAAAACTTTAGATGGTTTGGTTTTAGGAGAACTCATGTTATTGAGTCTTTTAGTTCTGTTGGATATTTATATCTGTTTAATGGAATATTAAATAATTCTAATTTCTATTAATATTGAAATTTTGTTTCCGGTTCACGCCTTGATATCTATACAAATATTAGTATTATTGTGTATAGGTTTCGGGGCGTGACATGTCAAGGATAGGGCATATCCAAAGATATGTCATATCCGGCTCAAAGTATGTTCTCATAAGTGTTGCCCAGATATGGACCCTAGAGGGAGGGGGGGTGAATAGGGTTGATGACAATTTTAAAATCTGTCCCCTTTAAATGCGGAAAATAAAAACTAAGGGATATGCAGCTAAGCACAAAGTAGATAAAACAATAAAATGCACAAGAAGAAGCAGAAAGAGTTAAGAGAGGCAAACACAAATTGTTTTTCGAGGTTTGGCAAACCCAGCCTACTCCCCACCTCAAGCAACACCAGCTTGGAGGATTCCACTTCAGTCGACGACTGCACATGCTTCTTAATCTGGTGAAGCCTAAACCTTTTTACAATCTCTCTTTAGGTCGAGATGGAACCTTCAACAACAGAGCACAACCCTCCCTGTTTACCAAAGCAGCAGCTTCACTTGAAGAACATGCAGGTTCTTTGATGGATACAATAGAAGATTTTGGGTTTTACACCCGAAAGAAAAACTCCTTTAAGAGTTGGATTTGAATGGAATATCAAACTCTAACAAATCTCTCAAGTGGAAGATTGGAATTTAACTCAAAGAGAAAAATAGTGTATCGTTTTACAGATTTGAGATTTTTAGCTAAAGAGTATGATTTTCAATGTAACAGTGTAAGAGTGAGTATATTCATTGTTGGATCATTCAAAGATCACTTATATTTATAGTGATTTGAAATTTATTAGCGTTGATGAGCATTGAATGCGAAATACCCATTAAAAAAATAGCCGTTGGCATTAAATGAAATTTTTCAGAATTTTTCAGAACTACCAATCGATTAAAGGAGCCTCTTGATCGACTAGATGACTGCCTGATCGCCTGGATCAATTCCCTGATCAGCTGGATCATAAAAATACATTTTATGGAGTTTTGTTCTATCCAGTCGATTAGAGGAAGGAGTGATCGGCTGGATGGACCATCTAATCGGCTGGATGGTCCTCATGATCAGTGTCACGCCCCAAAATACCCCCTAGGAGTTAAGGGATACTTTAGAGGTGACTACGTGTACCTGTCAAACCATCCTGTAATGCAAGAGGCTAAACACAATATAATACAATGAAAATCAGAGCGCGGAAACTAAACATAAGTACGGAAGCATAAGCCAATTTTTTTCTTTTCTTCTATAACTCCAAATAATATTCCAAGTTAACATATACCAAATACAATCAAAGTAAAGGTGGACATGCCCACCTATCAAAATACAAAAAGGAACTCTCTAACACTCTCCTCTCAACAGTAGTCGAGGTAAGGCCACACATCCAAGTCCCCATCCTCCTGAGACTGCCATGGGATAGGTGGCTCCCTCTCCTCTACATACTCCTCCTCGACCCAAGGCTCGGGGTCGAGGACATCCACAGTACCTGCCGACATAAAAGTACGGCTGAGCATGGAATACTCAGCGAGTACAAACTACTAGCTAACCATAACAATAGCGAAAGCATAACAACAGTGAGCAATACAAGATATTAATTTAAAGCAATAGTGAAAGCATAAGATACATAGCCATATCTTGACATGCGTGTATGAATGCAAAAACCTCGGTAAAACTCATGTCTCGGAAACCCTTTTCGTGTCTCGGTCAAATCATGTATGTGTATCGTGTCTTGTCTTGTATTTCATGTCTTGATTTGTTCTTGACTTGTATACTTGTGAGCCAGAGGCTAGCACCCTTCCTTGGGCTACCAACCTCCTTGTCATGTTCTTGTTCCATTTCTCTTGTGAGCCAGAGGCTAGCACCCTTCCTTGGGCTACCAACCTCCTTGTCATGTTCTCTCTTGCATTTCACTTGTGAGCCAGAGGCTAGCACCCTTCCTGGGGCTACCAACCTCCTTGTCATGTTCTTGTTTCATTTCACTTGTGAGCCAGAGGCTAGCACCCTTCCTTGGGCTACCAACCTCCTTGTCGTGTTCTTGTTTCATTTCACTTGTGAGCCAGAGGCTAGCACCCTTCCTTGGGCTACCAACCTCCTTGTCATGTTCTTGTTTCCTTGTTTGCTTTATTATGCACAATTACTCTTGGAAAACCCAATTCATGCATGCATGCGTGCTTGTGTGCTTGTCAATAGTGGTAATCATGATGACATACTTGAATGGGCGGATCACAAGAATATGACATTTCAATCCTTAACATAGTGGTATGAGAATTTAGGCAACATATAGCACATTTGAGCAATTTATCATTCCTAAGGAATTTACACAATTTCTATTTCCATTTTCTTCATTAAGTCCATTTATTCCTAGTTTAGGCATTTTGTCAAACACATAGCATGCAAGGTTCCTTAATGGTTCATCTTCTTCTTTTTAGTGCCTACTTTCCATCCAAAATCAAGGTATGTTCATTATTGGTAAAGTACCCATCCACCATTTCCATCACACACATCACCCAACATACACCTCGGCATCCAATCGCCACATCAACACCCACACACATCCATACCTTTTTTCTTATCTTATTTAGGTTCATTGGAGATGATACATTTTATATGGGAGGCAAACATAATAGCATAAATCACATTTCATAAGGAAAAACCTAGATTTATTGTTAGGGTAAGTTAGTAGGGTGTACTAACCTTGAATCGAAGCTTGATCTTGGTGTAGACCTTGATTTAAACTCCAACTTGGAAGAAGAAAGCCCTTACTCAAACTATACTTGCTTGGGTAGGAAACCCTCTTGAAAATACCGTAGAGAGTGCTGCCCTAGCTTGAGAAGGGAACCCCACACGAGCTTGAGTTGAAATCTTGAAGAAAACGTGCTTGGGGACGATCTAGGGTCTTCACCCCCTTGATTTCTTCTCCAATGGAAAACCCTAGTTGCAAATCCCCTTCTCCTCTCTCTCTATCTCTCAAAATCCCTTAAGTGTTGTGAATGAAGCCCTAAAGGCTCGGGCAAGCCTTAAGGAGAAAGGGTTTAACCCCCAAAAGACGATAAAGCCCTTACTGAAATTTCTGCAAAAACGCGAAGACCGAGCGATCGGTGGTTATGACCGATCGATCGGTTGCCTACCGAGCGATCGGTGTTTATGACCGATCGACCGGTCAAAAACTCACTCTCTGGAAAATTTCCCCATACAAAATTTCTGACCGCGCGATAGCTACCGATCGATCGGTTATGGACCGATCGATCGCTGATTGAACCGAGCGATCGGTTCTCTACATGTCTGGACTGTTTTGACCATATCTTTTGACTCGCTCGTCGGATTTCGACGATTCAACTTGCGTTGGATTCGTCTTTCGAAAACGCACATTTCTGACGTTTCGGAATTTCCGATTTCTTCCTTATTTATTAATTAGACTATAAAAACGTCCAATTAGCTATGAAGGTGGTATTCATTAAGGATGAAAAAGTCCGGGGTGCTACATTCTCCCCCCCTTACAAAAATTTCGTCCTCGAAATTTGGACAATGCGTGCTTTACAAATTTAACAACTTAGCATAACAATTCGAAACAAAATTACAAGTTATACCCAAAATCATTGAAACAACTCGGGGTACTTCGCCTTGACTTCGGCCTCACGTTCCCATGTAGCCTCTTCTCGAGCGTGATGTTGCCATTGCACGAGAACTAGCGGAATAGTCTTGTTGCGAAGTACTTGGTCTCTTCGATCCAAAATATGAACCGGCTTCTCAACCAAAGTGAGATCCTCTCGAATCTCAACCGGATCAAGCTCGATGACGTGAGAAGGATCCGGGATGTACTTCCGAAGCTGGGAGATATGAAACACGTTGTGGACCGCCGCCATGTGAGCGGGCAAAGCAACACGGTAAGCCACCTCACCAACTCGAGTAATGATCTCGAACGGACCCACATATCTCGGGCTAAGCTTGCCTCTCTTCCCGAATCGCATAACACCTTTGGTCGGTGAAATCCTTACAAACACAAAATCACCGACTCAGAATTCAAGATCCCTCCTTCGGTTGTCGGCATAGCTTTTCTGTCTATCTTGTGCGGTCTTCAACCTCTCCCGGATAAGCTTGACCCTATCCGCGGTTTGTTCAATTAACTCGGGGCCCAAAATCTTTCTTTCTCCCACTTCATCCCAATACAACGGGGATCTACAACTTCTTCCGTACAAAGCCTCGAAAGGCGCCATTTGTATGCTTTCTTGATAACTATTGTTGTAAGCGAATTCCACCAAAGGTAGGTGATCTTCCCAACTTCCCTTGAAGTCTAGCATACATGCTCGGAGCATATCTTCAATAACCTGATTCACCCTCTCGGTTTGCCCGTCGGTCTGTGGGTGGAAAGCTGTGCTAAAGTCTAATCGGGAGCCCATTGCACCTTGAAAACTTTTCCAAAACCTGGATGTGAATCTTGGGTCTCTATCCGACACAATACTCACTGGCACCCCGTGTAATCGGACTATTTCCTTGATGTATAGCTCCGCTAACTGATTGGAGTTGAATGTAGTCCGGTACGGTAAGAAATGAGCGGACTTCGTGAGTCTATCAACAACTACCCATATAGCATCGGTCTTCCTAACCGTCTTCGGCAATCCCACGATAAAGTCCATAGAGATATGTTCCCATTTCCACTCGGGAATAGGGAGGGATTGCAAAAGTCCAGCCGGTCTCCTATGTTCGGCTTTGACTTGTTGGCACACCAAGCATTTAGACACATACTCCGCTATTTCTCGCTTCATGTTCCGCCACCAGAAATACTTCTTCAAGTCCCTATACATTTTGGTACCCCCGGGGTGAACGGTGTACTTGGACCGGTGAGCCTCATACAAGATTTCTCGCTTAAGCTTCTCATCGGCTGGGACACATACTCTTCCCTTGAAAGTGATAATTCCATCTTCCCTCGCCGTAAAGTCCTTACTGCCACTTTTAACTGACTTGTCTCGGCAAGAAAGTAGTTCGGCATCCATTTCCTGCAACTCCTGGATCATGCTCAACATAAATGGCCTAACTGTGATGCTAGCCATTACCGGCCCATAGGTAGGGAGACTAAAACTGATGTCGAGGTTGGATGCATCCTCCAGCAATCTCCACTCCTTCAGCATCATATGCGCCAAAAGTCCAGTAGGCTTTCGGCTAAGAGCATCGGCTACTACATTTGCCTTGCCCGGGTGGTATTGAATGGAGCACTCATAGTCTTTCAAAAATTCTACCCATCTTCTTTGCCTCAGGTTCAACTCTTTCTGGGAAAACAAATACTTAAGGCTTTTATGATCTGTGAATACCTCAAATTGTTCCCCATAAAGATAATGTCGCCAAATCTTCAATGCAAACACAACTGCGGCGAGTTCTAAGTCATGAGTGGGGTAATTCTTTTCATGCTCCTTCAATTGTCTTGATGCGTAGGCAATGACTTTCTTATGCTGCATAAGGACACACCCAAGTCCGATATGCGAAGCATCGCTATATACCTCATAACCACCATGTCCGGATGGCACAGTAAGGACAGGGGCTGTGGTGAGGCGTTTCTTCAACTCTTGGAAACTTACTTCACATCGGTCACTCCAACTGAACTTTGCACTTTTTCTTGTCAAGTAGGTGAGAGGTGCAGCCAAACTGGAGAATCCCTCCACAAATCTCCGGTAGTAGCCTGCCAATCCGAGGAAACTACGTATCTCCGTAACGCTCTTGGGCCTCTCCCAACTCATGACTGCCTCAACCTTGGCTGGATCTACAGAAATACCCTCGGCCGACACCACGTGTCCAAGAAATGCGACTTTCTCTAGCCAAAACTCGCACTTACTCAATTTGGCATATAGCCTATGCTCTCTCAACATCTCCAGAGCAAGACGGAGGTCTCGTGCGTGATCTTCCCGTGTCTGGGAATACACCAAAATGTCATCAATGAATGCAATCACGCATCGATCCAAGTAAGATCGGAACACCCGGTTCATCAAATCCATGAATGCCGCCGGTGCATTCATCAGCCCAAAAGGCATGACAAGGAACTCGTAATGCCCATACCGAGTCCTAAAAGCCGTCTTCTGAACATCTTCCGCCTTGATCCTTAATTGGTGATACCCCGATCTAAGATCAATTTTGGAGAAGAATCTCGCTCCCTTCAGTTGGTCAAACAAGTCGTCTATCCTTGGCAATGGATAACGATTCTTGATAGTTACCTTGTTCAACTGACGGTAGTCTATACACATCCTCATAGACCCGTCCTTCTTCTTCACAAAGAGAACCGGAGCTCCCCACGGCGAGACACTTGGTTGGATGAAACCAAGTTGTTGTAGCTCCTCAATCTGCTTCTTTAATTCTTCAAGCTCTATAGGGGCCATTCTATATGGTGCCCTTGAAATCGGAGCGGTACCCGGAGCAAGCTCTACAGCGAATTCGATCTCTCTATCAGGAGGTAATCCGGGAAGTTCTTCCGGGAACACATCTAAGAACTCACTCACAACTGGAATAGCCGATGAGTTTTGTGCTTCTGGGTGTGCTATACTCAAGGCTGCGAGGCGAGCAATGTCCCTCTCTCTTAATCCTCGGAAGTGAAAAGGCTTACCCCCTTCCTGCTTGAAATTCACCATCTTTTCAAAACATGCAACATGCCCGTGATGGCTTGCCAACCAATCCATACCAAGAATGACGTCAAAGTCTAAATCTTGGAAACCCAGGACGATAAGGTCGGCTAACAATTCATTCTCCCCCACTTGAACCACACTATCCCTGAATACCTTGTCCGTATCAACCGACTTGCCGAGTGGAGTTGCAATGGTCAACTCCCGCTCCAACGGAGTAGCCTCAGTCGAAAAGCCCATTGCAAAACTTGGGGAGACAAAAGAGTGAGTGGATCCTGTGTCTATCAACACTCGAGCGAGACATTCGTTCACTAATAAAGCGCCTGTGCGATTAAGTAACTAATATCAGTAGATTTCAAATAGTAACAAGCATCATACATAGGTAACCCTTAGTATAACTAACCGCATAACAAGCCACAGAAATTTTATACAACTTAAACTCAAAATTCTCGCGTACCTTGCACGACATCGTCGGATGCACGTGCGTCTCTCTCCGATAGAGCAAAAACTCGACCCTGAGTGGCTGGGCGAGGAGGCCGGGCAGACTGTGAGGCCCTCGAAGCCTGAGGAGAGCTAGGCTGAGATGTCTGCCTAATCGGGGGCCTGCTCCCCGAAGACTGAGCTGGCATTAGACGTCGGGGACAATCCCGAATCATGTGGCCCTGGTCGCCACAATGAAAACAGCCTCCTGTAGCCTTCCGACATTCCCCTGCTGGATGCCTCCTTCCACAAAGGGTGCAGACATCATGTGAATAAGTGGGAGGAGTATAACCCGTAGCCTGAGTCACTGCGGGGCGAGGAGCATACGAGGTAGCCGGGCGAAAGGCCGGTGGAGCCAAAGGGCGGAGAGCCTGTGGTGCCGAGTACATCCTCTGTGACTGAGCCGGCCCTGCGAACTGATAAGACATAGTCCTAGCTCTCTTCTCCCCTGAACTACTAGACTGTCCCTTCTCTATTCCTCTTCTCTTAAAGAACTCTTCGGAATTCGACTCGGCCAACAATGCCTTGTCCACAACTTCTGAATATGTCTCATGTCGGAACATTGAGACACGATCCTTGAGGTAGGTCTTCAACCCCCTCTCGAATTTCTGGGCCTTCATAGCCTCGGTAGCTATCATGTGTGGAGCAAATCGAGATAGCTCTGAGAACTTGGCTTCGTAAGCCGCTACAGACATATTACCTTGCTCCAAGGTAATAAATTCAATTTCTTTCTTTTCTTTCATCCCAACCGGAAAGTATTTCTTGTAGAAAACGTCCAAGAATTCTCCCCATGTCCATTCTTGGCCTTGCCGGGTCAACTCTCGGGTCCGAAGTGCAGACTTCCACCAATGGTCGGCCTCGCCTTCAAGCATAAAGGCAGCCCATGTGACCCTCTCTACTTCCGTAGGTGCCAAAACCGAGAATATCTTCTCAAGTTGCCGAATCCAACCCTCGGCAATAAGTGGATCAATGCTTCCACAAAAAGTTGGAGGCCTCATCCTCCGGAAAGCTTCTATCCCGGCTTGGGCTCGGTTAGGAGGAGCCGGTATAAGTGCCGCATTAGGCGGGGTGGCCGGTTGCCTTGCCGCCAACATAGCCAAAGTCTCGGCTATGGATGCGAATGCTTGGGCAAAGTCGGGCTGATCATCACCCGATGGAGCATCACCTCCATTACCCCTCGTGTTGTACCCGCGACCCCGGGTATTGCGTCTCATGATTTCTCCTGAGAACGACAATACAACATGAGTCTAACTTGGATACGCATTTAGTACAATTTTTCGCAATTCACTCAATACATATTCATCAAGCACATTTAATAAGTACCACACCAATAATGTACACATGGTATATAACACAATAGCATAACATACAATCCGTGTTCCTAGTGTAGGACTCTATGTTCGGTTGAAGTTCAACCCATTTTGACTAAGACTAACTTGTTAGTCTATACTTGGAATACAACTCTCTAAGGTGATTCTAATACCTTGTTCAATCATCTAAGTGACCCTAGGGACTCTAATGCCTAGAGCTCTGATACCACTTCTGTCACGCCCCAAAATACCCCCTAGGAGTTAAGGGATACTTTAGAGGTGACTACGTGTACCTGTCAAACCATCCTGTAATGCAAGAGGCTAAACACAATATAATACAATGAAAATCAGAGCGCGGAAACTAAACATAAGTACGGAAGCATAAGCCAATTTTTTTCTTTTCTTCTATAACTCCAAATAATATTCCAAGTTAACATATACCAAATACAATCAAAGTAAAGGTGGACATGCCCACCTATCAAAATACAAAAAGGAACTCTCTAACACTCTCCTCTCAACAGTAGTCGAGGTAAGGCCACACATCCAAGTCCCCATCCTCCTGAGACTGCCATGGGATAGGTGGCTCCCTCTCCTCTACATACTCCTCCTCGACCCAAGGCTCGGGGTCGAGGACATCCACAGTACCTGCCGACATAAAAGTACGGCTGAGCATGGAATACTCAGCGAGTACAAACTACTAGCTAACCATAACAATAGCGAAAGCATAACAACAGTGAGCAATACAAGATATTAATTTAAAGCAATAGTGAAAGCATAAGATACATAGCCATATCTTGACATGCGTGTATGAATGCAAAAACCTCGGTAAAACTCATGTCTCGGAAACCCTTTTCGTGTCTCGGTCAAATCATGTATGTGTATCGTGTCTTGTCTTGTATTTCATGTCTTGATTTGTTCTTGACTTGTATACTTGTGAGCCAGAGGCTAGCACCCTTCCTTGGGCTACCAACCTCCTTGTCATGTTCTTGTTCCATTTCTCTTGTGAGCCAGAGGCTAGCACCCTTCCTTGGGCTACCAACCTCCTTGTCATGTTCTCTCTTGCATTTCACTTGTGAGCCAGAGGCTAGCACCCTTCCTGGGGCTACCAACCTCCTTGTCATGTTCTTGTTTCATTTCACTTGTGAGCCAGAGGCTAGCACCCTTCCTTGGGCTACCAACCTCCTTGTCGTGTTCTTGTTTCATTTCACTTGTGAGCCAGAGGCTAGCACCCTTCCTTGGGCTACCAACCTCCTTGTCATGTTCTTGTTTCCTTGTTTGCTTTATTATGCACAATTACTCTTGGAAAACCCAATTCATGCATGCATGCGTGCTTGTGTGCTTGTCAATAGTGGTAATCATGATGACATACTTGAATGGGCGGATCACAAGAATATGACATTTCAATCCTTAACATAGTGGTATGAGAATTTAGGCAACATATAGCACATTTGAGCAATTTATCATTCCTAAGGAATTTACACAATTTCTATTTCCATTTTCTTCATTAAGTCCATTTATTCCTAGTTTAGGCATTTTGTCAAACACATAGCATGCAAGGTTCCTTAATGGTTCATCTTCTTCTTTTTAGTGCCTACTTTCCATCCAAAATCAAGGTATGTTCATTATTGGTAAAGTACCCATCCACCATTTCCATCACACACATCACCCAACATACACCTCGGCATCCAATCGCCACATCAACACCCACACACATCCATACCTTTTTTCTTATCTTATTTAGGTTCATTGGAGATGATACATTTTATATGGGAGGCAAACATAATAGCATAAATCACATTTCATAAGGAAAAACCTAGATTTATTGTTAGGGTAAGTTAGTAGGGTGTACTAACCTTGAATCGAAGCTTGATCTTGGTGTAGACCTTGATTTAAACTCCAACTTGGAAGAAGAAAGCCCTTACTCAAACTATACTTGCTTGGGTAGGAAACCCTCTTGAAAATACCGTAGAGAGTGCTGCCCTAGCTTGAGAAGGGAACCCCACACGAGCTTGAGTTGAAATCTTGAAGAAAACGTGCTTGGGGACGATCTAGGGTCTTCACCCCCTTGATTTCTTCTCCAATGGAAAACCCTAGTTGCAAATCCCCTTCTCCTCTCTCTCTATCTCTCAAAATCCCTTAAGTGTTGTGAATGAAGCCCTAAAGGCTCGGGCAAGCCTTAAGGAGAAAGGGTTTAACCCCCAAAAGACGATAAAGCCCTTACTGAAATTTCTGCAAAAACGCGAAGACCGAGCGATCGGTGGTTATGACCGATCGATCGGTTGCCTACCGAGCGATCGGTGTTTATGACCGATCGACCGGTCAAAAACTCACTCTCTGGAAAATTTCCCCATACAAAATTTCTGACCGCGCGATAGCTACCGATCGATCGGTTATGGACCGATCGATCGCTGATTGAACCGAGCGATCGGTTCTCTACATGTCTGGACTGTTTTGACCATATCTTTTGACTCGCTCGTCGGATTTCGACGATTCAACTTGCGTTGGATTCGTCTTTCGAAAACGCACATTTCTGACGTTTCGGAATTTCCGATTTCTTCCTTATTTATTAATTAGACTATAAAAACGTCCAATTAGCTATGAAGGTGGTATTCATTAAGGATGAAAAAGTCCGGGGTGCTACAATCAGCTAGATAGACAAAAAAGTTTCCAGTTTTTGGTTATTCTGATTTTTAATGTTTTTTCTTTGACTTTAATGATTTGCATGAATTCCAAAGTCTTTAATTATGTTAGTAAAACATGATTAACAACTCATAATGATCTTTTGAATGATCTAAGATGGATTAGCAAAGAGAACCAACCCGATCAGTACATGCAAACAAATTTTGAAAAAAATTGTTCTATCCAGTCAATCACAGGGCTTGCTTGATCGACTGGATGGTCTGCCTAATCGGCTGGATGGTCTGCCTAATCGGCTGGATGACCAGTCTGATCGACTGGATAGGCTATTTTATTTGCAAAATCCATTTTCAAAACCTTTAAGATATGATTTGATTTCAAGTTTTTGTACTTAACCTTTATGAGTATGATGAACATGTTTCAAGGTCCTTAATCATATTTTAATAATTTTTAAGGGACCTATGGTCAATCTAAGGTATTTTGAGTTTTTTCACCAAATCAACCACTTGAGAATTTTTACAAGAAATCCTAGACAGACCACACTTACTACCTCGACTAAGACCTTGGATGATCCTTTGGCTTCTATGGTCTTTAACAGCTGTGTCTTCAAGGCAAGCTTACAAAATCATTTTTGTTTGATAGTAGAACATCTTCTTGAAGCTTTGATTTGGAATTGTCTTCATGTCTTGACTTGGTCTTTTTCATTGAATGTTCTTGAATTTGACTTGAAATCCCTTCTTAAATTTCTGATTATTGTGGAATAAATCGCTCATAGAAGACATTAGTATTACAAGATTCATTTCATTATTTATGTCATCATTAAAACTAATTTAGGGTCATGTGGTTGTAACCTTAAGGCTAACAATAAGAATGATAAAACCAAACAGAGGGTTGGTCAAGGATGATGACAACCCAGTTTTATATATTTTTGATGAAGGGTATTTACATACCCGACTCATAAGTCATTCAAGGGTGCTATCATCTGGCTCAAAGTATGATCTCATAAGCTCACAAAGAACTCATAAGCTCATAAGAACTCATAAGTCTGATTCTCATAAGCAAAGATCTCATAAGAACTCTGATTTTCACAAGAACCTCATAAGCAAAGATCTCATAAGAAATCCGATTCTCATAAGCACGCATAAGGTTTTATTTTCAAAGGAAGTTCACAAGGTAAAAGTTTTGAAAAAAAACTATGCACATTTCAAGATAAGATTTGAAGTATGGTTTCTACACTTTGATTTAAGTATGCTTGATGAAATTATAATGTCTCTACGAATTAACATGTTACTATTGATGTTATAACACTGTTAGCTAGTAGCTTGTATACGATGAGTATTCCATGCTCAGTCGAACTGTTATCTTTGGCAGGTCAGAGATTTGATATATGTGCTTCGGGACCATGGGTCAAGGAAGAGTACGTCGAGGAGGATCTTGTTCAGGATCATCCTCATGAGGAGAGGGCTCTTGATAGGTGGTCCTACCCTAATTATTGATTGAGAGATGAGAGGGAGCGATGTGTATATTTGTGTTAAGTGGAGATGTCCGCTTTCACTTTTGTATGCAACTTGGAATACAATTATAAATTTATGAAATTTTTAGCTTTTGCTTTTTGCATGCCTTATATGTTTGTACTAGATGGTTTGTAAAGATAAGTCACGAGCCAAAGTCTCACATGCTCATAGGTGGAATTTTGTGTCACAAGATCTTGGGTTTGGGGTTATGTTGAATTTGTCTCTCGAACTCAAGAGCTCCTCTGGGCTTAGGGGTGCAAAAATGAGGTGTTTACAAGTATTTGAGAAGATGTCGACCTTTCACGTTATGGACAATCTGTCAAATGGATCACCATGACACCATGATACAACTAGACAGTATATTTATTAGGGTATCCACTAGTTGATCCAGTTCAGTATTAGTGTCTGTTAAGCATACCCACATGCTAGTCCGTGTTAGGGTAGGGCTTGGGCTTGGGCTTGACTTGTCTAGGCCTGGCCGGTTGGACTTGGGATCAACATTTCTTTGATTAGGCTTGCGTGGACAACACATGGCTCGGCCCATTGCAGCCCTGCCCCTACATATGGAAACCGCTAATGCAAGAAGGGTTTGGCTTTAAATGAAAGCGTGCGAGGTTGCGGTTCTTGCGGTCCTCTTCTCGACCATAATTAGAGAGAGCAACTAAAAAGCAATTCGAAACAAACAGAAAGAAACACAGAGGCTCTTCTGTGGTTGGGGCCGGAGAAAAACTCTCCGGCGCTCATAAAATGAACACTTGCAACGAGTGCGTTTGTGTTGTTTTTCTTTCAGAAATCTTCATTTCTGTAGATCGAACTTCGTTTTCTCCAGATCTCTCGAGATGACTCCAAAGGGAGCTACGAGCTCTAGAATCGATGGAACCGCCGATCCTTCTGCTCCGAGGAGGAATTCCAAGAAACCTAAATGTGCATTTTCTTAGACTCAATTCCTCTTTTGTTTTCACTCTTTTCCTTGTAATTTCTGCATGTTCTTTGATTCGTATCCTTATTGATGTTTCTGCTTCTATTTTTTCGGAATCGAAACTGCTCTTGTTGGATTTTATTTTTATTTTTAGGGTTAATAACTTTATTGTTTTGATCAATACCGAATCATTGAATGGCATTCATAATCTACATGTTCGGTGTTTCAGAATGCGGAAGATTTTACATTTGTTAGGTTTTTAATTGTTTGGATTGGCATTTCTTTGTTCGACATTGTTTTATGGATTCTCAGAAGATTTGGTTTCGAATAATGGGTTATTGAATTGGTCTGGTTTGGAAAGTTTGTGAGCTACCTATTTAGTGTTATATCAATTTAGTTTAAGCCATCTTATTAGTGGAGGATGTGCGAGATAGTTTGTAGATTTTTGAAGTGCAATTAAACCTAATGCAGTTGAAGAGCAACCCAGTTCAATACCTTGAAAATTACATGCCATGAGCTAAAATGCCAACCTTCTGGGTATTAAACTCAATGATTGTAATAGGAAGTACATTCACACTAAATTGTTATTGGCAAAAGGTTCATGGAATAGGAAGCACATTCACAAGCTTAAAATACCTGACAAAAAATGCTTAAAGTTGCGTTTCCCGGCCTTGCTTGTGGCTTGAACACCGTTCTCATGTGGTTAACTGTGAAGGCTTTCTTTAACTCTCTCTGCATAGCCAACTCTTTCAAGGACCGTTGTTTGAAATTTTGTCTAGAATGCACATAGTCCTCAACATAGCCCTAAAATGTGTTGAAGCCACATGAGCACTATCAACAATATATTTAACATACCATTCTTAGATAGATTATTTCATTTAAATTTCCAGTTGCTCATATCTTTTTTTTTTTTTTTATCAGTAAATAGAGAAAATACATATAAAGATGCAAAGAGCAAGAGTTGCTCATATCTTATCTATAATATTTGGTATCCAACTATCAGTGTAGTCAAGGCGTCGCCTAGGCGACTTTGGGCCTGCGTCGCCTAGGCGCCCCTCTAGGCGGGCGATCCTATATAAATTTTTTTTTTTTTTTTTTTTTTGCTTAAAAAAAATCCAAAATTTCCCAATAAATAAATAAAAATATAAAAACATGTAATGAAGTAGTAATAAAATTCTAAATCGTTTTTTTCACTAAAAATATCAATTTTTTTCACTAAAAATATCGTTTTCGACGCAATCTGGGCCTATCGCAGGGGGGCGCTGCCCCCCCTGCCACCCCCCCAGGCAATCGTAGGGAGCTCTACCTAATGTTATACATGGACGACACAAATTTAGGTATTTTGCCCAGATTTTGAAGTGTTTAATACTCCACTATGTTAACATGTCTTTGGTTATGTGATGAATGCTTGTAATAGACTTTTTATTTTATGTTTTTGTGGAATGTGGGTGTGGAGTTTTGATCTTTTTGATGTTATATGTATACGTGATATATATATAATTATATATATATTTATATTAAATTTATCGCCTAGGCCACGCTTAGGCGTCGCCTAGGCAACGCCTCGCCTAACCGGGGCTAATCGCCTAGGCATCGCCTAGACGCCTTGACTACACTGCCAACTATACATTACCAAAGAATTGGGTTGTAATCCATCATTAATATATGTCCAACATCTAAGGGCAATTATCCTAATATGATATCAGAGCCAAGACACCTCACATATTCAACTTTGAAAACAATGGCCTCTTCCTTCTTCCTTGTCTCCCACCTCCTTAATATTTCAAACATCAACAACTTTGTCTCCATCAAATTAGATGGGATGAAGATGAATTACCTTCTATGGTATAGTCAGATGGAACCCATCTTAGTTTCACTTGATCTCATGGGGTGTGTTGACGGATCTATTGAAAGTATGCCTCTTTTTAATTTTAGAAAAACAGTTCTTGGGGGGCATACATCGAATCCCAAGATCTGACTAAGATTCTAATTGATTTTATTTAATGAAGGTAGGAATAACATTCACCTTTGCGACTTTGAAATTGTTAACTCAAATCCACGTTAGAATAGTACTCGCAAAACTTCACAAGTGTCAAGTCTCCTATCGATTCACACGAACCTTCTTTTTCCTTTAAAGCTTTCTCTAATGGAAGCTAATGGCCCTTCCAAATTTCCAGCTCTAGGATCTTGAAATAAAGATCCAATCTTTATTGATCAAGAACCTTTCTTGATGAACAAGATGAATTCTTTCTTTTCCTCAAGATCTAATCAAGAAGACAAAAGAAGAGAGAGATGGGTGTGACCGTACACCTCAAGGAGAGAGAGGGGAGGGCGTGAGGTTTGAGGAGAGGAGAGAAGTTTCCAAATCTGGAAAATTCTGGAAAATTTTCTTATATCCAAAGCCTTGGACGTCCACCCCTTTTATAGGCTTCATTGGTTGCTTGAAACCAAAGTTTCCTAATCCATTTCCAATAAGGATTCCTCAATTAGTTTCCTATTTGGTTTCTCCATAATTAATTAGGAATAATCAAAATAGAAACTAATCTCATCCATTAGTGTCCAACTAATCTTATCCTTATCTTAATCCAATTAGGATTCCTTGATTAGCAAGAAACTAATAGACTCCTTGTCCAACAAGGAATCTTTAATTAGTAACTAACTCTAACTAACTAACTAACCTTATCCAATAAGGATATTAGCTATTAGATACTAATTAAATAATAATAACAATTATTATTATTAATACCTCCATGAAGTGGGCGTCCCACCCTAGGTGGGCCCCACTCCACACGCCCCCAATGGGTTTCACAAACCCTTAGGTCAATTTTTGATTCTTTTAACAAAATCCCCAATTGGTCCTACCCATTTGCTTTTTCACATCCAATGTGATTCCACCTTTTAGAGCTTCACTATACCATATAGTGATTACTTAGAGAAATTAATTAATTTAATTAATAATAAAATTAAATACTTTAAGAAGGTCCTTGTGTGTGGGATCTAAAGGTGTGTGTGGGATCTAAAGGGATCTCCTATTTCCGGTTGTGGGACCAATTTTTCAACCTTTTGGTTAAAGCATTGTTACTAGGAAACACCTTTTCTATATTCCATTAGGATTATAGAATTTTATCTATATCCCTGGACTTCCACCAATCACAATTAATGTCCATTAACACAATGTGATTAACCTCCAGAAATTAGATAATTGCTTGTAAGTACCATCTCACAATATATTTACAAATAAATCTTTCCACATTCCGATATCACTTGTAACCTTCCGGGATTGGAACAATTCCACTGTCTTAGTCCCTAGCTTATGAATAGAACTCTTTCTCATGATTACTTTTCATTGAACTGAACCTCCAAAACACTTTTGAAGAAACATTAGAAAAGAATTGACATATATATATTTATATATACATTTCCATATTGAAAATATCAACTTCAATAAAAACCATTTTACCGAAAAGCACCAGTACTGGATTTAACAGTCAAGTTCAACAAGTATCACCTTGATATCATTATCTCCAATTAAGGAGTTGTGGATTCCTTATTGAGTGTTTACACACTTCTTCAAACATTGTGTACATGACCCAACGTACCCGGAGTTAGTCCTGTGTATTGGACATTGCCGATTGACACATCAAAGTCATATAGACAGATGTCTGAGAAGATGTTAACCTCTTAGGTCTAAGGACAATTTGTCAAATGGATAACCCTAATACAATCTGACAGTGTATTCTATAGGGTATCCACTAGTGACCCCGTTCAGTATTATGTACTTGCTAAATGTACTCACATGTTAGTCAAGAGTCACCACTCTCTGTGAATGAGATTTATCACACTATCTCATAGAACTACACATATGCAAGCCATGATGAAGTACGGCGCCCAACTAGTACTCTAGAGGCTTCGAACAATATTAGGTTTACAAGGAACTGGAAAATCATATCTCCTCGCAACCTTTGCATGATTTTCCTACAATGTTACCTATGGAACTTTATGTCTTCATCATATGAGACAGTAATTAATATAAATACCCTTTATAATTGGTTGTGTGAATATGATGTTTGTCTAATCAACATAGAAAAGTCTCTTATTGGCTTTCGAGGGCATATATGTCCAACATCTATTACTCTACCCTCCCTTGGTTGAAGACAAATCGGATTCCTCGGTTCCCAACCCTGACTTTCAACACTGTTGATGCATGGACAAATACGTTACAAGTCTTCTCGATGCCACCTTACCACTGGTGTGCTTGCTCAGACCGTTGGTTTGACCACTTCCCGTGCTATTGGGAATGCCCTCGCTTCCACCTTTGCTCAACAATCCCAAGCGCAAGTCATGCAATTGCGCTCCAATTGTAGATCAAAAAAGATACGTCCACAATATCTGAATATTTTCAACGCATTAAGACTGTGTTGGATTAGTTGGCTTCAATGCAATAATCTATAAGTGATCAAGATTTAGTTTTCCACGCCCTTGGCGTCTTGGACCCAAATATGAGGATTTTGTCACTACTATTGGTAATAGGGCTGAACCATTATCCATTGGAGAATTTTGATTTAGCCTTCTAAGCCATGAACAATGATTAGCGCAATTTCATTCCCCTCAAGTCGATGCTAGTATGCTACATATCAGACTGCACTACTCATCCACAAAATCGTGGATGACTCCACCCTTACAATGATCACGCCCTCAATCTCAAAATTACAATCGTCCTAACCGCGGTTGTCACGGTCCTAGGGATGATGGCAGTAACTATTCTTTGGACGGCTCCTTGGCTTATCATCAACGACAGACAATATCTCCCCCTCGTCTTCTAAACAAGTTTAACGGCCCATGCCAAATCTGTGCAGGTCCTGACCACTCCGCCATGCAATGTCACAATTGTTTTAACCATGCATCTCAAGATACTCCTTAGTCCTATGCACCAATATTTTGGTGTAATGTCAATGGCTGAGCCTTATGAGTTATGACAATAATTGATATCCTCTATACCTATTACCAGCGCAACAAGTCACATGACAAGTGACTCAAATCTTCATCTAGCGTTAGAATACCAAGGCATTGATACTGTAATGGTAAGCTCTTCCGATTGCCCAAGATGGTAAATCCCTTTTACATACACTTGGTCCTTCCTTTCTACTCAAAGATGTTCTTTTAGTGTCTATTGTAATTTTTTTTTATTATCTATGGCCAATGTTTTCAAACACGAAGGCGTGAGACATGGCGTTGGGACCTCAAGATGCATGATGCGTAAGCCTCACAAGAAAGCCTCACGCTCTCTCATTTTAACAAATAAATAAAAATATTACAAAAAGAAACAAAAAATTAATTAATGGTTATAATACATGCATATACGTATTTGTGTGTATGTATGTGTACACATACGCATATGCAATATTATATAAATTATTTAGCCATAAAAAATTAAATTTAAGAGGCAAGAATAGCTAAAATTTACTTTTACTTTTTTAATCATAGATTTATTGAAAGAGGAATGATGTTCAATCATCATGTGGTGGAATTTGGATTCAAACAAAAACTTCAAAGTAAACACTAATGTATGAGGCACAATCCTTAAATAAATTAATGTTGAAATCTTAGTCATATGTCTAGAATCCAATTTTTTAAATTAAAGTATGTGGCATACTGCATACGCTAACATAAAAATGTCTGTGGCTCTCAAGGCATGATGCTTGTGCCTCATGTTCGTCTCAAAGTTTGAGGCGTTAGTCTAATGTGATTTAAGCCTCAAGGTGTTTTCCTTAAGCCTCGCCTCGAGGCGAGCCTTAAAGCTTAAGCCTCAGACGCTTTTTAAAACATTGTCTATGGCTACCTTCACTTGCGATAATGATTGCTATTTTTGTTATCCATGAGGTTTTGCAATCAATGAGTTGCGAAGAGGGAAAATATTGGTGGAAGGTCCTGCTAAAGGTGACCTATATCCTATCAACAAAATCAGTTGGTGTGCCCTTGTTTTTTTATTGGACAGTAAGTCTCAGTGGACATGTTGCATAAGCATTGGGGTCATACCTCTACATCTGTTTTATGCACTTTATTACAGAATAGTTCTCTCCTTTTTAATTCTTGGATATCTATGAAAAATTTACTTGTCTAGATTGTTTGATGAGAAGGGTGAAAAGTTACCCTTTCTAGATGTTAATCGTGATGCTCCTTATTCACTTTTTTTTGGTTTGTAGAGTTGTCTAGGACCATTGCCAGTGTCTTCAAATTCTGCTTATGCTACTCATGGTTTCAAAAATTGCAGAAACTGATACGTATCGTCCGCCACGTATTGGTTTCGGTAGAACCCTTTACCCGATACTTGACCTTTACAATTTTGTAAGAAAAAAAAAGACTTGGCCGAAACCATTACGTATTGCCCGAGTCCTATGATACGTAACGCTTTCAGCGTAGGACTCATTCAACGTTTTCATATAAAAGGGATTACGTATACCCCTATAAACACTCCTCTTTCTCTCTACCAATTTTAAGCCCTAATTCTATGTGGCTTTAGCAGTATTTTTCTACTTTCGACTCATCTACTGTGTTATATTTCATTATTTTTATATTTTCTACTTGATTTTGACTTTAAATGAATGTTGTTACCCATCTACTATTTTTTTTATTTATTGTGATTTTTTAGATTTTTTTAAATTAAAAAGGAAAATAAATAAAAAACAGCCAAAACCGATACGTATCAATTTTGGTGGGACCAATACGGTCCCCAAAAGCGAGTTTTTAATCCGCGATGCTACTATATCATTTTTGTGGATAATTACAGGAAGTTTACAGTTTTTTTAAAGAAAGTCTCCTAGTGGGGGAGGGGGGTTTGGCAAGACCCCTACCAGTTTATTAATAAGAAGAAAATAGATTACAACCAAGGAGGGGGAGGGGGAGGGGAGACATAAACCGTACCCCTAAGACCAAGAAGACATAAGACCAAACAAACTAACCTTAACATCTAATGTTGAGCAAGGAAGACTTATCAATGCGAATCATCCCCTTAACAATCCACGGTAAATCATCAAGCTCCAAGAATAGTGTATCTAAGTTCTTGCAAGCTTCTTTCGAAAGAAAGTCTGCAACCTGATTATTCTCTCGGAATACGTGTTGAAAATTGATATTACATTTAGTCTTCAAGCGACTAATCTCCTTCCACCAATACCAAGTCTTCCATGGAGGACCAACACTATTATTAATCACATCGATTATAACCTTGGAATCACTCTCCACAATAATCATACATGTCACAACAATTACAACCATCACAAATTGCTCTAATCTCGGCTATACCATATTTTTAACTATAGTAAGCAAGAACTAGATCTCCATGAGCATTTCTAACAATCCTACCTCCTCCAGAATCTCTTGGATTGCCAATAGAAGCTCCATCAGTATTCAATTAAAACTAGCCAGGAGACGGACAACTCCATTTAGTAATGATTGGTCTTTTCACTTGGGAAAGATAGAACGAATATTAAAAAACTTGCAAATCTCCTCATCCCTTATCGAAATTAGAGCTTTAATCTTCCAAACCTCTGAGAATTCTTCATCCATTAATAGATCGTATTGAGAGTAGCATAAAATGGTCTCTTATGGTTTGTTAAAGCGAGCAAAATTTCTAAAAAGCCAAATTTCCCAACACACAAACGCTGGAATAAATGAGCAAATTTAACTAAATAACGAGCCCAGTTTATTAACCCGGAAGAATCTCATAATTCTGGTTTGATTAGAATATTCATCAGGCAGCTGGATGTTCAAAAAAAAATTCCCCATATTCCAAATGTTTTTTACAAGATCACCACCGCAAGAAAAGATGAGATAAAGATTCCGTATCTGGGGATCTGCAACTCACATTTACTGGCTGGAGCAATAAATGTAGATTGGATATTCGAGTTAACAAGCACTGCCTTGAACATAATTTTCCAAAGAAATATGAAAATCTTATTCGGATAGCATTATCCAAAATATGCTTAGACCAGTTGGCCGGAGGTTAATGAGATCTCATCTCACACTATCCCAACAAGAATTAGAGGAGAATCTACCTAAAGAATCTATCTTCCAAGTTCCAAATGATTCTGTCATCATGATTAGAGATTGTAACCTTGCTATGGATTATAGAATTCTTGACGTCCGAAGGAATAAAATTGTCCCAACCCTTCAATCGCTAGGATCCATCAATAAGAATGTCCTTTATTTTAGGGAAAACAGTAGGGCAATCGAGGGGCAATCGAGGGCAGAATCAATAATGGGATAGTCAGATAGCCAGTTATCAAACCAAAAATTTATTGAATTCCCATTTCCAATCAACCATTTGAAATTTAATATAGTAGGTTTGATCGAAACCCCTCTCTTTCTAAATTTTAGAGTTTGGCATAAAAGAATCAATCATTCAAGGATGGTTATTATGGAGATATTTGCTTCTAAAGAATTTGCTCCAAAGGTTGTTTCCAGAGATCAGATTCCAAGCCATTTTCATTCGGAAAGCATTGGAGATATTGGAGAGCTGACAGATCCCGAGACCACCCTCTTCTTTGGGTCTAGCAATTTTTTTCCAGGACACCCAATGAGCTTTGTGGTTTCCTTTGTTGTCATTCCAAAAAAAGGTGAGAAGATACTTTCAATTCTATTGATAACTCCTTTTGGGATATTAGACCCCATAATGGATAGGCCTAGATGATAAGACATGATTCAACATAATAAGTTTTCTACCATTCGACAACATATTACCTTTCCAACCATCAAACTTATTCAGGATTTTGTCAGTCACATAATTGAAGTAAGCATTCTTCATCCGTTCGGGGTAAATAGGGCTCCCCCGATATTTGAAGGGAAGTTCCCAATACCAATGTCACAATTGGTAACAATCCGAGAGCGAACAGAAACCAACAAATTCTCCACCACGTACACTGCACTTTTATGTTTGTTTATCCTTTGACCAGAAGATTTCTTGTACTCATTAAGTAAGTTAAATAGCTTTGCGATGGATCTCTTTTGCCCATTGCCAAATATAAGAGTATAGACGACAAAAGGAAGATGCGAGAGAGAAGGAGCATATCTAGATGAAGCATATTGACCAACTCCTCTCCCACTAATGACCTTCTTCAACCCTCTACTAAGAACTTCTTCAGCTTTAATAAAGAGGGCCGGAGATAATGGGTTCTCTTGACGAAGCCTCCTAAATGATTGAAAAAAACTATTCACCTTCTCATTTAGAAGAACCATGAAAAAAGGAGATACTATGCAACCCTTGACCAGCTTAAGGAAACGCTCACTAAAACCAAATTTATCAAGAACAGAGAATAGAAATCCCCTTAGTCTTCATGTCAAAGTGTGCGTCCCATAATGACTTGCACGCGTGATGGCACCATCTGTCCTCATGCTTGGTTATCCACTCGGCATCCGGTTTTGGTTACTCTCCTATCAGGCTATCACAAATACAAGATGATCCAATTGAGCTTTCATGTTATTGTCACACTTCGAAAGACCCACTTTGGCGCGTGCTATGGCGGATGAGTTCAACACTCTTCTTTGCAAGTTTGCAACAATACGTGGTTATTGGTTCCTTCTAAATTCAACATGAACTTAGTTCGCTGCTGTTGGGTATATAAGATCAATAGGAAAGTCGAAGGTCAGATTGAACGGTATAAGGCGTGCTTAATGGCCAAGGGCTATAGCCAACGTGCGGGTGTAGATTATAGCGAGACTTTTAGTCCCGGTGTTAAACCAACAATGATTAGTCTAGTACTCTCTATCGCTGTTCCAAGGCACTGGACAATTCTTCAACTTGACGTTAAGAACGCCTTCCTGCATGATATTCGTAACAAAGTATATATGGTTCAATCTTCGAGTTTCTCCTACCTGGTCACCCCAATCACGTTTGCAAGCTCCATAAGGTCTTCTACGGACTCAGACAAGCCCCTCTAGCATGGTTCACTCGATTTAGTACTTTTCCCCTCAAGTTTGGTTTTTTTTTGCTGCGAATCCGACCCCTCTATGTTCGCTTGTAATGGTTTCGAGGCTTTCTCATCCTTCTCTTATATGTAGTCGATATCATCCTCACAGGAGATCGCAATGTCCTTCACTCATTCATTGAGCGTCTTAAAATTGACTTTTTCTATGATTGACCTTGGTGATCTTCACTCTTCCTCTGCATGGAGATTTCTTACACCAATCATAGCCTACGAATCACCCAATGCAAGTATTCTCTTAATCTTTTGGAGAAGTCTGAAATGCCCAATGCTAAACCATGTGTCATCCCTGTCAGCACCAGGTCCAAGCTTTCCCTTCATGATGGGCAACCACTTTCAGATCCTTCTCATTGTCACCATGTTGCTGGTGAGCTACAGTATTTGATGCTTACGAGGCTAGACATCACCTATGCTGTTACCCAAGCATGTCAGTTCATGCATTGTCTAACTACTACACATTTTACTGTTATAATCAGGATACTCCGTTATATCAAAGGTTCTCTTGATTATGGTTTCATCTTTCAGCCCACCTCTTCTTTTGATATATTGGTCTTAGCTGACGCCGATTGGGCTGGTTGTCCTAATGGTATGCACTCTACAGTAGGCTTCTGTATCTTTTTGGGTCCAAATATGATTTCCTGGGGTACCAAGAAGCAGCCCACGGTGTCAAGATCAAGTATTGAAGCTGAATAAAGGGACCCTTGCTACTGCCACTGCAGATATCCTATGGATTCGTTACATACTTTGTGATATTGGCCTTTTTCTTTCCACACCAGCGTGGCTACTTTGTGACAAAGTTGGTGGTCTGGGGCTACATATTTGGCTGCTAACCCAATCTTTCATGGCTGGAAAAACATATTGATTATCATTTTGTCTGGGAGGGTGTTAGCAGAGGTGATTTAAGAATATCAATTGTTCCTACTAGAGATCAGTCAGCAAACATCTTCACTGAAGGACTTCCAAGTGCCAAATTTCGAATATTCCGGTCCAAACTGATGTTCACCTCCACATCAGTTTGAGGGGGCTTATCAACAGTATATTTAACATACTGTTTTTTGATAGATTCTTTCATTTAGATTCTCTTAATGGTTGCTCATTTCTTATCTATAATATCTTGTATCCAGCTGTACATTACCCAAAGAATTGGGTTGTAATCTATATATTTAATCATCATCAATATACGCCCAACATCTAAGGGCATATTTTAATAACAACAGCTACTAGGTGTTTGTGGTGTTAAATCTGAAATCCGAACTTCTTAAGTCACATACTCCTTTATTCCTTTTGGTTTCATATAAGCAGACTAGAAGGTTTGTTAGCTCTAATTGTTTGCTTGATGGAATTTTTTTTCCTTGCACCCTAGACCTCTAATATTCCATGTAAAAATTTTAATTGTCATTAAGAACCTCAAACTACGCCTCTAAACTTTGTACTACCTTCCTTTTCACTTCCCAACCTTCCTTCATAATTAATACAACTGACTAACTTCTTTAATTCATTAATCAAATTACTGTTTTCTGACTTTTCCTCCCATATCCTGCTATCTCTGTCACCTTACTGTTGTCTTTCTCAATTTCCAAGAAAAGATCCTGACTGTGTCCTCATACCCTCAAAATATAACACAGAAATTTGCCTCCTCATCTATGATCTATCTTGCTTCGAACCCAATCCGAGATTTCTACTTAAGGGATCTCCCTCATCACACAACCTAGTCTCTTCTTGAAATATAACAACTTGATTACCTTTTTCAGATCTGAACCTGCCATCTTCCTCAACAAAAGCCACCATCTTTGTGTTAGTATAGCATTGCATTCAAGGATGGCAAAGGAAGTTTTCACGTTTTGAGGAATTTTAAAGAAGTCGAAGGAATTTATGTAAAAATTAAAGAAGTCTAGGAAATTTTAAGGAAATACTCAAATGTGAGAATAATGTCAAGTGACATGCGTCTGTTTGTCTGAATTGTAATTTCTTCTTGATAATTCTCTATATTGTCGGATTTTTTTAACTATAATTAACGTCTTTGTCAAGTGAAGGGGATATGTAAGGCCATTTTATTCTCTTTATTTTTTCAATGATTATCCATGGTGATTGTTTTGGAAACCGGAAAAACTTATGAATGCACATTAAAGTAGATAAATAATTTAAATTTAATTTAGTTTCTAAACTTATTTTAATCTGCAATTGATGAACTCAATATTTTGACAGGACTGAATTAATATGTGAAGAGGAGGAGATGGGTAGTTAAATAATTTTTAATTTATGAAATTCTATTAAAAAATTATTAAATTATTTAATATTATGAAAAAGCCTTTATGGGCATAATATACTAATAATGAAATTATTAGAATAATAAATTATAATTTAAAATAAGGTTAATGCTAACCCCACTCTAATAATAAAATTATAATTTATAATAAGGTTAATGCTAGCAAAATTCTCTTTTAAAGGTAATTATAATTAGAATAAGATTAATAGTTAATACTTGGGACACATGTCTTTCCTTATGAAGAAAGTAAGTTTAAGTGAAGAAAGTAAGTTTAAAGCAAGTGGAACTAGAATTACTCTTTTAAGTTAAAACTAAAAAACCCCTTCAATTTATAGACTTTTTCTGTACACTTTGGTTAACTTCCATTGGAGTTATCTATTTTCCCAACACTTATTTTCTATTTCGGTCGAAGTTTACTAGGAAGTCCATTATTTTTAAAATACAAGTGCATTTCGTTTCGGACACCACGGAAGTCGACTCAATTCGGTCAACTTCAGCGGAATTGAGTCAATTTTTTACACCATGCTAATGTCCACAATAGTGAAGTCATTGTTTACAGTTTACACTGCCCTGCACATTGGACCTGTCCAAATCCATTACCTCACAGAGTCAAATTGTTGTACTCCTACCAACTTCTCTGGATTAGAGTCCTTATTACAAACAGACTAATTAATCGTATTCCTACCCCCCTTGTCCCTGGAGTAGCAACGAGTAGGAGAAATTGAAAGAGGAAGAGGCATACCTGACCTAGGGGGATCCAGACTGGATCCAAGTTCATCACACAGACACACACAGTGGCTGCAATTGGTCACGGTTGACTTCCTATTGAGTATTGAGCACAGGAAGTTGCAGTGTACTGCACCCATCTGCAGCTCTTTAATTATTCTGCTAGATCAATTAAGGCTTGAATTGGATCATCTCAGAACACTGAACACTGGCCAATGACTTGACTAGTTTCCTTAACTAAGGAAACTTTTAGACCTTGAAACTTCTCCATAAATTTCTGCTGCTTGCTAGATACATGCCCATCTCCTGATTGTTGATTCATTCTGCAAACTTTGAGGTCTCCTTAGGTTCACTGCCAACATCTAATGCCTTTTCTAAGGAAACAAAATCAATTCCAATGCACTGTTCCTGCTCCCCTCTTTTGCTACCACGACGACAGCTGATTTTGAAGACGCAGCCATGGCTACAGATGGATTTTTTGACAGCAATTTGCCCCAAAGATCAGAAATTCAGCGTCCTCTACATTTCCCACACATATCGAGGTGATCCTCCTGTTACAACCCTTCTCTACTGAGCTATCAATGAAGTGCATGCTTGAAGAATCTGGAGCAATGGAAGTGGGATCCAAGGCATGTGCTAACCTATCAAGTAAAGAAGATAATAGAACCACTGAAGTCCCCTGACGAGAAGAAGGTTCCCCCATATCAACTTTCCATCTAGCATTGGCACAGCCAAACCAAAGATCTCATAGGAAGACGATGGTGGACCGGGATTAGGATCTATAACTAAAGCTTACCTTTCTCCTGGTCCCTCGAAAAGGCCTTATTTATTTAATATCCTTGGTTCTTTTCTCAAGAGAGTTCCACAACAGATAAGGGCAATGGACCCAGTTTATCTGCCGTCTTCACCTGCTCATGACCTGAGCCCAAATTTGATGCATCAGGTGTCGAAAAGTGGAACTTTTTCCTGTTCATAGCATTATTGCCTTCTGCCACATCCTTGGGCCTCCGGTAGAGATTTGATATCCCTCCTTTTCTTGAAATTTTAAAACTTTTTCTGCAGCTGTCTCCCTCCTGAATCCATAAAATACAAATGTTTTCATAATGATTTCGGGTGGGGACAGCATCTGTCAGTCCGCATGAATCTGCAACGAACAGAGTAAAACTTGCCACGTCACCTATCATATTTCAGCTTTGTCTCCAACCTTGACTTTTTACTTGAACCAGAAATGGAACTGGCCGGAGATGCTACTGGAAAATCACCCCTACCCTATAGATGCGAGTCCATCTCCACCTTTAGAATTGCTGATTGTATCCCACCCTTATCTACTATCACGACAAGGCTTGGGTTTAAATGAATGGCTCTATCATTTATTAATCATATCATATTATCGTTTTGGGAATAGTACCTTAGGGAAGTGGTGGGTCCAGTCCATAGTTTGTAATTTGGCGTACAACAATAATTTGCCTCGGGAATTGTTTGTGTATAATTTGAAATAATTATTTAATAATTCGTTCAAAAATTCGACGAAAAAACCAGAGGACGTCAAAAATACGGTACATGAATAATTCGAATATAATTCGTGCTAAGATTTAAAATTTGTTCAAAAATTCGGCTAAACAAATAATATACATGTATAAGGTTACCTTTCACCTAGATGTAATTGAAATCAGTTCAATGCATCTGGTAGCAACTACAGATAGTTTTGACTCTTGAGTCCCTGACATGTATGTGCACTTGACGGAACAAAATTTTATCATGTACTAATAAGATCATAAGAAATAGGTAGTAGTAGAAACACACTAATAAATTTATGTACATAAAAACACGTGTAATAAGGTAACATCATTATAAGTATAAGTAGGTAGAGAATGAGAAGCATACATGGTAGATATAAAAGAACAGACGTTGGTTCTTCAGGAGCTGTTCTAAACCATTAGAACAGTAGCAGAACGCCCTACTACTATTAGATCGGATCATAGTCAATTGCGATTGAACTTGGGAGTTCAATTGCACCCATAGGTCATCACATATCTTTTTTAACCCCTATTAACTATGGTTAAGATTCACTAACTCTTGGGACAACACTATAACCTTAGTTTTTAGAAAAAAATATATAACTCTGGTTAAGAATTTTTAACTCTTAGGATTAATATTTTTTTAAAAACCAAGATCAAATTGTTGTACCTTAATTATTAGTGGATCTTAACCATAGTTAATAAGGATTAAAAGGAACACGTGTTGACTTCTCCCGAGTTCAATCACAATCGACTGTGATCCAATCATCCTTTATTTGGGAAAGAGGCAGAATCCAGATTATAAAAGAGAGAGAGGAGAGCAGTTCTGTGTGTGGGTTGTACAAAAGAGATAGAGAGAGAGAGAGAGGTTACGTGTGTGGGTTTTGCTTATTAAAAAATATATTTTTATAATGTTTTCACTCATTCGCGAATGATTCAGATCCAGTCAAAAAACCGCGAACATATCCGCATCTTTGAAAGACGGCCAAATTTAACGTTAAACGAATTAAACGTTTAATACGCGATTTAATTGCGACTTTACTAACTATGGTCCAGCTCTAGCTCCAGCTCAGCAATTAAATTTATTGAAGGGTCCCACCTTGGGGGTTTCTTTGAGTTTGACATGTGGTCTGATATTTGCTAAGGTGAGCAATCTTAGGACAGAGTTTATTATGTTGGGAGTATTCACTTCTACAGTACTCTGGATATCAATTCACTAACCTCTTTTGGTCTGCTCTTGATCCTGTTTTATTTCATCCACACATTTCTCATCTTGTGTATTAGAAGACGTACTTTGAGAACCTCACTTGTTGCAATTTAGATGTTCTCATTATCCATTCATCAATTTCGTAATTAATGAGATGAATCCTCTTTTTGTGCTTATTTTATATTTGCTTTAAGAATACCCTATTTTGGCTGAAGGGGATCCTTCTTTGCTGCAGATTCTAGGTTTACACAGCAAGAGCTTCCTGCTTGCAAGCCAATTCTAACGCCAGGATGGGTAAGCTTGAATTATATTTAGTTGAATATAGTTTTCAAAATTTTACAATCTAGGCATACAGTTGTGTGCTGGTCTTATTTTAATGGCCTCCAAAGTTTATCCTCTCATAATCTGTCTTTTTGTTTTTCAGGTCATTACAACATTCATATTTATTGGCATTATCTTCATCCCAATCGGCCTTGTTTCCTTGTTTGCATCAGAACGTGTAATATATACTCTAGCCCTTCTTAATCGCTCGCCTAGGTTGGCATCATGTGTTTGGAGCTTGGTGTTTCAACATAAAGCTAAGTGTTTGCTTGACATGTAGGTGGTGGAAATTGTGGACCGCTATGATAGAGATTGCGTTCCTGCAAATTATAGCAAGAATTTGCTTGCATACATACAAAGCAGTGAAACTAACAAGACCTGTACTAGGAGTATAATTGTGAGTCCAGTTCCATTCAGTTCTGACGTATTCTAAGATTTTGGGCCTCATTCCATCTTAACAATATTTCCTTTCACAAAAATGCATTAATACTATTTTTTCAGGTTCCAAAGCACATGAAAAATCCGGTGTATGTTTATTATCAGCTTGATAACTTCTACCAGAACCATCGTCGGTATGAAGACTTCACTTGAAAATCATTATTTTTTTCATTCATATGGAATATTAAGTGCAATTGTTTAGTTCTCTTCTTATTCATAAAATGGTTGATTTGTGGATGACTGGTGTTGAAAATTTACAATCTCCATAATATACATGTAAAATTCAGAAATGTATAGGCCTTGTTTGGTTCAGATAATTGCAGTTTCAATTGATTATACAATAAGCGCTGTTATGAGTAATCTTGTTAGCACTCTTTCGATACCAATGTTTTAAAACGTGAATGTGTGAGGTGAGGCGTTAGGACCTTAAGATGCGTGAGGCGTAAGCCTCACAAGAAAGCTTCATGCTTTCTTATTTTAACAAATAAATAAAATATAAGAAAGATTGCAAAAATGTTCAAAAAGTTAATGAAAAATTGTGTGTATATATATATATATATATCATTGTATTTGTGTACAGTGTTTGTGTTCGTGTAAGCGCACGCATACACATAGGAAATACTATATATTTTAGTTGAAACAAATAACAAGTAAAAAAACGACATTTAAGTCTCAATTGTGGGTAGAAACCTAATTTTAGTTAATGTATGAGATGTATGTGTTAGACATTATACCCAAAAAAGTCATTTAGATTGTAAGATTCTTATTAATTAGATTAATAGAGACTTCTTCTTTATCTATTGTGAATTTATTATGGGTAATTGACCATGATCATGAGATGATCTATACGATATGAGATATCGACAAAGGTCCATAGGATATATTGTAGGAAAGCTATGTGATGAGACTATCACAAGCAGATATAGCTTTCTAGTTCCTTATACCTTAATATAGTCACAGCTATGGGTGAAGCTGGGCACTTCACTTATATGGCTACCACAATGCTAAGATGTTCTCAATAGTTGAGATATAGTTTTATCTCAAACTATTGTAGTGGAGACTACACATCAACATATGGGTGCTTAAATGTACACTGACTGATTGCATGCAATGAGAGACCTCTTGCATAAACATACTATCAGATAGTTGGTCTCTCATTCACATTGAACAGTTTCAATGATCCTTAGCTTTGATGAGTTCATTTATAACTGAACAGTAATCTAATTGTTTTGATTCCACCAAAGTAATCTCTACCTAAGGGACTATAATACGGTGACAGTTGGATAGTCAGAAAGCTGTTCGAGTCATGATGAATTTCAAACAAGAAATCCATGCTCATTAAATTGAGAGATTATCCAAGTTCCGGGTAAAACAGTCGACTAAACTTAAATCCTACGTAGGTGATTTTTGAAATCAAATAAGTTTGAAATATATTTTTATTAAAATATATTATACTTTAATAAAGTTTTTATCAAAATGTTTTATATGAGAAATTGTTTCCCATGGCTTAATCAGAAGTCTTGGAAACCCGAATGATGTACAATAGGCTATGAGTTAGATAGTATATTAATCTTGAAGGCCCATTAGGGATAAAGTTATTGGAAGGATCAATTGAATTAAAAAGTTCATGTGGCGGGATCCTTAATGGTTAATGCTCTTACACTGGGATCCAATTGCAACATGGATATCCCATGTCATTTGTAATTCCAATGTCATTCCTATTTAAGGGTCAATGGGATAACATTGGGTAAGCCAGGGTTAGAATGTCCCAGAGCAATCTGTGGAAATGCTCACATAAGAAATACAAGCTCAATTAATAGATTAAATGTTTATCTATAAATTTAATTGATTAAATGTTAATCATTAATAAATAAATGGATTAAATGTTAATCTAAATAAAATGATGATAATAATAATGATTATTTAATTAACACAAAATAAGGGGAAATGAGTTTGATCCAAATCCATAAAACCCATGAAGTATGAACCTTAAAAGTGGGCCCAAGCCCATGGGATTAAATCCCTAGGGTGGGCGCCCATTTGGACTTTCTTAGTTGGATTATGATTTTGTTAGTTAAATAATTATTATATAATTAATCCTTATTTCATGGGATTAGATTCCAATCTTGGAAACCAAGAAACAAATGAGATAAGATTAGAAGTTTATCAAAACTTGGAGTTCAAGACTCCCTAGCTCACGCCCCTCTATAGCTCATGCCTCTCCTTATGGGGTTTCCTAATTTGATTAGGATTCCTAAAATCTAGGGAATTAGTTACACCCCTTTAATTAAGGACTCATTTTAGGAAAATGAAACTTAAATTAGAAAGTTAGTTATAACTAATGATAAGAGTTATCATTAATTAGTAACTCTTTTAAAAGGGATAACTTTTAATTGGAGAAGGATTAGAATTAGATTCTAATCTATATATACCCAACACCCCAAAACGTGTGGGATTTTTTATTGATCATTCTTTTCTCCTCCCCAAAACCATGAGCAATAGAGAGAATACTCTCTCTCAATTTTCGTGAACCCCCTAGGGTTTGTCCAAGTTTTGAAGCTTAGGGTTTTGAACCCTAAGGGTTTTGTGAGATAGAAAGTCTACTCCTTCAACAATCTTCTTCTCTTTGTTTCTTCAAGACCAAGTAAAGATTCAAAAGCTTCGCGGGGATAGTGAAGAACAATGATCAAGCTTTGAGTATTTCTTCGAGAAATCTCTACAAAGAGTTCTGACGGTTCGAGTTGATTTTTGCTTCACCGGTGAACATCATTCACCGAGGTAGTTCTCTAAACATGTAGTTAGTATTGTTTGCTTTCTATGGTGTAAAGATCTTTGGGATCCAGTTTTCCGGATAAATTTTTTATCTGGATTTTCTTCAGTATGTCATAGATATAAAGCGAGCTTCAAGGCATGAGGTGTGTGCCTCATTAGGTTTAAGCCTTATGGTTGAGTCTCAAGGCGTTTTCTTTAAGCCTCGTCCTGAGGCGAGCCTCGAGGCATAAGCCTCACACGCTTTTTAAAACACTGGTCAATACTTAATTATTTGATCATTTTAAAAAGGGAAATGGGAAACAGACCGCGCGGTTAGCTTCCAAGTTGACCGCACGATCTCATTGGTCCACCCCCTCATTTTTAATACCCACTAACTGTGGTTAAGATTCACTGACCCCTAGGGTTCATCCATCCAACCTTGTTTTTGAGAAAAAAAGTAAAAAAAAATATTAATCCTAATTTAGTTAAGTTTAATCATAGTTAAAAAAGGGTTAAAAGGGACACCTTAGGAATTTTGAAATTGGAGTATTTTAGTTATTTTGTAAAAAACCTAATATATTTTTAAATCTCTTCCTCAAGCTTAAGGAGTCTTTTAAGCCTCACAAGCTGCAAAATTGGTCACTTACAAGAATCTCTACATAATCATAAAGGTGGATAAACAGTTATGTTCCCTCTTAATCACCCTAGCAAGATTATAGAAACACATATTATTTACATAATCACTTATGAGTGATTGGTCAAACCAAAAGCTATTATTTCGTCATAATTCCAGCAAAAGTGATTAAACTAGTTCTGATAATCTGAACCAAACAGCTTTATAATTAGTTAATTATAGTAAGCCACATATATCATCTGGAAAATCCCATGGATTGGTATAAAGTGTCCGATAGAGAAGATCAAGAAGTTTAAAGTTCTAAATATCAAATTATTTCCTTTGTAGGTCAAATTTAAAGCAAACTAACAACATACAAACATGACCAAGATTGTTTATCACAAGCTCCTTTTGTGCATGGGTTTTCAAACCTAAACATTTATGTTGCAGACACGAGTGTTGGTGTCGGACATAGCGAACCCCAAAAATAAGATTCTGGGACATGAGATGATATTTTAATTTTGAAAATTAGTATACTTTAAATATTATATGAAAAATACGATAAGATTAAAAAATTGAACAAATATGAAAGCAAAATTATTGCAAACAATAATAAGTAATGTATTGCAAACTATTTTTCATCAAACAATATAGATAAGACATAAATTAAAAAAAAATGAACCAATGAACTAATAAAGTTATGAATAGATATTAAATTTAAATATTAATGCTAATCTCAGTTTCTTAATTTAGAAGAGGTTTTTGTGAGGCAAAATCAGCTTGTATACACCCCTATTCCTCTCTCACTTTCTCTCTCTCCCCCTTTCTTTTGTGTTATAGGAATTGATAGCTTCTCCTATTATTTCTTTTTTTTTCTTATGTTGAAAGTAAATGGACGTGGTTCTTTTCCAATCTTTCCTTATTTGTTTATCTTTTCTGATAATGAGAGTTAGAAAGAATTTGTTGAAATTTATACTAATTATGTGCAGTTGTATGCCTTTTGTATATATAATAAACACTAAAATGTTATGGTTATCAGCCTTGTCCGTGTCCATCTGTGTCCAAAATGCATAGATTTTTTTGATATGAGTCACAATAGCCATGTCCAACAATCCAGGGCGTGTTTGTATCCACACGTTTCAACACGGGACACGCCTTTTGTCATAAAGAATCTGGTAACATAGCTAAAAGTCTAGTTTAGTATTCCTATACAAATTATTGGTAAGGAGACTTTATTAGCCCTACTAACAAATTCAATGGCTATCAATATGTGTCTAAAAAATATGTCTCCATCAATACACATGTTCAACGTATTCTTTTTCTATTCAAACTCAACTGGACCTATTGACTTACCCAACTGGATTCCACTTTTCTCTAATTTCCAATTGAAATTTACTTTTTTTGAATAAAATCTGGATACTCTATTCCTATGTGTAGAGAACTCGGGAAATATTGGAATTCTAATTCTCCTCTGAATTAATAAAAGATACACAAATTTGCTTTTATCCAATAAATTTACTGCATCATGTTATCATACTCTGCTTTTATGCTTCTGGGAAATCTGAATTTCTCCTCCCCTGGCTTGTGAATTCTTGTTTCCAGATATGTTAAAAGCAGAAGTGACAAACAATTGCGGAGCAAGGCAAGCGAAACTGACACGGAATCCTGTAATCCCGAAGGCATCACTCCAAGTAATTCTCACATTGTTCCTTGTGGTCTCATTGCTTGGAGTTTGTTCAACGATACATATGGGTTTTCAGTGAAGAACAAGGTCTTAGATGTCAGCAAAAAGAATATAGCCTGGAAAAGTGACCAAGACCATAAATTTGGGTCTGATGTCTATCCTAAAAATTTCCAGAGTGGAGGTTTGATCGGGGGAGCCAAACTTAATGCCAGCATACCTGTAAATGCCATCTTTATTTTCATTTTACCATTCTTCTTTCTTTCTTTCTTCCTCTAACTCTCTTCTTTCCAGTTTCCTTCTATCTTTCTTCTCTGTTTCCTTTTCAACACCTTCTATTTGGTTCTTCATGCTGCATGTAACAGTTGAGTGAGCAAGAGGATCTTATTGTTTGGATGCGAACAGCGGCGCTGCCAACTTTCAGAAAGCTATATGGGAAGATAGATGTGGATCTTGAAGCTAATGAGAAGATAACAGTGGAAATACAGAACAACTATAACACCTATAGTTTTGGGGGCAAAAAGAAACTGGTTCTTTCAACCACAAGTTGGATTGGTGGTAAAAATGATTTCCTAGGCATAGCATATCTCACACTTGGAGGACTGTGCCTGTTCTTGGCAGTAAGCTTCATACTTGTCTACGTGATCAAGCCAAGGTGAGTGAATGGCTTAATTACTCTTACTATGCCAAAGTGATGCGAGTTTTCATTGATCTTGCCTGCAAATTTGAATTTACCAACTGTTGTAGCATTTAGAGAAAATTACAGAAGATGTCCTTGGGAATTGATTGAAAAGTAATGCAAAATATGTTACCTTTTCTTTTTCTCTTTCAAATAAAAATTCTACTAGTCCGAAAGTTCACCATTTTTAGTGTTCATTTTTAAAATAAATAAATAAATGACTTCCTTTAAAATCCACTCAAGGTTTCTCTGTTATGCTAACTTTCATGTTTGAGCCGTCTTTTATTTTTCAATTTTGTTTGGAGAACTCATAGTTTGGTAGTTTATAGCATAGTTTAAAAACTCGGCAAGTCACCCGAGTAACTCGGTTTTCAAATTTTTTTTGGAGAACTCTTAGTTTAGTAGTTTATAGCATAGTTCGAAAACTCAGCAAGTCACCCGAGTAACTCGGCCGAGTTACTCGACTTGACTGAATTTCGAGTCGAGTCGAGTCCCCTCAAAACTCGAAGGAGACACTATATGCCGAGTTACTCAGGTGACTCGGTCGAGTTGAGCTGAGTTTTTTGAATCGCCATACTAGGTTGAGTCACATAAGGTATTTTTATCATTTTTTAATCTTAAACTCGAACGTCACTCTATTTTTGTATCATATTTTTTGGGGTCTACAAAAACAATCTACTATGGGTTCTGTTAAACCTAGTTTTTAGGTTTGAGGCCGTAAAACCAGTGTACTTTGATTAAGTTTTAACTCATGTTTTTCAAGTTATTACATATATATTCTGAGTTGGACCGAGTCGAGTTTTTTTTCGAGTTTTCCGAGTTACTCGACCCGGCTAACTTTCGAGTCGAGTCGAGTTTTCGGGTTTTTGAACTCTGGTTTATATTAGATTGATCCTGCTGTATTACAGTTACGTCAAATGGGAGGAGCCATCCTTCATACTTGTCTATATTAGGGGTTGGACTGTCAAATGGGAGGAGAGCCATCCTCAAGGCAGACATTGATCTGTCAACATCTAATTTATAATCCTTTATTTGGACTGTTGGATGGGTATTTCTTGACTGACAAAGAGAATGACAGATGGGGGTGGTTTCCAGTGGGGTTGAGGGGGTTAGGTGAGGACCGCTACCAGTTGTTAATAAAAGTGGTTACAAACTGAGAAGGTGGGGGGGACATAAGACCTGACCATAAACCAAAACCTAGAGAGATTACAATCAAAGGTTGGAAATTCCAACAGATCATTTGTTTTTAACCAAGATAGATTGGTTTTTAGACTAAAAAGTCTAGATGTGATTTATCAAGTGTGGATTGTCTACAAACCATCTATCGGCCTGAAATGCAAACCTAATGTACGAGACAAATAAAGAGTACGCATCCCATTCTATCATGCCACATGTTTTTTTTGTTAGAAACGAACTTATCTTACTTTTACTGACATTGGCCTGTGAATGGATTTTGACTAGCTAATAGCTATGTATCTGGTTGAAGTATGGGGGTTAAGTTCTGTAATTAATTTGGCTCACATCTAGGAACCTGAGTTTTTTAACTACCTTCAAAGATCCAGCATTTCTTCATATGTGATCAGTTATATTGGTTTTTTAAATCATATTATAATATCATACTCCTGTGGTTGAACTGTTGTCTGAAGTAATTTGAAGTATGTATCTTAGGTGTAGATTATACCATTTTGAGGGTTGAGGTAGTAAATAAGTACTAGTGCTCTTTACATTTTGTTTTTATTACTAATATGTTAAAGGATTGAGATTGAGGTTTTTTTTCTGCAGGCCTCTAGGGGATCCATCCTTTCTGTCGTGGAACAGGAATCCAGCTGGACATTTGAATTAGGGATCTTGCAGCTCATATTTCACTTATTGGGCAGCTCCTTTTTCCACCATGCTACTCTCTCTCTCCTCATGGGCTTCTCACCATGAAGCAGCCTCACGAGGTTGAGGTGTTCAGTCACTTATCTTTAAGATTTCTAACTTGAGTGTATATAAAGCTTTACAGTTTATCCAATATCCTGAGTTCAAGCTACAGTGGTATTCCGTTCCTGTTAATGATATGGTAAATTTGAAACCAGATTGAGCTGTAAAACTTCACTTGCTTAGATTAGTGTTTTATTTTAGTTTATTATTTATTGTTGTTATTTTCATTCATATTGGTATGCTTTTGAATCTAGAGCAGAAAAACAAGTGGAACTTCAAAATGTCTTCCAGGTCCCATTACCGAGGATTTATTAGTGATCCTGAATTATTGCGTGAAAGTCTGTTGATTTTGTTGGAAATATTCCTTGAGATTTGTGTTTACAACATACTGATGATGATAATGTGGTTGCAGACTGTAGTTTGTTAACAGAAGTGGTCGTTGCCGTACTGCGGTTGTGTAATGCCCAACACAGGCTCTGTTCTTGCCCCTCATTGCTCTAGATATTACTTGGTAGGTTTAAATTTACCATATGCTTATTATGCCATTTTCTTTTCCTCCCAGAAGTGCCCTAATATATAAAGGAGAATGTTTCTTTCTGGCGCGCATTCTGCCCAGTGGAATGTGCACCTCCTGCTCGACATGTGTCCATTTTAACACCCATTAACTGTGGTTGAGGTTCACTCAATCCTAAAGTTCATACATCTACCCTTGGCTTTTAGGGAAAAAAAAAGTAATGCGACTTATTCGGGACTTTTGAAATTAATCGATTTGTTTAGAGTTTTTTTTTTGGCTTTTCTAATGTACTCTTATTTAAAGTTGTCTACTCCTGAATAGTTATTTTTGGCGTTTGGATAGACTTCCCCGGCAACTTCTACAACTTCTAAGTCTGGGGAAGTCAAAAGTTGGGACTTTTAATGTTTGGTTTGCCAATTTCATTTCAACTTTCCGAAAAAGTGGAAAGGCCATGGAAGTCCGAATATCGACTCCCTTGGGAAGCAGGATTTTGTTGCTTCCACGGGAAGGACTGTGGGAAGTCGATGGACGAAGAACTGAACGATCGTATAAAAGGCAAATTTTTTTTTGGGTTTTCTCGTGCTCTGCCCTTTTCTTCTTCTCGGCTCATGCTTTGCCCCGATCTCCTTCTCTGCTCCCACCGATCAACTCTACCGTTGATTCCCCGGTTCGATCAATCTGCTGTCACCAGTAAGCTCTCATTCCTTTAGGGGTTTTCTCCTTTCAAATTTTGATCTTTCATGGATTCTATCTTGATCTTTAATGGGGTTTTTACCTTTCTTTTTTACTTGATCTTTCATGGGTTCAACCCCTTTCTTTTTTACTTGGTTTTTGAATGCCTTTCTTCGGGGAAAATTGAGGTGAGCATACTCTCTGTAACATTCTCTCTCCTCCATGATCTTGGTTTTTATTCTGTTATTGCTTTAATGGGTTATTTTTGTATGTTTTTCTGGATTTGATTGGTTGTGTGTAACATCTACCGGTTCATCTTCTCTTTTATTTATTTATTTATATATCCTTTTGTTATTTATTTTGTTCCTATCATCTTGTGTTTAGTTACTTACCATGGAAGATTTTGAATGTGGATACTGATAAAAACTTTGAGATTTCTGTGTTTTTGGGTGTTCCGAGATGAGTGGAGAATTGGGTTTTGATTTAATCTGATGCATTGCATTTAACCTTCCGTAGTGAAGAAATGGGCCGGGCATTGGTTTTGGTTAATTGTAGTTGTCGGTGATACATTGCCAATAATTGATTTTTGCCAAAATATTGTTCAGCCATGAATCTTTTTTCTCACACATCTACCAAAGGAAAGAAAAAAAAAAAGAACGGATTTTTTCCTGAAATTTTGTCTTCTTGTTTTTCTTTGAAATACTGGTACCAGTAAATGGCATGGTTGTCCATATGGAGCATATATGAGGAAAAAAAACACTATTATTCAGTTGGTTCTACTAACAAGATCTCTTTGATTAAGAAAATTAAAATTTTAATGATCATAAGTTCACAAAAGAATGGATCCTGTGAGAGTTGGGTGCTCCTCCAACTCAAAGGACTAAGGAGTAAGGAATTGGGCATAAACTTATCTTTTCCTTTAACAGTAATGTAACTGTATGGCAGGCCCTTTTGGAGTGAGTGTGTGGATCTACCCTTATGGCACCCTAGCATTACCGTAGGACTGGCCGGGTGTGTATGTTTAGGAGGGTGTTAACTGATAATCTTTACCAAAAAAAAATGTAACCGTAGTTCCTGTATATTGTTAAATTTATGCAACCCATGTTTTGTTCTCACTACACAGGAAGAAAGGGTTATAAGCATTGAACCTGAGATATGCGATAGAGAGTTCTAGTCCAATGAAGCCCATAATTGTAGCTTGCTGATGATGCTATATAAAGAAGCTGGATTTTTCTTTCTTGTTTTCAAATTCTTATGATTCTAGCTAGGAGTGGTAAATCCTTAACCTGACCCTTCAACCAGCCCAAATCCCGCAGATTTTTTCTCCTATTTGTGTCACGTTTACGAGAGATACCGGGAGTAGAGAGGTTTGGCCTCATGGGAACGTTTTACTTGGAGATGTTTAAATCAGAGCCCAAGAGGAAGCTTTTCATGTTATTTGTGAAGTTTGGCTCAAATTCAGTAAATGGGTCTTGTTGGGAAGTTGGTATGGATCTTACCCGAATTCTTGATGACCCGGTATCGACATGAAGCGACTCGATTAATAGGCAATGGGTGGGGTTTCCCCGGCCAAAAGTTTGACCCGTATTTTTGACCCGTTTTGCTCTTTGTTGTAACCCTAGCTATATAAGAAGTTTTCTTTGAGGCTGCGATTAAGGGGTTTATTCTAGGGTTTCGAGAGGGTTTCGCAGAGCTTATACACACTGTATTCTCCCTTGTTTCTTAGTGGATTTTCTTGCAGTTTTCTCCCGTGTACGTAGGCAGCTTTCCAAACCACGTATATCTTGTTTCCATTGTGTGATTGCTTGTTTTCTCGTTATCTTGTTTCTCTAGATTTGTGATCAAATTGGTTATAACATTATTGGTAGACAACATTAAGGAAGCTTTTCATGTTATTGGTAGACGATGTCGAGGAAGCTTTTCATGTCATTGGTACACGACGTTGAAGCATGTATTCATTGGATTAGGATTACTCAGTTACTTGAAGTATGATGACCATTTTATATTGGCCCACTTGTTTTATAAATACTTTGTTCTATACTTTATTGATATTATGAATGTTTATAAATAGTTTATGAATGTTTATCATGAATAAAGGGTAGTAATTTGTATATTTCCTGCTAGTGCATGCACATGAGGAAAACATTTTTTTTTATCCCTCTCTTTACCCATGGGCATCACAAATTCTACAAATATATGAAAATAATCATATATTAATTTGATACTACATATAAAATTTTCAGAAATTACTTTTTATAAGTGCAAACCAAACGCAAATGTGACTTGTAAGTTTTTAAAAGTCACTTTTTAGATGTGTAAACCAAACACTATTTTATCCACCAAATGACTTTGTCATGTCTTCTGTAGGAATTCCTTTCTATGAAGTAACTCCCGAGGAAGCATTTTTCCTCTCTAGGAAGTCTATCCAAGTTTCAAGTTTAGAAGAACTAACTAACAGATGAAGCCCCTCAAAGCCCCTGCTAGGGTGGGCTTTATAACTTGCTCGAGAGCTCAGAATAGAAAATCTTCTACTCCATGGTACTTTTTTCAAGTGTAATGGTGCCCTAGTAGGGCGACCCAACCAAACCAAAATGTGGCTTGGGCTGTAGCATTTTTGTTTTCTCTAGCCTACTCAAGAATATTTGTATTTATTCAAGTAAATGATACATAAATTTATAATCATCACAAAACTCTGAATTTGTTCTTTCATGATCCTTATGGAGTTTTGTCATAATCATTGATCTTTAGAATAATCTCTAATATTTTAAGAAAACTAAGCGGATATTGGAATCGATTTAATCCACTATAACCGCTTATGCCGGGATTATAAGCAACTATGAAACCACCAGTGATGCAAATAACTAGTGTTTCCATAATCTCGCCTGTAGTGACTATGGGAGAGCATAGAACTGCTTAAGCACTTAAGATTATGTAAGGATTATTGTAAGCACGAAATTTTGCACGCGCCTAGGAGATGATTAGTAGTATTGTTTTTGTGGACTTCTTCTATATATATATTACAACAAACAGCATAAACCAGGTAGCAGAGTACTTCACTAATTACCAAAAAAGAAAAAGAAAGGCGCACGCATGAAATCTTATTCAATCAAATATAATAGAGGGTCGAGTTCTTAAGCTCCTTGGTCACATTGAAGAAATTGAGCACACGGAACCATTGATCCCACCTCTTAACCCTGTGAACTGCCACAGTTTCTGCTATAAGCTCGTGCGAGCACCTCCCGTTAGTCCCCGGATAGTCGTACATTGCCGGCTTATTCGAAAACCGGTTCTTTGCCTTCTTCCCTGCCTTCAACCATTTCCCCACCATTTTATCCTCAGGACCGTATATGTCATTTTCTGGAATACTGGATTCACCAATCCATTCCACGAGGTCCCAGGATAGCAGAAACCCCATTCCAGACATGTACTCAACGAACGGATTCTGGCTAGCACAAGGGATGACAAAGCCGTAATACAAATCCAACCTCGGCAACGGCCTGAGTGATGAAGCCAATGGCGCTAGCCTTAAGAAGACATCATCGTCGGCCTTCATGACATAGTCATAACGGCGTGGGAGGATTTGTGGGAGTGAAGAGAAGTAGGTGTAAGTCTTGCCATAGTTCATGTTCTCGATGCAGTCGAGGATGATAATGTCGTCGAAACGCATTATTTCAAGAGCTATAAACACCCGTTGCTCCGCCTTCGTGAGGTTACATAAAACAAACTTTACATCAATATCAGCTATGGGAGAAGATTGGATGCCATAGATGAGGCGGAGGAAGTGGCGGCGATCGTAGGCATCAGGGCGGGTCAGAATTCCGACCAAGAGGCTGAATTGGGCCTTGAGGTGAGGCGATTGGTCGATCGCGATCGGGCTGTTGGACGGCAATATGAGGGGAGACTTCATTTGGAGGTTGAAGAAGAAGAATAAGAAGAGGAAGATAGCAAGAGAGGGCAAGGCAGCTAGAATTTGCCACCTCCAATGCATTATTTTATATTTCTCCGAGGGTCCTGAAATGGGTTTGGGTAGCTTAGGCCAACCATAGAGCTAATATTATGGGAGTTTCATGCAGGGCTCGTTGCACCCTGTCCTTGGTTTTGGGTTGACGAACCTTTCTCAGTACTTTGTAGTAACCGTTGCTCATGCTTTCTCCATGTAAAAAAGGGCTTTGAAGATGGTCCTCGTGTTACATCTAGAGGGAAGCTGCTAAATTGGCGTGTGAGGCGTCTGTCTTGGATTTTAGCTTGCCAAATGTAGCTGCATTGGCTGCGTGTGTGTGAGAGAGAGAGAGAGAGGTCCTCTAACGGTAGAAATTAAACAGCCATCCCAGTTTACATGGAGGAGATGGTTATGGTCATTTTCTTTCCTTTTTTTGTTTGTTTTCCTTATTGATGCATTAGCCTCTCGTTTTCTTCTTTACCAAACAAGGAAGAGGGTGTCTCTTTATTATATGAGTATTAATATGAGCCAGAGGTGTCCACTTCATCACGTTGGTGCAATAATGGGTTTGGCTGGGGATGATGGCAGCTTCTGGTGAAGATGTTTACAACGGCTTAAGGTGGTGGCTTTGGGCGGCGATAATAATGGAAAAGAGAAGGATGATAATATCAGAGCTTCAGGTGGCGATTTTTAGATGGGATATGAGACTGCACCAACAACAGTGAGGGAGGAGCTTAGACTACAGCGAGGACGGCGAGAAACAGATTTTTTTGGTGAAGATTTGTGAGGATTTCTTCCTTATTCTACTCTGTGTCTTCTGATCGATCATTTGAATAGATAGTTTGAGTATTTCAGATGGTAGAAATGAGAAAAAGAAGTTCCGAGGGGAAGAACAGATAATATATTATCGAATTGTATCTATACACAATTGCAGTAATTTGTAGGCATCTTCCTACTCAAACTATGGAATGAAGAAGAAAATGTGTAATACACAATCACTCTGATAGAGGAAGTAAAAGGGAAAGGGTAGTCTCTATTAGGCAAGATTCGTGAGATACAAAAATAAACAGAATAAAGTCAAGAAAACACACACAAGAATACCAGATTTACATGGTTCCCTCAAGTTGAGGTACGTCCACAGAGTCGTTGAGATATTCACTATGAAAACCAGAGCAAGAGAATTACAGAGCTGCGATCTAATAATAGTAGCCACCCACCCTGATGCTTAATAGAATTAGGACTACATAACAAAGTGCGAAAGTATTAGAATATCCCTACCCCCAAACCCCCACTTATGGGCACGGGAGATCCGCCCCTTACAACCCCCCTCCAACTTACCGTGAAGTTGGATCCACGAAACATGAGGTAGGATGTTCAATCCTAGAATGATTACAATATATGATCCATACGATTCTCATGCCAACACTCCTATCAATCTAATGATCACCTTCGAACTGGGTGATCTAATTCTTTTGTTTGGGACATAATATAAAAAAGGCGGAATTGTAATTGTCAATTCAATACGGAATTGAAATAGGGATTTCAGAAGCTAAATGAGCAGAATTCAATTCCTTTGTAAAATGGTCTCAATTGACAAGCTCGATCCAAATCTTCCCATCACCGTCCCCATCCTTATTTCTCAATGCTCTCTGTCACAATCTCTTTCCCTCACGTTCCCCTCATCCTCATCCCTATCTCTCCTTGCTTCTAAGAAATCAGCGTTAGTAACTCCGTCATTATGAGGTTGTATCAAGTCTGACAAACAAGAGTTGCTTGATATATTCCTTCAACTTAGTCAAATGGGCTAGCCACTACATCTTCGTAAAACTCAAAACCTTGTATCGACTTTGTAGATTATACTGAATTGCTGCCATCTATATACACTCCGTTGGAAGTTCGAACTAGCATCTTCTCGAACTCTTGCGTGATCTCTCCTGCGGCATGATTGAGGCCATTGGATATCTAATTAGGAGTCCTTCTAGGCTCTTGAGATATCTCACTTCGATCTAGTTTCGTGCCATTGTTCAACGGTTTGGGAATGTCGAGCCCCACATGCTTCATCTTCTGTGGAAAGGAAGATCGTTTGACCAGATTGGAAGGTGGAAATATTTTCTTTGGCTTATCAAGAAGTCCATCTTCTATAACTTGTTTTATAGTATCAGAGGTGAAATTCCATCATATGTGCCTTTAGTCTTTGGTGAGGGCTCAAATGCTGGAAACTCTAATAGAGAAGACATTTAACTCTAAGATTTTAGAGTTAAAAAAAAATAGAAAATAGCAGCCATTATCATACCTGATGCTTCAAAGTATGTGATCCCTAGATCTGTTCCACAAAATCACAGTAGGGTGTACTTCCAAGGACGAGGGCAATTGTTTACAATGATGACCAACTTCCTATTGGAGCTCATTAGAGATTTGAGAAAGGTCTTGCACCCTAGGGTGTACCTCCGCTCTTCATAACGAGCTTATGGGCCATCTTACTTAGCCTTTCTCGTGGCCACCATGGCTGGATCAGGACTACTGTTCTTTATATTTTTAGTTTATCAATGTTTACCATCCAAAAAAAACGTTTATCAATGTTTTGTTCATTAACTCAACTTATTTCAAGAAACAAGGCTAGTGCCTTTTGATTGGGGCCTTTCAAGTGGAGTGTAAATCCTCTAGTCTCCGCCTAATACCGGAACTTGGTATTAAGGTGATGTGTTCGCCTTTTAAATGGCCACGTTTCTCTCCATTTAACTTCTTCTCTCCATTTAACTTCTTTTAACAGTGGTTAAGTTTCACCTATCCTTAGGGTTAAGCCATTTAACCTTGGTTTTTTAATAATAATAAAAAAATTTAACCCCTTTTAATTGTGGTTAAGATTCATTAACTCAAGGGTTGAAAAAATATATTTTTTTCCCCTAAAAACCAATATTAAATGACTTAACCTTAAAGGTTGGTAAAACTTAACCATAGTTAAAGGATGTTTAAAATTGAGAGACCGATTGAGTTAGTGAATCTTAACCACAATTATCCACACAGTGAGATTGAAAATTCTGCAATTCAATTCCTTGTATTCATTAGTGCATCCAAATGATAGAATTATAAATTCTATGGAATTCAATTCAATAGTTTTTAATACCATGGAATTTAATTCTTTGGATCAATTCCAATTCCACAAATCCAAACGCACCCCAAATGTGATTGTCTTTTTTGTTCTTTATAACAGAATTTGGCTGATTGTTTCCAAATGAATTTTAAGGCCAAAACCGTTTCAAAAAATTTCAAATGTTCCATTTTTAGAATCAGGTTCTCACAAGGAACTATGCCAAACACCCCCTAACCCCCTAACCCATTGCTATGCCAAAAAAAATCCTTCTTTTTTATTGATTACTAAAGCATTGCGTATACATCAAAACGATAACAAATTACTGCATAGGAGACTTGCTTATGTAGAAACAAAAATGCTCAACTTCCATGCGTATCTGGCCCCTATAGTCTCAGGTCTCTAGTGCATGTATAAAGTGCTAGGTACTTTCCTTGGGTGTAGACGTGTAGTGCTCACAGGAAGAATAATGATGCAGCGAGCCTATTGTGTTAGAGTTCTACACGCATAGGACTCCTTGTACACCTCTTTGTAATTATCTCTATCTGTAAACATTATCTCTCATTCAGATCAATCTTATCTGTAACAGAGATTTATTATAAATAGAAACCAGTATACCCATAACTGAGGATTCGATCCAAATACAAAAGTCAATATGGTATGAGAGCCATCTTCTCCATCAATGGCGTCTTCTGCCAAGTACAGACCAGCCTTCAACACCACCAAAATCCGCCAGTCCACCCTCTCCCTCCCTCCCTCAACATACCTGATATCAATCACCTGGTTTCCATCAAACTAGATGGATCCAACTTCCTGCTTTGGAGCAGCCAATTAGTTCTTATTCTCATATCCCAAGATTTATATGGTTATGTTGATGGTACCATCTCCCCACCTCCTTCTCTCCTCGTTGATCAGCTTAACCCAGCTTTTCATCAATGGAGGTGCACTGATCAGTTCATCTTAAGTTGCATCAATGCAACACTTACACCTAGGGTGTTTGTTGATGCATACAATTGGTTTATCTTCATCCCATTTGGGGTGGACAACCCTTGGGCCCACTTTTGCGCAAACCTCTCGTGCTCAGTTGATGCACCTTCGTGGTGAACTGCAGGCTATCAAGAAAGGTTCAACCACCATCTCTGATTTTTTTATTAAAGATCAAAGGTCTTGCTGATGCACTTGCGGCTATTCAAAAGCCTGTCTCTTAAGAGGATCTGGTCCTCTATACTCTCAATGGTCTCACCTCAGATTATGAGGCATTCATCGCATTGAGCCCATTGCCTTCGAAGACCTATGAGCACGCCTTCTCCAACATGAGTAGCGTCTACTCCTTCATCCTCCTGTTTCTGGCACAGATGCTCAGGCCACTGCCCTTTCTACGAGCAGGCAGCCTCTCATGGTTCTCGATTTCAAGGCCGTGGCAACCGATTTTCTAGACAGTCCTATCATATCCCCCTAACGGAGGGCGACTGGCCATGGGCATTTTCCTTATAACGCACAACCACCCAACCCTTCTCGCCCACCTCCACCAAGAGGCCACTCCGTATGTCAAATCTGTGACCAACTACGCTTTTCAGGATGATTTCGTGCCTCAGTCGTTTGCTGCCATGACTATTCAGGAACCCTTCGATACCAACTGGTATCCCGATACCGGCGCTACAAATCATATGACTCATGATCCCTCCATTCTTCACCAGTCTACCGAATATCATGGGCACGATTCTGTCCAAGTTGGTAACGGATCTACTGCTGCTATTTCTCACATTGGTAACACTTCTATTCTTGATACTGCTTCCTCTTCCCGATCTTTCTGCAACGTTTTGTTAGTACATCAAATCCGCAAGAATCTACTATCTGTTGCTCACTTCACAAGGGAAAATAATTGCATGTTCATCTTTTATCCTTGGGGTTTTCATGTCAAGGATCTCAAAATAGGGAAGTTATTGATCGAAGGTCCGGTTGATGGAGGGTTATATCCCATTCGTAGGAGGAGTTTCAACCTGCACGTAGCATTATTCAGCAATAAAGTTTTAGCTTCTATCTGGCACAAGCGGCTTGGTCACCCGTCTACAGCCGTCACCACCAAGTTATTTTCAAATAATTGTCTTTCATTTGTTTCTCCTTATTCAGCAACATTTTTTTGCTCTGATTTTAAAACTGCAAAGAACTCTGATTTTAAAACTCTCTGATTTTAAAACTGCAAAGAGTGCAAGACTTCCTTTTAATAAAGCTTTACATGATTCTCCATTCCTGTTATATCTTATAAATAGTGATGTTTGGGGGTCCGTCATTAGTACCGAGTCATTCTGGATTTCGATACTACATCACATTTATAGATGATTTTAGTCGCTTTACTTGGATTTATCCTAGGCAAAAGAAATCGGAGAGTCTGGACTGCTTTATGAAGTTATGACATTTATCTAAAAACCTCTTTGGTACTAAAGTGCGGTTTTTACAAAGTGATGGTGTGGGCAAATACACGAGCTCTGCTTTTGCTACATATGCTCAAAATCATGGAATAACTCATTGCTTCTCCTGCCCTCACATGCCTGAACAGAATCGCTTAGCTGAGCGGAAGCATAGACATATCATTGAGACAACAAATGAACTCTTAATTCAGGCTGATTTACTGAAATCTTATTGGTTAGATGCTCTCACCACATCGGTTTTCCTAATTAATCGGCTACCATCACCTGTTCTTCATTATCAATCGCCATTTGAAGCACTTCATGGGCAGCAACCTCATTACACATTTCTTAGAGCATTTGGTTGTGCTTGCTATTCATTTTTCGGGCCTTATCAAAGCGACAAACCAAGTCCAAAATCCATCAAGTGTGTTCATTGGCTATAGCAGTTCCCATAAAGGCTACTGTTGCTTGATCCTCTTTCTAGAAGGTTTTGTATTTCTCGGCATATAATTTTTTATGAAAACTCATTCCCTTTTTCTTTGTTATGCAGGCCCAACATCGTTGCTTCTCCCTCCACCTCAGTCTTACTTCCGGGTTTCTCACCTACGGCCCCCACTCCTAGACTTTCTCCTCTGCCGGTTGCTCCATCCCTCATTCCGCACCAAGTGTCTTCTTTTGGTGCAGGCATGTCTACTCCCCCTGTTGTGCAATCTCCTTTGGCCATTCCTAATGACAGTCCCTTTATTCCTCAATCCCCAAATTCCATTGTTTCCACCATTGCCCCTGAACTTCTTTGGTCCTTGACTTAAACATCTCTCCTTTGGCTCTTACGACCACAGTGCCCCTAGTCTCCACCAATCATCCCATTCCTCTAGCCCTATCTACCACCACGTCTTCTATTCTGCAAACACCAACTTGTTTTACGTAGGTCATTAAAGACAAAAATTGGAAGACAGCTATGGTGGAAGAATTCAACTCCCTCGTTCGTAACAAGACTTGGTCGTTGGTTCCCCCTCAACCGAACATGAATATTGTCGGATGCAAGTGGGTTTTTCACATTAAACAACATGCGTATGGTAGAATTGAATGCTTCAAAGCTTACCTTGTAGCCAAAGGGTACTCTCAACAGGAAGGCATTGATTATGCTAAAACATTCAGCTCCATTGTCAAACCAGCGACTATTTGCCTAGTCCTTTCTCTTGCCATCACTCTTCGTTGGGTGATTCGCCAACTTGATGTCAAGAACGCCTTCCTCAATGGAAATTTAATCTGAGGAAGTCTATATGTCTCAACCCCCTGGCTTCATTGATAAGGATCATTCCCATCTTGTTTTTGCGCCTACACAAGGCACTATATGGGCTCAAATAGGCCCCGCGTTTTTGGTTCCACAAGTTCAGTACCTACATTCAAGAATTTGGTTTTGTCTGCAGCAAGGTTGACTACTCTATGTTTCTGTTCAAATCGTCCACCGGCGTTATGATTTTGTTGCTTTATGTCGATGACATTAGCAGCAGTCCTAAATTGATTAATGACTTCATCTCTCGTCTGGGTCGCATGTTTGAGATGACAGATTTGGGCACCCTGCATTTTTTTCTTGGCATTGAAGCTTGCTTCAAAGATGAGTCTCTATCTTTAACACAAACGAAGTACATACTCTCTCTCTCTCTCTCCAAGATAAATTTGGAATGATGGGTGACAAACCTTGCGATTCTCCTGTTGCAACTGGTTCTAAATTATCTACTCAGCAAGGGAAGCTATGGAGGATCCCTCTATCTATCGCCAACTTGTTGGTGCCCTGCAATATCTCGCCATTAGAAGACCGGACATTTCCTATGCTGTTCACCAAGTATCTTTAATTATGCACCATCCAACAGTCATCCACTGCATTGCCGCCAAGCGTATATTACAGTACATTAAAGGTACGCTTAGTCAAGGGCTTCAAATTCATCCGACTCCTTCATTTCAAATTTCAGCATATTCTGATGCTGACTGGGCTGGTAATCCGGATGATCGGAGATCTACAAGCGGTTACTGTATTTACCTTGGTTCAAATTTAATCTCATGGGCAACAAAGGAACAACCTACAGTTTTGAGATCATCTGCGGAGGCTGAGTATCGTGTTTTAGCAGTCACAATAGCAGAAATCTTATGGATTCAGTTCTTACTATGGGACCTTGGTCTATTTATCTCCACTCCTTCTCTTCTTTATTGTGACAACATCAGTGCAACTTATATGGCTACAAATCCAATTTTTCATGCACGTAGCAAGCATATAGAGACCGACTATCATTTTATTAGAGAAAGGGTGGTGATGGGAGATATTTGCATTTTGTTCGTTTCAACTAAAGATCAAATCGTTGACGTTTTCACCAATGGTCTTCTGAAAAAGCAAGTTCAGTTTTTGCAACATAAACTCATGTGTTACCCACCATGAGTTTGAGGGGGCATGTTAGAGTTCTACACTCATAGGACTCCTTCTTGTACACCTCTTTGTAATTATCTCTATCTGTAAACATTATTTCTCATTGAGATCAATCTTATCTGTAACAAAGATTTATTATAAATGAAAACCAGTATACCCACAATTGGGTCACTGAGGAATTGATCCAAATACTGTAGAACCCTGGATCTAACTTTCATAGCCTGTGAATAGTACTGTGAATAGTGACCATGTAATGAAATTTTTCGAATTCAGAGATAAAAAGTCCTTGTAATGGTTGTTTATAGGTTAACTAAGCTTATGTAACTTTATGGGATTTTATTCATATGTTTAGAATGGCTTTTCGGGCAATAGAAAATTTTACGACGAACCGGATTTATCGGGTTTTGCCTAAAACTAGAAAATCTGATTTTAAGTTATAAGGAATTGGATTTTCTAAGTATTTTATTGGATTCAAATGGGGGGTACTTCCTTAATTTAATTTAAAATGAAATGAAAGGTTAAAAACATTAATTTAAATGTTTTAAAGTAAAATAAGTATAAGAGTGTCGCGACCCAAAATACCCCCTAGGAGTTAAGGGTACCTTGACTCGTGACCGCTGTATCATACCTCCAGTATGATACATAAGGCACACGTGGAAACCTGTCAGAGTACCTGAATATACATAGCGGAAACGAAATACAATGCACAACGGAAAATAAAATACTAAACATAGCGGAAGCAAAATGAATACTCCTATAACTTGGCTCAAGTAAGAACCAACAAGTATACATGTGTGAGAAACCCAAAGTGGAGTGGACAAACCCCACACTCACATAACAAAATGACACAAGTTCTAAGTCGGTCGATCAACAGAAATCGAAGTCACGACTCCTATCTAGAGCACCATCGTCATGATAGTGATCCATGGAATGCTCCGGGTCACGGTACTCTTCCTCGACCCAAGGTTCGTCGCCACACAAATCGAATGGAACCCGAGCACCTGCCGATCATAACAATATCGACTGAGCATGGAATACTCAGTGTATACAAACTAATAACAATAAAGCGGTTAGGCATGGAGCATACAAGACATGGAGAATGAAATCCGTAAATTCCTTAAAGCATGGAAACCGTGAAAACGTATGTGAGACAATAAAACTGTAACCGTGTGAGTCAATCGATAATCATAACCTTATGAGTTCTTGTGAGTTCATGGAGTTACTTAGAGTCATTATGATCCGTAGAGACATAGAGCATAGAGAAACAACCTTAGAGCATTTCCATAGAGCATAACCTTAGCGATCTTAGAGCATTTCATTGTGATCCGTGGAGCTTGTGAGACGATCTTAGAGCATTATCATAGAGTTTCCTTGTGAGCATGGTATGATCCTTAGAGCTTGTGAAACGATCTTAGAGAAATCATAGAGTTACTTAGAATCATTCATTATTCGTCTTTTCGTGAAAAACCTTTGTTTGTACTTGGAGAAATCCATGGAAACCATCGGTTCATGCGAGACATGCGAGCATATGCACTTAATAAGAGAAATCATCACATTTAAGCATAGAATCCCTTAGAGGTATTTTATCAAACACTTAGAGTGCATCATAATAGTAACCTTCATCCAAGTATATAATCACACATTTTCATACATAAAATCAATACATAAGATAGGGCATAGATAAGAAGAATCATAATTAGTAACTAGTAGGATTGCAAGATTGTAGTAGAGTGTATCTACCCTGGGGAAATCAATGAGTTTGACTCCCAATGGCTGGAACAAGCAATAACCTTGTGTTCTTGGTTGAGAATCACCAAGGGAAGTGGAAGAACCTTGATCTTCCACAAGCTTGATCAACAAGGAGTTCCTCTCCTTCTTCTCTCTCTCAAAATCTCCTAAGATAGGGCACAGAGGGTTTCTGAAACCCTAAGGCACGAATTCAGCCTATTTATAGGCAAAGGGTGATGGCCAAAGTCTTAAACACCCTTAATGAAGAAAAACTGCGTCTGACCGATCGATCGGTGGTATGGACCGAGCGATCGGTGGCTTCCGGTCGATCGGTGTTATGACCGAGAGATTGGTAAAAAACAAGCTCTCTGGAATTTTTCCTCATACAAAAAAGTTAACCGTACGACAGCTATCGAGCGATCGGTGGTTGACGGTGGTTGACCGATCGATCGCAGGTAATGACCGAGCGATCGGTGCTCTGCTATGTCCGGACTGTTTTGACTATATCTTTTGACTCGCTCGTCGGATTTCGACGATTCAACTTGCGTTGGATCCGTCTTTCGAAAACGAACATTTCTGACATTTCGGAATTTCCGATTTCTCCCTTATTTATTAATTAGACTACAAAAACGGCCAATTAGCTACGAAGGTGCTATTTATTAAGGATGAAAAAGTCCGGGGTGCTACATTCTCCCCCCCTTACAAAAATTTCGTCCTCGAAATTTGGACGATACATACATGCGTAAAACTATAACAAAATACAAGGGAAATGCCAAGGCCTTAAACAAATAAATGGGGGTACGTTTCTCGTACTTCGGCTTCTCGCTCCCATGTAGCCTCTTCCTTGGAATGATGCTGCCACTTCACTAGGACTAAAGGGATAGTCTTGGTTCGCAACACTTGATCTCGACGATCCAGAATCTGAACTGGTTGGTCAACCAACGTAAGATCCTCTCGAATCTCAACAGGATCAAGAGCGATGACGTGAGACGGATCCGAAATGTATTTTCTAAGCATAGAGACGTGAAATACATTATGGACCGCTGCCATGTGAGGCGGTAGTGCTACCCTGTAAGCAACCTCACCAACCCTTGTGACGATCTCAAATGGTCCCACGTACCTAGGACTGAGCTTTCCCTTCTTCCCGAATCGCATGATTCCCCGACTCGGCGAAATCTTCACAAAGACCCGATCCCCAACTCGGAACTCTAAATCTCTGCGGCGTATATTTGCATAGCTCTTCTGCCTATCCTGAGCACTTTTCAATCGCTCCCGGATAATTTTGACCCTTTCTGCGGTCCACTCTATCAACTCGGGACCAAGAATTTTCCTCTCACCAACTTCATCCCAGTATAGCGGTGATCGACAACTCCGACCATACAGAGCTTCAAAAGGTGCCATTTGGATGCTTGCCTGATAGCTATTGTTATAGGCAAACTCAACCAACGGCAACTGTTCCTCCCAACTACCCTGAAAATCCAGCATACAAGCTCGGAGCATATCCTCCACTACTTGATTCACCCTCTCCGTTTGTCCATCGGTCTGAGGATGGAAGGCGGTACTGAATTCTAAACGAGAACCCATAGCATCCTGGAAAGTTTTCCAAAACCTGGAAGTAAACCGAGGATCTCGATCAGACACGATAGAAACTGGCACACCGTGCAGTCGAACCACCTCCTTAACATACAGGGCTACCAACTGATTTGCATTGAAAGTAGTTCGGTACGGAATAAAATGTGCAGACTTAGTCAACCTGTCCACAATCACCCAAATAGCATCGGAGCCCTTCGCCGTTCGCGGCAAACCCACAATGAAATCCATCGAGATGTTCTCCCATTTCCACTCCGGAATAGGAAGGGACTGCAAAAGACCTGCCGGCCTTTGATGTTCGGCTTTTACCTGCTGGCAAATCAAACATCTGGCGACGTACTCAGCGACTTCCCTCTTCATGTTTCTCCACCAGTAGTGCTTCTTGAGATTCTGGTACATCTTAAAACCTCCCGGATGTACCGTGTACTTTGATCGGTGAGCTTCATTCAAAATTTCATCCCTCAAAACTGTGTCGGCGGGGACACACAACCTGCCTTTAAATGTGATAGTACCATCATCATTTAAAGCGAACTCCTGATTGCCGTTACTCACCGACTTGTCTCGGTAAGCAAGCAACTCAACATCTGAATTCTGTAACTCCTTGATCTGGCTCAAGATCTGTGGCCTAACCACCACATTGGACATTATTGGCCCATACGTGACATGCCTGAGAGTAGTGTCCAAATGACACATATCATGTAATAACTTCCACTCTTGCACTCTCAATTGAGCCATAACTCCGTAAGGTTTTCTGCTAAGAGCATCGGCCACCACGTTAGCCTTACCCGGGTGGTACTGGATGGAACAGTCGTAGTCCTTCATGAACTCCATCCAACGACGCTGCCTCATATTCAACTCCTTCTGGAGGAAAAGATACTTCAAACTCTTGTGGTCTGTGAACACCACGAATTCTTCTCCGTAGAGGTAGTGACGCCAAAGTTTCAGTGCAAAGATGACTGCAGCGAGCTCTAAGTCATGTGTGGGGTAATTCTGCTCATGCTCCTTCAGCTGACGGGAAGCATAGGCGACCACCTTTTTATGCTGCATCAAAACACATCCAAGTCCCACTAGTGAAGCATCACTATAGACTTCGAAACCACCGCTCCCAGATGGAACTGTAAGAACAGGAGCCGAAGTAAGCTTCTTTTTCAACTCCAAGAAACTAGCCTCGCACTTATCACTCCAAGTGAAACTCGTGTTCTTCCGTGTGAGATAGGTAAGCGGAGCTGCTAAACTTGAAAATCCTTCCACAAACCTTCTGTAATATCCTGCCCCCGAGGAAACTACGAATCTCGGTGACACTCTTCGGCCTTCCCCAATTCATCACCGCTTCAATCTTTGCAGGATCAACTGAAATACCTTCAGCAGATACCACGTGTCCAAGAAAAGACACCTTGTTCAGCCAGAACTCACACTTGCTCAACTTAGCATACAGACTATGCTCTCGAAGTGTCTGCAATACCAGACGGAGATCTCTCGTGTGATCCTCCTGTGACTGTGAATACACAAGGATATCATCTACGAACACGATCACACATTGATCGAGAGACGATCTGAACACCCGATTCATCAAATCCATGAATGCTGCCGGTGCGTTAGTCAGTCCAAAAGACATGACCAAAAACTCGTAATGACCGTATCGAGTTCGGAATGCCGTCTTCGGAATGTCCTCTTTCTTGATCTTCAACTGATGATAACCAGATCGAAGGTCAATCTTGGAGAAAAACTGCGCACCCTTCAATTGGTCAAACAAGTCGTCTATCCGAGGCAATGGATAACGATTCTTGATCGTGACCTTGTTCAATTGCCTGTAATCAATGCACATGCGCATTGATCCATCTTTCTTCTTCACGAAGAGAACCGGAGCTCCCCAAGGTGAAACACTTGGCCGGATAAAACCAAGGCCTTGCAATTCTTCTAACTGCTCTTTTAACTCCTTAAGCTCAATAGGGGCCATCCTATACGGAGCTCTTGAAATCGGAACTGTGCCTGGAGCTAGCTCAATCGCAAACTCGATTGTACGATCGGGAGGCAATCCCGGCAAGGTTTCCGGAAAAACATCCATATACTCACATACCACTGGAATGGGTGTGGAGTCTCGCACTTCTACACCCTCGAGACTAAGAGCTGCAAAGCGGGCAATGTCTCTTCTCTGAAGTCCCCTGAAATGAAACGGCTTTAACCCCACGGGTTTAAAATGCACCACCTTCTCGAAACACGCCACGTGTCCATGGTGAGTTGAGAGCCAATCCATACCTAGGATGACATCGAAATCCCAATCCTGAATTCCCAGAAGGATCAAGTCGACTGGCAACTCGTGCTGCATGACTTGTACAACACTATCCGGATACACTTTATCTGTCTCAATAGATTTTCCCAATGGAGTCGAAATGGACAACTCCCTAGGTAGCTTGCTTGGCTCGGACGTAAAGCCCTTGGCAAAGCTTGGTGAAACGAACGAGTGAGTGGATCCTGTGTCTATCAACACTCTTGCCAAACATTCATTTATGAGCAACGAACCTGAGAATTTGAATCGTCTCAGTTATAACACAACTGTACATATAGATACAAACATCGCAAAACACCACATAGGATATATATAGATACGAACATATCATGACAATATTAGAACTTTGACAAGGACTAGTTCGTGCGTACCTTGCACAACATCATCAGATGCCTGTGCGTCTCTATCAGTTATGGCAAAGACTCTGCCCTGGTTTGCCTGACGAGGCTGCTGGGTAGGCTGCAAGGATCTAGAGGCCTGAGATGAAGACCCCTGAAGTGAATTCTGCCTGCCTGGAGGCCGAACTCCCTGTGATCCCGACTGTGACTGCTTGCGCGGGCAATCTCGAATCATATGGCCCACCTCGCCACAGTGGAAGCATCCACCTGACATTCTTCGGCAATCTCCAGTCTTATGCCGACGACCACATACGGCGCACTCCTCAAATGTCTGCGATGCGGAGGAAGCCGGAGGCATAACCCTCGTAGCTTGCGATGCCGTAGGACGCGGTGCCTGAGGCGCAAAAGAAGGTCTCTGAGCCGACATCGGCTGGGAGAACTGGTACGGTGCAGTCCTAGTCCTTTTCTCTGAAGAACTACTCGACTGACCCCGAGACATGCTCTTCCCGAAGCCACTGTCTCTTCTTCTCACGAAGTCTTCCGCATTCTTTTCGGCGATCTTCGCCTTCCCTACTATCTCTCTCCAAGACTCTACCTGGAGAATGGACACCCGATCTCGGATGAAAGCCTTCAAGCCCATCTCAAACTTCCTGACCTGTAGGTCTTCAGTAGCCACCAAGTGCGGAGCAAACCTAGACAACTCGGTGAACTTAGCCTCATACTCGGCTACGCTCATCGACCCTTGCTCCAAAAGCATAAACTCTCTCGCCTTTTGTTCCCGAATAAACCTGGGAAAGTACTGTTCCCTGAAAGTCTCTAAGAACTCCGCCCAAGTCCAGGGCACACCTGCCTTAGCAACATCCCTCTGCCTTTGGGCAGCTCTCCACCAGTGTTCGGCTTCACCTTCCATCACGAAGGAAGCCCATTCTACCCTTTGCTCATCGGTACAACGGAGAGCCCGGAAGGTCTTCTCCAGCTGCATAATCCAAGACTCGGCCACCATGGGGTCCAGAGTGCCATAGAATGTAGGAGGCCGCAGTCTCCTAAAAGCTTCGAGCCCCGCGGTGTGATGCACCGGTGTAGGCACAGGCGTGGACGGTGGGGTAGGCATAGGCCTTGCTGCCAACAATGCCAAAGTCTCGGCTATGGAATCCATAGCATTCGTGAAATACAACGGTTCCTCTTCTCTCGGAACTTCACTCTCGGCCCTCCGAGTATGGTAACCTCGACCCCGATTGCCACGTCTCATGATATCGAATCCTGAGATCAATTTGGCAAAACATGAGTCTAACTTGGATACCAAATCTCACATATCATATAGCAATTCAATAATCATGAAATGCTATACCGCACATAGTATACATCAAGGTATATATATATATCATCATATAATTATACTTTAGAGCCTATACTAGAACCTCGCATAGGACCACATCAATCTCGGATACTATACTGACCTAAGGATTCACTTGATACCGGTTATGTCGTGGTAACAAGCCTAAGACAACTGAGTCCTTCTGAGTTCTAAGTTCAACTCATAGGAATTGCTTCCGCTTAGGCCAAGCCTGAGTGACCTAACTAAGTCTGTCATTAGACATAACTAGCTTTGATACCAAGTCTGTCGCGACCCAAAATACCCCCTAGGAGTTAAGGGTACCTTGACTCGTGACCGCCATATCATACCTCCAGTATGATACATAAGGCACACGTGGAAACCTGTCAGAGTACCTGAATATACATAGCGGAAACGAAATACAATGCACAACGGACAATAAAATACTAAACATAGCGGAAGCAAAATGAATACTCCTATAACTTGGCTCAAGTAAGAACCAACAAGTATACATGTGTGAGAAACCCAAAGTGGAGTGGACAAACCCCACACTCACATAACAAAATGACACAAGTTCTAAGTCGGTCGATCAACAGAAATCGAAGTCACGACTCCTATCTAGAGCACCATTGTCATGATAGTGATCCATGGAAGGCTCCGGGTCACGGTACTCTTCCTCGACCCAAGGTTCGTCGCCACACAAATCGAATGGAACCCGAGCACCTGCCGATCATAACAATATCGACTGAGCATGGAATACTCAGTGTATACAAACTAATAACAATAAAGCGGTTAGGCATGGAGCATACAAGACATGGAGAATGAAATCCGTAAATTCCTTAAAGCATGGAAACCGTGAAAACGTATGTGAGACAATAAAACTGTAACCGTGTGAGTCAATCGATAATCATAACCTTATGAGTTCTTGTGAGTTCATGGAGTTACTTAGAGTCATTATGATCCGTAGAGACATAGAGCATAGAGAAATAACCTTAGAGCATTTCCATAGAGCATAACCTTAGCGATCTTAGAGCATTTCATTGTGATCCGTGGAGCTTGTGAGACGATCTTAGAGCATTATCATAGAGTTTCCTTGTGAGCATGGTATGATCCTTAGAGCTTGTGAAACGATCTTAGAGAAATCATAGAGTTACTTAGAATCATTCATTATTCGTCTTTTCGTGAAAAACCTTTGTTTGTACTTGGAGAAATCCATGGAAACCATCGGTTCATACGAGACATGCGAGCATATGCACTTAATAAGAGAAATCATCACATTTAAGCATAGAATCCCTTAGAGGTATTTTATCAAACACTTAGAGTGCATCATAATAGTAACCTTCATCCAAGTATATAATCACACCTTTTCATACATAAAATCAATACATAAGATAGGGCATAGATAAGAAGAATCATAATTAGTAACTAGTAGGATTGCAAGATTGTAGTAGAGTGTATCTACCCTGGGGAAATCAATGAGTTTGACTCCCAATGGCTGGAACAAGCAATAACCTTGTGTTCTTGGTTGAGAATCACCAAGGGAAGTGGAAGAACCTTGATCTTCCACAAGCTTGATCAACAAGGAGTTCCTCTCCTTCTTCTCTCTCTCAAAATCTCCTAAGATAGGGCACAGAGGGTTTCTGAAACCCTAAGGCATGAACTCAGCCTATTTATAGGCAAAGGGTGATGGCCAAAGTCTTAAACACCCTTAATGAAGAAAAACTGCGTCTGACCGATCGATCGGTGGTATGGACCGAGCGATCGGTGGCTTTCGGTCGATCGGTGTTATGACTGAGAGATCGGTCAAAAACACGCTCTCTGGAATTTTTCCTCATACAAAAAAGTTAACCGTGCGACAGCTATCGAGCGATCGGTGGTTGACGGTGGTTGACCGATCGATCGCAGGTAATGACCGAGCGATCGGTGCTCTGCTATGTCCGGACTGTTTTGACTATATCTTTTGACTCGCTCGTCGGATTTCGACGATTCAACTTGCGTTGGATCCGTCTTTCGAAAACGAACATTTTAGACATTTCGGAATTTCCGATTTCTCCCTTATTTATTAATTAGACTACAAAAACGGCCAATTAGCTACGAAGGTGCTATTTATTAAGGATGAAAAAGTCCTGGGTGCTACAAAGAGTAAGTAGAAGAAGGGGAAAAAGAACAAAGCATACTCCAAAACAGTATATCAAGCAAAAACACAGACCAACCGATCGATCTGTTCCATGACCGATCAATCTGTCCCCTACCGATCGATTGATGCCTATGACCGATCGATCGGTAGGCAAAAATTTGTATGGTGTTTATTTCCAGAGGGTCAAATTTTGACCGATCGATCTGTCCCCATGACCGATCGATCGCTCCTTCGAATTTTAGCCCAATTTGGTCTTTTTTCACCAAATCATTAAGGATAGGATGATCATTTGACCACCCCTTTTCCTATATAACCCCAAATTCATGGGTTGAGGGTTCATAAACCCTCAAGCTAGGTTTTGAGAGAGATTAGAGAGGAAGAAGGGGAGAAGTTAGGGTTTTTCTCAAGGAGAGTTTGGGTAATCAAGGGAGAGCTTGAATCTTTGTTTTCAAGGGTGGATCTCCTTCCACCAAGCTTGGATCTCATTTCCTCAAGTATCCTCAAGTTTTTCCCCAATCCTAAAGGTTAGTACACCCTTCCTAGTTAACTTAGTAATAACCTAGGTTTTCCCTTGAAAAATGATTATGCTTGATTTCTATTCTCCAATTTTTGAAATAAACTAAGGTTCCATAAAAATGCATAAGATAAATTAATTTAATAGTGATGTGTGGGATGTGTGGATGGTTGAGGCGATTGGATGCCATGTGGATTGCGATGGATGGTGTGTGATGGAAAATAAGAAGGGCATTGTACGCATAATGAACACACACAAGGTGGTTGATGAAATGTTTGAAAGGGAAACTATGAATTCAAAAGACTAAGGAAATTTTGAATGACACATGGTTGATAAAATGCGTGAATGAGGATTTAACTTAAAACTATGAAATTATGATTCAAGGATTTTCCGCCAAATTGGTAAATGGTACTAATATCCTTGATAGGTTCTTTCAATTCTCGCAAGACCATGGAAAGATTGAAATGATATGTGCAATCCCTTGAATTATACATGTCATCATGATTACCACAATTATTACACACAAGCACGCATGCATGCATGAACCGGGTTTTCTAAAGTATAAGTATATGAAAGAAACCAAGAAATAGACATGTGATTTACAATACAAATGCTCAAGCCGAACTTTGGGTTGGTCAAGGGTAGGGCATATCGCAATATATGTCATACCCGGCTCACAAGAAAACATGACAAGTATGATAAAGTCAGACATCAGGTTGGTCAAGGGTAGAGCATATCACAAGATATGTCATACCTGGCTCACAAGAAAACAAGACAAGTTGATAATGCCGGATAGAGGGCCGGTCAAGGATGTTGGTGTACCTTTTTTATTTCGCTGAAGGATACTTATGTATCCAGCTCACAAGTTGCTTTTCTATGTTTCGCTAAAGGATACTTAGGTATTCGGCTCACAAGTCGCTACAAGGGCACTAACATCTGGCTCACAAGTTAAGCAAGTCAAGTCAAGTCAAGCATGGCAAGACAAATGTGATTCCAACAAGACAAGACATGTGTGATTCCCATGAGACAAAAACACGAGAATGACATGTTTTAAACACGAGAAGCACGTTTTGAAACACAGAAAGATATTTTAAGATTAAGTATGTATCATAAACAAGGGTTTATACGGAGTTTTCGCATTTTATTCCACGCATGTCATGACCATTGCATTGCTTTGCTTTAGATTGATCCTATGAACTGTATTTCATTATTACTCTTGTTTTCATTATTACTGTGGTGAGCTAGTAGCTTGTACTCGCTGAGTATTCCATACTCAACCATACATTTCATGTCGGTAGGTCCGGTGGACACCTTCAACCCGGAGCCTTGGGTTGAGGAAGAGTACGTCGAGGAGAAGGCGCCTATTCCACTACAGCCTCAGGAGGATGGAGACCTAGATAGGTGGCCCTATCTAGAGTATTGTGAGTAGGGTGTTATGGAGAGAGAGAGGGAGACTTGATCATTTTTTTGTATTTTGATGGTAGGTATGTCCACCTTTACTTGTATGTTTTGTATATGACTTGGAATACAGACCATTGATAGAAAAAGAAAAAAGTTGGTTTACGCTTCCGCATTGTTTTAGCTTCCGCACTCTGTATCATTTGTTCATTATATTATGTTATGCCTTATTCATTATAGGATGGTTTGTCAGATTAAGTATAGTCACACATAAAGTATCCCTTAACTCCTAGGGGGCATTTTGGGGTGCGACAGAAGTGGTATGAAAGCTTAGGCATTAGAGTCCCTAGGGTCACTTAGAACTAATACCATGATTGAACAAGGCATTAGAGTCATTTTAAAGAGTCATATTCGAAGTATAGACTAACAAGTTAGTCTTAGTCAAAACTGGTTAGAAACCAACCGCACTTATAGTTGCTCCTCCAAATTGATCACAGGCAGGGATAGAAGCTTTTCAGAGGATGGGACCACCGATCTTTTGTGGTAGTATTGATCCATTGGTTGCCGAGGCATGGATCAGACAACTCGAAAAGCTATTCTCTGTGTTGTTGCCTATTGAGGCAGAGAGGGTTACCTGAGCCACCTTTTTGCTTGAAGGTGGGGCCGACCATTGGTGGAGGTCTACGGTAAGGACTCGGGATTTGACCCGACAGGGTCAAGAGTAGACTTGAGGAGAATTCTTGGATGTTTTCTACAAGAAGTATTTCTCGATAGGAATGAAGGAAAAGAAGGAGGTCAAGTTCATTACCTTGGAGCAAGGTAACATGTCTGTGGCCACCTACGAAACCAAGTTCTCAGAGCTATCTAGATTCGCTCCTCACATGATAGCTACTGAAGCTATAAAGGCCCAAAAATTTGAGAGAGGGTTGAAGGCCTATATCAAAGATCGAGTTTCGATGTTTAGGCATGAGACATATGCCGAGAAAGTCGACAAAGCTCAACTGTTAGAGGCTGATTCTGAAGAATTATTCAAGAGCAGAGGAATGGAGAAAGGCCAGTCTAGTGGCTCAATAGAGAAGAGAGCTAGGACTACTTGAATCCAGCCTGTAGGGCCAGCACAGTCACAGAGGTTGTACTCTGCACCTCAGGCTCCTCGCTCTTTTGTTCCACCGGCTTCATGCCCGGCTACTACACAGGCTCCTTGCCCTACAATGTCTCAGGCCATGGGATATGCACCCTCCACATTTGATTTTGAGCCCTGTACTTATTGCGGTAGGAGACATTTGGCTGGAGAGTGTAGGAAGATCTCAGGGGGATGCTTTTATTGTGGTGACCAGGGCCACATGATTAGGGATTGTCCCCGCCGTCAAATTCCACCTTAATCTCAGGGGAGTAGGCCCCCTGTCAGGTAGTCCTCTCAGTAGAGCTCGTCACCGGTGTCAAGGCTCTAACAGTCTACCCGGCCGCCTCGCCAAGCAGCTCAAGGCTAAGTCTTTGCCTTGTGAGAAAGAGATGCACGTGCATCTAACGATGTCTTGCAAGGTAGGCTAGAATGATAAGATTTTCAATTATGAATGCTTACTATTATGTAATATGTCGTTTAGTTATACAATAGCTTACCTATGTATGATGGGTGTACTTGCTTAAAATCTATTGATGATTTGTTATTCATTACACAAGCACTTTATTAGTAAATGAATGTCTAGCCCTAGTGTTGATCAACACAGGATCCACTCATTCTTTCGTCTCGCCTAGTTTTGCGAAAGGCTTTTCGGCTGAGTCTAGTTTGTTGGAGCGGGAGTTGACCATTTTGACTCCTCTTGACAAGTCAGTGGATACAGACTGGATATACAAGGACTGTGTGATTCAAGTAGGGAAGAATGAGTTGTTGGCCGACCTCATTATACTGGATTTCTAAGATTTATACTTTGATGTCATCCTTGGAATGGACTGGTTATCGACTCACTACAGGCATGTGGCATGTTTTGAGAAAATGCTGAATTTCAAGCCAGAAGGAGTTAAACCATTTCATTTCCGAAGGTTGCAGAGAAGGGATATTGCTCGCTTCAAGACTTTAAGCTTAGTGAACTCGGAGGCACAAAACTCCTCAACCATTCAGGTTCTGAGTGAGTTCTTGGATGTTTTTCTGGAGGAATTGCCTGAATTGCCTCTAGATCAGGAAACTGAGTTCGCGATAGAGCTTGCTCTGGGCATAGCTCCGATTTCAAGGGTGCCGTACAGGATGACCAGTTGAAAGAGCAAATTGAGGAGTTGCAATAACTTGGTTTCATCCGACTAAGTGTGTCACCATGGGGAGCACCTGTTCTCTTCGGGAAGAAGAAATATGGGTCGATGAGGATGTGCATCGATTACAGGCAGTTGAACAAGGTCACAATCAAGAATCATTATCCTTTGTCTCGGATAGACGACTTGTTTGACCAACTGAGGGGAGCGAGATTTTTCTCGAAGATTGATCTTAGATCGGGGTATCATTAGTTAAAGATCAAGGCAAAAGATGTTCCAAAGATGGCTTTTAGGACTCGGTACGGGCACTATAAGTTCCTTGTCATACCTTTTGGGTTAACAAATGCACTGGCGGCGTTCATGGATTTGATGAACTAGGTGTTCAGACCTTGTCTCGATAGATGTGTCATGGTGTTCGTTGACGACATCTTGGTTTATTCCCCGACACGAGAGGATCATGAGCGAGACCTTTGCCTTACTCTAGAGATGCATGTAGTATCAGCTGAGGGTGTTTCAGTAGAACCGGTAAAGATAGAGGCAGTGATGAGCTGGGAGAGGCCAAAGAGTGTCACAGAGATTCGGAGTTTCCTCAGCTTCGCAGGATACTAGCGGAGATTTGTAGAGGGATTCTTCAGTTTAGCGGCATCACTCACCTACTTGACTCAGAAGAATGCTAAGTTTGTATGGAGTGACAGATGCGTGATCAGCTTCCAGGACTTAAAGAAGCAGCTCACTACGGCTCCCATCCTCATAGTGGTATCCGGGAGTGGCGATTTTGTCGTTTATAGTGATGCCTCACACATAGGGTTAGGTTGTGTTTGGATGCAAAACGAGAAGGTTATTGCTTAAGCTTCCCAACAATTAAAGGATCATAAGAAGAACTACCATACACACAATTTGGAGTTGGCCGCAGTAGTGTTTGCACTGAAGATTTGGCGGCACCATCTTTATGGGGAACAGTTCGACGTGTTCACAGATCATAAAAGTTTGAAGTACATGTTTTCCCAAAAGGAATTGAATTTGAGGCAACGGCGATGGATGGAGTTCTTTAAAAACTATGAATGCTCTATTCAATACCACCCAGGTAAGGCGAATGTGGTGGCCGATGCACTTAGCTCACATGATGATGCAAGAGTGGAAACTTTTAGAGAATGCATGACCGATCGATCGCTCCTTTAATTTTAGCCCAATTCGGTCTTTTTTCACCAAATCATTAAGGATAAGATGGTCATTTGACCACCCCCTTTTCTATATAACCCCAAATTCGTGGGTTGAGGGTTTATAAGCCCTCAAGCTAGGTTTTGAGAGAGATTAGAGAGGAAGAAGGGGAGAAGTTAGGGTTTTACTCAAGAAGAGTTTGGGTAATTAAGGGAGAGCTTGAATCTTTGTTTTCAAGGGTGGATCTCCTTCCACCAAGCTTGGATCTTATTTCCTTAAGTATCCTCAAGTTTTTCCCCAATCCAAAATGTCAGTACACCCTTCCTAGTTAACTTAGTAATAACCTAAGTTTTCCCTTGAAAAATGATTATGCTTGATTTGTATTCTTCAAATTTTGAAATAAACTAAGGTTCCCTAAAAATGCATAATATAAACTAATTTAATAATGATGTGTGGGATGTGTGGTTGGTTGTGGCGATTGGATGCCCTGTGGATTGTGATGGATGGTGTGTGATGGAAAATGGGAAGGGCATTGTACGCATAATGAACGCACACAAGGTGGTTGATGAAATGTTTAAAAGGGAAACTATGAATTCAAAAGACTAAAGAAATGTTGAATGACATGTGGTTGATAAAATGCATGAATGAGGATTTAACTTAAAACTATGAAATTATGATTTAAGGGTTTTCCCCCTAATTGGTAAATGGTACTAATATGCTTGATAGGTTCTTTAAATTCTCACATGACCATAGAAAGATTGAAATGCTATGTGATATCCCTTGAATTATACATGTCATCATGATTACCATAATTGCTATACACAATCACACATGCATGCTTGAACCGGGTTTTCTAAAGTATAAGTATATGAAAGAAACCAAGAAATAGACATGTGATTTAAAATACAAATGATCAAGCTGAACTTTGGGTCGGTCAAGGGTAGGGCATATTGCAAGATATGTCATACCTAGCTCACAAGAAAACATGACAAGTATGATAAAGCCAGACATCGGGCCGGTCAAGGGTAGGGCATATCGCAATATACGTCATACCTAGCTCACAAGAAAACAAGACAAGTTTATAATACCGGACAGAGGGCCGGTCAAGGATGTTGGTGTACCTTTTCTTTTTCGCTGAAGGATACTTACGTATCTGGCTCACAAGTTGCTTTTCTATGTTTCGCTGAAGAATACTTACTTATCCGGCTCACAAGTCGCTACAAGGGCACTAACATCTGGCTCACAAGTTAAGCAAGACAAGTTAAGTCAAGCATGGCAAGACAAGTGTGATTCCAACAAGACAAGACAGTCTATGTGTGATTACCACGAGACAAGAACACGAGAAGGACAAGTTTTAAACACGAGAAGCACGTTTTGAAACACGAAAAGATATTTTAAGAATAAGTATGTATCATAAACAAGGGTTTATACAGATTTTTCACATTTAATTCCATGCATGTCATGATCATTGCATTGTTTTGCTTTAGATCGATCCTATGAACTGTATTTCATCATTACTATTGTTTTTTTATTACTATGGTCAGCTAGTAGCTTGTACTCGCTGAGTATTCCATACTCAACCATACATTTCATGTCGGTAGGTCCGTTGGATACCTTCAATCCGGAGCGTTGGGTTGAGGAAGAGTAAGTCGAGGAGGAGGCGCCTATTCCACTACAGCCTCAGGAGGATAGAGACCTAGATAGGTGGCCCTATCTAGAGTATTGTGAGTAGGGTGTTATGGAGAGAGAGAGAGACTTGATCATTTTTTTGTATTTTAATGGTGGGCATGTCCACCTTTACTTGTATGTATTGTATATGACTTGGAATACAGACCATTGATAGAAAAAGAAAAAGTTGGTTTACGCTTCCACATTGTTTTAGCTTCCGAACTCTGTATCATGTGTTCATTATATTATGTTATGCCTTGTTCATTACAGGATGGTTTGCCAGATTAAGTATAGTCACACCTAAAGTATCCCTTAACTCCTAGGGGCATTTTGGGGCACGACAGAAGTGGTATCAGAGCCTAGGCATTAGAGTCCCTAGGGTCACTTAGAACTGATACCATGATTGAACAAGGCATTAGAGTCATTTTAAAGAGTCGTATTCAAAGTATAGACTAACAAGTTAGTCTTAGTCAAAACCGATTAGAAACCAACCGAACTTAGTGTCATACGTTAGGAACACAAATTGTATGCATATCATGTTGTTTTGTATACCTTGGCCTGTTGTTACATACTTGATAAATATTAAATGAGTGATTTTAAATTGGTTATTAAATGTGTATCCAAGTTAGACTCATGTTGTGCTGTCATCCTCAGGATTTTATCATGAGACGCGGTGCTCGGGGTTGCGGATACAATACCAGGGGAAATAGAGGTGATGCTTCCTTGGGTGATGAGCAACCCGACTTTGCTCAAGCTTTTACATTGATAGCCGAGATTTGGCTATGCTAGTAGCGAGGCAACTTGCTACTCCTCCTCCTAATGCCGAACTTATAGCTGCTCCTCCAAATCGAGTGCAGGCAGGGATAGAAGCTTTTCGGAGGATGAGTCCTCCAGTCTTTTGCCTTAGTATTGATCCATTGGTGGCAGAGGCATGGATCAGACAACTTGGATTGTTGTTCTCAATGTTGTTGCCTATTGAGGTAGATAGGGTTACCTGGGCCGCTTTTATGCTTGGAGGTGAGGACGACCATTGGTGGAGGTCCGCGATAAAGACTCGAGATTTGACCCGATAGGGCCAAGAATAGACTTGGGGAGAATTCTTGGATGTTTTCTACAAGAAGTACTTCCTGATAGGAATGAAGGAAAAGAAGGCAGTCGAGTTCATTACCTTGGAGCAAGGTAACATGTCTATGGCCGCCTACGAAGCCAAGTTCTCGGAGCTATCTAGATTTGCTCCTCACATGATAGCTACTGAAGCTATGAAGGCTCGAAAATTTGAGAGAGGGTTGAAGGCCTATATCAATGATCGAGTTTCAATGTTTAGGCATAAGACATATGCTGAGGTAGTCGACAAAGCTCAGTTAGCAGAGGCTAATTCTGAAGAATTATTCAAGAGAAGAGGAATGGAGAAAGACCAGTCTAGTGGCTCAGTAGAGAAGAGAGCTAGGACTACTTCATACCAGTCTGCAGGGCCAGCACATTTACAGAGGTTATACTCTACACCTCAGGCTCTTCACTCTTTTGTTCAACCGGCTTCACGCCCGGCTACTACACAGGCTCCTCGCCCCGTAATGTCTCAGGCCATGGGATATGCGTCCTCCACATTTGCTTATGAGCCCTGTACTTATTGCAGTAGGAGAAATTTGGCTGGAGAGTGTAGGAAGATCTCAGGGGGATGCTTTCATTGTGGTGACTAGGGCCACATGATCAGGGATTGTCCTTACCGTCTGATTCCACCTCAGTCTCAGGGGAGTAGGCCCCCTATCTGGCAGTTTGTAGAACCCTGGAATCCGGGTTCACTATGCTATGAATAGTGTCAGTGAATAGTGTCCTTGAATGGTGTGTGTAAAGGCCTAAAGCCTTCCATTTTGTTCTTGGTAGTATGGTGACTCAAGTGACGGTTTTAGGTGCGTGTGTTGAGGCTTAAAAAGAGAGTATAAAGATTCTCTGAGGGGGTAAAAGCAAGGGTATAAAATACCCTAAGTGCTTAAAGGGTTGTAAGTGAATAGTGTTGGGAACAGTGCTAGTGTGCGAGGCATAAAGAGGCCAGGGCCTCTCATGCATGGTGGTGTGAATTCAGTGATCACCTAGGTGGGTTGAAAACCTATGGGGGGATGAGTCATGAGGTGTGAGTAGGGTGTTGGACTCAAGGGAAAAGAGTGTGAAAGCACTCGAAATGTTCTAAGTGTTAAAGGGGTATGTCTTGACATTTCTTCAACTTTAAGGAGCTCTAGAATTCTCATCGCTGATCGGAATCAAGTGATTATTGAATTTTTAGAAATATATTTGAACCCTCTTCGAGGTTCATGTTTATCACTTTTCCTGATTGTGAGTTGAAGCTAGGTGAAATGTGGATATTTTGAAGATGGGTCTGCTGCAAATTCGACAATGTCTTTGGACTAGTAAACTTTAAGGCCAATTTTGACAATAAATAAAGAAGAATTGGACTTAGGCTATTAGAGATACAATTGTTCTCCTTTAAATTAAAAGTCCAACACAAGTTGAATCATTAAAATACGATGAGCGAGTCAAAAGTTCTAGTCGAAATACCAAAGTGGGAAAAATGGGAAAAACAAAGACCAAACCGGTCGATCAAACTTTTGACTGGTCGACTGGTCAGCAGGGTTTTTGGCCTATAGCCGACTTCCAGGATATTTTTATGGGTATGGGGGTCTTTGGGAAACCCCCTTGGCCTATTTAAGCACCATTTTCGTGGGTTTTAGGGTTTCTACAACCCTAAGCAAGTTTTTGGGAGAAAGTTTGATAGAGAAAGAGAGAGAGGAAGGGTTTCTTCTAGGGTTCGTGTTAGTGATCAAGTGGAGTTCGGATTTTTGACTCAAGGACTTTCTCAACTCATTCTCAAGCTTTTCTCAAGCTTGGATATTGATCCTTTGGCGTTTCTAAAGCACTACAACAGTAGGGAATCGGTCTCGAAAGGTAGAACAAGCTACTAGATTGTTTGTTATGATTTTAATGTGTAGATATACTCTACTAGCTTTTATTTCATAATCCTTCTTTGAAAAACCATGAGAAAACCTATGATTTGTGATTAAGAAATCCTACTAGTCATGATGTGATGATGCTAGGGTTAAAACCAAATGAACCAAGTGATTATATGATGAATTCGGGCATGTGCCATTGGTAAATGATTATGTGATTTATTTTAAATGAAAGAAAAAAGCATATGTTAGGTGTATGTGATGGGTTAAGTGAAATAGAAATTATGTGTCATGTGATTATGTGTTTCCATTGTCTACCATGTTCACCACAAGTGTTTATGTGCACGTGTATTGCATGATCGAGATTTACCATGTGTATGTGTCAAGTGTAAAGTGAAAGTGTGAACCAACTAAGTGTGTGTGCCATGAATGTTAGTGGACTCTTACTCTTTGTTGGGTAAGCATTAACCATGGAAGTATTGGGAGAATACTAGTGGACTCTTACTCCTTGTAGGGTAAGCATTAGTATCCGATCTCAATGCCAATCGGGATGTTGATGAACTCATGTGTATGGGATGTGTATGTGAAGCTAATGGCCTCTATTCCTTGTAGGGTAGACATTAGTACTAGTGGCCCTTACTCCTTGTAGGGTAGGCATTAGTCAAGTGCAAGTGTATGCAAGTGGCCTCTACTCCTTGTAGGGTAGGCATTAGTCATGTGCAAGTGCACTCTCCCAAGTGAAAATATGTGTAATCAAGTGAAATGAGCCAAGTGTAAGTGTAAAGCCATGTGTAAAAGTTAAGTGAAAAGAGTATGTGTTTTGCAAAGTATCGCACACGTGTATTTAAAAAGAGGTTTTCCTTATGTGTTTCAGTACATGTGTCCTCTATGAATTGCCTATATGAAATCATGTGATATTATGACATATTATCTAGTGGTTTGTAGACGCTGAGTATTCCGTGCTCAGCCGAAATTGTTACTTCGGCAGGTCTTGTTGATGAGCGTGCTCCTGAGCCTAGGATTAAGGAGGAGTACTATGAGCCAGAGCCCATCATGGATCATCATCATCAGGATGATAGAGTACTGGATAGGTGGCCCTATTCAGATTATTGGTGAGAGTGGTGAAGGAGAGATTGTATATGCATTTGATGAGCGAGCATGTTCGCTCTTTACCTTAGTTTTGTGTAGACTCTTGGAGTACAGTATGTATAGAAAAGAAATTTTGTATTTCGCTTCCACTATAGTATGTCTTACATGTTGTACAAGATGTTTTGAAATGAGTTCACAACGCCAAAGTATCCTAACTCTTAGGGGGTATTTTGGGTCGCGACACAGTCCTTTTAGCAGAGCTCGTCACCGGCGTCGAGGCTTTCACAGTTTACCCGGCCGCTTCGCCAAGCAACTCAGGGCCGAGTCTTTGCCTTGTCAGAAAGAGATGCACGTGCATCCGACGATGTCGTGTAAATTACGCTAGAATGATAAGATTTTTAATTATGAATGCTTACTATTATGTGATATATTGCTTAGTTATAAAATAGGTTACCTATGTATGATGGGTTTACTTGCTTGAAATCTATTGATGATTAGTTATTCATTACACAAGCACTTTATTAGTGAACGAATGTCTAGCCTGAGTGTTGATCGACACAGGATCCACTCATTCTTTCGTCTCGCCTAGTGTTGCGAAAGGGTTTTCGGCTGAGTCTAGTCCGTTGGAGCGGGAGTTGAACATTTTGACTCCGCTTGGCAAGTCAGTGGATACAAGCTAGATATACAAGGACTATGTGATGAAGTAGGGAAGAATGAGTTGTTGGCCGACCTCATTATCCTGGATTTCTAAGATTTAGACTTTGATGTCATCCTCAGAATGGACTGGTTATCGCCTCACCACGGGCATGTGGAGTGTTTTGAGAAGATGGTGAATTTCAAGCCAGAAGGAGTTAAACCATTTCATTTCTGAGGGTTGCAGAGAAGGGATATTGCTCGCTTCGCGACTTTAAGCTTAGCGAACCCGGAGCACAAAACTCCTCAACCATTCTGGTTCTAAGTGAGTTCGTTGATTTTTTTTGGAGTAATTGCTTGGATTGCCTCCAGATTGGGAAATTGAGTTCACGATAGAGCTTGCTCCGGGCACAGCTCCGATTTGTACAGGATGGCCCTTATAGAGCTTAAAGAGTTGAAAGAGAAAATTGAGGAGTTGCAACAACTTGGTTTCATCCGACCAAGTATGTCACCATGGGGAGTTCCTGTTCTCTTTGTGAAGAAGAAATATGGGTTGATGAGGATGTGCATCGATTACAGGCAGTTGAACAAGGTCACAATCAAGAATCGTTATCCTTTGTTTCGGATAGATGACTTGTTTGACCAACTGAAGAGAGCGAGATTTTTCTCAAAGATTGATCTTAGATCGAGGTATCATCAGTTAAATACACCGGTGGTGTTCATGGATTTTATGAACCGGATGTTCAGACCTTGTCTTGATAGATGTGTCATGGAATTCGTTGATGACATCTTGGTTTATTCCCAAACATGGGAGGATCATGAGCGAGACCTTCGCCTTACTCTGGAAACGCTTCAAGAGCATAAACTGTATGCCAAGTTAAGCAAGTGTGAATTCTAGTTGGAGAAAGTGACATTTCTCGAGCATGTAGTATCAACTGAAGGTGTTTCAGTAGGCCCGATAAGGATAGAGGTAGTGATGAGCTGGGAGAGGCCAAAGAGTGTCATAGAGATTCGAAGTTTCCTAGGCTTGGCAGGATACTACCGCAGATTTGTAGAGGGATTCTCCAGTTTAGCGGCACCGCTCACCTACTTGACTCGGAAGAATGTTAAGTTTGTATGGAGTGACAGATGCGAGATTAGCTTCCAGGATTTGAAGAAGCGGCTTACTACGGCTCCCGTCCTCATAGTGCCATCCAGGAGTGAAAATTTTGTTGTTTATAGTGATGCCTCACACATTGAGTTAGGGTGTGTTTTGATGCAAAACAAGAAGGTTATTGCTTATGGTTCCCGACAGTTAAAAGATCATGAGAAGAACTACCCTACACATGATTTGGAGTTGGTCGCAGTAGTGTTTGCACTAAAGAATTGGCGGCACTATCTTTATGGGGAACAGTTCGATGTGTTCACATATCATAAAAGTTTGAAGTACCTGTTTTCCCAGAAAGAATTGAATTTGAGGCAACGACGATGGATGAAGTTCTTGAAAGACTATGAATGCTCTATTCAATACCACCCAGGTAAGGCGAATGTGGTGGCCGATGCTCTTAGCAGGAAGCCCCCTGGACTTTTGGCTCACATGATGATGCAAGAGTGGAAGCTATTAGAGGATGCATCTAACCTCGACATCAGTTTCAGTATTCCTACTTTTGGGTCGGTAATGACTAATGTCACCGTTAGGCCTTACATCTTGAGCAGGATCCAAGAATTACAAGGATCGGATACCGAGCTACTTGCTTACTGAGACAAGTCGATTAGCAATGGTAGCAAGGATTTTGCCTTAGGGGGTGATGGAACGATCACATTCAAGGGAAGAATATGTCTTCCAGTCGATGAGGAGCTTAGACGAGAAATCTTGGATGAGGCTCACCGGTCTAAGTATACGGTACATCTTGGCAGTACAAAGATGTATTGGAACCTCAAGGGTCACTTTTGGTGGTGGAACATGAGGAGAGAAGTGGCAGAGTACGTGTCCCAATGCTTGGTGTGCTAGCAGGTCAAGGCCGAGCATATGAGGCCAGCAGGTCTTTTGCAGCCCCTCTCTATTCCCGAGTCGAAATGGAAGAACATTTCTTTGGACTTCATTGTGGGGTTGCCACAGACGGCTAGGAACTCCAATGCTATCTGGGTCGTGGTGGATAGATTGACAAAGTCCTCTCATTTCTTACCGTATCGAATTACTTTCAACTCGAACCAGTTGGTTGCATTATACATCAAGGAAATAGTTCAGTTGCACGGAATGCCAATGGGCATTGCTTTAGATAGGGATCCTAAATTCACTTCTAGGTTCTGGATGAGCTTTTAGAGCGCCATGGGTTCCCGTTTGGACTTCAGCACGGCCTTTCATCTGCAGACTGATGGGCAGACCGAGAGGTTGAATCAAGTAATAGAGGACATGCTTTGAGCCTGCATGCTTGATTTCAAAGGCAGTTGTGAAGATCATTTGCCTTGGGTTGAGTTCGCCTATAACAATAGTTATCATGTGAGCATCCAAATGGCACCTTTGAGGCTTTATATGGGTGAAGTTACAAATCTCCTCTATATTGGGATGAAGTCGGGGAAAGAAAAGTGTTGGGCCCTGAGTTGATTGAGCAGACCGCAGAACAGGGTCAAGGTTATCAGGGAAAAATTGAAGGCTGCACAGGATCGACAAAAGAGCTATGCCGACACCTGTAGGAGAGATCTTGAATTCTATGTTGGGGATTTTGTATTCATCAAGATTTCATCGTCAAAGGATGCTATGAGATTTGGCAAGAGAGGAAAGCTCAGTTCGAGATATGTGGGTCCGTTCGTGATCATCACCAGAGTTGATGAAGTGCATACCGGGTTGCTCTGCAAGCTCATATGGCGGCGGTCCATAATGTATTTCACGTTTCCATGCTCCGGAAGTATGTCCTGGATTCGTCCCATGTCATCGAGCTTGATCTAGTAGAAATTTGGAAGGATCTCACACTAGTTGAGCAACCAGTGCAGATATTGGATAGGTGAGATCAAGTCTTGCACAACAAGACTATTCCATTGGTCCTAGTAAGATGATAGCACCATTCAACAGAAGAGGCTACATGGGAGCGTGAGGCCGAAGTGAAAGAAAAATACCATCATTTGTTTATGTAGTTTCTTGGTGTTGATGGATGTATTTGTTTTCTTGTACCTTCATGTATCATCCAATTTCGGGGACAGAATTTCAGTAAGGGGGGAAGGATGTAGAACCCTGTATCTCACTTTCAGAGCATGTGAATAGTGACCATGTAATGAAAATTTTTGGATTTAGAGATAAAAAGTCCAGGTAATGTTTGTTTATAGGTTAACTAAGCTTATGTAATTTTATGAGATTTTATTTATATGGTTAGAATGGATTTCCGGGCAATGGAAAATTTTACGACGAACTGGATTTATCGGGTTTTGCCTAAAACTAGAAAATTAGATTTTAAGTTATAAGGAATTGGATTTTCTAAGTATTTTTATTGGATTCAAATGGGGGGTACTTCTTTATTTTCATTTAAAACTTAAAGTTAATGTAGAAGAAGGGGAAAAAGAACAAAGCATAGTCCAAAACAGCAAATCAGGCAAAAACACAGACCAACCGATCAATCCGTTCCGTGACCGATCGATCCGTCCCTTACCGATTGATGGGTTAGGCAAAAATTTGTATGGTGTTTATTTCCAGAGAGTGAAATTTTGACCATTCGATCCGTCCCCATGACCGATCGATCCGTCCCCATGACCGATCGATTGCTCCTTCGAATTTTAGCCCAATTTGGTCTTTTTTTACCAAATCATTAAGGATAGGATGGTCATTTGACCACCCCTTTTTCTATATAACCCCAAATTCGTGGGTTGAGGGTTCATAAACCCTCAAGCTAGGTTTTGAGAGAGATTAGAGAGGAAGAAGGGGAGAAGTTAGAGTTTTTCTCAAGGAGAGTTTGGGTAATCAAAGGAGAGCTTGAATCTTTGTTTTCAATGTGGATCTCCTTCCACCAAGCTTGGATCTCATTTTCTCAAGTATCCTCAATTTTTTCCCCAATCCTAACGTACACCCTTCCTAGTTAAATTAGTAATAACCTAGGTTTTCCTTTGAAAAATGATTATGCTTGATTTGTATTCTCCAATTTTTGAAATAAACTAAGGTTCCTTAAAAATGCATAAGATAAACTAATTTAATAATGATGTGTGGATGGTTGAAGTGATTTGATGCCATGTGAATTGTGATGGATGGTTTGTGATGGAAAATAGGAAGGGAATTGTACGCATAATGAACGCACACAAGGTGGTTGATGAAATGTTTGAAAGGGAAACTATGAATTCCCTTTTGAAATGTTTTTCCCCAATCCTAACGTACTCTTGTTTGAAAGGGAAACTATGAATTCAAAAGACTAAAGAAATGTTGAATGACACGTGGTTGATAAAATGCATGAATGAGGATTTAACTTAAAACTATGAAATTATGATTTATGGATTTTCTCCCAAATTGGTAAATGGTACTAATGTGCTTGATAGGTTCTTCAAATTCTCACATGACCATAGAAAGATTGAAATGCTATGCGCTATCCCTTGAATTATACATGTCAACATGATTACCACAATTGTTACACACAAGCACGCATGCATGCATGAACCGGGTTTTCTAAAGTATAAGTATATGAAAGAAACCAAGAAATAGAAATATGATTTACGATACAAATGATCAAGCCGAACTTTGGGTCGGTAAAGGGTAAGGCATATCGCAAGATATGTCATACCTGGCTCACAAGAAAACATGACAAGTATGATAAAGCCGAACATCGGGCTGGTCAAGGATAGGGCATATCGCAAGATATGTCATACCTGGCTCACAAGAAAACAAGACAAGTTGATAATGCCGGATAAAGGGTTGATCAAGGATGTTGGTGCACCTTTTTTATTTCATTGAAGGATACTTACGTATCCGGCTCACAAGTTGCTTTTCTATATTTCGCTGAAGGATACTTACATATCCAGCTCACAAGTTAAGCAAGTCAAGTCAAGTCGAGTCAAGTATGGCAAGACAAGTGTGATTCCAATAAGACAAGACAAGACATGTGTGATTCCCACAAGACAAGAACACGACAAGGAAAAGTTTTAAACACGAGAAGCACATTTCGAAACACGAAAAGATATTTTAAGAATAAGTATGTGTCATAAACAAGGGTTTATACGGAGTTTTCACATTTAATTCCATGCATGTCATGATCATTGCATTGCTTTGCTTTAGATTGATCTTATGAATTGTATTTCATTATTACTATTGTTTTCGTTGTTACTATGGTCAGCTAGTAGCTTGTACTCACTGAGTATTCCATACTCAGCCGTACATTTCATGTCGATAGGTCCGGTGGACACCTTTAACCCGGAGCCTTGGGTTGAGGAATAGTACGTCGAGGAGGGGGCACCTATTCCACTACAGCCTCAGGAGGATAGAGACCTAGATAGGTGGCACTATTTAGAGTATTGTGAGTAGGGTGTTATGGAGAGAGGGAGAGGCTTGATCTTTTTTGTATTGTGATAGTGGGCATGTCCACCTTTACTTGTATGTTTTGTGTATGAATTGGAATACAGACCATTGATAGAAAAGGAAAAAAGTTGGTTTACGCTTCCGCATTGTTTTAGCTTCCGCACTCTATATCATGTGTTCATTATATTATGTTATGCCTTATTCATTACAGGATGGTTTTCCAGATTAAGTATAGTCACACCTAAAGTATCCCTTAACTCCTAGGGGGCATTTTGGGGCGCGACAAATACAAAACTCAATATATTGACCATCTTGCTGCGAGATAAAGGCTATATGTTCCAACTCACGTTGACACCCATTAAGCAATACCAATGATAAGCACTAAAATTAGATATCGAAAATAGAGTTTTATCAACTTTTCTTTTCTGTTTTTCCTCTTAAGATATATATTTTCCTCTCAGTTGTTCTAAAAAAAAAATCAAGGAAACACATGAACAAGCACTTTGATTTTTATCTGTTTTCCTCTTTGTGGGGGTAAAATACTTGCTGCACGGACCTTGATACTACATGTAAGCCTCTGAACAACTACTGCACATTTGATCCTCTGGAATAAGTGGGCAGGATGACCTACAAATACACTCTAACGATCAAGTCAGTAAGGGGACGAGAAAGGGGGATAGAGAGGAGGAGAAGAAGCAATGGGCTTTAGGGCTTAAAGGAATGGACACTTAATATGCTTGAGTACGGGAGAATGCAAATCCTCTTCTTTGCCTCCTAACCCTCCCTTTATAGGAAAATGATTAGGGTTCGCCAATTACCTTTCTCCTTGTGGTTTCTTCCTGGAATAGAAGTCTTTCTATTCACGCAAGATCTTGCCAATGAGGTGATAGATAGAGTTTCCTCTTCGTGAAGGAGATTTCCTTGATTGGTTTTAGGACCTTTAGGATTAGGCTGATCCATAATGTTACGCAAAAAATTCAATGACTTAGATACTTTTTTGTCACAGAATCTCTGAGTTGTGGACTAAGCCGGGGATGTGCATTCCAACACATCTTTTGCCTCGGACCCGAATTGAACGTTGAGCTCAGATTGATTGATCAAGGCGTGGGTCTTGATGTGATCAGGGCGGTTGATGTTGACAGTTGTCCTTAAACATATTTTTACTAATTTTTATCCTTACACTTTCTATTCACAATGATTGTCTTCATCTCTATGATCTGGGAGCTTCCCCATTTTCTCTTTTGTTTCCATCTGTTATTTTGTTGAGACTTACAAAGCACGACACTTTGCGATTCTTGAGATTTTAAGTGCGGCTTTTGCAAGTCTCATCATTTGAATATATTTATGTTCTTTCAAGCTCAAGAAATTTGAATGAATTTGGAATTTAAATTCCTACTATCATGAGACTTTTAGTCTCATCATTTTTTATGAGACTTGAAATCTCTCATTTTGTAACTTTTGAAGTCTCCAAAGGAACGATATTTGTAGAAAGTCAACAAAAGTTACTTATTAAAAGTAAAAACCAAATACAAATTTTGACTTCTGATTTTTCAAAAGTTACTTTGTACATGTACAAACCAAAGGCTATTTTTCCATTTGAATGACTTTTTCAAATTTCTTAAGAGTTACTTCCTATAAAGTAACTCTTGAAGAAATTAATTTTATTCTTAAAAAAGTCTATCCAAAGAGACCGAAAATGGAAATCCTGAAATTTAAGAAACAAAATAATACCATAAAAATTAACAATTTCCAAGAGTTACAAATTCATGCCTCTAATTCTCGCAAATTGGAAGCGGCCTAGAGCTATACCAAATGCAACATCTTAAAAGACTCTAAATCAGCTTTTCTTTTGTCCCTAAATCGAATCCAAAAGATAAAGATAAAAAGAGAGTACTACTGGGGAGAAAACAAAAAAAAAGTGGAAATTAAATGTGATATTCACTCAACGATTTTTTGCTTGCTCATAATTACGTAAAAAGGTAGGATAAAGTAAAAGAATAAGGTTCATAGAAAGAAAAGAGAGCCCTTTGTTCCGCTGGGTTTTTTTCACTTCTCCCTCACGACTTCTGCTTTACTAACATGTTCAAGTTGGCATTTACTCGCCGACTACTTCAAATCATCGGCTGTAACGGCACAAACCTGAACACCCCCTAAGAAACTCAGAATTAACCATATTAACCGTCCGAGATATGAGTAGAGGGGAGATAACGAGGTTTATTGTTGACCATACATGTAAATTAGGCAATATTTTAAGAGGAGTGCTAGCCCCTTACGGATTTAAAAAAAAAAAAAAAATTTCATACTCTTGTTGTGAGAGCAACATGTGTCATTGCTATCAGGGTGGAAGCCAATGGGGACCTATGGGGGCACGTGCCCTTACAAAATTTTTTAAAAAGATTTTTTTTACCTTTTGTGTTTTTTAGGCATAGCCATGGGAATGGGGACATGCATGTGAGATCGGATCACACAATTGCGATTAAACTTGGGGAGAGTTCAATCACACCCACAGGTCAACACATGTCCCTTTTAATTTCTATTAATTGTATTTTAGATTCACTAACTCTTGGCTTTCAACAATATAACATTGTTTTTAAAATAATAATAATAATAATAAATACTAACCCTAAGATTTAAAATTCCTAACTGAAGTTAAATATTTTTATAATATGTTATTTCTAAGAACCAAGGGTATATTATTGAACCCAAAAGTTAGTAACTCTTAACCACAATTAATAAAGGTTAAAAGGGATATGTGTTGACCAATGGGTGCAATTGAACTCTGAAATTATGCCTCTTTTTAATTTTAGAAAAATGGTTCTTGGGGGACATACATCGAATCCTAAGATCTGACTAAGATTCTAATTGATTTATTCAATGAAAGATAAAATAATAATCACCTTTGCGACTTTGATACTATTAAGTCAAATCCACGTTAGAACAATGCTTGCAAAAATTCACAAGTGTAAAGTCTCCTTCGCGATCCACACGAACCTTCTTTTTCCTTTAAAGTTTTCTCTGATGAAAGCTAATGACCATTCTAATTCAAGATCTATGATCTTTTGTTCTTTTCTTGAATCTCAAGATCCTTTCTTGATTTAACAAGATTGGTTATGCTTTTCCTCAAGAGAAAAACTAGAACCAAGAGAGAAAGGGAATGGTGACCGTACACTTTCCAAAGAGGGGGGGGGGGGGGGGGGGCGTGAGCTTTGAGGAGATGGAGAGAGAAAACGTGCGATTGGAGTGTCTCCTAAGGGGTGGGCGTTCACCTCTATATATAGGCCCTTCTTGGATTGCTTTGCATGCAATCCAAGACTCTCTCATCCTTATCCTAATCCAATTAGAATTCCTCAAAAGTTTCCTTAATGATTATTCCTAATTAATTATGATTTATTTTAAAAGAAACTAACCTTATCCTTTAGTAACAAACTAATCTTGTTTTTATTTAATAAAGAATCTTTAATTAGTAACTAACTAATCTTATCTTTATCTAATAAGGAATCATTGATTAGTAACAAACTAATAGAATCCCATTTAATTATGACATATTTAATTAGTAACTAACCAATCTTATCCTTATCCAATAAGGAATCATTGATTAGTAACTAACTAATTAAAGAAATAATCATCCACATGAAGTGGGCGTCCTACCCTAGGTGGGCCCTACTTCCACATGCCCCTTAAGGGTTCAAAACCTTAGGTCATCAATTTGATCTTTATCAAAAATTTCCAATGGGTCCTACCCATTTGGTTAATCACATCTTATGTGATTTCACCTATAAGAGCTTCACTATACCATTTAGTGATTTACTTAGAGAAATTAATTAATAATTAATAATTAAATTAAAAGCTTTAAGAAGGTCCTAGTGTGTGGGATCTAAAGGGATCTCATATTTCTGGTTGTGGGACCAAGTGCTTAACCTTTTTGGTTAAAGCATTGTTGCTAGGAAACACTTTCCTACAACTCTATTAGGATTATAGAATTTCATCTATGTCCCTATACTTCCACTAATCACGATAATGTCCATTAACATAATGTAACTAACCTCCAGAAAATAGATAATTACTTATAGGTATTTCTATTACAAGATTTGTTTACAGATGCGTCACTCCACTTCTAATATTGTTATATGGTCACGGGACAATGTCTTATACTGTCTTTAATCTCTAACTTATATTGAGAACCCATTCTCTTTGATACTTTTAGTCAAACTTGGACTTTTAAAACTATTTTAGAAATTCTTTAAAAGAAATAATAATAATAATTACATTTCTTTTATATAGAAAATAAACTTCTCGATAAAACCATTTCATCGATAAATACCAGCGTTGGGTTTTTCAAGTCCGGTTTTGACAAGTATCAACTCAATATAAATTACTTTAAAAGAGTGGTGGAATCCTTGTTGAGCGTACACATACTTCTTCTAATATAACGTACATAACCCAACGAGCCTGTATTCAACCCAGTGTGTTAGACATTGACGATTGGCTACATTAAAGCTATATAAGCAAATACTAGAGAAGATGTCGACCTCTCAGATTAAGGATAATCTGTCAAATGGACTATTCTAAATATATAGACAGTATAATTTTGAGGGTATCCACTGAGCGATCCAGTTGTAATACAAATACTTCTTACTTATATCCACATCTTAGTCAAGAGACATTTTTCTCAGTGATTGAGATTCATCACTCCATCATATGGAACTAACAATGTGTAAGTTAGTAGGAATACATTGTCCAGATGTATCCTGAATAACTTAAAACAATATTAAGTCTACAAGGAACCGGAAAACCATATTTTCTTAGCAATTAGTTAATAACTAATTAAATGGTTTTCCTACAAAGTTACCTAAGGGATAAAGTAGTCTCATCTAATGAGATACTTTTAATATGTTACCCAATGTAGAAGATAAGTGTGAATGTAAAATATGCTTTTATTGATTAAGTAGACTAATACAATTCCGGAATGACTTTCGTGGGCATATGTCTAACAAACTCTCCCTAAGTTCAATCATAATTGACTCTGATCCGATCTTCATGCAGGTGCCATTGAACTTAAAAAATACTTTTATACTAAAATGTTTAATTATTTTATTGGGCATAATTATGGTAATTAAGGATAGTTGACCCTAAAACTTATATTATATTATTTAATTATTTAATAGGTATAATCATGATGCAAAGGGGCAACATTCCTTGAACTATTGAAAACAAAATATATCTTTCATATCATGTTATTTAATTATTTAACGGGGTATAACCATGAGACAAGATTATAGTTGTCTCGCAAACAAGGAGAAATAATACCAGTAAGAAATGTACGGGCGAAATGATCCAAAATTTAAGTCATTACAAAAATAAACAAAAAAAAAACCGGGGGCTACGCGGCTACGCTCCTAAACCCCCCATCTACCATTTTCCATCAACCATCGCGTACCCCACGACTGGAAAATCCTGGCTCCACCCTATTGCTATCCATACAACAAGTTAGAAAGAAACAACTTTTTTCAAAGAATAGAGTTTTATACATTGAATCCGTTGTAAATAGGCGGGAAAATAGTGACACATGTCAACACCTGAATGAGAGTTTGGAAATGTGTATCTGAAACTAAGCATTTCTCATGTTTCAAAAACAGAACCAAACACTAGCTCGTAATAAACAGAACCCAACACTAGCTCGTAACGAAGGAGTTGGTCCGACTCCAAACTGGTTACACCGTCGGTCAGATGGGTTAACCCAATTAGGTGAAGTGATGCCATATATTTAGTTATATTAATATATCCTACCAAAAAAAAAGTAGTTATATTAATATAATAATACAATTTTTAAAATAGAAATAAAAATACTTAAAAAAAAACAATACCTAACAATTGAAAACTCCATCTGCTTCATTTTCTTCCGTGTCTATATATTACTAGTAGAGACCCTGCGCGATGCACGATAATAATTAAGAATATCTAAAATTAAATAATATTATTTATTTATTTAAATATTAAGTAATATATTTTAAGAATATTTCATAAATTTTATTTTCAATAGTATTAATTTTTTATTATTTGATATACATTATTATATGTATTAATTAATTATTTTTATACTAATAATTTATTATTATTTTAATAAAATTTTTTGGAAAATTGTAAGTTTTTTAGTATTAAACTAAAATTAATACACCTAAGAGTTGGAGATAAGAGAGAACTCTACAATAGTTGAGATAGATAGAGCTCTAGGATGAGATAGTGGGTGGGTCCCAAACCTGTAAGAGTTGGAGATAAGAGAAGAGTCTACAATAGTGGAGATAGAGAGGTCTCTAGGATGAAATAGTGGGTCCCAAATTTGAACGGTAGAGATTAAAGAGAAAAACCACATGTCATATTTAAAATAGAGCTTATGAGATTGGAGCATAGTTAGTAAATTCGCGTATTATATGCGAATTATACACGAATAATACTTATAATGAATCATACGTATAATTCATCCGTATTAGTCAAAGTTATGCAAATATTTGCGAATTTTTTAAGTAAGACGAATTATACGCAAATTATTAGCAAACTGTTCACGACTTATTCGCAAATAATATATATATATCTATATATATAAAATAAATCTCAAATCCTCTTTCTTCTTTCTTGCATGCGGAGTAACTCTCTTTCTTTTGATTTCTTTCTTTTTCTCATTCTCTAACCTTAGTCCCTATCTCTTTGGCCACAAAGTTACTAATAGTTACCAACCACCAGTCATGCAGCACTCATTGGCTATTACTTAGTCCCCTCATTTTCTCTCGATCTCTTTCTCTCTCTAAATCTCAAATCCTAACTATTTCACAATCGTTACTTGTCACAATGGCACAGCCAACCGCCAGCAATTGAGGACCGAGTATCCGACCTTATAATATTGTCAACGCCAGCAACTACTACTCTCCCTTCCAAGAGTGACTCTCTCTCTCTCTCTCTTAATCTCCAGTCTCCCTTCCAAGTTCGACTCTCTCTCTCTCTCTAATTCTCCAACTGTACTTTTTTTTTTCATTTTTTGTAATATGAGATAAAGATTTAATGCATTTTCTTAGAAATTTTATATATGTAATTGTATATATTTAGACGAATTTTTCAACAAATTATTGAGTATTGATCCGAATTATACTCGAATTAATTTTGTACCGCATTTTTGACGTTCTACGTTTTTTCACTGAATTTTTAATCGAACTATTGAATACAAATTCCGAATTATACTCGAATAATTTCTGTACCGAATTTTTACCATACGCCGAATTGCTAATTATGGATTGGAGGGATTGAAGTTTGGAGAGCAAAGAGAAAAGTCTTATTTCTTTATTTTATAGTAGTAGATTCTTCTCTCCACGATTTTGTTTCAAAACCCTTATTTTCTTTTCTTTAGTTTTTTATTCAGTTTTATTAGTTTAACATGCTATTTTCCATATTGGGCTCCCTTTAAGAGCCTAACTCACATTTGAGGCTCTATAAATTTTGACGAAAACATACTTGCCTTTTGCCGTGATTCAAAGAGTTTAAAGAAAATCGTCCGGGTCACATAGGTTATGCCTAGTCAAGTAGCCCAAACGAGTTCGCCGTGGATTAAATATTTTACTCCGCTTTGAAACAGACCGATGAAGGGTTCAATTTGTGAGTGAACTGGTGCAATCGGTCGAGTCAGTCTGGAGTTTTAAAACACTAAAATTAATGGTATAATTGAATGAATTAATCTGGGTCCCTTATGTAAGGTTCCATAGGGATTTCTTATAGAACCAACAAAAGAGCACTGCATATGAAAGATGTTTTAGAAAACAGTTTAAATACAAAACAGAGCTCTGCTTCATGGCAAAGCAGAGCTCCTTTTTTAGTGTATGCAGTGACATTCTTATTACTATGGAGAAAAAAGTGTTTAACAAAACTGTAATTTCTCTATTCATAATTGCAAAAGTGTCAACGTCATATGGTAAAAAGGGGAGCTCACTTCAACGCCGTGAAGAAGAACTCCGCCTTAAATTTACTCTCTTTAGAAAATAAAAAAGATATTAACTATCAACAACAAGAGCTCTAGTCAGTGTTTTAAAACCCGAAAACTCGACTTGACTTGGAAACTTACCGAGTAGAGTCAACTCGGAAACTCGGGCAAAACTCGTCCGAGTAATGACAACTAAAACTCGTACATATATAATATTTTTCTAATAATATATATGGTATAGATTCAAAATTAATGATAAACCAAGCCTAAAATAAGATATATAATTCAATATATACTAAACATCCCCCTTTTGCTTTGTATTTATACTTAAAAATGAGTGGGGTGTGTTAAAAAAAAGAAAAAAAACATAATTTAGTCAATCGGGTAGACAGTTTACTTGATTTTTAGTTTTTAAAAAAAAGTGCAAAAACTCGGGCGAGTCGGGAGCAAGTCGGGGCGAGTTTCTGTCAAAATCGAGTTTTTCTTGAAACTAGACTTGAAACCTGGCCGAGTCGAGTCGATTCGGCCGAGTTTCGATTCGACTCGGCGAGTTTTAAAACAGTGGCTCTGGTTGAACAGTCAACCAGAGAAACCCAAAAAGTGCCTTGGGAAGGGGTATTTAAGAAAAAAATTTAGTAATAAAAATTATCCTTCTTTAATTCGTAATTTCCAAACTACTACAGCCTAAGCCAATTCTTTTTGGGTTTTTTGTGAAAAACCCTCTAACTTTTCTGCTATTTGTAAATACCCCCTTATGTTTTGTGATTTTGTATTATAGTCCACTAACTTTTAAAACTTTTACAAATCCCCCCTTCCATCAAAAATTAAGGTAACGGATGTTAAAATTTTCATAAAATTACATTTTTAACCTTTTTATTTTCTTTTAAGGAGATTTGTAAAAACTTTTCATAAGAGAAGTGCTTGGAACCCACTAACTATGGTTAAGATTCACTAACCCTTAGGATTCATCTCTTTAACCTTGATATTTAGAAAAAAAATATTAACTTTAGGTTGATTATGCTTAACCATAGTTCAAGTGGAGACAAGTCGACGCATGTTCTTTTTAACACCCACTAATTGTAGTTATGATTCACTCACCCCTTGGATTCATGCATCTAACCTTTGTTTTTAGGAGAAAAAATATTAACCTTAGATTGATTATGCTTAAACACAGTTAAAGGAGGCTCTACAAATTGTTGCGTGTCTCTTTTAACACCCACTAGCAATGGTTAATATTCACTCACTCCTAGGGTTCATGCATCTAATCATGGATTTTAGAAAAGAAATAACCTTAGGTTAATTATACTTAACCACAATTAAAAGAGACTTTATAAGTTGTCATGTGTCCCTTTTAATACTCACTAACTGTAGTTAAGATTCACTCACCCTTAGGGTTAATTCATCTAACCTTGATTTTTAGATTTTTTTCAACAAGATATTAACCTTAGATCGATTAAGCTTAATCTCAATTAGAGGGGGATAAATGAGACACATGATAAAGCATACCGTCCAACCCATTAAAAAGAGGTTAAAAAGGTCATTTCATAAAATATTTAACATCCGTTAACTATCTTTGGATGGAAGGGTGGATTTGTAAAAGTTTTAAAGTTAGTGGACTATAATACAAAATCACAAAACATAACAAGGTATGGGGTTTTTCACAAAAAACCCTTTCTTTTTTAGGTTGCTCTAATTGATAGACTGTTCAAGTTCGTCTCAATTGCTTCAATCATTAATAGTCTTTAAATAATAAAAGTGAATGTGACACAAACATGTTTTGGATGTGGGCCACCAAAAAGTGTTTTGGATAAATGTTTTAACATCCATATATTTTGTTCAATCAATCAATCACAAGATCTCATAAATCAAGGGGAAAGGGAATGTCATTTCTTCTAGCCCTCACCAACGAAATTCATCTTCCCCCGTCCATAAACATGTGTCCCTTTTAACACCCTTAATTATGGTTAAGATTCCCTATCCCTTAGTGTTCAACCATCTGACCTTGGTTTTTTGAAAAAAAAATTAACCCTAGATAAGAGTTAGAACTTGTTAATTAGAGTTAAAAAGGTAGTCAAAGGGGCTTTGTGAGTGGGCCTGATGGATTTGGCATGGCGAACGGTCTCAGGTGAAAAATAGTGTTTCTCACCTCGCCAAATGCTCTATCATGTCCACATTTCCTATAGAACACAGCCACTTGATTGTGCTTACCAGCAATGTCACGACCCAAAATACCCCCTAGGAGTTTGAGATACTTTAGTTCGTGACCGCCATGTCAAACCATCCTGTTTGACACATAAGGCATACTTAACATCCTGTACAACATATGAAACATAATATAGTGGAAACAAAATACAAAATTTTATACACATACTATATCCAAGTTTATACAATAAACCAAAATAAAGAGTGAACATCCTCGCTCATCAAAATACATGTATCTGTCTCTCCCTATCCTCACTCATTAAGGGGCCACTACCTACCGAGCATCCTCTGATACTCCTGAAGCTCTTCCGGAGTAGGTACTTCCTCAACATATTCCTCCTCGACCCAAGGCTCCTGAGGACACTCGCCACAGATGTCGAGAGGACCTACCGACATAATATGTATGGCTGAGTATTGAATACTCTGCGTATACAAACCACTAGATAGTAATGTCATAAACATGAATACAGCATATATATCGCAGTTCAAATCATTTCACATGTATTATCTTAATCGAAGCGCAGAAAACATAATTTGAAAACAATCATGTGCATATATCTCGGAGAAACATCTTCTTTTGCTTTATCATCTTTACTTTAAGTTCCTTCACATCTTTACATTACGGGTATTGTAAAATACCTTAGTTTCATTGCTTTCCATCTAAAGGTATTTAAAATAACCTAGATACACCTAAGGAGTCGGGCAACTAGTACCCATGTACCCACATAAACTGGGCGGGCCTACTGTTATCCTCACCTTCGGCTACCTTCGGAGTAGACGACCAGTATCCATCTCCCTTCCGGGTGGCCTGCTATTCGTCAGAATCCGACGACCATTCCCTTTCCCTTCCAAGCGGCCTGCTATCGTGCCTCCCCGATCGGTATTACTTGATTGATTAGTACCCATGAACCCACAGGAGATGGGCGGGCCTTCTATCAACCTGAGATAGATGACTAGAATCATCCTGTACCATTACTTTCCTTTTTCTTGCCATTACTTTCCATTACTTTTACTTCCTCTTTGGATACCCATTATTGATAAAATCTCGATCATGCAAACATATGTGCTTGTGTAGAAATTGTGTATAACATGGTAGACAAAATTGGAAAACTCTACATATCGCAAATATTTCACCTTTTCATTTATAGTACTAGCCAAGGTATAAGGAAAGTCATACACATCTAAGCACAAGTAGAACATATGGTTTTCTCATTGGTTTACCCCAAAATTTATATCTTTTAACATCAAAACATATCATAAAATAGGGTTAGATACCCTTTTTACTTGTGGGTTTATACCATAAGATCATCACAATTTACTAGTACTACTATTTAAAGCATAACTAAAGGATTTTAGCATGAATTATAAGGTGGTTTATGCCATTAAAAGCTAGTAGCTTGCTCTACATATTAAGATAACCTAGTAGTTTGTTCTACAAGTTCATAACAACAAACAAATGGAATTGATCTATATTGACAACATGTGGTTTATGAGATTAACATCTAGTAGAGTGTATCTACCTTTGAAAACCAAACCCTTTTTGGTTTTGTGCTTTGGAGTTACCAAGGAAGCAAGATCCAAGCTTGAGAAAAGCGAGATCCGGCTTTGGAAACTCAATCAAGGCTTCACTTCATTCATAGAATTCATAAGGAAATACTATAAGAGAACTAGTAGAAATTATCTACTTGAGGAAACCATAACAAAGTTACCTAGTAGAGAGTACCTACCTTCTAGCTTTAGAATGCTCCGAAGAGGCAAGAAGGAAGCTCCTCCTTTGTTGTTGAAACTCAAACAAGAACACTCAAGTTCTTCCCTTTCTTTTCTCTCAAATTCCTCCCAAAAACTCTTTCTAGGGTTGTGGTAACCCTAAGCGACAAAATGTGGGTTATATAGGCCAAAGGAGTGAGGCCAATGACCTTTAGACCCCCAAAATATCCCAAAGGAGTCGGTTACAATGCAAACTCAATAACCAAGGATCTGTCCGTCATGAGCACGGATAGATCCTTCAAAAAAACCCTCTCTGGCCAAAAAACCCATTCAAAATAGGGGTTGATCAATCTATCAGTCGTGGGGATGGATAGATCCATCACTGTATGGAATTGAAGGATCTATCCTCCCCAAACTAGATAGATCATTCTACTGTTCATCCATTCATTTTCCAACTATGGTATTTGGTCCATAACTTTTGACTCGGTGATTGGATTTTGACAATTCAATTGCGTTGGATTCTACATTCAAATGGGAACAACTTTCATGTTTCACACAAAGCCTAATTATTCTATCTTCATATTCCAAAATGGTCCTAAAGGTTACTGGTCAGGAATTTCAGCAGACAAATTGCCTAAAACCCACTTTTCACCGAGCTTCGACTCAAAATCGGGAAATGTGATAAACATGAACCTCAAAGAGGATCTCGATATCTTTCTAATGGCTTAAGAAACACTCAATTCCGATTTCGGATGAGAAAACTAGAGTTCTCTCACGTTGAGGGTATTTCTCGACATCCCTCTTTGAGTATTGTATACTCTTGTTTCATTTGTCCCTAACCTTCACAAACACTTTCCATATATATTTTGATTCATTCAACAACCTCTTTTCATTTCAAAACATGAACCCATAATTTCATTAAGGCTTTAGGCCTTGAAGGCACTATTCACAATACTATTCACACACTATTCACAGCACTATTCACATGAACAGTGAACCTAAATTCCGGGGCTCTACATCCTCCCCTCCTTATAGGAATTTCGTCTGTGAAATTCAGACGAGACAGAATCCAGCAGGAATACTTTTTCCTCACATAACCCTGCTCAACTGAGCATACTAGCTCAATATCAATAAATCTAGTGTCGACCAACACACAGCTAGACATACTCTTATGAACAAAGTCCCTAAGTACTACACAGAACTATGTTCTTAATTTGCATTCAACACGCATAGGTTCATACATTACATTATTTTGCACATATAGTGGTATAATAACATGTTCTACCATCGTCATAGAATTTCAAATTGGGTTCCTACTTCTTCAATTACTACCTCTCATGATGATAGTCCTGAGAGCAATAACACCACGTGAGTTTATTTGAATCAAGCTCGTTGAATAGTTCAATGACCATATAGGGTTTATATAGCGCATCATTTACATCAGAGTATACACATAATAGTATAATTATACTATCATTTCATAAGGAAACTAAGTTCTCACACTTGGTTAAAGTATTAACCAATTACATACTTAAGACATTAATCAGTCTAAGACTAATACTGATGATTAGTTTATACTTTTGAGTTCTTTAAGCAAAATCTTTTGAAACTTTAAGACATGTATGGTGCTTTTAATATCGGTATGATGCATATGATATGTACATGATGCTTATGCTATGTATGAAGTGCATGTTATGTATGATGCTCATGCTATGAATGAAGTGCATGTTGTGCATGATGCTCATGTTATGAATGAAGTGCAAACCATGTATGAAGGTGCATGATGATGGTGTCATGTATGAGATGCATGCTATGTTCTTGTACTTTGAGACCAAAACTATTCTTGGAGTTTATAATATATTTATCATTTTGTACTGAGCAATGGTCTAGAACGTACTGCAGAATTAACGCGCATTTGTATCTAGAACTTTTAGGACTGAGCACTGAGTCTAGAACGAGCTGCAGATAATGCCCGTCTGTATCTAGAACGTGCATCAAGCATCCATGAGCTGGTACAAAATCATATATATTTACTTATTCATTATTTTCATTTCTTTCCAAGATCCCTACTAGTCATTGGTGAAGGGGAAATTTTTGGGAAGAACACGTGTCAGCAACAGCTACACGAACTCTGGTTCACTGGTAGAAGGTAGGAGTTGAAGGGTGTGATACCCTACCCTGTACTCTGATGCCAAAGTAAGTAGAGCTAGAAGATGATGAATAGTAACAAACACAAAAGCAAGTGAGAGAAAAGAGCAGAAAATTCTCGGTCCCCCTGTACTAAATTTCTCGGGGGTATTTATAGGTTTAACTCAGAATGCCCATGGATGGCCATAGATGCCCATACCACGTGTCCAGCACTCATTACCAAATATGTCAGACAGATCTACCACATAACGTATCCCACGTGGGTGCCTACTATGAGTTCAGTCGGTTTGTTTCTGACAGCACACATAAGTGACTAGCATTAAATACCAAGACAGTACTTTTCGCCTACTTGTCATAATGAAACGATCGCCTCCTGATCACTTCCTCCTGCGAGTCGGTCTCGTTGTTAGCTCGAGTCCGTTGTGTATGCCTTAAAATGCGGGAACGGCCTAGTTATCGGAAGATAACGTATTCGCTGTATAAGACAATGGAAACGTTGTCGAGAGTACAATGGGTACCTTGTGTATCAGACAATGGAAACGTTGTCACGAGCACAACAGACATATTGTTCACAAGACTACGAGTACGTTTATGAAGCACACACCAGAAATGTTGTGCAACAGACAACGAAACAACTCTCTCTTCTAAGCACGTGATCCACGTGTCATACTTTGGTGCACATAACAACACAAGCTAGCTCGTTCTCCAATACTTAATCACTTTTACGAATTTTATACCTTACAATTTGTCCCTTTATGATGCTTAGAATGTAGTTCGAAGTAACCTAAACGAACAAAAAGCAATAAATCGTACCTGACTCGGCTCCCGGGATTCGTATCATTGCACGATTCAAATGTTAAGGAAACTGAACGTCGCTCCAGTTGGCATGCGCGTGCGAACCGTCACACCTCATTAATGCCTGGCAGGCTGTCATCATACCTTCTTTCGGAATTCAAAACCCTTTATCTCTCCGATGGTTATCCTCTTTGTCTAAAAAGACAATGATGCCCTTTTTTTTACTGTTTCGTTTCTTTGAGACGAAGGATACCTTGGTCCTGCAAGACATATATTCTGACATACACAGTTTATATAGCACAAATGACCATCCTAACCTTGCCTTTTGTGTATGTGTACAGTTCTGACAGGGGGTATTCCCGTCTTCTCCTCTGTTCCCAAATGCTTATAAACAACGAAGGGACTGCCTTGTTTTGGTCATTCTGTTCCTTGAAGCACTGTTACTCTGCCGAATTCGCGTCTGAAGCAAAGTTCTCCGTCTGCAAGCTTTCCTCGCCATCTTCCTTACTGTGGTACGTTTTTCCATCTCTCCCTTTGCTTTCACTATTTTCTTCGTTCTTTTTCTCCTCTGGTTCACTTGTTCCTCTCCATCTTTTCTCCTTCGTGATATTCTCTCTTCTTCTTCTTCCTCTTTGTTTCTGGCACCATGTCTGCCGAAATTCCTCTAAAACCCATTAGGGTAGAAGTAGTTAGGGCCCAGAGTGACGATGAAGCAAGCTATACTGGTAGTGCCCCATATGGTGCCTACATCAAAAAATCTTCTGCCCTTCACCAATAGCAATTAGAATACCTGAACCACCTTAGGAAACGTTTTGATTTCCCTCCTCATGTCCATCTCCACTTCAAAAGGGAGGATGCTCATAAAACGTTTCGATGCCTGTACGGTCGTTTATGTTGCTCAGCTTGAAGCCGGACTTTGCTTCCCTCTCCACCATATCCTGGGTGAGGTTCTTTCCTCCCTAAAACTCGCCACGGGTCAAATGCACCCTAGTTTCTATAAGTATATATCCATGATGCTTAAATTGATTGAGGACGGTTACCCCATAGAAGCCAGACATCTCTTCCATTTCTATCATGCCATCAAATGTCGAGGCACTGACGATGGTCTCTACAACTATTTCTCTTGGAATAAGAAACCTCTGTACCCCAACCTTGTCACTGGTATACCTGACAAAGAAAGAGGGTGGAAGGCGACTCCTTTCGTTGTCTCTCGGGGCTGGAAATTAGAGATCTCTATTGTACCCAACGTCTTCCAAACAAAACCAGGAATCAAGTTTCGTTGTCCGTTGTCTGTTGTCCACTAGATGACCAGCTTCCGTAGTCTGGTGTTCGCTGTATGCTATTTCTTCTTTCTCCCTGTTTTATTCCCTGTTGTCTAATACTTTCTTTTCTGTTTCTTGCAGTTGAAGGAAAGAAAATTCCTTTCAAAAAGCTCACACCGGAGGAAGAAGGCGTACTTACCAATATCAAGAGAGTGCGTGGGGGTGAATACATCAGGTGGAAGCCTCGTGCTCCTGACACTTGGGGATTCAACAGCGTGCCGACTCCAACCCCTCCTGTAACTCAAAAGCAACAAGGCACCTCCTCTTCTCTTCTCGCTATCGAACCAACTCTAGAAGAAGAAGAAGAAATGGCAAGTACCAATCCTCCTCCTCTTTACCAAAAACCAAGGACTGTCTGTCCTTCAATAACACTACCTCCCCTGCCACCTCCACAGAAGAAAACCCATCCCAGAACGGGAACTGTGACTTTCGAGCCGAAACAAAGGAAGATCCACTCCCAGGCCGAGCTAGAGGCCAGAAAGAAGAGAAAAGAAGAAGCACGCCTTGAGAAAGGCAAGGCGGCTGTAAGTCTCCCTTCTCCTCCTCCAACCCTTAGGGATGCTAACACCACAATGAAGTCCCAGGTAGTCAGTACAAGCCCTGCTGCTACTCCAACTGAAGCTGCTCCTGCCGATTCCGGCGCTGCCATCGTTGCACTTGTTGCAACAACGGAGACTGCTGCCCCAACTCTACCGCTCTTTGGCACGCCACCATTAGATACTGTGGATTGGTCTCCTAACTTCTCCCGATTTGGAAGGCCTACTATAAATGACTCAGCTATAGCGTCGGAGCATACAGCTCAGGCACTGACTTGTGCTATGAGATTGCCTAAGGACGTTGCTGATACTGCGCAGTTATCTCTGTCCGAGGTGAACTATGCTGCATACCGCGCCCTTGCTTCGATACGAATTTCTCCCTCATATTTCATGCCTGTTGCTCTTTATACAATACATAGTGATATACTCATATTCTCTTTTACAGCTGAACGTTCTGGTCACTAAGCTGAATGAACGTAGTAACTACCGCTACAATCATCTTAGAGATTCAATCAACTACTAGCAAGGAAGGGTCGAGACATTGGAAAGGACTCTTACAGAGGACAGGCTGAAGATCGAGTTTGATCTGTCACAAGCCCGAGCTGAGGTAGAACGGGTGGAGGAGAAGTTTATCGTTGCCTTCAAAGGGCAAGAATAGGCTGAAGAAGAGGCTCGAGCAGCGAAGACGGGAGAAGAGAAGGCCAAGTAGCAAGTCGAGAATGCTATTCTCTGGATCAGTGAGTTGGAGATCATATCCCAGACACTGGGAAGGCAGATCGAAGAAATGGAGACAGCAAGAGCAGCTCTGGTGGAGGAGCTTGCAGAGGCCAAGGCAGCGGAGGAGATTGTTGAGAAGACTGTCACTGCCAAACTCCAAAGTCATTATCAACTGCAACTGGATAGGCTCCTGGAGGAGGACAGGGCAGAGACTGAGAAGGAGTTGATGAACATGCTTCGTCAACAAGGTCATCTTAAGGAAGACAACGAGAAGGACGTGACCACCTTCTCCGAGCTCTAGAGTGAGGATGTACTCGAGCTCAACAATGAGCCCGAGGTCGAAGGCGTCGAGAAGCCTCACCCCTTCGAAGGTCCTGCATCTCTTTCTGCTGCTGAACCGTTGTCCAAGCCAACTGTCCCCGACGTGCCTGCTCCTGCTTCTCCTTCTCCCATTGTGCACTCTGAGGCTGCTAAAGATCCTCTACCCTGATTCTCTTTCCTTCTTTGATGTGCTCGGATAATTTGTGCAACTTTCTTTCTCTCTCTCCACGGTGGGTTTTTTTTTTGGTTGTATGGGCCCTCTAATGGGCGTTTTGAAATGGACTTTCTTTCTCTGTCTTCTCTTGTCCCTCCTATGTTCGTAGTCCACAATGTGTTTCAAGACCTCACACAGTATATGCACACAACAAAAGGAACGTAAGTATCCATATGCTAACAAGATAGAGAACATATGAGAACATTAACACACAACACATATATGCAAGGACACATAGATAGAAGTAACACACAACATATGAAGGCACAGTAAGTACACCGATCAAACACTTGCATCATGTCCACAACGGAAAGAGGAAAATTCACCACTGTGTAACTCATTGTGAATGTAATCTAACAAATAAAATCTCATATAACTCTTGCCCCAGATACTTTGCTCAGAGGATGTCATTGGGATAAGCCACTGGGTTGCTTAGATGACACCCTTAGGATAAGCCGCTTGTATCTCATTGTCAGTACATTGTTTGAATGAGATTTTATTTGAGTTTGCAGAACATTCACAATATCACACTCATTAATTGGACACTGCATTGACACAAAAAGTCTGAACTACTCCAATTATGTGATGATGCAACCAAACGCAAAGACAAAAGCACACAAACTCTTATATAAATCACAGAATTCTGTTGAAAGAATTGCCTTAAATTCATAATATTCCAGGATTATTGGATGGGATTACCTTGTAAATCTTTCAAGTAGCATACACCAGGGCTTCCCAGTTGTTCTACAATATATTGCCCTTCCCAGTTAGGTCCTAACTTGTCACTGTTAATCTCTCTTGTATTTTGGAATACTTTTCGAAGAACAAGATCTCCGACCTGAAGGACTCTCCGTTGTACTTTCTGGTTGTATGCCTTCCTCAATTACTGCTGATATCTTCTCATCTGAATGCTGGCATCTTCTCGCTTCTCCTCTAGTAAATCTAGATGAAATGGCCATGAGCTCGGTATTCTTGTCTTTCTCCCCTTCCTTCTTCTTGTTATGCCACGAACGTATGGTCGGCAAACTGATCTCCGTAGGGATGACAACTTCCATGCCATAAGCTAAAGAGAAAGGTGTTTCGTTCGTAAGACCCCTCGGCGTCGTTCTATACCCCCACAGCACGTTGTGCAACTCATTGGTCTACTTCCCATTCGAATCTTTCAATCTTCTCTTTAATGCATTCAGTATATTTTTATTCGCTGCTTCGGCCAAACCATTCCCTTGAGGATAATAAGGTGATGAAAAAATGTGCTTGATCTTCAACTTGCTGCAAAACTCTGCAATGATGCGCCCCGAGAACTGTTTTCCGTTGTCAGTTGTAGAGACCTGAATCTATTTCATGTCTTTATTACAAGTATTAGGGGTATTATAGTCCTTGTGATGTTTTAATGTTTATGTATTTATATCTAATTAGTATAGTGTGATTAAGGCTTAATCAAACTTGTTAGCGGAGGGATGTCATATCACACCCTGAACTTTAGGAAGCTCCAGTTTTGGCACCGTTTATTGGAATTGAGTGATTCTTGAACCATTAGAAAAGTATTGGACCCTTCTTTGAGGATCATATTTAATGTTTTTCCATACTTTTAGTCTAAGCTAAGTCGAAAGGCGGGTTTTCCAATGTATTGTCTGATGGAATTGTAGATCAGTCAACTTTGGGGAATTTTTGGTCAATAATTGATAGGGAACTTGAAAATTCTATGCCAAAAATGTTCCTTTTCGAAAGACGAATCCAACGCAAGTTGAAACGTCGGAATCCGATGAACGAGTCAAAAGTTATGGCCAAAATAGTAAAATGGGTCAAAAATCTGTAGAACACCGATCTCTAGGGATCGATCTGTACAAAACCGATCGCTCGATCGGAAGTATCGATCGATCGGTCCACAACCGATCGATCGAATGTGTTTTTGACCGAGAGCTCGGTCAAGAGCACCGGTCGATCGGTAGGCGACTGATCGCTCCGTCATAACCACCGATCGCTCGGTCTTTCGTGTTTTTGCAGAATTTCAGTAAGGACTTTTTGGTCTTTTGGCTCTCATACCTTGGGGCTATAAATAGGAGTCCTATTTTGGGGTATTAGAATACTCTACCTATTTCTAACCTAATTTTTCAAAAAGGGAGAGAAAACCTAGGGTTTTGAGAGAGGGATTTCTTTGAGAAGAAGGAGATAGCTTGGATTTTGCAAGGAGAGCTTGGAAAGCTTCCCCAAACCACCTCGAGAGCGTTTTGAATCCAAGGGAAGGATTCCTAAGGTCGATATACTAACCTAATCAACTCTATTTCAATGTTTCGTGAATGTTAATATGATAGAAGTGATAGAATGGAGATTAGATGCATTTCTCTCCTAATTTTCTATGAAGTAAGCTAATTATGGATGAAAAATGTGGATGGAAATGTGGATTAGAATGTAGATAGAATGTATGGAGGATGGGATTAATATGTGGATGTGAATGGTGAATGGATTGTATGGATGGATTATTGTGTGATGAATGCTTGAAAATGTAGAAGGGCAATGGATTCATATTACGCTTACTCAAGGTGGTAAATTGATTATGAGTTGTGCTATGAATTATGATAAGATATGTATATGTGATTGTTTGATAAGTATGTCTAATTACTTGCATGGAGATTGATAGTCGGAAAGGTAAGAACTTAGAGGAAGATCTCTCAAACCGGGAATTCTCTAACTATTTGGTATGGGACAGTATAGTGGAGTTTCTATGGTGGGAGATCGGAATCTAAGCAATTTCCAACTCGAATGTTAATTTCAACACTTAAGCACAGATGCACGTGTATGTTAAGATAAGAGTCTCACAAGTCACACATGTGGACCACAAGCATGAGCATGGCATACGTATGACATTCTGAATAAGCATAAGCATGACATGGTCTGTATCCACCAAGAATGGCATGTCAACCATTTGATTCTTAAGCATGGTCCGTATCCGCCAAGAAACGGCATGCCAACCATATGATTTCTTAGACATGGTCCGTATCCGCCAAGAACAACATGTCACATCATTGTATGATCTGAATAAGTACATAAGCATAAGCATCTCACAAGCATGTGGTCTCATAAATATAAGCAGCTCATAAGTGTATTGTCTTCTAAGTCTAAGATTCTCACAAGTACATGAGTCAAGGTGATGATATGATGTATATGCGCACACGTGCTTCCGTACTCTGATTATGTTATTATGCTATTGGATATGTTTCTAACTAAGTGTAGGTATATTATTATTCTTGGTTGGATTTTATATACACTGAGTACCTTTGTACTGAGCCGGACTTTGTCTTGGCAGGTTTAGAGCAAGAGTAGACGGCGGAGCCGTGGATTGAGGAAGCTTACATCGAAGAAGGTGGTGAAGGTGAGCCTTCTGAAGAAGGAGCCGGAGGCTTGGGTGGCTACACCTATTAGTTTATATTTTGTTGGTTGTGGTTTTTGTAATAGACTTTTAGATGATGTTGCTCATTTGATTACTTTACAGTTGGGTTTTAGACATTTTGTTTATGTTGGATTTTATTATGTTAGGCAGATGACCGTTGTACAGGATGGTTTGAGTTGATGAAATTGGAATTTTATTACTCTCATTTTTAGAGACTCGTGTAATAAGCCTTGTATGCATGAATTTTAAGCAGGTTAAGGAAATGTGACGATTCCAAAGTCCTATTTTAGCCTTGTAGGATTTTGGGGTCGTTACAGAGGTGGTATCAGAGCCCAAGGCATTAGAGTCCTTAGGGCTAAGATATTAAGTATAGGATATAGGAAGATGTCAACCTTAGGGAAGCAACATCAAGTTCAGGATTTTAAAATTGTTCAGGATTGAGTTTTGATTAAGCATAGACTTAGAAATTTATGTGAGTGGATTCCTAAATGAATTGTTTTCTTCTTCTCAGGATTGTAAGCATGAGAAGGGATGGAAGAAATAATAGGAATGGAGGAGGCAGTGTGACTGATGGGGATACTCCAGATGGTACCCCCCAGACTAATGTGGGTCGGACTATGGAAGCTATTGCTACAGCAATGGAGAGGCAGGCTGAAATTATGGCTCAGCAAACTACATTACTAGTGGTAGGTCAAGCTAGGCAAGAGAGGCAGGTTGATGTTCACCCACCCCGTCACACCGGAGTGGAAGCTTTTAGGAGGATGAGTCCTCCAGCCTTCTATAGTAGTACGGATTCCTCAGTTGCCAAGTTGTGGATCATGCAACTAGAGAAGATTTTCTCCGTACTTGAGGCTACCGATGAGCAGAGGGTGAAATGGGCCTCCTTCATCATGGAAGACGAAGCTGAACATTGATGGAGGGCTACATCTAGGTAGAGGAATGAGGTGCGAGTCGGACAAGAGTGGACTTGGGGAGAGTTCCTCGACGTCTTTTACGAGAGATACTTCCCAGTGTTTGTGAGAGATCAGAAGGAGATTGAATTCTCTACCTTGGAGCAAGGGAGGATGTGTAACGACCCCAAAATCCCACAAGGCTAAAATAGGACCATGGAATCGCCACATTACTTAACCTGCTTAAAATCCATGCATACAAGGCTATTACACGAGTCTCCAAAAATGAGAGTAATAAAATTCCGATATATAAACCCAATCCAACCTGCACAAGTCCAAGGTCTATATATACAACTCACAATGAACCAACAAGTTTGATACACAACTAATAAGAAGTCTACTGAGCAACATCCTCTAAAAGTCAATTACAAAACTCTCTCAATGAAATGAAATGTAAACTAAGAGGTGTAGCCGCCCAAGTCTCCAGCTCCCTCCTCAGAAGGCTCACCTTCACCTCCTTCCTCGAGGTAAGTCTCCTCAACCCACGGCTCCGCCGTGTACTCCTGCTCTAAACCTGCCAAGACAAAGTCTGGCTGAGTACAAAGGTACTCAGTGTATATAAAATCCAATCAACAATAATGATATACCTGCACTTAGTCAGAAACATATCCAATAGCATAATAACATAATCAGAGTGCAGAAGAACGTGTGCGCATATACATCATATCATCACCTTGACTCGTGTACTTGTGAGAATCTTAGACTTAGAAAACCATACACTTATGAGGTACTTATGCTTACGAGACCACGTGCTTGTGAGATGCTTATGCTTATGCTTATGCACTTATTCAGATCATACAGTAATGAGACATGCCGTTCTTGGCGGATACGGACCATGCCTTAGAAATCATATGGTTGACATGCCGTTCTTGGCGGATACGGACCATGCCTTAGAAATCAGGTTGACATGCCGTTCTTGGAGGATACGGACCATGTCATGCTTATGCTTATTCAGAATGTCATACATATGCCATGGTCATGCTTGTGGTCCACATGTGTGACTTGTGAGACTCTTATCTTGACATACTCGTGCATATGTGCTTAAGTGTCGAAATTAACATTCGAGTTGGTAATTGCTTAGATTCCGACCTCTCACCATGGAAACTCCACTATACTGTCCCATACCAAATAGTTAGAGAATTCCTGGTCTGAGAGATGTTCCTCTAAGTTCTTACCTTCCCGACTATCAATTCCCAAGCAAGTAATTAAGTATACTTAACAAACAATCACATATATATTTCTTATCATAGTTCTTAACATCATTTATAATCCATTTACCACCATTTCATAAAAGTATCATAGCATTTATTCTCACCGACATTTTCACAACCACCTTGAGTACACATAATATAAATCCATTGTTTCTCTACCTTTTCATGCATTCATCATATCATAATTTCATCCATACAATCCATATAGTCATCCACATCCACAATTAATCCCATCCTCTATACATTTCCCATCCTTCATACATTCTATCCATATTTCCAATCCACATATCCATCCATAATTAGCTTGCTTCTTAGAAAATTAGGGAAAATGCATCAAACATCTATTTCTACCATTCCTAATATCTTAACATTCACAAAACCTTAAAATAAAGTTGATTAGGATAGTACATCGACCTTAGGAATCCTTCCCTTGGATTCAAAACGCTCCCGAGACGACTTGGAGAAGCTTCCCAAAATTTTCTTGCAATCTCCTAACAATCTCCTCCTTCTCCAAGAAAACCCTCTCTCAAAACCCTAGGGTTTCTCCCCCTTTTTGCCAAATTAGGTTAGAACTAGGTGGAGTATTTTAATATTTCGAGTAGGACCCCCTATTTATAGCCTCAAGGTCTGAGAACAAAAAGACCAAAAAGCCCTTACTAAAAATCAGCAAAAACACGAAGGACCGAGCGATTGGTGGTAATGACCGATCGATCGGTTGCCTACCGATCGATCGTGTTTATGACCGGGCGATCATTCAAAAACACACTCTCTGGAAAATTTTCCCATACAAAATTTTGGACCAGTCGATAGATACCGATCGATCGGTTTTAGACCGATCGATCGCTGGTTCTGACTGAGCGATCGGTTCCTGCAGGTTTTGAATCCCTTTACTGTTTTGGCCATAACTTTTTACTCGTTCATCGGATTTTGACGATTCAACTTGCGTTGGATTCGTCTCTCGAAAATGAACATTTCTGGTATTTTAGAATTTCTAAATTCCACTTAATTAATAGACTAAAATATCCCCAAAGTTGACTGATCTGTAATTCCATTAAACAAAACTCACTATTGACTTGACTTAAACTCAAAATGAGGAAAAACACTAAACATGAACCTCGAAGAGGGTTATAACACCTTTCTAATGGTTCGAGAATCACTCAATTCCCGTGAACGGTGCCAAAACTAGCGCTTCCTAAAGTTTAGGATGTGCTATGACATCCATCCGTTACAAGTTGATTAAGCCTAGTTTACATCACCATAATTAGATATATAATACAATAAACATCAAAACATCATAAGGACTATAATACCCCTAATACAATGAAGTAAAAACATGAAAAAGATTCGGGTCTCTACAGGATGTCAGTGGCTGAGTATGAGGCCAAGTTTGTAGAGCTTTCTAGGTTCGCTCCTCACTTGATTGCTATGGAGAGAATGAAGGCAAAGAGGTTTGAGCGAGGCTTGAAGGATTTTATTCGGGAGAAGGTTTCGATACTTCAGCTCGAAACATGTAGGGAGGTGTACTAGCGTGCCTTGATAGCTGAGAAGAATTCAGAGGAATTTTTGAAGAAGAGGGAGAAGATGCAAGCAAGCAGGTTTGGTCCCCAGGACAAGAGGCCGAGGATGTCAGGTCCTATGCCCATTGCTAGGCTTACCCCGCATCAGAGGCCTAATCATGCAGCCCCTCGAGCATCTCAGGTTACTCCGCCTACTGCTGGGATCCAGTTGTAAGATGTATGCAGCCAGTGCGGAAAGAGGCATAGAGTAGGAGAGTGTAGGGCAACTACTGGAGGTTGTTTTCATTGTGGAGATGTTTCACACCGGATCCGAGATTGCCCACTCCGCATTTAGCAGGGGCTTCAGCCAACTCAGCCACAGGGAGTCAGGCCCCCAGGCAAGCAGTCCATGCAGCAGAGGCCACCGTAGGGTCCTAGACCTCAGCAGCCTCACCAGCCAGCTTAGGGTCAAGTGTTTGCTACTTCGGAGCGGGATGCACAGGCATCCGACGACGTTGTGCAGGGTACGTCTATTTGTGTTTTTAGTTAATTAAGATATTGTTCTGATGCTATGCGTGTAATGTTAAGTATTATGTAGTATGATGTATGATGAATGTATGCAGTCATGATTTAACAAGTTGGCTTTGTGTATTAATTCAGGCTCATTGTTGATAAATGATTTTCTCGCTCATGTATTGATCGATACTAGTTCCACTCACTCCTTCGTCACCACTAGTTTTGCACGAGAGTTTTCGATGGAGCCAAGTCTGTTAGATCGTTAATTGTCGATCGCTACTCCTGTTGGTAGTTCAGTCATCACTGATAAGGTCTATCGAGATTGTGATATTCGAGTAGGTCAGAGAGAGATGCCAGCTGATCTGATTGTCCTTCAGTTCCAAGACTTCGATGTCATACTAGGCATGGATTGGCTTTCCAAATACCATGGGCATGTCGACTGTTTTGGGAAGGTAGTTAACTTTAGACCAATCAGTGAGCCCCCCTTTTCGTTTCCAAGGGTTGAAGAAGAAAGACTTAGCTCGTTTTGGGGTATTGAGTCTTACTACCTCAGAAGCACCAGATTCCTCAAGTATCCCTATTGTAGAAGAATTCATGGATGTCTTTCCTAAAGACTTACCGGGTTTACCGTCGGACAGAGAAGTAGAGTTTGCAATTGAGTTGGCTCCGGGTACAGCACCCATCTCTAAAGCTCCGTATAGGATGGCTCCAGTAGAGTTGAAAGAATATAAGGAGCAGATTGATGAATTGCTTAATCTTGGGTTTATCCGCCCAAGTGTATTGCCTTGGGGAGCTCCTGTTTTGTTTGTGAAGAAGAAGGATGGTTCGATGAGGATGTGCATCGACTATCGGCAACTGAACAAGGTCACTATCGAGAACAAATATCTTTTGCCTAGGATCGATGACTTATTTGACCAGTTGCAAGGAGCTAAGTATTTCTCCAAGATCGATTTAAGGTCGGGCTACCACCAGCTGAAGATTAAGGTGGAAGATGTGCCTAAGTCTGCATTCAGGACTAGATATGGGCATTTTGAATTCCTAGTCATGCCGTTCGATTTGACAAATGCTCCGGCAGCATTCATGGATCTCATGAACAGAATCTTCAAGCCAACTCTGGACCGCTTTGTGATCGTGTTTGTAGATGACATTCTAGTGTACTCCAGGACACAGAAGGAGCATGAGATGTATCTCTGGGTCACACTGAAGACACTTCGTGAGCATAAGCTATATGCTAAGCTTAGCAAGTTCGAGTTTTGGCTAGAAAGGTAGCATTTCTAGGCCATGTGGTGTCAGAAGAGGGGATTTCTGTAGACCCTTCCAAGATAGAAGCAGTGGAAGGATGGGGAAGGCCAAAGAGTGTTACAGAGGTGCGAAGCTTCTTGGGCCTAGCTGGATATTATCGAAGATTTGTAGAAGGATTTTCTAGTATGGCAGCTCTGCTTACTCATCTAACTCGAAAGAACGCCAAGTTTGAGTGGAATGAGAAATGTGAGAAGAGTTTCCTTGAGTTGAAGAAGCGTCTCACCACCACTCTGATCTTGACTGTTCCATCCGGTAGTGAAGGTTTTGTGGTGTACAGTGACGCCTCACTCGTTGGGTTAGGTTGTGTTCTTATGCAACACAGGAAAGTTATTGCCTGTGCTTCTTGGCAATTGAAAGACCTCGGGAAGAATTATCCCACCCATGATTTGGAGTTAGTAGCTTTGGTCTTTGCTCTTAAGATCTGGAGACACTACTTGTACGGTGCGCAGTTTGAAGTTTTCACCGACCACAAAAGCTTAAAGTATTTGTTCTCACAGAAAGAGCTGAATTTGAGACAGCGTCACTGGGTGGAATTTCTCAAAGATTATGATTGCTCTATCAAGTACCATCTGGGGAAAGCAAATGTGGTGGTAGATGCGCTAAGCAGGCGACCGACTGGGTTCTTGGCACACTTGATGGTCCAAGAATGGAAGCTACTTGAAGAGGTGTCTAGCCTTGATGTGGGTTTCAGTATAGGAGCGTCTGGAACCTTGTTGGCTAACATTATGGTCAGGCTAACCTTATTGGACAGGATTAAAGACCTGCAGTGGAATGATGGAGAACTGTATGTTGCCATGAATAAGTCGTTTAGCAGTGGGTTTAAGGATTTCTCTTGGAGAGATGGTGGAGTTTGTTTCAAGGGTAGACTTTGTGTTCCGGATGATGAAGATTTGAGAAGGGAGATTCTGGATGAAGCACACAAGTTCAAGTACACCGTGCATCCGAGAGGTACTAAGATGTACCAGAACCTCAAGAAGTATTTCCAGTGGAAAGGTATGAAGAAAGATGTGGCTATTTTTGTATCTAAGTGTTTGGTGTGTCAGCAAGTGAAGGCAGAACACTGGAGACCAGCAGGACTTCTTTAGTCTCTTCCTATTCCCGAGTGGAAGTGGAAAAATATCTCCATGGATTTCGTTGTTGATTTGGCAAAGACGGCCAAGAACTTTGATGCCATTTGGGTTGTGGTTGACCGATTGACTAAATCAGCTCATTTTCTTCCATAGAGGACCACTTTCAACTCCAATCAATTGGCTAACCTCTATATCAAGGAGATAGTCCGTTTGCATGGAGTGCCAGTTAGTATTGTTTCTGATCGAGACCCGAGATTTACATCCAGATTCTGGAAGAGTTTTCAGTAGGCCATGGGTTCCCATTTGGATTTTAGTTCGGCTTTTCATCCGCAAACAGATGGGCAAACTGAGAGGGTGAACCAGATCATAGAAGACATGCTACGAGCTTGCATGTTAGACTTTCAGGGTAGTTGGGTTGATCACTTGCCATTGGTTGAATTTGCCTACAACAATAGCTATCAAGCTAGCATTCAGATGGCACCTTTTGTGGCATTTTATGGGAGGAGTTGTCGTTCAGCTTTGTGTTGGGATGAAGTTGGCGAGAGGAAGCTTTTAGGTCCCGAGCTCGTTGGTCAGACTGTGGATAGAGTTCAATTGATCTGGGAGAGGTTGAAAACAGCTCAGAATAGATAGAAGAGTTATGCTGATACTTGGAGGAGAGATCTTGAGTTCCAAATTGGAGATTTTGTGTTTGTAAAGATCTCACCTATGAAGGGGGTGATGAGATTCGGCAAGCAGGGCAAGCTTAGTCTGAGATATGTGGGTCCTTTTGAGATCATCACCCGAAGTTGCTTATCGGGTCACCTTACCACCTCACATGGCAGGTGTACATAATGTCTTTCACATCTCTATGTTGAGGAAGTACATTGCAGATTCTTCGCATGTCATTGATTTGGAGCCGTTGGAAATTCGGGAAGATTTGACTCTAGTGGAGCAACTGGCTTGAATCTTGGACCGGAAGGAGCAAGTTTTGCGTTCTAAGGTCATTCCTCTTGTACTCTTACAATGGGAGCATCACTATAGAGAAGAGGCTACTTGGGAGAGAGAAGCCGAAGTCCGCGAAAAGTACCCGCACTTGTTCACCTAAGGTACGTAAATTTCGGGGACGAAATTCTTTTAAGGGGAGGATGATGTAGAGACCTGAATATTTTTCATGTCTTTATTACAAGTATTAGGGGTATTATAGTCCTTGTAATGTTTTAATGTTTATGTATTTATATCTAATTAGTATAGTGTGATTAAGGTTTAATCAAACTTGTTAGCGGAGGGATGTCATATCACACCCTGAACTTTAGGAAGCTCCAGTTTTGACACCGTTTATTGGAATTGAGTGATTCTTAAACCATTAGAAAGGTATTGGAACCCTCTTCGAGGATCATGTTTAATGTTTTTCCATATTTTTAGTCTAAGCTAAGTCAAAAGTCGGGTTTTTCAATGTTTTGTTTGATGGAATTGCAGATCAGTCAACTTTGGGGACTTTTTGGCCCATAATTGAAAGGAAACTTGGAAATTCTATGCCAAAAATGTTCATTTTCAAAAGACGAATCCAACGCAAGTTGAATCATCGGAATCCGACGAACAAGTCAAAAGTTATGGCCAAAACAGTAAAATGGGTCAAAAATCTGTAGAACACCGATCGCTAGGGATCGATCGGTACAAAACCGATCGCTCGGTCAGAAGTTGCGATCGATCGGTCCACAACCAATCGATCGGTAGCTATCGAATGGTCCAAAATTTTGTATGGGAAAAATATCCAGAGAGTGTGTTTTGACCGAGAGCTCGGTTAAGAGCACCGGTCGATCGGTAGGCGACCGATCGCTCGGTCATAACCACCGATCGCTCGGTCTTTCGTGTTATTGCAGAATTTCAATAAGGGCTTTTTGGTCTTTTGGCTCTCAAACCTTGGGGCTATAAATAGGAGTCCTATTTTGGGGTATTAGAATATTCTACCTATTTCTAACCTAATTTGGTAAAAAGGGAGAGAAACCCTAGGGTTTTGAGAGAGGGATTTCTTTGAGAAAAAGGAGATAGCTTGGATTTTGCAAGGAGAGCTTGGAAAGCTTCCCCAAATCACCTCGGGAGCGTTTTGAATCCAAGGGAAGGATTCCTAAGGTCGATATACTATCCTAATCAACTCTATTTCAATGTTTCGTGAATGTTAATATAATAGAAATGATAGAATGGAGATTAGATGCATTTCTCTCCTAATTTTCTATGAAGTAAGCTAATTATGGATGGGAAATGTGGATTAGAATGTGGATAGAGTTGGACATATATGCCTTCAAAAGCCAATAAGAGACTTTTCTATGTTCACACAACCAATTATAAAGGGTATTTATATTAATTAATGTCTCATATGATGAAGACATAAAGTTTCATAGGTAACATTGTAGGAAAATCATGCAAAGGTTGCGAGGAGATATGATTTTTCGGTTCCTTGTAAAGTTAATATTTTATAAAGCCTCTAGAGTACTGGTTGGGCGCCGTACTTCATCATGGCTTGCACATGTGTAGTTCTATGAGATAGTGTGATGAATCTCATTCACGGTTACTCTTGACTAACATGTGAGTATATGTAACAAGTACATAATACTGAACGGGGTCACTAGTGGATACCCTATGGAATACACTATCAGATTGTATTAGGGTTATCCATTTGACAAATTGTCCTTAGACCTGAGAGGTTAACATCTTCTCAGACATTTGTCTATATGGCTTTGATGTGCCAATCGGCAATGTCCAATACACAGGACTAACTCCGGGTACATTGGGTCATGTACACAATGTTTGGAGAAGTGTGTAAACATTCAATAAGGAATCCACAACTCCTTAATTGGAGATGATGATATGAAGGTGATACTTGTTGAATTGAACTGTTAAATTCAGTACTGGTGCTTTTCGGTAAAATGGTTTTTATCGAAGTTGATATTTTTAATATGGAAAAATATATATAAATATATATGTCAGTTATGTTCTAATGTTTCTTCAAAAGTGTTTTGGAGGTTCAGTTCAATGAAAAACTAATCATGAGAAAGGGTTCTATTCATAAGCTAGGGACTAAGATAGTGGAATTGTTCCAATCCCGAAAGCTTACAAGTGATATTGGAATGTGGAAGGATTTATTTGTAAATATATTGTGAGATGGTACTTACAAGCAGTTCTCTAATTTCTGGAGGTTAATCACATTGTGTTAATGGACATTAATTGTGATTGGTGGAAGTCAAGGGACTTAGATAACATTCTATGATCCTAATGGAGTTTTAGGAAATGTGTTTCTTAGTAACAATGCTTTAACCAAAAGGTTGAGTACTTGGTCCCACAACCGGAAATAGGAGATGCCTTTAGATCCTACACACAAGGACCTTCTTAAAGTATTTAATTTAATTTATAATTAAATTAATTAATTTCTTTAAGTAATCACTATATGGTATAGTGAAGCTCTAAAAGGTGGAATCACATTGGATGTGAAAAACCAAATGGATGGGACCCATTGGAAATTATTATAAAAGAATAATTCAAGTGACCAAGAGGGTTTTGGAAACCCTTTAGGCGTGTGGGGTGGGACCCACCTAGGGTGGGACGCCCACTTTATGGAGGTATTAATAATAATAATTGTTATTATTATTATTTAATTAGTATCTAATAGCTAATATCCTTATTGGATAAGGTTAGTTAGTTAGTTAGAGTTAGTTACTAATTAAAGATTCCTTGTTGGACAAGGAGTCTATTAGTTTCTTGCTAATCAAGGAATCCTAATTAGATTAGGATAAGATTAGTTGGACACTAATGGATGAGATTAGTTTCTATTTTTGATTATTCCTAATTAATTATGGAGAAACCAAATAGGAAACTAATTGAGGAATCCTTATTGGATAAGGATTAGGAAACTTTGGTTACAAGCAACCAATAAAGCCTATAAAGAGGGTTGGACGTCCAAGGCTTTGGGCATTCTTTAATTTTCCAGAATTTTCAGATTTGGAATCCTCTCCCCTCTCCTCAAATCTCACGCCCAACCCCTCTCTCTAGTGGTGTACGGTCACCCCTCTCCCCTTTCTTCTCTTGTGTGTTCAACGTTTTGAATAATCAAGAAGAAGAAGATTAAGGATCTTGATCACCAAGAAAGGTTCTTTATAATAAAAGATTGGATCATTTATTCAAGATTCCTAGAGTTGGAAATTTGGAAGGGCCATTAGCTTCTATTAGAGAAAGCTTTAAAGGAAAAAGAAGGTTTGTGTGAACCGACAGGAGACTTGACACTTGTGAAGTTTTGCGAGTACTATTCTTATGTGGATTTGACTTAACAATTTCAAAGTCGCAAAGGTGAATGTTATTCTAATCTTCATTGAATAAAATCAATTAGAATCTTAGTCAGATCTTAGGATTCGATGTATGCCCCCCAAGAACTGTGTTTCTAAAAAATTAAAAAGAGGCATACTTTCAGTGGTATCAGAGCCTTGGCTATGCTTCTCTTTGATTTTAGGGTATAATCAAATTTTAATTATATCAAGAATGCCTCCCCTATGAATTTTGGTTACCCTAATGAATCAATCTTCTAGATTCTTGATTATTGGATAATCATTTATTAGGGATAAGGGATCCCTCTAGTTATTGAGGGAGAGATCAAGCCCTTAGAAATTAGTGTGATACTAATTTTGGTTTTGGATTTTTTCAAAACATCTTTTCATAAGGGATAGGTATTTAGAGATATCTAAATCTTGATTATAGCCTTTAAGGATTTAGAGATCTTTTTAGAATATTAAATTAAATTGGTTAATTTATTCTTGAGAGCCCCGGGCAAGTTTTCCCTTTGATTTAGACTACTTGGATACCCATTGATATTTTGGCTAGCATATATAGATGGGATTTTATTAATTAAATATTAATTAATAAATCCCATGGTGTTAGACACCCTTACTTAAGCGTTCTTGAAAATTAAAGCTTATTTCGATTAAATTGATTCATGGATTTTCGGATTTGTATTTGATTAGAAGAATCAATACAGTTTCGGTATTTTAGCCATAACTTTGTGGCCGTAAGTTTGATTTAAGTCTGTTAGTACATCGTTTCAAAGCCGTCGAAAAGATCTACAACTTTAGTGAAGAAAGTTTTTCCAGAATCAATCGTTTTGAGGGTCAAAACTTGAGTCGAAAATCTAAAGTGGGAAAATGAGTTTTCTAAATTAATTTTCCAAGAGGCTTTCAAATTTTTTCTAAATTCCATTATTTGATTTGAGAGCATGGGATGCTATTAAATCGTTTAATGGGCTATCAATTAATTAAATAGTTTAATTATTGATTCGAGAGCACGGCCTGAGATTTAATTAAATTGTTTAATTATCTGCTTCGAGTCCACGGGCTATCATTTAATTAAATGTTAATTATGACATCCTTTATGGTTCCCTAAAAAGTTTATGGGAATAATACCATAATTATTGTAGTTGATTTGGATCAATTGCATGTGCTCAGAATGACTGCCTACATAGTATTTATAAGTTTTTATTTGATTAATAGTTAATCAAGTAATTACATAAATGCCATTGGTTGAGATACAGGGTTTTATCTCAAGTGAATTTTAATTGAGAGAGCTCAATTATTTTATGGACATTTAATACTATTGTTTAGGGTATTATTTTATTTAATTTTTAAATCAAATAATCCCTAAAGCAGTTGGCTCTTATGGAAAATTTTGATTTCACCTATTATTGATTTTGAATTTATTTTGAAATCAAGATAAAGTAATATTAAAAATTAGCAATTTGCTGATTTTTTATTTTGGACTTTTAATAGTTATTAAATCAAAATAATATGGATGGGATTAGATCCCTAGCCTAGCCGAATTTAATATGTTATTTTCTATTTGTTTATTAATTGAGGAATGTGAGGATGAATTTTAGGGTTAGATTAAATCTCAGAGAAATTGTTTCTCTTAATGATTTTCCAAGCATTAAAGGAAAAAGTTTTCTTTTAATGATGATCTAAAAGCCCTACGAATTCATTCTTGACATACTTGCTTTCTTTGTTCTAGGGTTTTTCTATTAAATGTTAATAGAGGCCTTAATCATATGGGAAAGAGTTTCCCTGAGGTTAGCAAAACCCTTGTTGAGGTTATGGACTTTCTAAGTAATTTTTCAAGTCATATTATTATTCATAGTTGATGAATTGTTAATATATATTCTTGTTGAATGGTGGATGGGTTCCATGATCATGCCTTCTTCTCTCTCTATTCTCTTCTCTTTCTTCTTATGGGTTGTACTCCCCTTGAACACCCTATTTTGGATGGTTTCTCAAGGTTTCTTATTTTGAATATGATGTAATCTTAGTATTAGGAGTTGCTGGTTTTTCTCTATGGAGAAATCATAATGATGATAGAAGATGATGGTGATTGTATGGAGAATAAATCTTGGAAGGCGTTCTACAAGAGTAGTTGTAGGATTTCTAAGATAGCATGATCATGTTGACCCATTGTGCGGCTATATTATGTATTTCATGTGATGATTTGTTATAGCTTTTAGTTGCTTAGAAAAGTCCATAACCCTTGTGATAATGTGATTATCGTTTTTGTGCAAATTTTAGATAATTGGATCAAACCCCATAATATGTGTTTTGTTGAAACATAAAAAGTTTGTGTTTAAATAAAACACATTATTATAGCCCTTTTGGACTTAATGCATGTAGTCAATGTTGAAATTTTTACGTGGAATATGTTACTTACATGATTATGAGATAATTGTGCCTTAATTGGCATAGATGTAAGCTAACAATATTCATGATTATGGGAAATGCTTGAGTGACACTTATAGACCCTAGTAGAGGTCTTAGAGAGTTGTTTAATGACTCCCATAATTTCTTTTAGACTTAGGGTTGGTGAATCCTAATGTGCTAAAAATAATTCGTAGAGAATTAAAGGGTAATATAGTCCATTTTGACTTATGGGCTTTAGTGATGCACATGGACACTTTATAATTGTTATTTTGGGCCCATGGTGCTTGGTATGACCAATGGTCCATCATATAGATGAATGAACCATTTAAAGCCCACTGATGTTAAAAATGACCTTTGTACCCTTAGATTAGATCCATTAAGATTTCTGGGGCTAGTGAGAGTTCATTTGAATTAGTTTGATCTAATTAAAACGAAATTTGATTTATTATCATGTGATGATTTTGTATATTATTTTATACATGTGATACAATGATAAATATTGTGAATGCTTTTGATATATGCATGTATAATTTGTTCATGATATTCTGTTTTCCCTCAAGAAAAATATTAAGTGAATTAAATGGGCTAATCTATCCTACGAGATAATATTGCCCTATGACCTTCCATTATCAATAAGATTAGGAATTAATTAGCATAAGTCTTGTCTTGCCAAAAGGTATTGACATAATTCAGTCTGAGTTAAACTCCTAGAGCCTTATTTCTATAGTAGATAGGTTTGTGTATGGCCTGATAAGGAGTGTCAACTAAAATGGGGGCACAGCCCTACTTGATCATATGACGAAACCAGAATGATGGGTTTCACTTAACCAAGGAACATGGCGGCTGAAACAATGACAGTCATGTTGTCCTTGGAGGTCGCAAGAAAATTGGGAATCGTTGATTTACATAAGGAGTTATGCATGAGATACTCAGTGATGGATAGTTACTATCTACCTTGTAGTGCATGTGTGGTACTATCCTAAAATGGAAGATTGCATGTGTATTATAAGGCACCCAAAGCTCATCAGAAATATGAAGTAACATATTTCCTAATTTTATAGATTGAGGGGTCTATGAAATTTGACTGAATGATGAGCAATATCATCAAAGATCGAAATCCCTAATCTAATGATATTATAATGTGTGAAATTATGATGTATGTTTTAATTGTCATGTCATTCTATAACCACCTTACTAAGACTTTAATGAGAATCTCTTGACCAATTCAAAGTGTTTGGAATGGAAAAGGAATCTCAAGTTTGTGCTTACCATTTAAAGAATTGCCAAAGTTCTCACTACTAATGGTAAATGTCATTTGAGATGTTTACAGAATACAATAGGGCTGCTAGGCAACTTACTATATAAAAGGACAAGTGGACACCAAGTTGACTAGGGAAACCTAGTCACAACTGTGCACCCAACAATTTTAATTAGTATCCTAAATTTAGGCTGTGAATTTTTGACAATGTATTTCTGACTTCATTTAGGCTTTTCTGTGGTTTGATAATGCATGTTTAATCGAGTTTGGACCCTATTGAATATGACTTTACTTGCTGAGCTGTCTAGTTCATTTTGTTATATCAATCATTTTTCAAAGTGAACAATCATAGAGAAAGTAGCTTTTGTGGTATAAGGTTCGAGAGGCAAGGCCTTGGATTTTGGAGATACACTGGTCTCAGTATTTTGGGTGGGATATTTATATGATGTTTAAGAACTTTAGATGTTGATTGTCTATATTTAGGAATGAAAATCATCTTTTAGTTTTGTTGTGTAAGATCATTTGGTTTTGTACTTCAAAAGCAAAGAATGAATGTGATTCACTTTTGTTTTGACCAACATTTGATCTGCTATGATGTTGCACCTTAAGATTCGGAAAATCCGAAAAGTGGGGTGAGACAGTTAAGTTCTATTCGTGCCACCTTCCAAAAAAAACAAAAAGTTCTATTCGTGCTTGTTCTTGAACAATCAAGTAGTTATGGAGATCTTTTAGCAACGAAAATTGTGCATGATGTAAATAAATTTAGTGCTGCTCCAATTATGTGGAGGGATCGAAACAATGATGAACACTTATTTCTTCGGTTAATCGTTCGCGACTGAAATTAGTCAAGCTGCAATCAACTGTAGTGCTTTATTTAAGGAATTGGCTTACTCTTATTTATCCTGATGAAGAGTAAGATACTAGTGCATCATATGGTTATGTTGAACAAATAGGAAATCAGATTGTCTGAATTCCTACATGTTGCATATGGCTAAGAACCCTTGAAGAGTTCAATGCTACTTGTAAAGATGTTCAAAAGAGTTGAGTTTTTCTAAATCCCGAGCATTTATGCAAAGGAAAGAAATCCAAGATTTTCCATTGGAAATGTATTCTGGTAGTATGGACAAGGGCTCTTCTGAGAGGAAAGGAAAGTATAAAGATTGTGCTTTATAGTGAAGCAATTGGTCATTGGATACAAGACAAACCTTTGGAAGGATTGTCCAGTTTGTATACTCATCAAGTCCAACTTAATTGTTGGAACCTCCAGCTCCTAATGCTTGGTATGATCTTGCATAAGTGCAATAGTTGCATGTTTGTACAGGAGAAGGAGAAATCCGAATAGATAAAACTTCTACTTGGGAATGAGACAAAAGTTGGATGATCGTAATTATATGAATCTTCCATTAAGAGGTAGCTAACTTTATTTCACCTTCTTTGAAAAGTTCAAGGAATTCTGCATTGAAATAAAGAAACAGTTAGGTAAGTCTTCCATGATTGAGAAGAGTACCTCTTAATAGAAATTTCATAATTTACTCTCATTATATCTTGTCTCAGATAATTCCCATAACAAACCATAGCATGATGGTATTGTTAAATCGAATTATATTAGATATGATTTGATGGAAGATGAGCTTGGGATTCGCATTAGAGACATTTAGTCTCTATTCCTGGATAACACAAGATATTTGTAAATAGGAATACAAGTTTCCTAGTAGAGAAACTGAATCTAGAATTGTTCTAGAAGCGGAAGCCTAATAAACCGATAATTATGAGAATTGATAGAGATCAACTCTCTACTTTCACTATACCTAAATAGTAAACTAGAACTCACAGGTCCCAGAATCTGTAGTTGGACTAACTTTTATTCTGATGAAATAATCAAACTGTTTGATTTTCATCTAAGAATGAAAGTATCCTTTGTGTGTAAATTGGTTAATGGGAGCATAATTACTTTTCTGGCTCTATGCAAAGATAATATTCTTTTCATTGTGAATGAAGTATGAATATTATTCTTCTCTTAGATTTGATCTTTTAATTTTGCAATGAAGGACAAAAATTTTGACAACATGTTTTCTTAGTCCTAAATGGTTTAGAGACAAGAGGAAAATGATATTGTTATTCTCCTAATAACAATCATGTTTTTGTGCAAGTAAGATTCCAAGAAAAGAGTTTCTACCTTTATGGAATGAAATATGTTTCTCATAGATATGTGATATAATGAGAAAGTATACTTGTACTAGACCGGATATTCATCACATGTTGATATGATAAGATATTGGTCAGATTAGTCCAAATCATTGCATAATGGTAAAACACAAGCATGTTAACTTCTGAAAATGATTATTAGACAGTATCATTTTTTGTTTAGTCTTTTAAGACTGTGGTTATTGATAATAAATTTGCAAGAGTTGCAAGTGTTATTGCATCACTACAATAGTTGCGGTAAAGCAGACATTACAAACCCATGTATATTAATTTATGCTTCAGCTGGTGTTTGAGAAACATCACTAAGAAGATGGGCATTACATCTAATTGGCTTAGAGTGCAAGTGGGAGATTGTTGGACATATATGCCCTCAAAAGCCAATAAGAGACTTTTCTATGTTCACACTACCAATTATAAAGAGTATTTATATTAATTACTGTCTCATATGATGAAGCCATAAAGTTCCATAGGTAACATTGTAGGAAAATCATGCAAAGGTTGCGAGGAGATATGATTTTTCGGTTCCTTGTAAACCTAATATTGTTCGAAGGCTTTAGAGTACTGGTTGGGCACCGTATTTCATCATGGCTTACACATGTGTAGTTCTATGAGATAGTGTGATGAATCTCATTCACGGTGACTCTTGACTAACATGTGAGTATATGTAACAAGTACATAATACTGAACGGGGTCACTAGTGGATACCCTATGGAATACACTGTTAGATTGTATTAGGGTTATCCATTTGACAAATTTTCCTTAGACCTGAGAGGTTAACATCTTCTCAGGCATTTGTCTATATGGCTTTGATGTACCAATCGGCAATGTCCAATACACAGGACTAACTCCGGGTACGTTGGGTCATGTACACAATGTTTGGAGAAGTGTGTAAACATTCAATAAGGAATCCAGAACTCCTTAATTGGAGATAATGATATCAAGGTGATACTTGTTGAATTGAACTGTTAAATTCGGTATTGGTGCTTTTCGGTAAAATGGTTTTTATCGAAGTTGATATTTTTAATATGGAAAAGTATATATAAATATATATGTCAGTTATTTTCTAATTTTTCTTCAAAAGTGTTTTGGAGGTTCAGTTCAATGAAAAAGTAATCATGAGAAAGGGTTCTATTCATAAGCTAGGGACTAAGACAGTGGAATTGTTCCAATCCCGAAAGCTTACAAGTGATATTGGAATGTGTAAGGATTTATTTGTAAATATATTGTGAGATGGAACTTACAAGCAATTCTCTAATTTCTGGAGGATAATCACATTGTGTTAATGGACATTAATTGTGATTGGTGGAAGTCCAGAGACTTAGATAACATTAAATGATCCTAATGGAGTTTTAGGAAAGGTGTTTCCTAGTAACAATGCTTTAACCAAAAGGTTGAGTACTTGGTCCCACAACCGGAAATAGGAGATACCTTTAGATCCCACACACAAGGACCTTCTTAAAGTATTTAATTTAATTTATAATTAAATTAATTAATTTCTCTAAGTAATCACTATATGGTATAGTGAAGCTCTAAAAGGTGAATCACATTGGATGTGAAAAACCAAATGGGTTGGACCCATTGGGAATTATTATAAAAGAATAATTCAAGTGACCAAGAGGGTTTTGGAAACCCTTTAGCGTGTGGGGTGGGACCCACCTAGGGTGGGACACCCACTTCATGGAGGTATTAATAATAATAATTGTTATTATTATTATTTAATTAGTATCTAATAGCTAATATCCTTATTGGATAAGGTTAGTTAGTTAGAGTTAGTTACTAATTAAAGATTCCTTGTTGGATAAGGAGTTTATTAGTTTCTTGCTAATGAAGGAATCCTAATTAGATTAGGATAGGGATAAGATTAGTTGGACACTAATGGATGAGATTAGTTTCTATTTTTGATTATTCTTAATTAATTATGGGGAAACCAAATAGGAAACTAATTGAGGAATCCTTATTGGAAAAGTATTAGGAAACTTTGGTTGCAAGCAACCAATAAAGCCTATTAAGAGGGTTGGACGTCGAAGGCTTTGGGCAATCTTTAATTTTCCAAAATTTTCAGATTTGGAAACCTCTCCCCTCTCCTCAAATCTCACGCCTAGCCCCTCTCTCTAGTGGTGTAAGGTCACCCCTCCCCCCTTTCTTCTCTTGTGTGTTCAAAGTTTTGAATAATCAAGAAGAAGAAGATCAAGGATCTTGATCATCAAGAAAGGTTCTTTATAATAAAAGATTGGATCTTTTATTCAAGATTCCTAGAGCTGGAAATTTAGAAGGGCCATTGGCTTCCATTAGAGAAAGCTTTAAAGGAGAAAGAAGGTTCGTGTGAACCGACAGGAGACTTGACACTTGTGAAGTTTTGCGAGTACTATTCTTATGTGGATTTGACTTAACAATTTCAAAGTCGCAAAGATGAATGTTATTCTAATCTTCATTGAATAAAATCATTTAGAATCTTAGTCAGATCTTGGGATTCGATGTATGCCACCCAAGAACTGTGTTTCTAAAAAATTAAAAAGAGGCATACTTTCAGATAGAATGTATGGAGGATGGGAAATGTATGGAGGATGTGATTAATATATGGATGTGAATGTTGAATGGATTATATGGATGGATTATGGTGTGATGAATGCTTGAAAATGTAGAAGGGCAATGGATTCATATTACGTGTACTCAAGGTGTTTGTGAAAATGCTTGAGAGGATAAATGCTATTATACTCTTATGAAATGGTGGTAAATTGATTATGAGTTGTGCTATGAATTATGATAAGATATGTATATGTGATTGTTTGATAAGTACGTCTAATTACTTGCATGGAGATTGATAGTCGGGAAGGTAAGAACTTAGAGGAAAATCTCTCAAACCTGGAATTCTCTAACTATTTGGTATGGGACAGTATAGTGGAGTTTCTATGGTGGGAGACCGGAATCTAAGCAATTACCAACTTGAATGTTAATTTCGACACTTAAGCACATATGCACGTGTATGTTAAGATAAGAGTCTCACAAGTCACACATGTGGACCACAAGCATGAGCATGACATACGTATGACATTCTGAATAAGCATAAACATGACATGGTCCGTATCCGCCAAGAACGGCGTGTCAACCATTTGATTCTTAAGCATGGTCCGTATCCGCCAAGAACGGCATGCCAACCATATGATTTCTTAGACATGGTCCGTATCCGCCAAGAACGGCATGTCACATCATTGTATGATCTGAATAAGTGCATAAGCATAAACATCACAAGCATGTGGTCTCATAAGTATAAGCAGCTCATAAGTGTATTGTCTTCTAAGTCTAAGATTCTCACAAGTACACGAGTCAAGGTGATGATATGATGTATATGCGTACACGTTCTTCCGTACTCTGATTATGTTATTATGCTATTGGATATGTTTCTAACTAAGTTTAGGTATATCATTATTGTTGGTTGGATTTTATATACACGAGTACTTTTGTACTCAGCCGGACTTTGTCTTGGCAGGTTTAGAGCAGGAGTAGACGGCGGAGCCGTGGATTAAGGAAGCTTACATTGAAGAAGGTGGTGAAGGTGAGCCTTCCGAAGAAGGAGCCGGAGGCTTGGGTGGCTACACCTATTAGTTTATATTTTGTTGGTTGTGGTTTTTGTAATAGACTTTTAGATGATGTTGCTCATTTGATTACTTTACAGTTGGGTTTTAGACATTTTTTTTATGTTGGATTTTATTATGTTAGGCAGATGACTGTTGTATAGGATGGTTTGAGTTGATGAAATCGGAATTTTATTACTTTCATTTTTGGAGACTCGTGTAGTAAGCCTTGAATGCATGAATTTTAAGCAGGTTAAGGAAATGTGACGATTCCAAAGTCCTATTTTAGCTTTGTATGATTTTGGGGTCGTTACATCAGTGATAATAGACTGCGGTATGCCAAATTTGCAGATAATATGCTCCCATATGAACTTCTTCACTTCTTGTTCTCTGATACGAGCAAGTGGAGTAGCTTTAATCCAGCGAGAGAAGTAATCAGTTGCTACTAAGAGAAAGATGAGATTCCCTAGGGCCTTAGGCAAAGGTCCCACAATATCAAGTCCCCAGCGTGCAAATGGCCAAGGCTGAGATACAGTATTAAGCTCTTGAGCTGGAGCATGGATCAAACGAGCATACCATTTGTCGTGCCCCAAAATACCCCCTAGGAGTTTAGGGATAATTTAGGTGTGACTATACGTACCTGCCAAACCATCCTGTCAAGAACACGATAATTACAGTACTAAAATAATGATAATCAGAGTGCGGAAACTAAACATAAATACGGAAGCGTAAACTAACTTTCTCATTTCTTCTATAGTTCTCAAATGGTATCCCAACTTAACATATATACAAAACAAGTCTAAGTCTAAGGTGGACAGGCCCACCTATCAAAATGTCACAACTACTCAAAAATCCCCTCGCACTCTCCCCTCAACAGTAGTCAAGGTATGGCCACACGTCGAGGTCTCAATCTGCCTGAGACTTTAGTGGAATAGACGACTCTCTCTCCTCTATGTACTCTTCCTCGACCCAAGGCTCCAAGTCGAGGGCTCCCTCAGTACCTGCCGATATGAAAGTACGGCTGAGCATAGAATACTCAGCGAGTACAAGCTACTAGCTAACCATAACAATAATAAACACGCAAAGAGTAATACAATACAAATCATCAATTCAAGGCAATAGTAAAATCATAAAATTAAACAATATTAACCAAGGAGTAATATTATCATCTTGATGTGCGTGCATGGATGCAAAAAGGCCGATAAAACTCATGCTTGAAAACCCGTTTCCATATCTCGATATGCCTTGTGGAAATCATGTATGCGTGCATGCATGAATGCCTTGTCATTATCTTGTAAACTTGCATCTTGTAACTTGTGAGCCAGAGGCTAGCACCCGAATCTCCCTGGGCTGTCACCCTCCTTGATATATGGTTTTCTTGTGAGCCAGAGGCTAGTACCCGAATGTCCCTGGGCTACCAACCTCCTTGACAATATGTGATTTTTATTACTTGTTTAGTTTTCTTGTGAGCCAAAGGCAAGTACCTGAATGTCCCTAGGCTACCAACCTCCTTGACAATATGTGATTTTTATTACTTGTTTAGTTTTCTTGTAAGCCAGAGGCTAGTACCCGAATGTCCCTGGGCTACTAACCTCCTTGACAATATGTGATTTGGGTTTTCTTGTGAGCCAGAGGCTAGTACCCGAATCTCCTTGGGCTACCAACCTCTTGACATGCAATATTTTCTTGTTGGTTATTATATGCACATGCTCTTGAAATCTCGATTCATGCTAACATGCGTGCTCGTGTACGTGCTAATAGTGACAATCAAGGGAATGAGGATAACAAAAGAGATATTGCATTTCATTTAAATTCATAGCATATCATGCAAACATTTAGGGGATCAACATAACATTTGGTCAGGTCATCATTTACAAGAACAATTACATAAGGCTTACATCCAATTCCTTTAAGTCATCATTTCATAGGTTAGGCATTTATCAAATACATAACATACGATGTCCATTAATAGTTCATCTTCTTCTTCTTTAATGCATATTTTCCATCCAATCACATAAGGGTAAGTTTATTATTTGTAAAATGCCCATCCTCCATTTTCCATTTTCCACACCACACATATCACACATCATACATTTGGCATCCCATCGCCTCAATCAACATTCTATACACATCCATATCCTTTTTCCTTATCTTGTTTATATTTATTGAGATGATACAATTCATAGGGAAGGAAAGCATAATATAAAGAATCACCATTTACAATAGAAAACCTAGGTTATTGCTAAGGAAAGTTAGTAGGGTGTACTAACCTTAGATCAAGGCTTGATCTTGGTAGGAACCTTGATTTGAGCTCCAACTTGAAAGGAGGAAACCTTTTCTTGAGGGAGACTTAGTTTGGGGAAGAAACCCTCTTGAAATACCTTGGAGAATGCTGCCCTAGCTTGAGAACGAGATCCCCCCATGAGCTTGAGCCTTGAACTTGAAGCAATCCAAGTTTGAGGATGATCTAGGGTTGTCAACCCCTTTGCTTTCCTTCTCCAATGGAAACCCTAGGTGATCTCTAAATGTTCTAAGTGTAGTGAATGAGGGTTCAAATGGTCGAGCAAGCCTTTATGGGTAAGGGTTTAACGCCCAAAAGATGAAAAAGCCCTTACAGAAATTTCTGTAAAAACCCGAGGACCGAGCGATCGGTGCTTATGACCGATCGATCGGTTGCTTACCGAGCGATCGGTACTCTGACCGAGCGATCGGTCAAAAATCTACTCTCTGGAAAATTTTCCCATACAAAATTTTTGACCAGTTGATACATACCGATCGATCGATTTTGGACCGATCGATCGCTACTACTGACCGAGCGATCGGTGCTCTGCAGCTCCCGACTGTTTGGACCATATCTTTTGACTCGCTCGTCGGATTTCGACGATTCAACTTACGTTGGATTCGTCTTTCGAAAACGAACATTTCTGACATTTCAGAATTTCTAATTTCTCCCTTATTTATTAATTAGACTATGAGAAAGGCCAATTAGCTACGAAAACGGTATTCATTAAGTATAGAAAAGTCTGGGGTGCTACATTCTTCCCCCCTTACAAAGATTTCATCCCCAAAATTTGGACGATACATACATGCACAAGACCATAACAATTACAAGGGAATGTCAAGGCCCTAAAAAAATAACTGAGGATACTTTTTCAGCACTTGGGCTTCTTGTTCCCATGTAACTTCCTCCCTTGAATGGTGTTGCCATCTTACCAAGACCAAGAGAATGGTCTTGTTGCGCAAGACTTGATCTCGCCTATCCAAGATCTGCACTGATTGCTCAACTAGTGTAAGATCCTCTTGGATTTCCACTGGGTCAAGCTCTATGACATGGGAAGGGTCCGGGATGTACTTTCGAAGCATAGAGACATGAAATACATTATGGACTGCCGCCATATGAGCGGGTAAAGCAACACGGTAAGTCACCTCACCGATTCTAGTAATGATCTCGAATGGGCCCACATATCTCGAACTGAGTTTGCCTCTCTTTCTGAATCTCATAACACCCTTGGTTGGTGAAACCCGAACAAATACAAAATAACCAACTCGAAACTCAAGATCTCTCCTTCGGTTGTCGGCGTAGCTCTTCTGTCGGTCTTGTGCGGTCTTCAACCTCTCCCGGATGAGCTTGACACTATCCGTCATTTGTTCAATTAACTTGGGGCCCAAAATTTTTTTTTCTCCCACTTCATCCCATTACAACGGGGATCTACAACTTCTTCCATACAAAGCCTCAAAAGGTGCCATCTGTATGCTTACCTGATAGCTATTATTGTAGGCGAATTCCACCAAAGGTAGGTGATCTTCCCAACTTCCTTTAAAATCCAGCATACAAGCTCAGAGCACATCTTTAATAACCTGATTCACTCGCTCGGTTTGCCCATCCGTCTGTGGATGGAAAGCCGTGCTAAAGTCCAACCGGGAACCCATGACACTCTGAAAGCTTTTCCAAAACCTGGAGGTAAATCTAGGGTCCCGATCCGAGACAATGCTCACTGGCACCCCGTGCAACCGAACTATTTCTTTGATATACAATGCAACCAACTGATTGGAATTGAAGGTAGTCCGGTATGGCAAGAAATAGACGGACTTCGTCAGTCTATCGACCACAACCCATATAGCATCGAAGTTTCTAACCGTCTTCGGCAACCCCACAATGAAGTCCATAGATATGTGCTCCCATTTCCACTCGGGAATAGGGAGAGACTGTAAAAGTCCGGTCGGTCTCCTGTGTTCGGCTTTGACTTGTTGGCACACTAAGCATTTAGACACATACTCCGCTATTTCTCGCTTCATGTTCCGCCACCAAAAGTGCTTTTTCAAGTCCCTATACATTTTGGTACCTCTGGGGTGAACGGTGTACTTAGACCAGTGAGCCTCGTATAAGATTTCTCGTTTAAGCTTCTCTTCAGCTGGGACACATACTCTTCCCTTGAAAATGATAATCCCATCATCCCTCACCGCAAAATCCTAGCTGCCACTCTTAACTGAATTGTCTCGGCAAGAAAGTAGCTCGGCATCCATTTCCTGCAACTCCTTGATCATGCTCAACATAAATGGCCTAACTGTGATGTTAGCCATTATCGGCCCAAAGGTAGGGAGACTAAAACTGATGTCGAGGTTGGATGCATCCTCTAGCAACCTCCACTCCTTCAGCATCATATGCACCAAAAGTCTAGTGGCCTTCCGGCTAAGAGCATCGGCTACTACATTCGCTTTGCCCGGGTGGTATTGAATGGAGCACTCGTAGTCTTTCAAGAATTCTACCCATCTTCTTTACCTCAGGTTCAGCTCTTTCTGGGAAAACAAATACTTAAGGCTTTTATGATCTGTGAATACCTCAAATTGTTCCCCATAAAGATAATGTCGTCAAATCTTCAATGCAAACACAACTGCGGCGAGCTCTAAGTCGTGAGTGGGCTAATTCTTTTCATGCTCCTTCAATTGCCTTGATGCATAGGCAATGACTTTCTTGTGCTGCATAAGGACACATCTAAGTCCGATATGCGAAGCATCGCTATATACCTCATAACCACCATGTCTGGATGGCACAGTAAGGACAGGGGCCGTGGTGAGGCGCTTCTTCAACTCTTTGAAACTCACTTCACATCGATTACTCCAACTGAACTTGGCATTTTTCCTCGTCAAGTTAGTGAGAGGTACGGCCAAATTGGAGAATCCCTCCACAAATCTTCGGTAATAGCCTGCCAACCCGAGTAAACTACGTATCTCCGTGACGCTCTTGGGCCTCTCCCAACTCATGACTGCCTCAACCTTGGCTGGGTCTACAGAAATGCCCTCGATCGACATTACGTGGCCTAGGAATATCACCTTCTCTAACCAGAATTCACACTTGCTCAATTTGGCATATAGCCTATGCTCTCTCAACATCTCCAAGGCAAGGCGGAGGTCTCGTGCGTGATCTTCTCGTGTCTGGGAATACATCAAAATATCATCGATGAACACAATCACGCATCGATCCAAGTATGATCGGAACACCCGATTCATCAAATCCATGAACGGCGTCGGTGCATTCGTCAGCCCAAAAGGCATGACAAGGAACTCGTAATGCCCATACCGAGTCCTGAAAACCGTCTTTGGAACATCCTCTGACTTAATCTTTAGCTGATGATACCCCGATCTAAGATCAATCTTGGAGAAAAATCTCTCTCCCTTCAGTTGGTCGAACAAGTCGTCTATCCTTGACAAGGGATAACGATTCTTGATAGTTACCTTGTTCAACTGACGGTAGTCTATACACATTCTCATTGACTTGTCTTTCTTCTTCACAAAGAGAATCGGAGCCCCCCAAGGTGAGACACGTGGTTGGATGAAACCAAGTTGTTGTAACTCCTCAATCTGTTTCTTCAATTCTCCAAGCTCTATAGGGGCCATTCTATATGGTGCCCTTGAAATCGGAGCGGTACCCAGAGCAAGCTCTATAGCGAACTCGATCTCTCTATCAGGAGGTAATCTGGGAAGTTCTTCCGGGAACACATCTAAGAACTCACTCACAACCGGAATGGCCAAAGAGTTCGGTGCCTCTGGGTTTGCTATGCTCAAAGCTGCGAGGCGAGCAATGTCCCTTTCTCTTAATCCTCGGAAATGAAAAGGCTTAACCCCTTCCGGCTTGAAGTTCACCATCTTTTCAAAACACGCAACATGCCCGTGATGGTTTACCAACCAATCCATCCCTAGGATGACATCGAAATCCAAGTCTCGGAAGTCTAGGATGATGAGATTGGCTAACAGTTCCTTCTCCCCCACTTGAACCACACTATCCCTGAATATCTTGTCCGTATCAACTGACTTGCCGAGTGGAGTTGCAATGGTCAACTCCCACTCCAACGGAGTAGCGTCAGTCAAAAAGTCCTTTGCAAAACTTGGTGAGGCAAAAGAGTGAGTAGATCCTGTGTCTATCAACACTCGAGCAAGACACTCGTTCACTAATAAAGCACCTGTGCGATTAAGTAATTAATATCAATAGATTTTAAATAGTAACAAGCATCATACATAGGTAACCCCTAATAATAGTCACAAAATCAACCATAGAAATCTTACACAACTTAAACTCTAGGATTTTGCGTACCTTGCACGACATTGTCGGATGCATGTGCGTCTCTCTCTGACAGGGCGAAGACTCGGCCCTGTGTGGCCGGGCGAGGAGGCCGTGTGGACTGTGAGGCCCTCGAAGCTTAAGAAGAGCTAGGCTGAGATGTCTGCCTAATCGGGGGCCTGCTCCCTTGAGACTGAGCTGGCATATGACGTCGGGGACAATCTCTAACCATGTGGCCTTGGTCACCACAATGGAAGCAACATCCTGTAACCCTCTGGCATTCTCCCGCTGGATGCCTCATTCCACAAAGGGTGCAAATATCATGCGCATAGGTGGGAGGAGCATATCCTGTAGCTAAGTCACTGCGGGGCGAGGAGCCTGAGCAAAAGCCGGGCGAAAAGCTGGTGGACAAAAGGGCGGGGAGCCTGTGGTGCCGAATATATCCTCTGTGACTGAGCCGGCCCTGCGGACTGATACAAGCTAGTCCTTGCTCTTTTCTCCCCTGAACTACTCGACTGTCCTTTCTCCATTCCTCTTCTCTTGAAGAACTCCTCGGAGTTCGACTTGGCCAAAAGTGCCTTGTCCACTACTTCTGAATATGTCTCATGTCTGAACATTGAGACTCGGTCCTTGAGGTAGGCCTTCAACCCCCTCCCAAATTTCTGGGCTTTCATAGCCTCGGTCGCTATCATATGTGGAGCAAATCTGGATAGCTCCGAAAACTTGGCTTCATAAGCGGCTACGGACATATTACCTTGCTCCAAGGTAATGAACTTCACTTCCATCTTCTCTTTCATCCCGACCGGGAAGTACTTCTTGTTGAAAACGTCCAAGAATTCCTCCCAAGTCCAGCCTTGACCTTGTCGGGTCAACTCTCGGGTCCGAAGTGCGGATTTCCACCAATGGTCGGCCTCGGCTTCAAGCATAAAGGGGGCCCAAGTAACCCTCTCTACCTTAGTAGGCGCCAACACGGAGAAGATCTTTTCTAATTGTCGAATCCATCCTTCGGCCACAAGCGGGTCAATACTCCCACAAAAGGTTGGAGGCCTCATCCTCCGAAAAGCCTCTATTCCGGCTTGTGCTCGATTAGGAGGAGCCGGTATAAGCGTGGCATTAAGTGGAGTAGCCGGTTGCCTTGCTGCTAGCATAGCCAAAGTCTCGGCTATTGAGACAAAAGCTTGGGCAAAATCGGGTTGATCATCACCCGATGGAGTATCACCTCCATTGCCCCTTGTGTTGTACCCATGACCCCGAGTATTGCGTCTCATGATTTCTCCTGAGAACGACAATACAACATGAGTCTAACTTGGATACGCATTTAATACAAATTTCACAATTCACTCAATACATATTCATCAAGCATATTTACTAAACAAAAATAATGCACACATCGTAGACAACACAATATCATAACATACAATCCATGTTCCTAGCGTAGGACTCTAAGTTTGGTTGAAGTTCAACATATTTGACTAAGACTAACTTGTTAGTCTATACTTGGAATACACTTTTTCCTAACACTTAATGCCTTGTTCAATTATGGTATCGAGTAATACGCGACCCTAGGGACTCTAATGCTTAGAGCTCTGATACCACCTCTGTCGAGCCCCACAATACCCCCTAGGAGTTTAGGGATACTTTAGGCATGACTATAGGTACCTGCCAAACCATCCTGTCAAGAACACGATAATTACAGTACTAAAATAATGATAATCAGAGTACGGAAACTAAACATAAATGCGGAAGCGTAAACTAACTTTCTCATTTCTTCTATAGTTCTCAAATGGTATCCCAAGTTAACATATATACAAAACATGTCTAAGTCTAAGGTGGACAGGCCCACCTATCAAAATGTCACAACTACTCAAAAATCCCCTCGCACTCTCCCCTCAACAGTAGTCAACGTAAGGCCACACATAGAGGTCTCGATCTGCCTGAGACTATAGTGGAATAGACGACTCTCTCTCCTCTATGTACTCTTCCTCGACCCAAGACTCCGGGTCGAGGGCTCCCTCAGTACCTGCCGACATGAAAGTACAGCTGAGCATAGAATACTTAGCGAGTACAAGCTACTAGCTAACCATAACAATAATAAACACGCAAAGAGTAATACAATACCAATCATCAATCCAAGACAATAGTAAAATCATAGAATTAAACAATATTAACCATGGAGCAATATTATCATCTTGATGTGCGTGCATGGATGCAAAACGCCGATAAAACTCATGCTTGAAAACCCGTTTCCATATCACGGTATGCCTTGTGGAAATCATGTATGCATGATTGCATGAATGCCTTGTCATCATCTTGTAAACTTGCATCTTGTAACTTGTGAGCCAGAGGCTAGCACCCGAATCTCCCTGGGCTGCCAACCTCCTTGATATATGGTTTTCTTGTGAGTCAGAGGCTGGTACCCGAATGTCCCTAGGCTACCAACCTCCTTGACAATATGTGATTTTTATTACTTGTTTAGTTTTCTTGTGAGCCAGAGGCTAGTACCCGAATGTCCCTGGGCTACCAACCTCCTTGACAATATGTGATTTGGATTTTCTTGTGAGCCAGAGGCTAGTACCCAAATCTCCCTGGGCTACCAACCTCCTTGACATGCAATATTTTCTTGTTGGTTATTATATGCATGCTCTTGAAATCTCGGTTCATGCTAACATGCGTGCTCGTGTATGTGCCAATAGTGACAATCAAGGGAATGAGGATAACAAAAGAGATATTGCATTTCATTTAAATTCATAGCATATCATGCAAACATTTAGGTGATCAACATAACATTTGGTCGGGTCATCATTTACAAGAACAATTACATAAGGTTTACATCCAATTCCTTTAAGTCATCATTTCATAGGTTAGGCATTTATCAAACACATAACATACAATGTCCATTAATAGTTCATCTTCTTCTTCTTTAATGCATATTTTCCATCCAATCACATAAGGGTAAGTTTATTATTTGTAAAATGCCCATCCTCCATTTTCCATTTTCCACACCACACATATCACACATCATACATTTGGCATCCCATCGCCTCAATCAACATTCCATACACATCCATATCCTTTTTCCTTATCTTGTTTATATTTATTGAGATGATACAATTCATAGGGAAGGAAAGCATAATATAAAGAATCACCATTTACAATAGAAAACCTAGGTTATTGCTAAGAAAAGTTAGTAGGGTGTACTAACCGTAGATCAAGGCTTGATCTTGGTAGGAACCTTGATTTGAGCTCCAACTTGAAAGGAGGAAACCTTTTCTTGGGGGAGACTTGGTTTAGGGAAGAAACCCTCTTGAATTACCTTGGAGAATGCTGCCCTAGCTTGAGAACGAGATCCCCCCACGAGCTTGAGCCTTGAACTTGAAGCAATCCAAGTTTGAGGATGATCTAGGGTTGTCAACCCCTTTGATTTCCTTCTCCAATGGAAACCCTAGGTGAAAACCCTCTTCTTCTCCTCCCTTTCTCTCTAAATGTTCTAAGTGTAGTGAATGAGGGTTCAAATGGTTGAGCAAGCCTTTATGGGTAAGGGTTTAATGCCCAAAAGATGAAAAAGCCCTTACAGAAATTTCTGCAAAAACGCGAGGATCGAGCGATCGGTGCTTATGACCGATCGATCGGTACTCTGACCGAGCGACCGGTCAAAAATCTACTCTCTGGAAAATTTTTCCATACCAAATTTTTGACCAGTCGATAGATACCGATCGATCGGTTTTGGACCGTTCAATCGCTACTACTGACCGAGCGATCGGTGCTCTGCAGGTCCCGACTGTTTTGACCATATCTTTTGACTCGCTTGTCGGATTTCGACGATTCAACTTGCGTTGGATTCGTCTTTCGAAAACAAACATTTCTGACATTTCAGAATTTCTAATTTCTCTCTTATTTATTAATTAGACTACGAGAAAGGCCAATTAGCTACGAAAATGATATTCATTAAGTATAGAAAAGTCTGGGGTGCTACACCGTTGACACTGACTGCACTTCTTCACATATTTCTGCGCATCGGCTTGCATATAAAGCCAGAAGTAACCTTACCCCAGAGCTTGGTAAGCTATCGTTCTTCCTCTAGAATGTATACCACAAATACCTTCATGATGCTCAGTAAGAATCCTCTCGACATCCACAGGGTGAACACACTTCAGCAAAGGTCCCCCGAAGGACTTCTTATATAACTCCCCTTGCACCAAGTCATAACGTGGTGCCTTGAATTGGATTTGCCTTGACTCCGACACATTGATAGGAAGAACTCCATCTTTCAAGTACGCTGTTAATCCTGTTATCCAACTTGGAACAGCATTAATAAAACATACCTCCCGTTGTGGTTGAAACTCTATAGAGGGGTATTCCTTGTACTCCATAAGAATAGCTTTGGGCTCGTCAGATTGTAACATGGAAGCAAGGTAAGCCAAAGCATCAGCATGCCTGTTATCATCTCTCCGGATATGCTTGATTTCGACAATGATAAACATTTCACACTGAGAATGAATCAGAGCAGCATATTGTCTCATCCGCTCGTCCTTACATTCATAGACACCATTCACTTGATTCACCACAAGTTGTGAATCGCAGAATACCCTCAACTTTTTAATTTTCAACTCATGTGCACTTTGCAATCCAAGCAGCGATGCTTCGTATTCTGCTTCATTGTTGGAGGCAATGAACCCAAGACGCGACATCTTCTGCACTTTTATGTTCTCCAGACTAATGAGCACAATGCCAAGCCTTGAACCATTCGAATTAGAGGATTCGTCGACGTATAGTACCCAATTAATCCACTTTGATGAGTTATCTCCATCTTCTGTAGTGTTCTCGTTGTCCACCTCATCTGGTAGTTCATGGAGATCCGCCGTTTTTTCATCTTCGGCCTCTTCTACAGGAAAATCAGAAAGAAAACTGACCATTGCTTGCCACTTCTCTGAAATTCTTGCCCGATACTGAATATCGAACTCACTAAGTGCCACGGCCCACTTTGATATTCTTCCCGCCAACTCAGGTCGTCCCAATACAACTTTCAAGGGATACGTTGTGATGAAAATGATAGTATGAGCATGAAAATAAGGACAAAACTTTTCAACAGAAAAGAAAAGAGCCAGGCATAACTTCTCGAGCTTGCTGTAATTGTGCTCTGCCTTGAGAAAAGTCTTGCTGATAAAATAAATAGGCTTCTCAACGCCATCACAACTCCTGACCAGGACGGAACCAATGGCCTGCTCTGAAACTGAGAGATAGAGGTATAAAAGTTCACCAGGCTCGGGAATGGATAGAATGGGAGCCGAACCCAAATACTCTTTCAAAGCAGCAAAAGCTTGAGAACACTCTGATGTCCACTTGAAAACTGAATCCTTCCTCAGCAGCTCGAAGAGGGGTTTACAACGATCGGATGATTTAGAAATGAACCGATTGAGTGCTGCAATATGCCCTATTAGCTTCTGGATCTCCTTTTTTAACTTTGGTTGTGGCATGTCCAGTAAAGCACGGATTTGAGCCGGATTAGCCTCAATACCTCGCTGGCTTACAAGATAACCCAAGAATTTGTCAGAAGCAACCCCGAAGGTGCATTTCTCTGGGTTTAACTTCAAATTACAAGTTCGCAGAATAGAGAAAGGCTTAGTAAGATCCATGACAAGGGTATTCCGTAGTCGGTTCTTCATAACGATGTCATCAATGTATACTTCTACTGTTTTGTCGAGTACTGGATCAAACATGAGATTCATCAAACGCTGATATGTAGCACCAGTGTTCTTCAGACCAAAAGGCATAACACGATAACAGAACAAACCATGCTCTGTAATGAAGGTGGTCTTCTCTTGATCTTCTTTTGCCAGAAGGATTTGATTATAGCCTGAATAACCATCCATAAATGACAGCATCTCGTGGCCAGTAGTAGCATTGATTAGCCTCTCAAATTCTTGGCATAGGAAAAAAGTCTTTGGGACAAGCTTTATTGACACCAGTGAAGTTAATACAAACTCTCACTTTTCCACTCTTCTTGGGTACAACCACTACGTTTGCTATCCAGTCAGGATATTGCACTTCTTGAATAAATCCATACTGAATAAGCTTTTTTATCTCTTCGTTCACGGCATCATGATAAGCTGGGGCAAGTCTTCGGGGTTTCTACTTTACTGGAGGGACAGCAGGATCAATGTTGAGATGATGACAGATGATATCGGGGTTAATCCTTGTCATATCTTTGTGCGACCAGGCGAATAAGAAAATCTAGCAACTCGACCTCCTTTTCTGTTGTCAAACTGGTTCCGATCTGCAACATCTTTGGCTCTTCTTCCGTTCCCAGATTGACAACTTTCATGGGCTCAACGGGAGGTCTGCACAACGTGGCTTCCGAGCTCTACTCCACAACGGACCCGATCTGTAATTGCTATTTAGGCACAACAGGTGGAGGGAAATCACACTTCTGTGATGCCAATTGATCTCCTCTGATCTCCTTGGGCATGTCTTGCGCTGGATACTTCAACACTTGATAAAAGGAAGAGGGAACAGCCTCCATCTCGTGGGTCCACCAGTGACCCAAAATTGCGTTGTAAGGGGATGGGGCATCCAGAACGGAGAATCTTGTCTGGAGGACAACGGGCCCAACCACAACGGGCAAGATGACATCTCTTATTGGTTTCATCGAACTGCCATCAAACCCGAACAGCGGGGTCTGAGCAAAGATGAGAACGGATGGATCTAACTTCATCTTAGTGAAAGCATGAAGATACAAGATATCTGCCTCACTCCCCGAATCTACGAGCACCCTCTTGATGTCGAAATCTCCTATTCTTATGGTGAGAACAAGAGCATCATAATGAGGCCGGATTACCGTTGCCATATCATGTTTGGTGAAGGTAAGTGCCTGCTCAACGCATCTTTCTGAAGTCAGCATTTGGCACACCTCAGCTTCATGAGACATCTTCCTTGTTTTCGCTCTGAAGTTTCTCTCCACATCTACCTCCGGTGTTCATACACGACAGATGACGTTGATAGTCCCCATCGGTGCTCCTCCTCGACCTCCTCCACTGGTGCTAGGATTATTTGAAGGCTCTTCTGTCTGAGACTGAGGCAATAACTCCCTAGTACGCACTACGTCACCATTACTGGAATCCAGATATTCTCCCAAATACCCCTCTTGGACCAGCCTGTAGAGCCCCGAACTTTTTCATGCGTAATACATGGCACTTTCATAGCCAATTTGCCTTTAATGTAGTACAATTAATAAATAAGGAAAAAATTGAAAATTCCAAATGTCAGAAATGTTCATTTTCAAAGTACGAACCCAACGCAAGTTGAATCGTCAAAATCCGACGAACAAGTCAAGAGATATGGCCAAAACAGTTTGAACCTGCAGAGCACCGATCGCTCGGTCCATGGAGCCATCGATCGGTCCAAAACCGATCAATCGGAGGCTATCGACTGGTTGAAAAATTTGTATGGGGAAATTTTTCAGAGAGTTCATTTTTGGTCGAGAGCTTGGTCAATTCACCGATCGCTCGGTAGGCAACCGATCGGTCATAAACACCGATCGCTCAGTCTTCGTGTTTTTGCAGAAATTTCATTAAGGGTGTTTTTGTCTTTTGGGCGTTTCACTCTTTCCTCTTAAGGTTTGCCCGAGCCTTAGGACTCATTTACCACACTTAGAAGATATTAGAGAGGAAGAGAGAAGAGAAGGGTTTTCCTAACCTAGGGTTTGATTTTGAGAAGAAATCAAAGGGTTTGTGAACCCTAGATCACCTCAAGCTTGGATTGCTTCAAGATTCCGGTTCAAGCACTCGTGGAGCACTCTCCTCAAGCTAGGGCGGCATCTACACGAACGTTTTTGGAGGAGTTTTCTTCCTCATTGATCAAGGTCGGTACTTCTTGCTACCCTCCTAGTCATAGTTCCTCTTTTCCTCCATGTTTCTTTGTTTTCCTTCATCTATACTTGTGCTAGGAGTTGGGATGTGTGGATGTTGTGAATGGAGATGGAATGGGCGATTGGATGCCAATGGTTGTGTTGTGATAATTGAAATGGGGAGGGCATTGTATCCATAATGAACAAACATGTATGATGGAATTATAACCCACCTAGAAAAGCATATTGTAGGATTAACAAATAATGAACATACCATGTTTGATGGGATGCCAAGTTGAATGAAATGGGTATAAATCAAGAAAATGCATGCTAAATTACTTATGCAACTTGTTAGGGATTATGCTAGCATGAGTTCTTATTTTTCCTAAAATATTATGAATGTTTATTTGTTTAAAAAAAAATTGCTATATGCTATACATTGTGAAATCCCCCAAATGTCATGTTTAAATTCAAATGCAAGTATGCACACGATCCCACGAGCACGGCATGCATGACATGATTTACCGAGGTTTTCAAGAACATGATTAGAGGTGGGACATATCCTACGATATGTTTTACCTCGCTTTTCACAAGGAAACAAGAACAAACATTCCACGAGGGGTCTCCCCTCACTCACAAGTGCATAGCATAAAGAAGGGCCTCCCTTCCCTCACAAGTACATACATATCATGAAAAGGGTCTCCCTTCCCTCTCTAGTGCATTACATAAAGAAGGGTCTCCCTTCCCTCTCAAGGCATCTCACAAGCGCATCTCACAAGTACATCTTACAAGTGTATCTCACAAGTTACATGATCACAAGCAAGCACGCATGACATGCATAACATGACACGATCTACAAGAATCAAGAAAAATAGACAAGACGAGTTTTCAAGCACAAAAATGGTACTTAAGTCAAGTCAAGTGCACGGTGTTTTCAAGGGTTTTATCAGCTTTTTACAAAATGCAAGCATGATTATAAATTGCTTTACTTCCTTGTATGAAATGAATTGTTCCCGTTTAATATATATGAATTGCTCCTGATTTATGTATTGCCATTTTTATGCTATGACTATTGGTTAGTATTTGGTACCCACTGAGTATTCCATGCTCAGCCGTACTTCTTATGTCGGCAGGTGATAGCGGAAAAGCTGCTCCTTTTGATGTCTGTGCTCCTGGTCCATGGGTGGAGGAGTACGTCGAGGAACCTTTGGAGGAACCTCCGGTAGAGGGCTACTATTAGGTAGTGGTTGTAGATTCTGAGTGATAGAGCTGTGGGTGAGATGAGTGATATCTATTCATGTATTTTGGCGGGCCTGTCCGCACTTTCTTTTGTGCATTCTTCTTTTTGTACCAACATGGATCATGTGCGTATATATACATAGAGGTTTGTTAGTCTTCCGCTGTGCTATGTTAGAGTATGTTTCCGCCGTTTATATCCTCTATTGTATATGCTCTGTGGGTTTTTGCAAGATGGTTTGTCAAGCAAGTCATGTAAGCCATGATTAGTCGTCCAAAGTTCACTCTAACTCCTAGGATGGGTTTTGGGTTGCGACACAGCCTCTCCAAATATTCCCTTAAGATGCGACATCGATTTGTAAGATGACCACGACACTTATGATAATGGCAATATTCATGTGCCTGAGGTCCCGATGTGACATCTTGTACAGCTCTGGCAGGCCACTCGAAGTATGCTTGGTCCTCCATAGACTTTATGATGGTTGCTGGGCTGACAGTGAAATTGATGTGGTCAGCTCGAGATGCAAAAAGACGTCTCTCATTCACCTGACCACCTCTCCCCCGTTGTGCCTAAGGTTGCTCCTGGCGAGGTTGATAAGTTTGCCTCTCTCGCTGCTGCCAGTGATTCGGGTCTGGACGTCTCTCCGTCCTACTCTGCTATTGCTGCTGGTTGGAATTTCCTTCATACGGGCACCGAACCGACTAATCCTGCTGAGTCACGTACACTATCTTCTCCTTTATTTCTTTGGGTGGTGAGTCCTCAGAGGATGAAGACTCGTACCTTCATCTTTTCTCCTTTCTTTTCGATGAAGATGACCGACCTGCCCTTTCTATGACATCCACCCCTCTCATCCTTGGCTTCGGAACAATTGAGACATCGTCTTCATATCTCCCAAACTTGGTGGCCCGAACCATCATTTCGTCCATCTTGACAGGATAGTCAAGGGCAAGAGATTTGTAGAGTTCGGAATGTTTAGGGATAGCATTCTTGAAAGCAGCTAGCAGCTTCCCTCATCAACCTTGTCGATGATGTGGACTTCATTAGTGAAGCGCGAAATAAAATCTCTCAAGGACTCCACCGGCTTCATCGTTAATGTAAAGAGAGAATCTGCACCTACTTTTTTATTTTTATTGATAATAAATTGATCAATAAAAACTGACCTGAGCTCAGAAAAGCTACTGATAGAGCCAGGGGCAGATTGCGGAACCACCTTGACGCTTCTCCAGCCAGACTATTTGGGAAGGCCTTCCAATAAAGGTTGCATCTAGATTGCGGACAGCCATCACATGCTTGAAATCGAACAAATGCTCTTCTGGCCTGCGTCTCCCTCGGCCGGAAGAAGCACGAACCTGGTATCACGAGGCTCTTGCACCGGTGGGGAAGAAGAGAAATCAAGCCGACATCTCACTGATGGCCGCTGTGATGGTCCATCGTCCACTTCAAGCCTACCATGCTCGAACGCATCAAGCCTCTCCTGTAATGTCTGTTGTTGCCTGGTGATAAGGTCCAAGACTGATTGTTGCCTCTGCAACATCAACAAAATACGGTCCGAGGAAGAAGAATCATCAGATGGACCTGCAACTCTCTCAAGTTGTCCAGATGATTGCCTAATGCTTGGAATAAAAGTTTGCATGACAGCAGGCACAAATGGAGTGGTCTGAGAGGTTTGATTCTCATGCACGGGCACTAGGGTCTGATCTGCCATGATCCCAAAGAGCTAAGGGAGGTCCGTTTATAATTCCCACAAACGATGCCAATTTTGAAGGGGATATTTCCGGGAAGGACACGCATCAGTAACAGCTACACGAACTCTGGTTCAGTGGTAGACGGTAGGAGTTGAAGGGTGTGATACCCTACCCTGTACTCCGATGCCAAAGTAAGTAGAGGTAGAAGATGATGAATAGTAACAAGCACAAAAGCAAGTGAGCGAAAAGAGCAAAAAATTCTCGATCCCCCTGTACTGAATTTCTCAGGGGTATTTATAGGTTTAACTCAAAATGCCCATAGATGCCCATACCACGTGTCCAGCACTCATTACCAAATATGTCAAACAGATCTGCTACCTAACATATCCCACGTGGGCGCCTACTATGAGTTCAGTCGGTTTGTTTCTAACAGCACACAGAAGTGACCAACATTAAATACCAAGACAGTGCTTTTCACCTACTTTTCAGAATGAAACGATCGCCTCCTGATCACTTCCTCCTATGAGTCGGTCTCGTTGTTAGCTCGAGTCTGTTGTGTATGCCTTAAAATGCGGGAACGGCCTAGTTATCGGAAGATAACGTATTCACTGTGTAAGACAATAGAAACGTTGTCGAGAGTACAACAAGTACGTTGTGTATCAGACAACGGAAACGTTGTCACGAGAACAATGGACATATTATTCACAAGACTACGAGTACGTTTATGAAGGACACACAGGAAACGTCCTGCAACAGACAACGGAACAGCTCTCTCTTCTAAGCACGTGATCCACGTGTCAATACTTTGGTGCACATAACAACACAAGCTAGCTCGTTCTCCAACACTTAATCACTTTTATGAATTTTATCCCTTACAATTGGTATGCATGAACTCATATCGGCTAATCACTTGTGCCTGTTTGCTGATATAAGCCGCATAATTAAGCATAATGTAACAAATGAAATTATACAGAATACACATAGTAACATATATATCGCAACCTAAGTCCTTAATTTCACAAAACTATAATCTACTAGACTTGTAAGACTACAAAGAATCCATAGTCTCACTTGACACCTAGCTATATAAAGGACATCCTAATCCCTTGATGACCAACACATAGCGAGGAACTCGCTTATCAACAAGGTGACTAGGTATTCCACATGACTAAACTTCATAAAATTTACGAAAACCTTCATAACATAAGATGGCATGTTTATACAAAGAGGGTTTCTAATTAGCATCGTGTTTCAAATTAGCATATCGTACATAGTATGCACACAAAACATATCATTTACTACCACAAAACAATACAACACATCCTTGTATAAGTATACAATTTTTGGTTTTCTAGCGAACTAGACACTAACTTCGGTTGACGTCTCAGACAGTTTTAAGACTACACCGAATAATTAGTATCTACTTGGAATACGACTGCCTAACTTCTGCTTAGAAGACAACCTAGTCCCTAAGCTTGATACCAACTTTGTCGCGGTATCAACCTCTGATTAGAACGTACTCAAACTCGAAGGCGACATATCTCTCTTAAAACAATAACCCCAGCCCGAGGGAATCTAGAGCCTAAGCTCTGATACCAACTCTTTCACGTCCCAAAATACCCCATAGGAGTTTGGGATACTTTAGTTCGTGACCGCCGTGTCAAACCATCCTGTTTGACACATAAGGCATACTTAACATCCTGTACAACATATGAAACATAATATAGCGGAAACAAAATACAAAATTTTATACACATACTATATCCAAGTTAATACAATAAACCAAAATAAAGAGCGAACATCCTCGCTCATCAAAATACATGTATCTGTCTCTCCCTATCCTCACTCATTAAGGGGCCACCACCTATCGAGTATCCTTTGATACTCTTGAAGCTCTTCCGGAGTAGGTACTTCCTCAACATATTCCTCGTCGACCTAAGGCTCCTGAGGACGTTCGCCACAGATGTCGAGAGGACCTACCGACATCATATGTACGGCTGAGTATTGAATACTCCGCGTATACAAACCACTAGATAGTAATGTCATAAACATGAATACAGCATATTTATCGCATTTCAAATCATTTCACATGTATTATCTTAATCGAAGCGCAAAAAACATAATTTGAAAACAATCATGTGCATATATCTCGGAGAAACATCTTCTTTTGCTTTATCAACTTTACTTTACGTTCCTTTACATCTCTACATTACGGGTATTGTAAAATACCTTAGTTTCATTACTTTCCATCTACAGGTATTTAAAATACCCTAGATCCACCTAAGGAGTCGGGCAACTAGTACCCATGTACCAAGATAAACTGGGCGGGCCTACTGTTATCCTCACCTTCAGCTACCTTCGGAGTAGACGACCAGTATTCATCTCCCTTCCAGGTGGCCTACTATTTGTCAGAATCCGACGACCAGTATCCCTTTCCCTTCCAGGCGGCTTGCTATCGTGCCTCCTCGATCGGTATTACTTGATTGATTAGTACCCATGAACCCACAGGAGATGGGCGGGCCTTCTATCAACCTGAGATAGATGACTAGAATCATCCTATACCATTACTTTCCTTTTTCTTGCCATTACTTTCCATCACTTCCCATTACTTTCCATTACTTTTACTTCCTCTTTGGATACCCATTATTGATAAAATCTCGATCATGCAAACATATGTGCTTGTGTAGAAATTGTGTATAACATGGTAGACAAAATTGGAAAACTCTACATATCACCAATATTTCACCTTTTCATTTATAGTACTAGCCAAGGTATAAGGAAAGTCATACACATCCAAGCACAAGTAGAACATATGGTTTTCTCATTGGTTTACCCCAAAATTTATATCTTTTAAGCATGCTTTTCATTCTTTGAATTGTAACATCAAAACATATCATAAAATAGGGTTAGATACCCTTTTTACTTGTGGGTTTATACCATAAGATCATCACAATTTACTAGTAGGATTTCCTACTATTTCAAACATAACTAAAGGATTTTAGCATGAATTATAAGGTGGTTTATGCCATTAAAAGCTAGTAGCTTGCTCTACATATTAAGATTCATAATAAACAACCTAGTAGTTTGTTCTACAAGTTCATAACAACAAACAAATGGAATTGATCTAGATTGACAACATATGGTTTATGAGATTAACATCTAGTAGAGTGTATCTACCTTTGAAAACCAAACCCTTTTTGGTTTTGTGCTTTGGAGTTACCAAGGAAGCAAGATCCAAGCTTGAGAAGGCTTGAAGAAAGCGAGATCCGGCTTTGGAAACTCAATCAAGGCTTCACTTCATTCATAGAATTCATAAGGTGTAGAACCCCGGAACTTTTGTATATGCCTTCGGAGGTGTGTCAAGGCATGAGACATATGTAATCTCAAAAGAATTCATGAAATGAGAATTTGAAGCTTTGAGGAATTTTGCTAAGAATGCTATTATTAATTAAATTAATTATTTAAAAATTTGTATAAGTCTCGAAAATGTCCTAGGCAAGTTTAGGAGAGATTAGAATAGAAGAGGAAAAGGTTCAAGTAGTAAGAATGGGTGAAAAGTGAACTCAGCAGCAGAATTGCAGAGCAACCGATCGTTTGTTCTTAAGTAGCGATCGATCGGTCCAAAACCGATCGATCGGAGGCTATCAATTGGTCAAATTTTTTGTAAGGGGAAATTTTCCAGAGAGCATGTTTTTGACCGGTCGCTCTGTTAATAACACCGATCGCTCGGTAAGCAACCGATCGATCGATCGTAACCACCGATCGCTCGGTCTTCGCGTTTTTGCAGAAATTTTAGTAAGGGCTATTTCATCTTTTGGGGGTTAAACCCTTTTTATAAGGCTTTGCCCGAGCCTTAGGGCCCCATTCACTACACTTAGGAGATTTTAAGAGATAGATAGAGGAAAAGGGGATTCCTAGCCTAGGTTTTTCTCTTGAGAAGAAATCAAGAGTTGGGCTGCCCAAGATTTGTTCCAAAGCTTAGATTCTTCAAAGCCAAGCCTCAAGCTCGTGGGGGAGTCTCTCTCAAGCAAGGGCAGCATTTTCAAGGTATTTTCAAGAGGGTTTCCTTCCCACTCAAGCCTTCTTCAAGCAAGAGTCCTTCTTGAAAGTTGGAGCTTCAATCAAGGTTTCTACTAAGATCAAGCCTCGAATCAAGGTTAGTACACCCTACTAACTTTCCCTAGCAATAATCTAGGTTTTCTATGGTGAAATGTGACTCTTGTTATTATGTTTTCCTTTCCTATGAAACGTAACACCTCCCATAAATATAAAAAAGATAAGAAAAAGATTTGAATGTGTGAATGGGATATGGATGGTGGCGATTGGATGCCGTTGGATGTGGATGTGATGTGTGAAATGGAAAACGGTGGATGGGCAATCTATAAATAATGAACATACCATGATGATTGATGGAAAATATGCGTTAAAAAGGGTAAAGAAAAACTACTAGAAATGTTGCACACCGGATGTCTGATAAAATGCCTAAACCAAGAATAAATGAATTTAAATAAGGGAATTGATGTAAGCCCTTTGTAACTATTCTTGTAAATGACGATTTGACCAAATGCTATGTTGATCCCCTAAATGCTTGCATGTTATACTATGAATCAAAATGTGATGCGATATTCCTCTTGTTACATGTGTTCCCATGATTGTCACTATTGTCACTTACACGAGCACACATGTTGCATGAACCGAGATTTCAATAGCACGTGCATATAATAATCAACAAGAAAACATTGCATGTCAAGGAGGTTGGTAGCCCAAGGACATTTCGGTACTAGCCTCTGGCTCACAAGAAAACTGAAATTTACTACATGTCAAGGAGGTTGGTAGCCCAGGGACATTCGGGTATTAGTCTCTGGCTCACAAGAAAACTGAAATTTACTACATGTCAAGGAGGTTGGTAGCCCAGGGACATTCGGGTACTAGCCTCTGGCTCACAAGAAAACCATATATCAAGGAGGTTGGCAGCCCAGGGAGATTCGGGTGCTAGCCTCTTGCTCACAAGTTACAAGGTGCAAGTTTACAAGTTGATGACAAGGCATTCAGGCATGCATGCATAGATGACTTTCTCAAGCCATACCGAGACATGAGACGGATTTCCAAGCATGAGTTTTATCAGAGTTTTCGCATTCATGCACGCACAACAAGATGATTGTACTGTACCATGTTTAATATTGTTTCTTTCGTGATGTTCCTCTTACTGCTCTGTATTGTATTACTGTTGCTGTGTTTTATTAATGTTGAGGTTAGTTAGTAGCTTGTACTCGCTGAGTATTCCATGCTCAGCCGTACTTTCATGTCGGCAGGTACTGAGGGAGCCCTCAACCAAGAGCCTTGGGTCGAGGAAGAGTACATAGAGGAGAGAGAGCAGTCTATTCCACTACAGTCTCAGGCGGACCGAGACCTTGACGTGTGGCCATACTTCAACTACTATTAAGGGGAGAGTACGAGAGGGTCTTTTATGTACTTTGATATTTTGATAGGTGGGCCTGTCCACCTTAGAATTGGATATGTGTTGTGTATATGTTAACTTGGAATACTACTTTGGAACTTTAGAAGAAAAGAAAAGTTAGTTCACACTTCCACATTTATGTTTAGCTTCCGCGCTCTGATTATTATCCTTATTGTATTGTGTTAGCCATGTTTATTTCAGGATGGTTTGACAGGTACACATAGTCACTCCTAAAGTATCCCTTAACTCATAGGGGGTATTTTGGGGCGTGACATAAGGAAATACTATAAGAGAACTAGTAGAAATTATCTACTTGCGGAAACCATAACAAAGTTACCTAGTAGAGAGTACCTACCTTCTAGCTTTAGAATGCTCCGAAGAGGCAAGAAGGAAGCTCCTCCTTTGTTGTTGAAACTCAAAAAAGAACACTCAAGTTCTTCCCTCTCTTTTCTCTCAAATTCCTCCCAAAAACTCTTTCTAGGGTTGTGGTAACCCTAAGCCATGAAATGTGGGTTATATAGGCCAAAGGAGTGAGGCCAATGACCTTTAGACCCCCAAAATATCCCAAAGGAGTCGGTTACAATGCAAACTCAATAACCAAGGATCTATCCGTCATGAGCACGGATAGATCCTTCAAAAAAACCCTCTCTGGCCAAAAAACCCATTCAAAATAGGGGTTGATCGATCTATCGGTCGTGGGGATGGATAGATCCATCACTGTATGGAATTGAAGGATCTATCCTCCCCAAACTAGATAGATCCTTCTATTGTTCATCCATTCATTTTCCAGCTATGGTATTTAGTCCATAACTTTTGACTCAGTGATTGGATTTTGATGGTTCAAGTTACGTTGGATTTTACATTCAAAGGGGAACAACTTTCATGTTTTGCACAAAGCCTACTTATTCTATATTCATATTCCAAAATGGTCCTAAAGGCTACTGGTCAGGAATTTCAGCAGACGAATTGCCTAAAACCCACTTTTCACCGAGTTTTGACTCAAAATCAGGAAATTTGATAAACATGAACCTCAAAGAGGATCTCGATATCTTTCTAATGGCTCAAGAATCACTCAATTCTGATTTTGGATGAGAAAACTAGAGTTCTCTCACGTTGAGGGTATTTCTCGACATCCCTCTTTGAGTATTGTATACTCTTGTTTCATTTGTCCCTAACCTTCACAAACACTTTCCATATATATTTTGATTCATTCAAAAACCTCTTTTCATTTCAAAACATGAACCCATAATTTCATTAAGGCTTTAGGCCTTGAAGGCACTATTCACAGTACTATTCAACACTATTCACATGAACAATGAACCTAAATTCCGGGGCTCTACAAGCAACTTCTACATAATAATGGGTAGGTAATGCTAGTTACATTTTCTTTTAAATTACGTGTTATTGTCTTCCATTAAATTCAAATAAAGGCACTTTTTTTGTTTGAACCAATACTTTTTCTAGTAAAAAGACAATGACTCTTAAAATAGAGTGTTGCTAGTATTATTCTAATAGATATTGAGAGTGTAGACGTTGATAATTAGGTGGTGTTTGGTAACACTATTCTAAATAGGAAAAGCTTATTTGAAAATTATGCTTAGTTGAACTTTAGATTGTTAAGTTGAAGGTTAATTGCATGTCTACATCTTTTTGAAGTAGAGATTTTAGAGGTAAAAACCTATACTTTAAAAAGTAGCTCATAGCTATTTTTTTTACTTTAGAGGTAAAACCACTACTTCAAAAAGATGTAAACATCCAATTAACCTTCACCTTAACAATCAAAAGTCCAACTAAGCACAATTTTCAAATAAGCTCTACTTGTTAGCCGAAAGGTTACAACCTACGGACCCTAATTGATTTTGATGATAACTTAAATAATGAAATGACTTTTAAATTATTAATGTCATCTTTAAGTGATTATGGAAAACAGTGATCAAATGCATTAGTTATCCATTCAAATTCAAAGTGATGAATATGTCATCAAAGTAAAAAGAAATCCAAAGAAGTCAAAGTCTCAAAAAGCTTCAAGCAACCAAAAGGATCTCAAGAAAGTTCATGCCGAATTCTACCAAAAGAATAAGAAGACATCTTGGAAGATATCAAGTATTGAATAACTGTTAAGATTCAAGAAAGTTATCTGTTAAGTAGTAAGAGTATTTAGGACTTTTGTAAAAAGTCCTCAATGGTTGGTTATTGAAAAAGCTCATTTACCTAGAATGACCTTAGGTTCCTTTAGACCAAATTAAAAATATGTTTAATGACCTAAAAACAAGTTAACAATCCTCAAAAAGATAAAGCACAAAACCTTTGAATTCAATCCTATCTTAAAAGGTATGAAAAATCAGATCTGTGCAAATATTGCACCATCCGGTCGATTGGATAGGCCAGAATTTTGAGTTCTAGCTTCTGTGCGTTAACTTCACGGTTTGCACTCTTTGATCAATCTAATGATCAATAGAAAAAAATCTTATACTTTTTAAATGATCTTAAAAACATGTTTATCATATTTATAAACAAAAGAAAAAGGTTCTTAAATCGAATCAAAGTGCCAAAAGTATGAAAATCAGATGCGTGCAAAAATTGCACCATCCAGTCAACTGGATGGTCCCATCCAGACGACTGAATTGGCCAAAATTATGATTTTGGCTCTGAACCATTTTTTCACTTTTTGAAATCCTTCTCGGTCATTTGAAAACCATTCTAATCTGTTTTAATGATCATAAAACTTTGGTTTTCATCTTTATAAATTTATTAAAAAGTATTTGGAAACCATTCGAATATTTAAAAGTTAAAAAATTGGATTTAATGATGATCAACATCATCTAGACGACTGGAAGAAAGTCTAGATTTAGCATCTGGACTCTGCGATCATCCAGACGACTAGATGCTTACATCCGATTGGATGACCCGATCTCATCTTTAATGATGCCAACGGCTATATTTATAATGGCTAGATTGCATTAAATGCATCTCCAACGGCCATAAATTTCTGGGATCTATAAATAAAGATTAAATATGAATGATTATGTATGAATGCTCAATACGAAATCAACTGAATCTCATTCTTTATCTTTCTAAGTGAAAAATCCACAAAATCCTTATACTTTATTTTTTCTGAGCTTTTTAACGCCCACTGTAGAGTGATTTTATTAGAAATTAGAGAGTGCTATTCAACTTATATTCAGCTCATTTGATGAGCTTTTCAAAGAGTGTCATTCAACTCATATTTAGCTCAGTTTAGGAGCTTTATTTCGGGTTGTTAAATCCAAAATCTTTTATTGTAAAAGAAATTCAAGAATCTTGGATTCTTGTATTTGAAGTTGTTGCTTCGTTTCAACAAGAGAGGGAAATGCTCTTGCGGTGTAAAGGTTTCATCCCGGCCTAAAGGAGGGAGGAGTGTAAATGTTTCGTCTCGACCTACAAGAGAGGCTTTAACCGTTTGGGCTTCACCTGGGAAGAAGTCTGTACGATTATAAGAATCGTGGTGAATCCTCTAGCTGGAATAGCTTGAGGCGGGGAGTAGGCTGAATTTGCCGAACCTTGTGAACAAATCTTGGTGTTTGAATCTCTAAATCTTCTCCTTTAACTTCTGTATTGCTTTTATTTTTAGTACTTGCATATATTTCATTTCCGTATAAAGGACTTACAGTCTAAATTTTAAATCTGCCATAAACCCTATTAACCCATCCCTTTAGGATCAATACTTGGCCAACATTACCTATTTAGATTAGTGTTACCAAATGCCACCTTAGTATATGAAGTGCAGGATAATGAAGACCAAAATCACAAGTACGCTAATAATTCATCTTAATCGCCCAATTAACGGGTCAGATCCTTTTTAAATTGCTATCTTACAATGAGAGATATAGTTGTTAGCCTAAAGGTTACAACCCTATGTACCCCTAATAATTTTGATTATGACACAATAATGCAATGAGCATTTTTGGTAATAATTGTTTTATAAAGTGTATGTAAATTTTAGATTTAAGGAACATTAGTCCATATTTCAAGAATGACTCAACTTTACCAAAGTGATCCATCAAGTAAAAGTCAAAAGATCACTCAAGAGAAAATCAAAGGAGAACTCAAAGTGAAAGTTCAACTAATTTCAAGGTGAAGGTTAAATTGAAGATTCAAGATCTCACACATAGTCCAAGTCGGATCATGAAGTTAAAAAAAACTCATTCAAGATCCGGTCCAGAAGATTGAAGACTCAAGAAGGTTTAAAAGAGTCTATGACTTATGTAAAAGTCTTCAATTGGTTGGAAAATTCATAAGCTCAATACCCTAGATTGACCTTAGGTGTAGAGCCCCGGACCTTTTCACATTTATGCATGACCCTTCGTAGCCATTTTTCCTTTAAAGTAATGCAATTAATAAATAAGGAAGAAATTGGAAATTTCGAAACGTCAGAAATGTTCGTTTTCGAAGTACGAACCCAACGCAAGTTGAATCGTCAAAATCGGACGATCGAGTCAAAAGTTATGGCCAAAACAGTCCAGACTTACAGAGAACCGATCGCTCGGTCCAGTAAGCGATCGATCGGTCCATAACCGATCGATCGGTAGCTATCGCGCGGTCAGAAAGTTTGTATGGGGAAATTTTCCAGAGAGTGAATTTTTGACCGGTCGATCGGTCATAAACACCGATCGCTCGGTAGGCAACCGATCGATCGGTCATAACCACCGATCGCTCGGTCCTCGCGTTTTACAGAATTTTCACTAAGGGCATTTTCGGCATTCGGGTGTTATACCCTTTCTTATATAGGATTGCCCGAGCCTTTAGGGCTCATTCTCAACCCTTAGAGTCTTTTGAGAGATAGAGAGAAAGGAGAAGGTTTTCCTAAACCTAGGGTTTCCATTTTGAAGAGAAATCAAAGGGGTTTGAGACCCTAGATCATCCTCAAGTACGTTTTCCTTCAAGATCTCGGCTCAAGCTCGTGTGGAGCTCGTGTTCCAAGCTAGGGCAGCAACTCACGGTCGTTTGGAAAAGGGGATTTCTTCCCCACTTGATCAAGGTCGGTGCTTCTTACTACCCTCCTAGTTATAGCTTTCCTTTTCCTTTGTTTCTCCTTATTTTCCTTCATTCATATATGTGTTATGAGATTGGTGGTATGTATGGTAAATGGAGATGGATGTTGGCGAATGGATGCCGTGTGGATGATGTAATGAAAGAATGGGGAAGGGCATTGTACTAATAATAAACATACAAGTGTGATGTGAGTATAACCCACCTAGAAAAGCATGTTGTAGGGTAAATAAATAATGAATGTACCATGTTTGATGAAATGCCAAGGTGAATAAAATGAATGATGAATTAAGAAAATGCATGTTTAAGGTTTATGGAAATTGCTAGGGTCATGATAGTGTGATTGTTCGCTTTCCCTAAATGATATCAATATTAAATTGCCCAAATCATTGATGTTATGTGTTATGAATTACTCAAATGCCATATTTAATTCCAAATGCAAGTATGCACACGACCTCACGAGCACGCATACATGACATGATTTACCGAGGTTTTCAAGAATGGGATTTAGAGGTGGGGCATATCGTACGGTATGTTTTACCTCGCTTTTGGCAAGGACAAGACAATCATGCATTTTCATAAGAAGGGTCTCCCTTCCCTCACAAGTGCATACATAACATAAGAAGGGTCTCCCTTCCCTCGCAAGTGCATCTCACAAGGACATCTCACAAGAAAATCTCACAAGTGGAAGGACAAGCATGAGCGTTCTAGGAAGAAGGGTCTCCCTTCCCTCACAAGTAGTTTACTTTTCCAAGCAAGCATGACAAGACATGGCATGACGAGCATAAGCATTCTAGGAAGAAGGGTCTCCCTTCCCTCACAAGTAGTTTACTTTTTCAAGCAAGCATGACAAGACATGGCATGACATGCATGACACGATAAGATAAGACAAACATGACAAGTTTTCAAGCAAGGAAATGGTGTTTTCAGTCAAGTCAAGTGCACGGTGTTTTCAAGGGTTTTATCGGCTTTTATGAATTCAAGCATGATTATATACTCCTTTGCTTTATTGTCATGATATGAATTATTCCTGCTTTATATGCTTGAATTGTTTCCTGCTTTATATATGTGAAATGCTTCCTGTTTCCTATACTGCTATGGTTTTGCTATGACTATTGGTTAGTATTTAGTACCCGCTGAGTATTCCATGCTCAGCCGTACTTCTTATGTCGGCAGGTTCTGAGGGAGCTGCTGCTCCGTTTGATATCTGTGCTCCGAGCCCTTGGGTGGAGGAGGAGTACGTCGAGGAGCCTTTGGAGGAACCTCCCGTAGAGGGTTACCATTAGGTGGTTGTAGATTCTGAGTGAATAGCCGTGGGTGAGATGAGAGATATACTTTCATGTATTTTGGCGGGTCTGTCCGCACTTTCTTTTGGTTACTTTTGTATAACTTGGAATTGCGCATGTATATTCATAGAGGTTTGGTTAGACTTCCGCTGTGTTTTATAGTTATGTTTCCGCTATATTGTCCTCTATGGTATATGCTCTGTGGGTTTTGCAGGTTGGTTGTCAAGCAAGTCATGATTAGTCGTCCAAAGTTCACTCTAACTCCTAGGGTGGGTTTTGGGTCGCGACAGAAGTGGTATCAAAGCTTAGGCTTTAGGTCTCTAGGGTCACTTAGAATCTTATACCACGGCTTGACAAGAGCATATGTTAGGAAACAAGTTAGGAAGGAAGTGAGTCGGGAACGAGTCTGGTTCCAAGTGTAAGACTAAACCTTAGTCTTAGTCTAAAATGGTTGCTTCAACCAAGTACGGGTCCTAGGTACGCTAGAACACTGAAGTGTAAGTATAATGTGATGAATACTCTGATGACTCGATGTGATGTATATTAGTATTATACAACTAATACAAATTGAATTATTGTGAAGTGACATTGAAATAAACTGTGGTTTCAAGTTAGACTCATGTGGTGTTATTATTCTCAGGACTTTAGTCATGAGACGGAACACACGGGGTCGTGGACCACATACAAGAGCTTCCTCTTCTTCACGGGATGAGGATGAGCAGCCGGACCTCTCTCAGGTCTTAGGCTCTATTGCTGAGACACTCGCCATCCTGGCGGCTCGGCAAACTATACCGGCATCAGCGGCACCTACTCCACCGCCCGCAGCTCCAGTACATCGTACAGCTGGAGTTGAGGCATTCAGGAGATTGAGGCCTCCATCTTTCCATGGGAGTGTGGACCCTCTTACTGCGGAGGCTTGGATCCTCCAGGTTGAGAAGATATTTGCGGTGCTCTCTCCTACAGAGGAAGAGAAAGTGGCATGGGCAGTTTTTATGCTAGAGGGCGAAGCCCACCATTGGTGGTTGTCCGCATTGAGGACACGGGACTTGACCATGCAAGGTCAACCGTGGACTTGGGAGGAGTTTAAGGACACGTTCTATAAGAAGTATTTCCCGGTTGGAGCTCGGGAAAGGAAAGAGAGAGAATTCATCAACCTTGAGCAAGGTTCGATGTCTGTGGCCGCTTATGAGGCCAAGTTCTCGGAGCTATCACGCTTCGCGACACATATGATTGCCACCGAGGCAATGAAGGCGAGGAGGTTTGAGCAAGGGCTCAAGGATGTCATCATGGAGAAAGTGTCGGTCTTCAGGCACGCCACTTACGCCGAGGTAGTGGATAAAGCCTTGTTGGTTGAGACCAATTCAGAGACTGTGTCCAAGAAGAGAGAATTGGCGAGAGGCCAATCTAGTGGTTTGGTACCTTTAGAGAGGCGGGCCCGGACTGGTCCTTATCAGTATACATGGCCAGCACCACAGATGAGGCCGACTTATGCGCCTCCAGCACCCCGGCAGTACGTGCCACAGGCACCTCGACCTCAGGCTCTTCCGGCCCCACGGCCAGTTACCCCTCAGGCAGCGAGGTATACACCACCTCTGGCCCCTCCAGCCTACACATATGAGGTCTGCACTTCATGCGGCAAAAGGCACCCGGCAGGAGATTGCCGAAGAGCATCTGGTGGATGTTATCATTGCGGTCGCCAGGGCCACATGATCAGGGATTGCCCTAGCCGGCATTTACCAGGCCAGTCTCAGGATAGTAGGCCCCCGACACGCCCAGCAGGATCATACCAGGCGTCATCTCAGACTACCCGGTCTACACCTCAGTCTCGCCAGGCGAACCAGGGGCGTGTATTTGCTTTGACAGAGGGTGATGCACTTGCATCTGATGATGTGGTGCAAGGTACGCGTTGGAGTTATTTTCTTTATTCGTGATTGTTATGTTATGCTATATTTTTGTGTACGTACTCGGCATGTTCTATATGTATATAAACCTACACGTATACGTTGTTGATGCATGGATTAACTCCGCTAGTTAAAATTTCAGGAACCCTACTAGTCAATGAGTATTTGGCTCGAGTGTTGATTGATACCGGGTCTACTCATTCGTTTGTCTCGCCGAGTTTTTCAGAAGGCTTTTCTGTGGAGCCTAGTCAGCTAAAACCGGAGTTAGCCATTTCGACTCCGCTCGGCAAAACAGTATTGGCAGATAAAGTGTATAGAAATAGTGCGGTCCAAGTTGGAAGCCACGAGTTGGCGGTTGACCTCATCGTCCTTGGATTCCAAGACTTTGATATTATATTGGGAATGGATTGGTTAGCAGCACATCATGGGCATGTAGCTTGCTTTGAGAAGATGGTACTCTTCAAGCCGGTCAAAGGAAAACCATTTCACTTTCGGGGGTTAAAAAGTAGAGACATTGCCCGTTTTGCGGCGTTGAGCTTAGCTAACCCCGAGGCAAAGGACTCATCGACTATTCCGGTTGTGAGTGAGTTCCTGGATGTATTTCCAGAGGAGTTGCCAGGATTGCCTCCAGACAGGGAGATTGAATTTATGATCGAGCTTGCACCAGGCACAGCTCCTGTATTCAGAGCTCCATATAGAATGGCCCCTATTGAACTCAAGGAGTTGAAGACTCAGTTGGAGGAATTGCAAGGCCTTGGCTTCATTCGACCAAGTGTCTCACCATGGGGTGCCCCAGTGTTGTTTGTTAAGAAGAAAGATGGCTCGATGCGGATGTGTGTCGATTACCGGCAATTGAACAAAGTCACTATAAAGAATAGGTATCCCTTACCTAGGATTGATGACTTGTTCGATCAGTTGAAGGGAGCGAGATTTTTCTCAAAGATAGATCTTCGATCAGGCTATCACCAGTTAAAGATTAAGGCGGAAGATGTTCCCAAAACTGCTTTCAGGACTCGGTATGGACACTACGAGTTCTTGGTGATGCCTTTTGGACTCACGAACGCGCCGGCAGCCTTTATGGATTTGATGAACCGGGTGTTCCGGCCATATCTTGATAGGTGCGTGATTGTGTTTGTTGATGACATTCTGGTCTATTCCCAGACACGGGAAGATCACACACGCGACCTATGCCTTGCTTTAGAAACGCTAAGAGAGCACAAGCTATACGCCAAACTTAGCAAGTGTGAGTTTTGGTTGGAAGAGGTGTCATTCCTAGGCCACGTTGTATCGGCGGAAGGCATTTCGGTGGATCCAAAGAAGATAGAGGCAGTCATGAATTGGGCGAGGCCCAAGAGTGTCACGGAGATACGCAGTTTTCTTGGGTTGGCAGGCTACTACAGGAGATTCGTAGAGGGTTTCTCCAGCCTTGCAGCACCGCTCACTTACCTGACAAGGAAGAACGCTAAGTTTGTATGGAGCGACAAGTGTGAGATCAGTTTCACGGAACTGAAGAAGAGGCTTACCACAGCTCCTGTCCTTACGGTGCCATCCGGACCTTATGGGCACGAGGTGTATAGTGATGCCTCGCACGTTGGACTTGGGTGTGTACTCATGCAGCACAAAAAGGTCATTGCATATGCATCAAGGCAGTTGAAGGAGCATGAGAAGAACTATCCCACGCACGACTTGGAGCTTGCGGCGGTCGTGTTTGCACTTAAGATTTGGCGTCATTACCTTTATGGGGTGGAGTTCTATGTGTTCACTGATCACAAGAGTCTCAAGTACCTCTTCTCCCAAAAGGAGCTGAATCTAAGGCAACGGCGTTGGATGGAATTTTTGAAGGATTATGATTGTACCATTCAATACCACCCGGGTAAAGCAAATGTAGTGGCTGATGCTTTGAGTAGAAGACCTCCGGGGTTATTAGCATGCATGTTAGTACAAGAATGGAAGCTACTTGAAGACTTGGCAAATCTGGACATTAGTGTGAATGACTCTGTCCGTAGTCCTATCTTGGCAAATGTCACGGTTCGGCCATACATTATAGATTTGATCCAAGAATACCAAGCCACGGATGCTGAATTGTTGGCTTATCGGGACAAGGAAGTTGCTAAAGGTAGTGAGGACTTCTCTCTTACTAGCCGAGGTGCTATCACATTCAAGGGAAGGCTGTGTGTTCCAGCCAATGCAAACCTTCGAAGGGAGATTATGGATGAAGCCCACCGGGCAAAGTACACTGTGCATCCAGGGGGTACGAAGATGTACCGGAACCTCAAGAGTCACTTTTGGTGGCGGAATATGAAGAGGGAGGTTGCGGAATATGTAGCACGGTGCTTGGTGTGCCAACAGGTGAAAGCAGAACACATGCGGCCCGCAGGTCTATTACAGTCCCTTCCGATTCCCGAGTGGAAATGGGAGAACATATCCATGGATTTCATAGTTGGCTTGCCAAAGACGGCAAGGGGTTCAGATGCGATATGGGTAGTGGTGGATCGTTTGACGAAGTCCGCTCACTTCTTGCCTTACCGAACTACTTTCAACTCTAGTCAGTTAGCTGCTTTGTACATCAAGGAAGTGGTGAGGTTGCACGGAGTGCCTGTCAGTATTGTGTCGGATCGGGATCCAAGATTCACATCACGATTCTGGAAAAGCTTTCAGGAAGCTATGGGTTCCCGACTCGATTTCAGCACTGCTTTTCATCCACAAACGGATGGACAAACCGAGAGGGTGAACCAAGTAATAGAAGATATGCTTCGGGCTTGTATGCTGGATTTCAAAGGCAGTTGGGAAGAGCACTTGCCTTTGGTGGAGTTCGCCTACAACAATAGCTATCAGGCGAGTATCCAAATGGCTCCGTTCGAGGCTTTGTATGGGCGAAGCTGCAGGTCTCCTCTCTACTGGGATGAGGTAGGAGAAAGAAAAGTACTTGGTCCGGAGTTGATTGAGCAAACTGCTAGTATAGTCAAGATCATCCAGGATCGGTTGAAAGCCGCTCAAGATCGCCAAAAGAGCTATGCAGACACGCGCCGCAGGGACTTGGAATTTCAAGTAGGGGATCGAGTCTTTGTGAAAGTATCTCCTAGCAAAGGGATTATGAGATTCGGCAAAAGAGGCAAGCTTAGTCCTCGCTATGTTGGACCGTTTGAGATTATCACACGGGTTGGTGAAGTTGCTTATCGAGTAGCTCTTCCACCTTACATGGCCGCGGTTCACAACGTTTTCCACGTGTCTATGCTTCGGAAGTACATTGCGGACCCTTCGCACGTACTAGAATTGGAACCGTTGGAAATTCGAGAAGATCTCACGTTGGTTGAGAAGCCGATTCACATATTGGATCGGAGAGATCAAGTGCTTCGCAACAAGACAATCCCTTTGGTTCTTGTGCAATGGCAACACCATGTTCGGGAAGAAGCTACATGGGAGCGTGAAGCCGAAGTCAAAGCGAAGTACCCGGAATTGTTTGAATGAATTTTGTATAGGTTTTGTATATGTAGCTTGTAATATTATTTGATTTTGTAATGCATGTCTCATCCAAATTTCGAGGACGAAATTTTTGTAAGGGGGGGAGGATGTAGAGCCCCGGACCTTTTCACATTTATGCATGACCCTTCGTAGCCATTTTTCCTTTAAAGTAATGCAATTAATAAATAAGGAAGAAATTGGAAATTTCGAAACGTCAGAAATGTTCGTTTTCGAAGTACGAACCCAACGCAAGTTGAATCGTCAAAATCGGACGATCGAGTCAAAAGTTATGGCCAAAACAGTCCAGACTTACAGAGAACCGATCGCTCGGTCCAGTAAGCGATCGATCGGTCCATAACCGATCGATCGGTAGCTATCGCGCGGTCAGAAAGTTTGTATGGGGAAATTTTCCAGAGAGTGAATTTTTGACCGGTCGATCGGTCATAAACACCGATCGCTCGGTAGGCAACCGATCGATCGGTCATAACCACCGATCGCTCGGTCCTCGCGTTTTACAGAATTTTCACTAAGGGCATTTTCGGCATTCGGGTGTTATACCCTTTCTTATATAGGATTGCCCGAGCCTTTAGGGCTCATTCTCAACCCTTAGAGTCTTTTGAGAGATAGAGAGAAAGGAGAAGGTTTTCCTAAACCTAGGGTTTCCATTTTGAAGAGAAATCAAAGGGGTTTGAGACCCTAGATCATCCTCAAGTACGTTTTCCTTCAAGATCTCGGCTCAAGCTCGTGTGGAGCTCGTGTTCCAAGCTAGGGCAGCAACTCACGGTCGTTTGGAAAAGGGGATTTCTTCCCCACTTGATCAAGGTCGGTGCTTCTTACTACCCTCCTAGTTATAGCTTTCCTTTTCCTTTGTTTCTCCTTATTTTCCTTCATTCATATATGTGTTATGAGATTGGTGGTATGTATGGTAAATGGAGATGGATGTTGGCGAATGGATGCCGTGTGGATGATGTAATGAAAGAATGGGGAAGGGCATTGTACTAATAATAAACATACAAGTGTGATGTGAGTATAACCCACCTAGAAAAGCATGTTGTAGGGTAAATAAATAATGAATGTACCATGTTTGATGAAATGCCAAGGTGAATAAAATGAATGATGAATTAAGAAAATGCATGTTTAAGGTTTATGGAAATTGCTAGGGTCATGATAGTGTGATTGTTCGCTTTCCCTAAATGATATCAATATTAAATTGCCCAAATCATTGATGTTATGTGTTATGAATTACTCAAATGCCATATTTAATTCCAAATGCAAGTATGCACACGACCTCACGAGCACGCATACATGACATGATTTACCGAGGTTTTCAAGAATGGGATTTAGAGGTGGGGCATATCGTACGGTATGTTTTACCTCGCTTTTGGCAAGGACAAGACAATCATGCATTTTCATAAGAAGGGTCTCCCTTCCCTCACAAGTGCATACATAACATAAGAAGGGTCTCCCTTCCCTCGCAAGTGCATCTCACAAGGACATCTCACAAGAAAATCTCACAAGTGGAAGGACAAGCATGAGCGTTCTAGGAAGAAGGGTCTCCCTTCCCTCACAAGTAGTTTACTTTTCCAAGCAAGCATGACAAGACATGGCATGACGAGCATAAGCATTCTAGGAAGAAGGGTCTCCCTTCCCTCACAAGTAGTTTACTTTTTCAAGCAAGCATGACAAGACATGGCATGACATGCATGACACGATAAGATAAGACAAACATGACAAGTTTTCAAGCAAGGAAATGGTGTTTTCAGTCAAGTCAAGTGCACGGTGTTTTCAAGGGTTTTATCGGCTTTTATGAATTCAAGCATGATTATATACTCCTTTGCTTTATTGTCATGATATGAATTATTCCTGCTTTATATGCTTGAATTGTTTCCTGCTTTATATATGTGAAATGCTTCCTGTTTCCTATACTGCTATGGTTTTGCTATGACTATTGGTTAGTATTTAGTACCCGCTGAGTATTCCATGCTCAGCCGTACTTCTTATGTCGGCAGGTTCTGAGGGAGCTGCTGCTCCGTTTGATATCTGTGCTCCGAGCCCTTGGGTGGAGGAGGAGTACGTCGAGGAGCCTTTGGAGGAACCTCCCGTAGAGGGTTACCATTAGGTGGTTGTAGATTCTGAGTGAATAGCCGTGGGTGAGATGAGAGATATACTTTCATGTATTTTGGCGGGTCTGTCCGCACTTTCTTTTGGTTACTTTTGTATAACTTGGAATTGCGCATGTATATTCATAGAGGTTTGGTTAGACTTCCGCTGTGTTTTATAGTTATGTTTCCGCTATATTGTCCTCTATGGTATATGCTCTGTGGGTTTTGCAGGTTGGTTGTCAAGCAAGTCATGATTAGTCGTCCAAAGTTCACTCTAACTCCTAGGGTGGGTTTTGGGTCGCGACATTAGGGAACCTTGACTTAATTAGATAATATTCCAAGGCCTAAGGACATCTTAAAACTTGGCTAAAAACATGATAATGGAATTGTAATGACCCCAAAATCCTACAAGGCTAAAATAGGACTTTGGAATCGTCACATTTCCTTAACCTGCTTAAAATCCATACATACAAGGCGTACTAACACGAGTCTCCAAAAATGAGGATAATAAAATTTCGATATATATAAAACCAAGTCATCCTACTCAAGTCTATGCTCAATATAACCACCCATAATAAACAATAGTCTAATATCCAACTGTAAAGTAATCCAATGAGCAACATCATCTAAAATTTTATTACAAATCTCTTAAACAAAACAAAACGTGAACTAGTAGGTGTAACCATCCAAGCCTCCGGCTCCCTCCTCGGAAGGCTCACCTTCTCCTCCTTCCTCGACGTGTCACGACCCAAAATACCCCCTAGGAGTTAGGGATACTTTAGGCTCGAGACCGCCGTATCATACCATCCTGTATGATACATAAGGCACATGTACTTACCATCCTATAAGAGCATACAAGGCACGCTAAGAGGCGAACCTAAAAATTTCTTAATATCTTAACTGTATTGCATACAAGGGAGACAAATCAAAGTGGACATACCCACTTTGTAGAGCCCCGAAACTTTTTGTATATGCCTTGAGATGTGTGTCAAGGCATGGTGTCTTTTAATCTCAATTTCATGAAATGAGAATTTGAAACTTCGATGGAATTGTGTCAAGAATGCAATAATTAATTAGATAAATTATTTAATAAAGCCTTTAAGCTTTAAAGAGGTCCTAGTCAAATTTAGAAGATGTTAGAATAGAAGTAGAATGAGTCCAAATAGTAGGAATGGGTGAAAAATTGACTCAGTGTCAAAAACCTGCAGACCACTGATCGCTCGGTCCATTGTAGCGATCGATCGGTCCACAACTGATCGATCAGAGGCTATCGACTGGTTAACTTTTTTGTATGGGGAAAAATTCCAGAGAGCATGTTTTTGACCGATCGCTCGGTCAAGAACACCAATCGCTTGTTAGGCAACCGATCGATCGGTCATAACCACCGATCGCTCGGTCTTCGCGTTTTTGCAGAATTTCATTAAGGGCTTTTTCGGTATTTGGGTGTTATACCCTTTACATATAAGGCTTGCCCGAGTCTTTAGGGCTCATTCTCAACACTTAGAAGATTTGAGAGATAAGGAGAGAAGAGAAAGGGGTTTCCTAGGGTTTGCATTTGGGGAAGAAATCAAAGGGGCTTGAAGGCCCTAGATCACTTCAAGCTCGTTTTCCTCCAAGTTTAAGGTTCAAGCTCGTGAGGTCTACGCTCTCCAAGCAAGGGCAGCAACTCAAGCACGTTTTACAAGGGGTTTCTTCCCTCATTTGTCAAGGTCGGTACCTTGTGCTACCCTCTTAGTTATAGTTTTCTCTCTTCTTTTCTATTCTTTGTTTTCCCTCACTATAACTATAATATGAGTTGTAATGTGTGAATGGTGTGAATGGAGATGGATATTGGTGATTGGATGTCATGCGAATGATGTGATGAATGAAAAGGGGAAGGGCATTGTACCAATAATAAACATACGAGTATGTTGTGAATATAAATCCACTTAGAAAAGCATGATATAGGTTTGATCAATAATGTACACACCACATGTTTGATGAAATGCCAAGGTGAATAAAATGAATTGTAAATTAAGAAAATACATGCATAATTGCTTATGTAAAGCCCCAAATTTTCATCTCACGTATTTGTAAACAGTGTGTGATTAGTGTCCAAGTGTGATTTTGTACACTTAGGGGTCTTATGATTAGTATACGAGTTTGGAATTATGGAGTGCATGTTTCAATGGGTCTATGTATCGCTAAGGAGTGTGTATTAAGCATGAAAGAATGTTAGAAGTGGATTGGAGAAGATCCAAGTAGTGAAAACCAGGTTTTTCAGCAAAACAGGGGATCATTGATCGCTCGGTGACATCCTCCGATCGATCGGTCAACTACCGATCGCTCGGTAGCTATCGCGCAGTCAAAAATTTTGTATGGGGAAATTTTCCAGAGAGGTTTTTTTCAACTGAGCTCTCGGTTGAAACCACCGATCGACCGGTAGGCCACCGATTGCTCGGTCAATACCACCGATCGATCGGTTATACGCAGAAATTCTTCATTAAGGGTGTTTAAGACATTGGCCACCACCATTTGCCTATATAAGGGCTGGGTTCATGCCTTAGGGTTTCAGAAACCCTCAGTGCATTATTTTTGGAGCTTTTGAAGAGGAGAAGAAGGAGAGAACCTTGTTGTTGATCAAGCTTGAGGAAGATCAAGTTCTTCCATTTTCTTTGGTGATTCTCAACCAAGAACCCACTGTTCTTGCTGGTTCCAGCTGTTAGGAATCAAAGTCCTTGATTTCTCTAAGGTAGACACACTCTACTACGATCTTGCAATACTACTAAGTCAGTAAATGAGGTTCTTCTATATCTATATTATCTATGTATATCTATCTTGTTGGATTGTGGTGAGAAAGTATGTGTTTATATACTTGGATGAAAGATACTAATTATGATGCACTCTAAGTGTTTGATAAAATACCTCTAAGGGATTCTATGCTTAAATTTCATGATTTCTCTCATTAAGTTCATATGCGCGCATGTCTCTCATGAACCGATGTTTTTCCACGGGTTTCTTAAAGTACGAAAAAGGGTTTTCGAATAAAGGACTTAAATGATGATTCTATGTAGCTCTATGATTTTTCTAAGATCGGTTCACAAGCTCTACGGATCATACTATGCTCCCAAGGAAACTCTATGATAAGCTCTAAGATCGTCTCACAAGCTCTACAGATCATAAATGAAAATGCTCTAAGATCTCTAAGGATATGCTCTATGTGCTCTATGGTATCTCTATGTCTCTAGGGATCATAATGACTCTAAGTAACTCCATGAACTACAAGAACTCACAAGGCTATGATTATCGTATGACTCACACGGTTACAGTTTTGGTTTTGATTTTGGACCTCCTCTTACACGCTATTCCACGATTTCTACGTTTTAATATGTTTTAAGGGTTTCAATCTCCATGAATTGTATGCTCTATGATTATTGCTTTATTGTCATTATTTTGTATATGCTGAGTATTCCACGCTCAGCCAATATTTGTTATCATCGGCAGGAGATCGGGTTCCATTCGATTTATGTGGTGAAGAACCTTGGGTCGAGGAAGAGTACCATGACCCGGAGCCTTCCATGGATCATCCTCAGGGAGATGGTCCTATAGATAGATGTCGAGACTTTGATTTCTATTGATCGATAGACTTGGTCAATAGAGTCATTCAGTATTTTGTTATGTGAGTGTGGGACTTGTCCACTCCACTTTTTGGATCTTCACCTGTATATTTTGTTGGTTCATACTTGAATCGAGTTATACGAGTTATTGTTTTATATTATTCCGTTGTGCATTGTTTATCGCTTCCACTATGTATGTATGTGATTCTGACAGGTCTCCACATGTGCCTTATGTATTTACTGGAGGTATGATACGGCGGTCACGAGTCAATGTTTCCCTAACTCCTAGGGGGTATTTTGGGTCGCGAGAGACTTGGTAGCAGAGCTTAGGCATTAGGTCACACAAGCTATAGGGATTGGTTTCCCTTGGGCCAAGCGGAAGTAAGTTCTATGAGTTGAACTTAGAACTCAAAATGGACACAGTTGTCTTAGGCTTGTTACCACAACATAACCGGTATCAAGTGAATTCTTAGGTCGGTTTAGGATCTTAGTTTATCCTATGCTATCCTATTCAAGGTTGTCCTTCATCGTGTTACCAAGGGTAGATACCCAACGCAAGGATGTTAGTTACGCTAGGACACTTCAAGTTATAATTATGTGATTATGTGTATACTTCGAGGTATACTATATGTGCGGTAATAGCATTTCATGATATTGAACTGCTATATGATGTGTGAGGTTGGTATCCAAGTTAGACTCATGTTTTGCCAATTGATCTCAGGATTTGACATCATGAGACGCGGTACTCGGGGTCGAGGTTACCACACTCGGAGGGCCGAGAGTGAAGTTCCAAGAGAAGAGGAACCGTTGTATTTCATGAATGCCATGGATTCCATAGCCGAGACTTTGTCATTGTTGGCAGTGAGACCTACTCCTACCCCATCGGCTACTCCTGTGCCTACACCGGTGCATCACACCATGGGGCTTGAAGCTTTCCGGAGACTATGACCTCCGACATTTTACGGAACCCAGGATCCAATGGTGGCAGAGTCTTGGATTATGCAGTTGGAGAAGACCTTCTGGGCTCTCCGATGTACTGAGGAGCAAAGAGTAGAATGGGCTTCCTTCGTGATGGAAGGTGAAGCCGAACATTGGTGGAGAGCTGCCCAAAGGCAGAGAGATGTTGCAAAGGCAGGCGTGCCTTGGACTTGGGTAGAGTTCTTAGAGACTTTCAGAGAGCAGTATTTTCCTAGGTTTATTCGGGAACAAAAAGCGAGGGATTTTATACTTTTGGAGCAAGGGTCGATGAGCGTAGCCGAGTATGAGGCTAAGTTCACCGAGTTGTCCAAGTTTGCTCCACATCTAGTGGCAACTGAAGACCTATGGGTCAGGAAGTTTGAAATGGGCTTGAAGGCCTTTATTAGAGATCAGGTATCCATTCTTCAGGTGGAGTCTTGGAGAGAGATAGTAGGAAAGGCGAAGATTGCCGAAAAGAATGCGGAAGATTTCATGAGAAGAAGAGACAGTGGCTTCGGGAAGAGTATGTCTCGGGGTCAGTCTAGTAGTTCATCGTTAGAGAAGAGGACTAGGACTGCACCGTACCAGTTCTCCCAGTCGATGCCGGCTCAGAGACCTTCTTTTGTGCCTCAGGCACCGCGCCCTACGGCATCACAAGCTATGAGGGTTATTCCTCCGGCTTCCTCCGTATCACAGACTTTTGAGGAATGCGCTGTTTGTGGTCGTCAGCACAAGACCGGGAATTGTCGAAGAATGTCAGGTGGATGCTTCCACTATGGCGAGATGGGCCACATGATTCAAGATTGCCCGCGTAAGCAGTCACAGTCTGGACCACAGGGAGTCCGACCTCCAGGTAGGCAAATTCATTACAGGGGTCTTCATCTCAGGCCTCCAGATTCTTGCCATCCACTCAGCAGCCTCGTCAGGCTAGTCAAGGAAGGGTCTTTTGCCATGACTGATAGAGACGCACATGCATCTGATGATGTTGTACAAGGTACCCACAAGTTGATCTTGTCAAGGTTATAGTGTTGCTATGATATATGTTGTACTATATATGTATCCTATGTGATGTTTTGCTATGCTTGGATCTATGTGAATAGTTTATGTTATAACTTGGGTAGTTGAATTCTCAGGTTAGTTACTAGTGAATGAGTGCTTAGCAAGAGTGTTGATTGACACAGGATCTACTCATTCGTTCGTCTCACCTAGCTTTGCAAAAGGCCTTACATCCGAGCCGAGTAAGCTACCTCGGGAGTTGTCCATTTCGACTCCATTAGGCAAGTCTATTGAGACAGATAAAGTGTATCGGGGCAGTGTTGTACAAGTCATGCAGCACGAGTTGCCAGTCGACCTGATCATTTTGGGATTTCAGGATTGGGATTTCGACGTCATCCTAGGTATGGATTGGCTCTCAGCTCACCATGGACACGTGGCGTGTTTCGAAAAGGTGGTGAATTTTAAACCCGCTAGGTTGAAGCCATTTCATTTCAGAGGACTTCAGAGGAGAGACATTGCTCGCTTTGCAGCTCTCAGTCTCAAGAAGGTGGAAGTATGAGACTCCACATCCATTCCGGTTGTGAGTGAGTATATGGATGTTTTTTTGGAAACCTTACCGGGATTGCCTCCTGATCGGGCAATTGAGTTCGCAATTGAGTTGGCTTCAGGCACGGTGCCGATTTCTAGGGCTCCGTATGGGATGGCCCCTATTGAGCTGAAAGAGTTAAAGGAGTAGTTGGAAGAATTGCAAGGCCTTGGTTTCATTTGGCCAAGTTTCTCACCTTGGAGAGCTCTAGTGCTCTTTGTGAAGAAGAAAGATAGGTCTATGCGTATGTGCATTGACTACAGGCAATTGAATAAAGTGACTATCAAGAATCGTTATCCATTGCCACGGATAGACGACTTGTTTGATCAGTTAAAGGGTGCGAAGTTCTTTTCCAAGATTGACCTTCGATCTAGTTATCATTAGTTGAAGATCAAAAAGGAAGACATTCCAAAGACAGCATTTAGAACTCGATACGGCCATTACGAGTTCTTAGTCATGTCTTTTGGGCTGACTAATGCGCCAGCAGCATTCATGGATCTGATGAACCGGGTGTTCAGATCATCTCTCGATCAGTGTGTGATCGTATTTGTAGATGATATCCTTGTGTATTCACAGTCACAGGATGATTACGTGAGAGATCTTCGCTTTATATTGCAGAATCTTCGAGAGCATAGACTTTATGCAAAGTTGACCAAATGCGAGTTCTGGCTGAACAAGGTGTCCTTTCTTGGACATGTGGTGTCTGCTGAGGGTATCTCAGTTGATCCTGCAAAGATCGAAGCCGTGATGAATTGGGAAAGGCCGAAGAGTGTTACCGAGATTCGTAGTTTTCTCGGCCTGGCAGGATATTACAGGAGGTTCATGGAGGGATTTTCAAGCTTAGCCGCTCTGCTTACCTACCTCACGAGAAAGAACACTAAGTTCACTTGGAGTGAAAAGTGTGAGGCAAGTTTCTTGGAGTTGAAGAAGAGGCTTACCACAGCCCCCGTTCTCAAGGTTCCATCCAAAAGCGGTGGATTTGAGGTCTATAGTGATGCTTCACTAGTTGGACTTGGATGTGTGCTTATGCAACATAAGCAGGTGGTCGCCTATGCTTCCCGTCAGTTAAAGGAGCATGAGCAAAACTACCCTACTCACGACTTGGAGCTTGCAGCAGTCGTGTTTGCACTGAAAATTTGGCATCACTACCTTTATGGGGAAGAGTTCGTTGTGTTCACGGACCACAAGAGCTTGAAGTATCTCTTCCAACAGAAGGAGTTGAACATGAGGCAGCGTCGATGGATGGAGTTCATGAAGGACTATGACTGTTCCATCCAGTACCATCCGGGTAAGGCTAATGTAGTAGCCGATGCTCTTAGTAGGAAACCTTATGAGGTTATGGCTCACTTGAGAGTGCAAGAGTGGAAGTTGTTGAATGATATGTGTAATTTAGACACTACTCTTAGGCATGTCACCTATGGGCCGGTGATGTCCAACATTGTGGTTAAGCCGCATATCTTGAGCTAGATCAAGGAGTTGCAAAATGCGGATATTGAGTTGCTTGCTTAACAAAACAAGTCGGTTAGTAAGGGCAGTCAGGAGTTCGCTTTGAATGGTGATGGTGCTATCACGTTCAAAGGCAGGTTGAGCGTTCCAGTCGACACAGTGTTGAGGGGTGAGATTTTGGATGAGGGTCACCGATCCAAATATACGGTACATCCGGGAGGTACCTAGATGTATCAGATCTGAAGAGGCACTACTGGTGGCAAAACATGAAGAGGAAAGTCGCCGAGTATGTTGCTAGATGTCTAGTGTGCCAGCAGGTGAAAGCCGAGCATCACAGGCCGGTAGGTCTTTTACAGTCCCTTCCTATTCCGGAATGGAAATGGGAGAATATCTTGATGGACTTCATCGTGGGTTTGCCACGAACAGCGAAGGGCTCCGATGCTATTTGGGTGATTGTAGACAGATTGACTAAGTCTGCACACTTCATTCCTTAATGGACTACTTTCAATACGAATCAGTTAGTAGCCCTGTATGTCAAGGAGGTGGTTCGTCTGCACGGTGTGCCAGTTTCCATCGTATCTGATCGAGATCCTAGGTTTACTTCAAGATTCTAGAAAACTTTTCAGGATGCTATGGGTTCTCGTTTAGAATTCAGCACCGCCTTTCATCCTCAAACTGATGGGCAGACTGAACGGGCAAATCAGGTGGTGGAGGATATGCTCTGAGCTTGTATGTTATATTTTCAGGGTAGTTAGGAGGAACAATTGCCATTGGTTGAGTTTGCCTACAACAATAATTACCAGGCAAGCATCCAGATGGCACCTTTCGAAACTCTGTATGGTCGCAGTTGCAGATCTCCGCTATACTGGGATGAAGTTGGTGAGAGAAAGGTACTTGGTCCTGAGTTGATTGAGCAGACCACAGAAATGGTCAAGATTATCCGGGAGTGATTGAAAACTGCTCAGGATAGGCAGAAGAGCTATGCGGATACTCGCCGCCGAAATTTGGAGTTCCGAGTTGGAGATCGGGTCTTTGTGAAGATTTCGCCGAGTCGGGGAATCATGAGATTTGGAAGGAAGGGAAAGCTCAATCCTAGGTACATAGGACCATTTAAGATCATCACGAGGGTTGGTGAAGTTGTTTATAGGGCAGCACTACCGCCTCACATCGCAACGGTCCATAATGTATTTCACGTCTCTATGCTTAGGAAATACATTTCGGATCCATCTCATGTCATTGCTCTTGATCTTGTGGAGATTAGAGAGGATCTCCCATTGGTTGAGCAACCAATTCAGATTTTGGATCGTCGAGATCAAGTGTTGAGGAACAAGACTATCCCTTTAGTCCTTGTGAAGTGGCAATATCATTCCAAGGAAGAAGCTACATGGGAACGGGAAGCCGAGATGAAGGAAAAGTATCCTCACTTGTTCGAGTAATTTTCCTTGTTGGTTTTGTATTTTGGTTTTTGCATGTTTTGATATCGTTCAAATTTCGAGGACGAAATTCCTATAAGGGTGGAGGGATGTAAAGCCCCAAATTTTCATCTCAGGTATTTGGGAACAGTGTGTGATTAGTGTCCAAGTGTGATTTTGTACACTTAGGGGTCTTATGATTAATATACGAGTTTGGAATTATGGAGTGCATGTTTCAATGGGTCTATATATCGCTAAGGAGTGTGTATTAAGCATGAAAGAATGCTAGAAGTGGATTGGAGAAGATCCAAGTAGTGAAAACCAGGTTATTCAGCAAAACAGGGGATCACCAATCGCTCAGTGACATCCTCCGATTGATCGGTCAACTACCGATCGCTCGGTAGCTATCGCGCGGTCAAAAATTTTGTATGGGGAAATTTTCCAGAGAGGTTGTTTTCAACCGAGCTCTCGGCTGAAACACCGATTGACCGGTAGGCCACCGATCGCTCGGTCTATACCACCGATCGATCGGTTATATGCAGAAATTCTTCATTAAGGATGTTTAAGACATTGGCCACCACCCTTTGCCTATATAAGGGTTGATTCGTGCCTTAAGGTTTCAGAAACCCTCAGTGCATTATTTTTGGAGCTTTTGAAGAGGAGAAGAAGGAGAGAACCTTGTTCTTAATCAAGCTTGAGGAAGATCAAGTTCTTCCATTTTCTTTGGTGATTCTTAACCAAGAACCCACTGTTCTTACTGGTTCCAGCTGTTAGGAATCAAAGACCTTGATTTCTCTAAGGCAGATACACTCTACTACGATCTTGCAATACTACCAAGTCAATAAATGAGGTTCTTCTATATCTATATTATCTATGTATATCTATCTTGTTGGATTGTGGTGAGAAAGTAAGTGTTTATGTACTTGGATGAAAGATACTAATTATGATGCACTCTAAGTGTTTGATAAAATACCTCTAAGGGATTCTATGCTTAAATATCATGATTTCTCTCATTAAGTTCATATGCTCGCATGTCTCTTATGAACCGATGTTTTTCCATGGGTTTCTTAAAGTACGAAAAAGGGTTTTCGAATAAAGGACTTAAATGATGATTCTAAGTAACTCTATGATTTTTCTAAGATCGGTTCACAAGCTCTACGGATCATACTATGCTCGCAAGGAAACTATATGATAAGCTCTAAGATCGTCTCACAAGCTCTACGGATCATAAATGAAAATGCTCTAAGATCTCTAAGGATATGCTCTATGTGCTCTATGGTATCTCTATGTCTCTACGGATCATAATGACTCTAAGTAACTCCATGAACTCGCAAGAACTCATAAGGCTATGATTATCGCATGACTCACACGGTTACAGTTTTGATTTTGGACCTCCTCTTACACGCTATTCCATGATTTCTACGTTTTAATATGTTTTAAGGGTTTCAATCTCCATGACTTGTATGCTCTATGATTATTGCTTTATTGTCATTAGTTTGTATACGCTGAGTATTCCACGCTCAGCCGATATTTGTTATCATCAGCAGGAGATCGGGTTCCATTCGATTTGTGTGGCGAAGAACCTTGGGTCGAGGAAGAGTACCATGACCCGGAGCCTTCCATGGATCATCCTCAGGGCGATGGTCCTATAGATAGATGTCGAGACTTTGATTTCTGTTGATCGATAGACTTGGTCAATAGAGTCATTCAGTATTTTGTTATGTGAGTGTGGGACTTGTCCACTCCACTTTTTGGATCTTCACTTGTATATTTTGTTGTTTCATACTTGAACCGAGTTATAGGAGTTATTGTTTTATATTATTCCGCTTTGCATTGTTTATCGCTTCCGCTATGTATGTATGTGTTTCTGACAGGTCTCCACATGTGCCTTATGTATTATACTGGAGGTATGATACGGCGGTCATGAGTCAATGTATCCCTAACTCCTAGGGGGTATTTTGGGTCGCGACAGCTTATGGAATTGCTAGGGCTTATGATAGTGTGATTATTTACTTTCCCTAAAATGGCATGAATATTGACTTGCTCCAATTATTGATGCATTATGTATTGTGAATTACCCAAATGTCATATTTAAATTCAAATGCAAGTATGTACACGATTCCACGAGCACGGCAAGCATGACATTATTTACCGAGGTTTTTCAAGAACGATAATTAGAGGTGGGACATATCCTACGATACGTTTTACCTCACTTTTGGCAAGAACAAGACAAGCAATAATAAAGAAGGGTTTCCCTTCTCTCGCAAGTGCATTTAGGAAGAAGGGTCTCCCTTCCCTCACAAGTAGTTTATTTTCCAAGCAAGCAAGATACATGGCATGGCAAGCATGAGCATTTAGGAAGAAGGGTCTCTGTTCCCTCACAAGTAGTTTATTTTTCCAAGCAAGCAAGATACATGGCATGGCAAGCATGAGCATTTAGGAAGAAGGGTCTCCCTTCCCTCCCAAGTAGCATGAACACGTTTATCTTCCAAGCAAGCATGACATGGCATGACACGAATGACACGACATGATACGACAAGACAAGTTTTCAAGCACGAAAAGGGTAATTTGAGTCAAGTCTAGTGCACGATGTTTTCAAGGGTTCTTATCGGCTTTTACGAAAATGCAAGCATGATTATAAACTGCTTTACTTTCCTGTTATGAGATTAACTGCTTCCTACTTATATATATATATATATATCATTGTTGATGTACTATGACTGTTGGTTAGAATTTGGTACACGCTGAGTATTCCATGCTCAGCCGTACTTCTTATGTCGGCAGGTGATAGCGGAGCGGCTGCTCCTTTTGACATCTGTGCTCCGAGCCCTTGGGTGGAGGAGTATGTCGAGGAACCTGTGGAGGAACCTCCGGTAGAGGGTTATTATTAGAGGTGGTAGATTCTCAGTGAATAGCTGTGGGTGAGTTGAGAGAGATGTATTCATGTATTTTGGCGGGCCTGTCCGTACTTTCTTTTGTGTATCTTTTTGTATAAACTTGGATCACGTATATATATACATAGAGGTTTGGATTAAGTCTTCTGCTGTGCTATGTTAGAGTATGTTTCCGCATTTTGTCCTCTATTGTATATACCTTGTGGGTTTTTGCAGGTTGGTTTGTCAAGCAAGTCATGATTAGTCGTCCAAAGTTCACTCTAACTCTTAGGGTGGGTTTTGGGTCGCGACACACTTAGTTAAATATACATATATCTCCCTCTCATCACTCAAAGTAGTAATACTAGGGTCGCCTGTCAAGACCCTCATCTTCACATGATGACCCCAAGAAGGATCCTCTTCCACTAATTCTTTTTCAACCTGTAGCTCTGGGTTGCGAATGCCAAGTAGACCTGCCGACATAAATGTACAGCTGAGCATGGAATACTCATCGTATACAAACTACTAACTAACAATGCTATAAAACATTTACATATCATATAGTGTACAGTTCAACATGTAACGTACTAAATCAGAGTGTGGAAACCGAAATGAATTAATAATTTTATACATTGAATCTTGACTTATTTCGATATCTTATGAGTTCCTTATAGTTCTTAGAGTACTTATGCATTCTTAGAGTTCTTGTGAGTTCTTAGAGTACTTATGAGTTCTTACACTTGATTTACATATGGCTTTTCATTTGGAAACAGATGACAATGCTTACCCTGCTTGTGGTAAGAGCCCACTGTCATCCTTCCAATACATATACTTTTTACTTGGAATCAGATGATAATGCCCACCGTACTTGTGGTGAGAGCCCACTATCATCCTTCCAATACAATTGCTTTTATTTGGAATCAAAAGAGAATGCTCACCCTGCTTGTGATGAGAGCCCACTATCCTCCTTCCAATACAGTTACCTTTACTTGGAATCAGAGAATAATGGTCACCCTACTTGTGGTGAGAGCCCACTTTTCTCCTTCCAATACTTGTGAACTTGTGAGCTTGGGAGCTTGTGAGCTTGTGAGCTTGTACACTTGTGAGCTTGTGAACTTCCTCTTAACCAAAACCTTGCTTATGAACGTTATAAAATCCTGTTCTTGTGAGAATCATCAAATCATGCAAGACTTGTGAACATAATACGGGACTTGTGAACATCGTGTGAGACTTATGAACCTCATGAGAGACTTGTGAACATCGTGTGAGACTTGTGATCATCATGCAAGACTTGTGAACATCGTGTGAGACTTGTGATCATCATGCGAGACTTGTGAACATTGTGTGAGACTTGTGAACCTCGTGTGAGACTTAAAATCATCATGCGAGACTTGTAAACATGGAATGCATAAAATACTTGTATACCTCATGGTGAACTTGGAAATCATATTCATGAGAGTAAGTGTGAGCATCAAGGTAATCATAGTGACTATTTGAAAACATCGAAATAGGTCATGGGATTTCATTCATAGAGTGATCATAGTATATACATGGGCTACTTAGCCTATTTTGTAAAATCATAATTCTAAGCTTACTTCATGGTAAAACTATTCTTTTAATATTTATGCTTAATCCAAAACTCATCATAAAAGTTTGGTGATAATATACCTCATTGTGGTTAATAGGGTAAGCAAGGTTGACTCATTATGTATAGTAAAATTTCTAATTTCATTTCTTTCCTTCAATAGTATACACATGTAAGACTACACGCCTTAGTCTCCTTAAAAACATGCATCAATGCCTACTATTTCATTTCAATCATGCTAATAGTATATATATACAAAGTTAAAGCTTAGCTTTCTACCAATTTGCATCAAAAAGCATGGTTTAGTAATACAAAGCGTGAATGAATCATAACATAGCTAGTTAGTAGATTGTTCTACCTTTCAACAACCGGATCCCTACGGTTTCTCGCTTTGGAATACTACTTGGAGGCAAGAGAAAGCTTTGAGGAAGCTTTTGAATCAATCCCAAGCTTGAGAAAGCTTGAGGAGAACAAGATTCACGCTTTAGAATGCTTGTGGAGGTGAGCTCCAAGCTTGAGAATCAAATCCTAGTTCACCTCTTTGCTCCTAGCACAAGCCCTAGCACAAACCCAAACTTTTCTCTCTTCTCTCCCAAAATTCCTCCCAAAACTTGCTGAGGGTTGTAGGAACCCTAACACCCATGAAATGGTGCTTAAATAGGCCAAGGGAGTGAGGCCAATGACCTTTAGACCCTTAAAAGATCTTAGGAGGTTGGTTACTAGGCAAAAGGAAGAACCAAGGATCTATCGGTCAAGAGCACCGATAGATCCTTCAAACAATCACTCTCTGGCCAAAAAACCCATACAAAAATATGCTTGGTTGATCGATCAGTCATGGGGATGGATAGATCCATCACTGTATGGAATTGAAGGATCTATCCTCCCTAAACTAGATAGATCCTTCTACTGTTCATTCCTTCATTTTTCTCGTGTTGGTATTTTGACTATAACTTTTGACTCGGTGATTGGATTTTGACAATTCAATTTACGTTGGATTTTACATTAAAAGGGGAACAACTTTCATGTTTTGCACAAAACTCAATTCTTCCATATTCATATTCCAAAATGGCCCTAAAGGCTACTGGTCCAAATGATTGCTGAAATGACAGTAGACCCGCTTTTGGAAAACCCAAATTTCACCTAGCTTCAACTCGAAATCGGGAAATGTGATAAACATGAACCTTGAAGAAGATCTCAATATATTTCTAATGGATCAAGAATCACTCGATTCTGATTTTGGATGAAAAAACTAGAGTTCTCTCAAGTTGAGGGAATTTCCAAAAATCCCTCTTTGCGACACATAAGAGTATTGCATCCTCTTGTTTCATTTATACCAAATACCCTAAAAAATTTTCACACATATTTTTATTCATTTGAAACCTCCTTTCATTTTAAAACATGAAGCTATCATCGCATTAAGGGTTTTCACCTGGAAACACACTATTCACAGCACTATTCATAGCACTATTCACACACTATTCCCCACACTATTCACAGCCTTGTGAACTCGGTTCCGGGGTTCTACACAACGTATACCTCCTCAATCCATGGCTCCGCCGTGTGCTCCTGCTCTAAACTTGCCAAGACAAAGTCTGGCTGAGTACAAAAGTACTTGGTGTATATAAAATCCAACCAACAACATAGTATACCTGCACTTAGTTAGAATTATATCTAATAACATAATAACATAATTAGAGTGCGGAAGAATATGTGCTCATATACATCATATCATCACCTTGACTCATGTACTGGTGAGAACCATAGACTTAGAAGATAACAAACTTATGAGATGCTTATGCTTATCAGACCATGTGCTTCTGAGATGCTTATGCTTATGCACTTATTCAGATCATACAGTGACATGCCAATCTTGGAGGATACGGACCATGCCAAAACCATGCTTATTTAGAATGTCATATGTATGACATGCTTATGCTTATGAGTCTTGAGTAGCTTATTTAGAACATGCACTTATTCAGATCCCTTATTGGGCTTATTCAGAATGACAGGCGTATGCAATGCTTATGCTTGTAGTCCACATGTGTGACTTGTGAGGCTTTTATCTTAACATACAAGCACATCTGTGCTTAAGTGTCGAAATTAACATTCGAGTTGGTAATTGCTTAGATTCTGATTTCCCACGATGAAAACTCCACTATACTGTCTCATACCAAATAGTTAGAGAATTACCGGTTTGAGAGATTTTCCTCTAAGTTCTTACCTTCCCGACTATCAATTTCCATGCAAGTAATTAGACATACTTAACAAACAATCATATATACATATCTTATCATGGTTCTTAGCATAATTCGTAATCAATTTCCTACAATTCCATAATAATATATTAGTATTTATCCTCTCAAGCATTTTCACAAACGCCTTGGGTACATAGATCATGAATCCATTGCCCCTTTACATTTTCAACATTTCATCAAACCATAATCCATCCATATAATCCAAATACAATCCACATCCACACATACATCCCATCCTCCATAGTATTTCCCATCCTCCATATATTTCATCCACATTATTAATCCATATTTCCATCCATAATAGCTTAATTCATATAAAATTAGGGAAAAACGTATTTAATTTCTATTTCTTTCTTTTCTATCATATTAACATCCATAAATCATTATAATAGGGTTGGGATAGTATATCGACCTTAGGAATCCTTCCCTTGGATTCAAGTCGCTCTCAAGATGATTTGGGGGAGATTTCCAAGCATTCTCCTCCTTCTAAGAGCAATCTCCACCTTCACCAAGCAAAACCCTCTTAGAAACCCTAGGTTTTCTTATCTTGCCAAAAATATCACTAAAGGTGGTGTGTGGGGTCCCAAGGCTCAAGCAAGTCTTAAAAATCCAAGGGAGTGAGGGTCAAAAGACCTAAAAGCCCTTAATGAAATTCTGAAAAAAAGCGAAAGACCGATTGATCGGTGTTTTTGACCGATCGATCGGTTGAAAACACCCTCTCTGGAAATTTTCCCCATACAAAATTTTGGACTAGTCGATAGATACCGATCGATCGGTTTTAGACCGATCGATCTCTACTTTTGACCGAGCGATCCGTTTTGTACCGATCGATCTCTCTTGAGACCGATCGATCAGTACTTTGAAGTTTTGATACTTAGTCCATTTTACTGATTCGGCCATAACTTTGGACTCGCTCAACAGATTTTGACGATTTAACTTGCGTTGGACTCTTCTTTTAAAGGGACACAACTTTCATGTTTAATGCAACTCCTAATTCAGAGTCTTAAACTGTCTAAGTGGGCCTACAAGTGGATTGATCTGTAATTTCATCAGACAGAACATCGGAAAACCCACTTTTGACTAGTTTAGGCTCAAAATCTGGAAAATTATTAAATATGAACCTGAAAGAGGATTCCAATACCTTTCTAGTGGTTTAAGAATCACTCACTTCTGATAAACAGTGACAAAACTAGAGCTTCCTAAAATGCATGGTGTGTTAAGACCTCCCTCCCTTTACAACTTTGATTAAGCCTAGATCACACCACCCTGATTAGATATAAATACACAAACATTAAAACATCACAAAGACTATAATACCCCTAATACTTGTAATAAAAACATGAAAAAGATTTGGGTCACTACATTCTCCCCCTTAAAAGAATTTCGTCCTCGAAATTTGCGTACCTTAGGTGAATAAGTGTGGGTAGTTTTCGCGGACTTTGGCTTCTCTCTCCCATGTAGCCTCTTCTCTTGAGTGATGCTCCCATTGCAATAGTACAAGATGGATGACCTTAGAACGCAAGACTTGGTCCTTCCGGTCCAAGATTCGAGCCGGTTGCTCTACTGGAATCAGATCTTCCTGAATTTCTAACGGTTCCAAATCAATGATGTGAGAAGGATCGGAAATATACTTCCTCAACATAGAGATGTGAAAGACATTATGTACACCTGTCATGTGAGGTGGTAAGGTAACCCGATAAGCAACTTCTCCGACCCGGGTGATGATATCAAAAGGACCCACATATCTCAAACTGAGCTTGCCCCGCTTGCCGAATCTCATCACTCCCTTCGTAGATGAAATCTTAACAAACACAAAATCTCCAACTTGGAACTCAAGATCTCTCCTGCGAGTATCAGCATAGCTCTTCTACCTATTCTGAGCTGCTTTCAACCTCTCCCCAATCAACTGAACTCTGTCCACAGTCTGACCAACGAGCTTGGGACCCAAAAGCTTCCTCTTGCCAACTTCATCCTAACACAAAGGTGAATGGAAAATCCTCCCATAGAGTGCCTCAAATAGAGCCATCTAAATGTTGGCTTGTTAGCTATTGTTATAGGCAAACTCAACCAACGGCAGGTGATCATCCCAACTACCTTGGAAGTCTAACATGCAAGCTCGTAGCATGTCCTCTATGATCTGGTTCACCCTCTTAGTTTGTCCATCTGTTTACGGGTTAAATGCCATACCGAAATCTAAACGGGAACCCATGGCTTGTTGAAAACTCTTCCAGAATCTAGATGTAAATCTTGGGTCTTGATCGGAAACAATACTAACTGGCACTCCATGCAAATGGACTATCTCCTTGATATAAAGGTTAGCCAACTGGTTGGAATTAAATGTGGTCTGCTATGGAAGAAAATGAGCTGACTTAGTCAATCGGTTGACCACAACCCAAATGGCATCAAAGTTCTTAGTCATCCTTGGCAAACCAACCATGAAATCCATAGAGATATTTTCCCACTTCCACTCTGGAATAGGAAGAGACTGAAGAAGTCCTACCTGTCTCCTGTGTTCGGCCTTCACTTGCTGACACACCAAACACTTGGATACAAAGGTAGCCACATCTTTCTTCATACCTTTCCACCAGAAATACTTCTTGAGGTTCTGGTACATCTTAGTACCTCCCGGATGGACAGTCAAGATCGAAGTGGTGGTGAGACGCTTCTTCAACTCAAGGAAACTCTCCTCACATTTCTCATTCTACTCGAACTTGGCGTTCTTTCGAGTTAGGTGAGTGAGTGGAGCTGCCAAACTGAAAATCCTTCCACAAATCTTCGATAATATCCAGCTAGGCCCAAGAAGCTTCGAACCTCTATAACACTCTTTGGCCTTCCCCATCCTTCCACTGCCTCTACCTTAGCAGGATCAATTGAAATCCCCTCTCTAGACACCACATGACCTAGAAATGCTACCTTTTCTAGCCAAAACTCGCACTTGCTAAGCTTAGCATATAGCTTATGTACACGAAGTGTCTTTAGTGTGACCTGGAGATGCATTTCATGCTCCTTCTCTGTCCTGGAGTACACTAGAATGTCATCCACAAACACGATCACAAAGCGGTCCAGAGTCAGCTTGAAGATTCTATTCATGAGATCCATGAATGCTACCGGAGCATTGGTCAAACCGAACAACATGACTAGGAATTTAAAATGCCCATATCTAGTCCTGAAAGCAGACTTAGGCACATCTTCCACCTTTCTCTTCAACCGATGGTAGCCTAACCTTAAATCGATCTTGGAGAAATACTTAGCTCCTTGCAACTGATCAAACAAGTCATCGATCCTAGGCAAAGGATATTTGTTTTTCATAGTGACCTTGTTCAGTTGTCGATAGTCGATGCACATTCTCATTGAACCATCCTTCTTCTTCACAAACAAAACAGGAGCTCCCCGAGGTGATACACTTGGGTGGATAAACCCAAGATCAATCAATTCCTCAATCTGCTCCTTAAGCTCTTTCAACTCTACTGGAGCCATCCTATATGGCGTTTTAGAGACGGGTGTCGTACCCAAAGCTAACTCAATTGCAAACTCTACTTCTCTATCCGGCAGTAAACCCGGCAAGTCTTTGGAAAAGACATCCATGAATTCCTCTACAACAGGGATACTTGAGGAATCTAGTGCTTCCGAGGTAGTAAGACTCAATACCGCAAAATAGGCTAAGTCTTTCTTCTTCAACCCTTGGAAACGAAAAGAGGGCTCACTGATTGGTCTAAAGTTGACTACCTTCCCAAAACAGTCGACATGCCCATGATATTTGGAAAGCCAATCCATGCCTAGTATGACGTCGAAGTCTTGGAACTCAAGGACAATTAGATTAGCTGGCATCTCTCTCTGACCTACTCGAATATCACAAGCTCGATAGACCTTATCGGTAATGACCGAACTACCAACTGGGGTGGCGATCGACAGTTCACGGTCTAACAAACTTGGCTCCATTGGAAACTCTCGTGCAAAACTAGGTGTAACGAATGAGTGAGTAGACCCAGTATCGATCAATACATGAGCGAGAAAATCATTTATCAACAATGAGCCTGAATTGAATACATGAAGCTAATTTGTCAAATCATGTGCACAAGCAGATAATATATATTTAGCATGTTGATACATAACAACAAACATCATCAAAACATATAATACATATAACATACAAAACTAGAATTTACACACTATACGTACCCTGTACAACGTCATCTGACACCTGTGCATCTTGCTCCGAGGTAGCAAACACTCGACCCTGAGCTGGCTGGCGAGGCAAATGAGGTCTAAGGCCCTGTGGTGGCCCCTGCTGTATGGACTGCCTGCCTGGGGGCTTGACTCCCTGTCGCTGAGTCGGCTAAAGCCCTTACTGAATGCGGAGTGGGCAATCTCGGATCCAGTGCTAAACATCTCCAAAAGGAAAACAACCTCCAGTAATTGCCCTACACTCTCCTGCTCTATGCCTCTTTCCACACTGCCTGTATACATCATACAATTGGGTCCTAGCAGTAGGGGGAGCAACCTGAGATGCTCAAGGGGCTGCCTGAGTAGGCCTCTGATACGGGGTAGGCCTAGCAATCAGCATAGGACGTGATATCCTCGGCCTCTTATCCTAAGGGCCAAACCTGCTTTCTTGAATCTTCTCCCTCTTCTTCAAAAATTCCTCTGATTCTTCTCAGCTATCAAGGCACGCTGGTACACCTCCCTACATGTTTCGAACTGAAGTATCAAAATCTTCTCCCGGATAGAATCCTTCAAGCCTCGCTCAAACCTCTTTGCCTTCATTCTCTTCGTAGCAATCAAGTGAGGAGTGAACCTATAAAGTTATACAAATTTGGCCTCATACTTGGCCATTGACATTCACCATTGCTCCAAGGTAGAGAATTCAATCTCCTTCTGATCTCTCATAAACACCGGGAAGTATCTCTCGTAGAAGATGTCGAGGAACTCTCCCCAAGTCCACTCTTGTCCAGCTCACATTTCATTTCTCTACCTAGATGTGGCCCTCCACCAATGTTCAGCTTCGCCTTCCATGAAAAAGGAGGCCCATTTCACTCTTTGTTCATTGGTGGCCTCTAGCACGGAGAAAATCTTTTCTAGTTGCATGATCCACAACTCAGCAACTGCAAGATCCATACTACCGTAGAAGGCTGGAGGATTCATTCTCCTAAAAGCTTCCACTCTATTATGACGGGGTGGGTGAACATCAGCCGGCCTCTCTTGCCTAGCTTGACTAGCTGCTAGCAATGCAGTTTGTTGACCCATAATCTCGGCCTACCGCTCCATGGCTGTAGCGAGCCCGACTCATATTTTCTTGGGGAGTACTCTCTGGGGTATCCCCATCAGTCACACTACCCCCTCCATTTCTATTCCTTCTTCCGCCTCTCCTCATGCCTACAATCCTGAGAAGGAAATAATCCATTAAGAACACACTCACATAAATTCTTAAGTCTATGCTTAATCAAAGCTCAATCCTGAACAATTTTTTTTTTTTTCCTAAGTTTGATGTTGCTTCCCTAAAGTTGACATCTTCCTGTATCCTATACTTAATACCTTAACCCTAAGGACTCTATTGCCTTGGGCTCTGATACCACCTCTATAACGACCCCAAAATCCTACAAGGCTAAAATAGGACTTTAGAATCGTCACATTTCCTTAACCTGCTTAAAATCCATACATACAAGGTGTACTAACACGAGTCTCCAAAAATGAGGATAGTAAAATTTTGATATATATAAAACCAAGTCATCCTGCTCAAGTCTATGCTCAACATAACCACCCACAATAAACAATAGTCTAATATCCAACTGTAAAGTAATCCAATGAGCAACACCATCTAAAAGTCTATTACAAATCTCTTAAACAAAACAAAATGTGAACTAGTAGGTGTAACCATCCAAGCCTCCGGTTCCTCCTCAGAAGGCTCACCTTCTCCTCCTTCCTCGACATATGCCTCCTTAATCCATGGCTCCGCCGTGTGCTCCTGCTCTAAACCTACCAAGACAAAGTCTGGCTGAGTACAAAAGTATTCGGTGTATATAAAATCCAACCAACAACATAGTATACCTGAACTTAGTTAGAATCATATCTAATAACATAACCAGAGTGCGGAAGAATATGTGCTCACATACATCATATCATCACCTTGACTCGTGTACTGGTGAGAACCATAGACTTAGAAGATAACATACTTATGAGATGCTTATGCTTATGAGACCACGTGCTTGTGAGATGCTTATGCTTATGCACTTATTCAGATCATACAGTGACAAGCCACTCTTGGAGGATATGGACCATGCCAAAGCCATGCTTATTCAAAATGTCATACGTATGCCATGCTTATGCTTATGAGTCTTGAGTAGCTTATTCAGAATATGCACTTATTCAGATCTCTTATTGGGCTTATTCAGAATGACAGGCGTATACAATGCTTATGCTTGTGGTCCACATGTGTGACTTGTGAAGCGTTTATCTTAACATACACGTGCATCTATGCTTAAGTGTCGAAATTAACATTCAAGTTGGTAATTGCTTAGATTCCGATCTCCTACCATGGAAATTCCACTATACTGTCCCATACCAAATAGTTAGAGAATTCCCGGTTTGAAATATTTTTCTCTAAGTTCTTACCTTCCCGACTATCAATTTCCATGCAAGTAATTAGACATACTTAACAAACAATCATATATACATATCTTATCATGGTTCTTAGCACAATTCGTAATCAATTTCCTACAATTTCATAATAATATATTAGTATTTATCCTCTCAAGCATTTTCACAAACGCCTTGGGTACGTAGATCATGAATCCATTGCCCCTTTACATTTTCAACATTTCATCAAACCATAATCCATCCATATAATCCAAATACAATCCACATCCACACATACATCCCATCCTCCATAGTATTTTCCATCCTCCATATATTTCATCCACATTATTAATCCATATTTCCATTCATAATAGCTTAAATCATATAAAATTAGGGAAAAATATAGTTAATTTCTATTTCTATCATATTAACATTAACAAATCATTATAATAGGGTTGGGATGATATATGGACCTTAGGAATCCTTCCCTTGGATTCAAGTCACTCTCAAGATGATTTGGGTGAGATTTCCAAGCTTTCTCCTCCTTCTAAGAGCAATCTCCACCTTCACCAAGCAAAACCCTCTTAGAAACCCTAGGTTTTCTCTCTTATCTTGCCAAAAATATCACTAAAGGTCGTGTGTGGGGTCCCAAGGCTCGAGCAAGCCTTAAAAAGCCGAGGGAGTGAGGGTCAAAAGACCTAAAAGCCCTTAATGAAATTCTGAAAAAAAGTGAAAGACCGATCGATCGGTGCTTAGAACCGAGCGATCAGTGTTTTTGACCGAGCGATCGGTTGAAAACACCCTCTCTGGAAATTTTGCCCATACAAAATGTTGGACCAATCGATAGATACCGATCAATCGGTTTTGGACCGATCAACCTCTACTTTTGACCGAGCGATCGTGTCGCGCCCCAAAATACCCCCTAGGAGATAGGATACGTTAGCGACGTGACTTAACCTTAAATCAACCTACAAAGAGTATACCAGGCAAGCTAAACAGTGAACTAAAAATTTTCTTTTAATAACTTACTATATTCCAAGTGCAATTGATTACAATAATCGGATAGAAATTTAAAACATGTACATGAACGCCTTAGCTTAAGTCTCAACTCAAGTAATACAAACCTCCCCAGACACAAGAATCCAAACTCTCTCTCACTCATCCCAACCATTGGCTACATGCCAAGATTTCCTAATACCTAGGTAACCATCTGAATGACCTCCTGCTCACCCTGAGCTGCCTCGATCCAAGAAACCAGTGTACATATGTCGTATAGTGTACCTGCCGACATAAAAGTACGACTGAGTATGGAATATTCAGCGAGTACAAGCTACTAGCTAACAATAGTAATAACATTAACATATCATACATGATACAGTTCATCAAAAAGATACATAATCAGAGTGCAGAAGCTAAAAGAAATAATAATGTAAAGTAAATCCTAAACACATATTTTAACTCATGCATTGTCACCCATATTCAAAGTCATGACTTGTTCTTGAGTATACTTTTCGTGGTTTTCAAAACTTGCTTTCCGTATTTACAACTTATTCTTGTCTTGTTCTTGTATCGTGGGAATCACACATGCCTTATTTTATTCTTGTTTAGCTAGTATCCGAACTATGAAATGGACGGACATACTAGGTTCTTGTTATTCTTGCTTGTCATGTTTAACTAGTACCCGAACTATGAAATGGACGGACGTACTAGGTTCTTGTCTTGCTTGACTAATGACCGGACTATAATGGAACGGAACACATTAGCCTCATGTCTTGTTTAACTAGTACCTGAACTATGACTTGGACGGTCATACTAGCTCTTGCTTTACTTTGCTAATGCCCGGACTATAATGGAACGGAACACATTAGCCCCATGTCTTGTTTAACTAGTACCCGAACTATGACTTGGACGGTCATACTAGCTCTTGCTTTACCTTGCTAATGCCCGGACTATAATGGAACGGAACACATTAGCATCCTTGCCTTGACTTGACTAGTGCCCGGACTATGGTGGAACGGAACACACTAGTTATTCTTGCTTGCTAATGCTCGGACTATGATTGAACGGAACACATTAGCATCTTCATTTCCTTGCTTATCATGTTTTCTTGTGAGCCAGGTATAACATATCTTAGGGATATGCCCTACCCTTGACATTCATGCTTCAATAGTCTTCTTTAAATTCATTGGATTCTCGTTCATACATTTGATCAAACACTTAGCATGCAACTTTCTTGTACTTTAGAAAAGCTCCGGTTAATGCGTGGATGCTTGTGTGTGCGTGGCAAATCGTAGAAATCATCGTGATATAAAAATTCAAAGGATAGCATGTAGTATTTCGATCCTTCCTACGATCATGTGAGAATTCAAGAGTTTATACTTAGCATGGATGGTTCGAGGGACAACATAGAGCATTTCCAATTTCTATTGATAGGCATGTGCGAGTGTAAGCAATATAAAGAGCATTTAATCATTTTTACCACTTATAGAACGACCCCACAATTCATGCATGTTATAGGTTTGATTTAATTACACTACATCTCGTACAAGCATTTTATCGAACATGTGGTGTTCAACCTTGTTGTAGTCAGTTGTGCATATTTTTCTTGTTCTAACATTTCACCAAACATTTGGGTGTATTCATTATGAGTACTATGACCTTCCACCATTTTCATCACACATTCATCAATCAACAACACGGCATCCAATCACCTCAACCCTTCCTCCATTCATACAGCCCCACACATTCACATCCATTCTATTTATCTTGTTAAATTAGGGATAATAGTTGGATTTCAAAGGAAATGGTAACCAAACTCAAGAACATGATTTTTATTTTTATTTTGAAAGAGGAACTAGGTTATTACTAAGTAAACTAGTAAGGGTGTACTAACCTTGAACCAAAGCTTGATCTTGGGTGGAAACCCTTGATTGAAGCTCCAACTTGGAAGAAAATAAACCCTTTCTTGAAGGGTGCTCGATTTGGGGAAGAAAATCTTGAGGAGTACCTTGGAGAACACTGCCCTAGCTTGAGAAAGACTCCCCCACGAGCTTGAGGCTTGGCTTGGGAGGAAATCCAACCTTGTGGTGATTCTAGGGTATTTAAACCCTTGATTTTCTCAAGTTGAAACCCTAGGGGAAAATCCCTTTCTCCTCTCTCCTTCTCTCTCAAAATAGGATGCCTTAGGGTTTATGAACCCATATGGCTCGGGCAAGCCTTATAAAGCAAGGGTATAATACCCAAAAGAAGAAAAAGCCCTTAATAAAATTCTGCAAAACGCGATAGACCGAGCGATCGGTGGTTATGACCGATCGATCGGTTGCCTACCGAGCGATCGGTGTTCTTGACCGAGCGACCGGTCAAAAACAAGCTCTCTGGAAAATTTTTCCATACAAAAAAGTTAACCAGTCGATAGCTACCAATCGATCGGTTTTGGACCGATCGATCACTATTAATAACCGAGCGATCGGTGCTCTGCAGGTCTCAACTGTTTTGGCCATATCTTTTAACTCGTTCGTCGGATTTTGACGATTCAACTTGTGTTGGGTTCGTCTTTCGAAAAGGAACATTTCTGACATTTTAGAATTTCTAATTTCTCCCTTATTTATTAATTAGACTACGAGAAAGGCCAATTGGCTACTAAAGTGCTATTCATTAAGTATGGAAAAAGTCCAGGGTGCTACAGATCGGTTTTGTACCAATCAATCTCTCTTGAGACCAATCGATCAGTACTCTGAAGTTTTGATACTTAGTCCATTTTACTGATTCGACCATAACTTTGGACTCGCTCAACGGATTTTGACGATTCAACTTGTGTTGGACTCGTCTTTCGAAGGGACAACTTCTATATTTAACGCAACTCCTAATTCAAAGTTTTAAACTATCTAAGTGGGCCCACAAGTGGATTGATTTGTAATTTCATCAGACAGAACATTAGAAAACCCACTTTTGACTAGCTTAGACTCAAAATCTGGAAAAACATTAAACATGAACCTCGAAGAGGATTCCAATACCTTTCTAGTGGCTCAAGAATCACTCACTTCTGATAAACGGTGACAAAACTAGAGCTTCCTAAAATTCATGGTGTGTTAAGACCGACCTCCCTTTACAACTTTGATTAAGCCTAGATCACACCACCCTGATTAGATATAAATACACAAACATCAAAACATCACAAGGACTATAATACCCCTAATACTTGTAATAAAAACATGAAAAAGATTTGGGTCACTAGGAATGCCTAAAGACCCATGAAATCATTCCCATCATACATGTCTTTTAAAATAAAGAAGTCTATGAAAAATCAATGCAATCATCGACGTCAGAGAATAGTTCCTCTTTAAACGTCGACGTTTGGGTATAACAGTAGCTCAAGAAGATTTTTTATTTTTTTCATTCGTCGACATCTAGCAATATGCTAGACTCAAACGTCAACATTTGGAAGATACAGTGTTTCAGGCAGATTTCTCTGTTCTGAAACGTCGACGTCTGCCTGTGGGAAAATCGTAACGGATAGTTTTTTTAACGGCCAAAACCGTATTAAATACAACCCCAACAGCTATAATCTTCCTAGCTCTATAAATTGAGTTCATTTATGAACAAACAACAACTACTGATCTTCTATTGAATGCATATTGATCAAATCATTCAATTCTGATCAATCACACGTTGACCTTTAAACTCCCAATCATTTGAGAGATTTGTAGAGGTATTATTCCAATCTTATTCTGCTCATCAAGGGGCTCTGTAACTAGATTAAAATCTATTCTTAAACTTTGTACTGAGTGAAATCAAGAATCAAAGATTCTTGTCCGTGATGCTAGAGAGCTTTGTATAGTCAAGAGAAAGTGTTACCTTGCAGTAAAGGTGGTGTCCCAGACTGTGAAGGGATTGTAAAAGGTGTGAGCTTCACCTGATGAAGAAGCTTGTACGAGTAAAACCGTGGAAATCCTTGAAGCTAGAAGCTAAAAGGCAAAGACGTAGACAAGTTGTCAAACCTCATGAACAAACTTGTGGTATCTGCATCTCCTTAACTCTTTTCCTCTTATTCTTTTAATTATAACTTATTGCATTGCGTTAAATTCTTTAATTCCGCAAATTAGTTAAAGGCAAATTTTTATTGTGCCATTGACCCTAATCACCCCCCCTCTAGGGTCCATTTATTGGACAACAATTGGTATCAAAGCCTTGTCTCTATAAAATTGGTTTAACAACCTTAGAGAAAATATTATTTTAAATGGCAAATAATGTTTTTGCAGCAAACTTAGGAGAAGGCCAATCGACCACTAGGCCTCCATTGTTTAACGGAGAAAATTATAACTATTGGAAAACCGGGATAATGTATTACATCTAAGCCCTTGACTATCAATGTTGGAAGGTGATAGTCTGTCGCGACCCAAAACCCACCCTAGGAGTTAGAGTGAACTTTGGACGACTAATCATGGCTTACATGACTTGCTTGACAAACCATCTTGCAAAAACCTACAGAACATATACAATAGAGGATGTAAAATAGCGGAAACATACTTAAACATAGCACAGCGGAAGACTAACAAACCTCTATGTATATACATATGTGATCCAAGTTACACAAAAGAAGTCCAAAAGAAAGTGTGGACAAGCCGGCCAAAATACATGGATATACATCTCTCAACTCACCCATAGCTCTATCACTCAGAATCTACAACCACTACCTAATAGTAGCCCTCTACCAGAGGTTCCTCCAAAGGTTCCTCGACGTACTCCTCCTCCACCCATGGACCAGGAGCACAGACATCAAAAGGAGCAGCTACTCCGCTATCACCTGCCGACATAAGAAGTGCGGCTGAGCATGGAATACTCAGCGGGTACCAAATACTAACCAATAGTCATAGCATAAAAATGGCAATACATAAATCAGGAGCAATTCATATATATTAAACGGGAACAATTCATTTCATACAAGGAAGTAAAGCAATTTATAATCATGCTTGCATTTCGTAAAAAGCCGATAAAACCCTTGAAAACACCGTGCACTTGACTTGACTTAAAGTACCATTTTCGTGCTTGAAAACTCTTCTTGTCTATCTTGCTTGATTCTTGTATATCGTGTCATGTCATGCATGTCATGCATGCTTGCTTGTGATCATGTAACTTGTGAGATACACTTGTGAGATATCCTTGTGAGATGCCTTGAGAGGGAAGGGAGACCCTTCCTTATGCAATGCACTTGAGAGGGAAGGGAGACCCTTCTTTATTCAATGCACTTGTGAGTGAGGGCAGTCCCCTCATGGTATGTTTGTTATTTTTTTCTTGTGAAAAGCGAGGTAAAACATATCGTAGGATATGTCCCACCTCTCAACCTCGTTCTTGAAAGCCTCGGTAAATTCATGTCATGCATGCCGTGCTCATGGATTTGTGTGCATACTTGCATTGGAATTTAAAGATGACATTTGGGGATTTCACAATATATAGCATGTTGCAAATTAAACAATAAGCATTTATGACATTTTAAAGAAAACAAGAACTCACACTATCGTAAGCCCTAACAAGTTCATAAGTAATTAAGCATGCATTTTCTTAATTTATCCTTCGTTTTGTTCACCTTGGCATTTCATCAAACATAGGATGTGTCCATTCTTTATTTTAACCTAAATCATGCTTTTCTAGGTGGCTTATGCTCACATCATACATGTTTGTTCATTATGGATACAATGCCCTCCCCATTTCATTCATCACATCATTTCACACGGCATCCAATCGCCAACATCCCTCTCCATTCACACCATTCACCATTTCAACTCATCATCCATTTATAGATGGAAGAAAACAAAGAATGCAAGAATAAGGGAAGAAAGAAAAGCTATAACTAGGAGGGTAGCAAGAAGTACCGACCTTGACCAATGAGGGAAAGAATCTCCTTCCAAAACGTCCATGAGTTGCTGCCCTAGCTTGGGAAAAGTGCTCCTCTCGAGCTTGAACCTTGAATCTTGAAGAAATACGAGCTTGAGGATGATTGTGGGTCTTAAAACCCCTTTGATTTCCCCCCAAAAGCAAACCCTAGGTTAGGACCCCTTCTCCTTTCTCTCTATCTCTCAAAAGACTCAAGTGTTGTGTATGAACCTTCAGATGTTCGGGCAAAGCCTTTAAGGCATGAGTGAAACGCCCAAGAGACGAAAATACCCTTAATGAAAATTTCTGCAAAACACGAAGACCGAGCGATCGGTGGTTATGACCGATCGATCGGTTGCCTACCGAGCGATCGGTGAATTGACCGAGCTCCCGGTCAAAAATAAACTCTCTGAAAATTTTTCCCATACAAAAATCTTGACCAGTCAATAGCTATTGATCAATCAATTTTGGACTGATCGATCGCTCCATGGACCGAGCGATCGGTGGTCTGCAGGTCCAAACTGTTTTGGCTATATCTTTTGACTCGTTCGTCGGATTTTGACGATTCAACTTGCGTTGGGTTCGTACTTTGAAAAGGAACATTTCTGACGTTTCAAAATTTCTAATTTCTTCCTTATTTATTAATTGTACTACTTTAAAGGCAAATTGGCTACAAAAGTACCATGTATTAAGCATGAAAAAGTCCGGGGCTCTACATAGTCAATGACCCATTTCTTCCTACCAAAGATATTGATGGGATAAGAATACCCAAGGTAGAAGAAGAATGGACTGAGACCGATATTAAACTCATCCAAACAAATGTTAAAGCAATTAGTAATTTATATTGTGCTTTAAGCCCACAAGAGTTTAATAGAGTGTCGGGATGTGACATGGCCAAGTAGATTTGGGATAAACTCTAAGTCACCTATGAGGGTAAAAAGAAAGTAAAAGAGGAGAAAATCAGTATGCTAGTTCATAAATATGAACTTTTTAAAATGGAAAAAGATGAATGATGAAACCATTGGTAATATGTTTACTAGATTTACAAATATTATTAATGGCTTGAAAGTTCTTGGGAAAGTGTACTTTAATGCATGTCCACTCTTATTTTGGTTTATGTATTGTACAAACTTGGAATACTGATCATGTATAGAAAAGAAATTTTAGGTCTACGCTTCCGCACTATTATATGATTCCGCTATGTTATGCCTTGAGTATTTTTACAAGATGGTTTGGTATCGGATATAACACATCGTGTGCCAAAGTATCCCTAACACCTAGGGGGTATTTTGGGTCATGACATATGACCTTTTGGAGGTCATAAATTATTTGAGATAACAATAGGGTGTCTAATCTCTTCAATAGTATGGGATGCCCTGGAGAATAACATTACTTTTGATATCCGGGTAATTCCTTTTATCTTTTATGAGAAACCTTCTATGTAAATGTATTTTTTGTAGGATTATTGTCGCACCCCAAAATACCCCCTAGGAGTTAAGGGATACTTTAGGCATGACTATACATACCTGTCAAACCATCCTGAAATGAATAAGGCAAAACATAATGCAATAACGACATTAATCAGAGTGTGGAAGCTCATGACAGTGCGGAAGCGTAAACCAAAATTTTCTTTTCTATATAAGAGGTCTGTACTCCAAGTCAATATACAAAACATAACGAAAGTAGAGGTGGACATGCCCACTGATCAAAATACAAAATGTGGAAACCTCGCTATCACTCCACTCAACAATAATCTAGATATGGCCACACATCTAGATCTCTATTCTCCTGTGTCTGCATCAGGATAGGCGGCTCTCTCTCCTCTACATACTCTTCCTCAACCCAAGGCTCAGGGTTGAGGTTGTTCATGGTACCTGCCGACATAAAATGTACAACTGAGCATGGAATACTTAGCGAGTACAAGCTACTAGTTAACAATAGTAATAACGTGCACAATAGAAACAACGAGATATAGTTCATCACATAATTTAAAGCGATAATAGCAACGTAGGGCATTCATAGCATAAAAATTAAAGCAATGTAATAGTCTTGACATGCATAAGTGAATGCAAAAACTCTGATAAAACTCATACTTTACAAGTCGTTTCTTGCTCTTGAAAATAGCCTTTCAAGTTTTTCAAAACTTGCTTATCATGTTTAAAAAAACTGTGTCGTGTCTTGGTCTCGTTCGTAAGAATCACACATGTATCTTGTCTTGCTTGTCTTGTCTTTTCTTGTCTTGACTTAACTTGACTTGACTTGACTTACCTTGTTTTCTTGTAAGCCAGATGTTAGTGCCCTTGTAGCGACTTGTAAGTCGGGAATGTAAATTCCCTTCAGCAAATATATATATATATATATAGAAAATGGTACACCAACATCCTTGACCAGCCCTCTGTTCGGCATTATCAACTTGTTTTCTTGTGAGCAGGTGTAAGCACCCCAATTTTGTACCCCTTTAGCCTCTTTAGCACCTTCAAACCTTTTCAAGAAATCTCCAAAAACATATTTTAAACCACTCTTTAAATTCTAATTCAATAGGCTTTACTTTCTGGAAAATGCCCCAAAAGCATAAAATTGACCAAAATGCCCCTAGGGTGAAAATGACCAAAATACCCCTGAAAAGTGGTAAAAAATTTCATTTTGTCCAAAATGATTTTACAAATATTTTGATGAATCTTGGCTACTTTTGGGATTAAATTGGACTTAAAACGGTAGAAAATGACCAAAATGCCCCTGAAGTGAAAATGACCAAAATGCCCCTGAAAAAACTGAAAAATTCAAGTTTTATCTAAAATATTTTTTTGGATTTTATCAGTTCAATTTTGACTATTTTCGGGCACAAAATAGAAAATCAGCTTTTCAGTGAATCAGAAAGCACCACGTGGCGAAGGAAAAACAAAGAAAAAAAATGTATTCTTTTGCCCCTTAAGCTAGGGGTGCTGCTTCAAACAGCGCCCCCCCTATGTGGCACCATTTTGCCACCTCACTGTTCATTGCCGCCTCACTGTTCGGGGTTTTTATACATAGGGGCGCTACTTCAAGCAGTGCCCCTCCTGTTTTGAAAAACTATAAATACCCCCCTTTTTCACTTCATTTTTCACTCATTCACTCTCCTCTCTCTCCTTTTCCTTCTGTAAAGCCCCTCATAGTGATCTGGATTTTCGAGAACGTCGATTACAAAGGGTCGATTCTCGGGACCTCTTTCAGAGACCCTTTTGGGTTTCTCAAAAGGTAAAATCTCGCTGAACTGTCTTTTTAGTCTTTTATCAGTTTTTTTAAATTGCTTTATTGCTTTTAAATACTTAGACTGCTTGCCTGTCAAACCCCTACTCAAATCCCAGTTCAAATATAGTCTTGCCTAGTCGAACCCTTGCCCAAATCTCAGTTCAAATATAGCCTCGTCTAGCCGAACCCCTGTCCAAATCCCAGTTCAAATATAGCCTCGTCTAGCAAAACCCCTACCCAAATCCCAGTTCAAATATAGCCTCGCCTAGTTGAACCCCTGCCCAAATCCCAGTTCCAATATAGCCTTGCCTAGTCAACCCCTACCCAAATCCCAGTTCCAATATAGCCTCGCCTAGTCGAACTCCTACCCAAATTCCAATTCAAATATAACCCTAGTCAACCTTACCTAAACCCTAGTTAAACCCTAGTTAAACCTTAGGTAAACCTCAGCTTAACCCTAAGTAAACCCTAGGTAAACCCTAGCTTAACCCTACCTAAATCTTAGGTAAACCATAATTAAACCCTAGGTAAACCCCAGCTTAACGCTTGGTAAACCCTAATTAAACCCTAGGTAAGCCCCAGCTTAAACCTACTTAAACCCTAGGTAAAACCTAGCTAAACCCCACCTAAACCCTAGGTTAAACCTAGCTTAACCCTAGGTAAATCCTAGCTTAACCCTAGGTTAACCTTAGGTAAACCCCAGATTAACCCTAGTTAAACCCTACCTTCCTAGTCAAATCCCTGTCAGAGCCTCGATTCAAACCTTGTTCAGATACCCACCTCCAGAGGCTCCTTAACATGAGCCTAGGGTTCCATTTTATTCATTGCTTGATTTTGATTGATGCATTCATATTCATTGCATATTAGAATAAAAACTCTTCTCCTATCTAGCTGGATCCAGTAAGCTTACAATCGAGCGATGGTTATCCCCAATGTTAGAGCCCAAAAATCTGTGGAAAGTACTGGTTGTAGACCGAGAGATGGTTATCCCCGATAAACGTGACTGATTTTTTCCGCGTGCACCAATCGTCCTTTTTCAGGTATGTTTTATACCGGGGAGTCGCATATACGGTCAAGTGCTCATCAACCTTATAGTCAAAACCCTGCATACACCAGCATAAGCATATAGATTATAAATGTCGCACCCCAAAATACCCCCTAGGAGTTAAGGGATACTTTAGGTGTGACTATACGTACCTGTCAAACCATCCTGAAGTAAACGTGGCTAACACAATACAATAAGGATAATAATCAGAGCGTGGAAGCTAAACATATATACAAAAGTGTAAACTAACTATTTCTTTTCTTCTAAGGTTCCAAAATAGTATTCCAAGTGAAACATATACACAATACATATCAAATTCTAAGGTGGACAGACCCACCTATCAAAATGCCATAAATACTCAAGAATCCCCTCGCACTCTCCCCTCAACAGTAGTCAAGGTATGGCCAGACGTCGAGGTCTCGGTCCGCCTAAGACTGTAGTGGAATAGAAGGCTCTCTCTCCTCTATGTACTCTTCCTCGAACCAAGGCTCCGGAGTTGATCGAGCAAACTGCGAGTATAGTCAAGATCATCCGGGATCGATTGAAAGCCGCTCAAGATCGTCAAAAGAGTTATGCGGACACTCGCCGAAGGGACTTGGAATTCCAGGTTGGGGATCAAGTCTTTGTGAAGGTATCTCCTAGCAAGGGGATTATGAGATTTGGCAGGCGAGGCAAGCTTAGTCCTCGATATGTGGGCCCGTTCGAGATCATCACGCGTGTTGGTAAGGTTGCTTACAGGGTAGCTCTTCCACCTCACATGGCCGCGGTTCACAACGTTTTCCATGTGTCTATGCTTCGGAAGTACATTGCGGATCCTTCGCATGTCATAGACTTGGAGCCGTTGGAAGTTCGAGAGGACCTCACTTTAGTTGAGAGGCCGGTTCATATATTGGATCGGAGAGATCAAGTCCTTCGCAATAAAACGATTCCATTGGTTCTCGTGCAGTGGCAACATCATGCTCGAGAAGAGTCTACTTGGGAGCGTGAAGCCGAAGTCAAAGCGAAGTACCCAGAATTGTTTGAATAAGTTTTTGTATAGGTTTTGTGTATGACTTGTAATTTTTTTTTGGTTTGTAATGCAAGTATCGTCTAAATTTCGAGGGCGAAATTTTTGTAAGGGGGGAGGATGTAGAGCCCCGGACTTTTTCATGCTTAATACATGACACTTTCGTAGTCAATTTGCCTTTAAAGTAGTACAATTAATAAATAAGGATGACATGCTTAATACATGACACTTTCATGCCTTTTCGAAGTACGAACCCAACGCAAGTTGAATCGCCGAAATCCGACGAACGAGTCAAAAGATATGGCCAAAACAATTTGGACCTGTAGATCACCGATCGGTCGGTCCATGGAGCGATCGATCGGTCCAAAACCGATCGATCGGTAGCTATCGACTGGTCGAAGAATTTGTATGGGGAAATTTTTCAGAGAGTTGATTTTTGGTCGAGAGCTTGGTCAACACACCGATCGCTCGGTAGGCAACCGATCGATCGGTCATAAGCACTGATCGCTCGGTCTTCGCGTTTTTTTGCAGAATTTTTATTAAGGGTATTTCTGTCTTTTGGCGTTTCACTCTTGCCTTAAGAGTCTTGCCTGAGCCTTTAGGGCTCATTTACAACACTTAATAGATTTAAGAGATCAAAGGGGTTAAGACCCTAGATCAACCCCAAGCCCCTTTTTTTCAAGATCAAGGCTCAAGCATTCGAGGAGCTCATGATCCAAGCTAGGGCAGCAGCTACACGGTCGTTTTTGGAAGGGGTTTCTTCCTCATTTCTTCAAGGTTGGTACTTCTTGCTACCCTCCTAGTTATAGTTCTTCTTTCCCTTTATTTTCTTTGTGTTCCTTTATACATCCATGTATTATGAGATGGGTTGTGAATGGTGAATGGTGAATGGTGAATGATGAATGGTGAATGATGAATGGAAATGAATGTGGGCGATTGGATGCCGTGTGTATTGATGTGATGGATGAACGGGGAGGGCATTGTACCCATAATAAACATACATATGTGATGTGAGTAAAACCCACCTAGAAAAGCATGTTGTAGGGTTAATAAATAATGAATGCATCATGTTTGATGAAATGCCAAGGTGAATAAAATGAATAATAAATTAAGAAAATGCATGTTTAAGGTTTATAGAAATTGCTAGGGTCATGATAGTGTGATTGTTCGCTTTCCCTAACTGATATGAATATTAAATTGCCCAAATCATTGATGTTATGTGTTATGAATTACTCAAATGCCATATTTAATTCCAAATGCAAGTATGCACACGACCTCACGAGCACGCATACATGACATGATTTACCAAGGTTTTCAAGAATGGGATTTAGAGGTGGGGCATATCCTACGATATATTCTACCTCACTTTTCACAAGAAAACAAGAACAAACATTTCACAAGGGGTCTCCCCTCACTCACAAGTGCATAGCATAAAGAAGGGTCTCCCTTCCCTCGCAAGTGCATCTCACAAGGACATCTCACAAGTGAATCTCACAAGTGGAAGGACAAGCCTGAGCATTCTAAGAAGAAGGGTCTCCCTTCCCTCACAAGTAGTTTACTTTTCCGAGTAAGCATGACATGACATAGCATAACAAGCATGAGCATTCTAGGAAGAAGGGTCTCCCTTCCCTCACAAGTAGATTACCTTTCAGAACAAGCAAGCATGATACACACATGACATGACATGACACGCATGATACAAGCATGACACGCATGACACGGTAGACAAGTTTTCAAGCATAAAAAGGGTAATTTCAGTCAAGTCAAGTGCACAAGATTTCAAGGGTTTTACCGGCTTTTATGAATGCAAACATGATGAATTGTATTGCTTTACTTTATAGTCATGATATGAATTATTCCTGCTTTATATGTGTGAATTGTTTCCTGCTTTATGTATGCTATCCGTATGCTATGACTGTTGGTTAGTGCTTGGTACCCGCTGAGTATTCCATGCTCAGCCGTACTTCTTATGTCGGCAGGTGATAGCGGAGCGGCTGCTCCTTTTGATGTATGTGCTCCTGGCCCATGGGTGGAGGAGGAGTACGTTGAGGAGCCTGTGGAGGACCCTCCGGTCGAGGGTTATTATTAGAGGTGGTAGATTCTGAGTGAAAGAGCTGTGGGTGAGATGAGAGATATACATTCATGTAATATGGCGGGTCTGTCCGCACTTTCTTTTGGATTTCTTTTGTGTAAACGAGGATTTGTATATACATATAGAGGTTTGTTTAGACTTCCGTTGTGCTTTATGGTTATGTTTCCGCTACGATGTCCTCTATTGTATATGCTCTGTGGGTTTTGCAGGTTGGTTTGTCAAGCAAGTCATGACTAGTCGTCCAAAGTTCACTCTAACTCGTAGGGTGGGTTTTGGGTCGCGACACAAACCATCCTGAAGTAAACGTGGCTAACACAATACAATAAGGATAATAATCAGAGCGTGGAAGCTAAACATATATACAGAAGTGTAAACTAAGTATTTCTTTTCTTCTAAGGTTCCAAAATAGTATTCCAAGTGAAACATGTAAATCCCTAAATAGGTGTTGGCAAATTCCGTGATCATTAGATAGGACATGTGAGTCGAGTCGTCGAGTCATGTTCAACTTGTCAGAAGAGAAGAGCTAAAGCTTAAAGAAGATTGAAGAAAGAGAAGAAAAAGCTCCTACTCTGGATCTAGACAGGTAATGGACTTAGAGACCCCTACCTAGGTTGGATTTGGCTTAGATAACTCTAAACATACCTAGGAGGATAGTTTTAAACCTAACAAAGTTGTTTGATCTCATTTGAATCAAATAACAATGAAATGAATCATGGTTTGAAAACAATTCTGTCTCAACCGATCGCTCGGTGTTGAGACCGATCGATCGGTGGCCTACCGAGCGATCGGTGGCTATCGACTGGACAAAAAGTTTGTATGGGGTATTTTTCCAGAAAGATGATTTATAATCGAGCGATCGGTCATGAGGACTGAGCGATCCGTTTTGGACCGAGCGATCGGTAATGAGCACCGATCGATCGGTCCCCATAAAAAGAATTTTTCTTTTTCTGGATTCTTTTTTTAAACCCTATATAAACAACTTTTTGGAGACCTAATTCGTATCTTCGTTTATTTTTTAAAGAGTAGAGGTCTGAGAAACTCTTCTAGGGTTTTTCCTATTGTTCTATTAGATCTTTGTTGATCCCTCCTCTTTCTTTGATCCTAGAGAATGCAAGTATAGATCTAAACCTTTGATCTTGCATTGTGTGATCTCAGATCTATATGAGATCCCTCTAGGGTTTGAAATTTCCTAAATTAATTCACAACCCTACACCTTGTGTGTGTGTCCGGTGTTTGATCCGGAGCCTTCGTGGAAGGAAATCGATCGTGTGTGATCGTGGTTTTGAAGTAGCTTGAGAAGATTTGGTCGGTGTGGAACCGAAGCTGCTACGGCGGAGATCGAACCTGCTGGTTCGTGGAAATCAAGAGTAAGAGTCTATACCTAGGAACGTCGTTTCTGTTTTGGTAAGGTCTTGTCTTGTACTTGATATCTTTTCATAGTGAAGTTTATTACTGGACAAGGTCCCGTGGTTTTTCCCCGTTAGGGTTTTCCAAGTAAAAATCTTCTGTGTTTGATTTGTGTGGATTGTCTGAGTGAATTGTTCATTGATTTCTAAACATATTAATTGAAAAATTAAAATTGGTTAGAAATTATTTAATAGACCTATTCACCCCCCTCTAGGTCTTAGAGATCATTGATCTGGATAAATTTCAAACATATACACAATACATATCAAATTCTAAGGTGGACAGACCTACCTATCAAAATGCCATAAATACTTAAGAATCCCCTCGCACTCTCCCCTCAACAGTAATCAAGGTATGGCCACACGTCGAGGTCTCGGTCCGCCTGAGACTGTAGTGGAATAGACGGCTCTCTCTCCTCTATGTACTCTTCCTCGAACCAAGGCTCCGGGTCGAGGGCTCCCTCAGTACCTACCGACATGAAAGTACGGCTGAGCATGGAATACTCAGCGAGTACAAGCTACTAGCTAACCATGACAATAATAACACAACAACAGTAATACAATACAGAACAGTAAGAGGAACATCACAAAGAAACAATGTTAAGCATGGTACAATACAATCATCTTGACGTGCGTGCATGAATGCGAAAACTCCGATAAAACTCATGCTTGGAAATCCATTTCATATCTCAGTATGGCTTGAGAAAATCATGTATGCGTGCATGCACGAATGCCTTGTCATCATCTTGTAAACTTCCATCTTGTAACTTGTGAGCCAGAGGCTAGCACTCGAATCTCCCTGGGCTGCCAACCTCCTTGATATATGATTTTCTTGTGAGCCAGAGGCTAGTACCCGAATGTCCCTGAGCTACCAACCTCCTTGACAATACGTGAATTTTAATTACTTGTTTAGTTTTCTTGTGAGCCAGAGGCTAGTACCCGAATGTCCCTGGGCTACCAACCTCTTTGACATGTAGTATTTTCAGTTTTCTTGTGAGCTAGAGGCTAGAACCCAAATGTCCCTGGGCTACCAACCTCCTTGACATGCAATGTTTTCTTGTTGATTATTATTATATGTATATGCTCTTGAAACCTCGGTTTATGCATACATGCGTGCTCGTGTGCGTGCCAATAGTGACAATCATGGGCATGCGGATAACAAAAGAGATACTGCATCATAATTAAATTCATAGTATAAGCATATGAAAATTTGAGTAATCCACATGGCACTTGATCAATTCATCCTTCCTAAGAACACATGCATAAGGCCTACTTCCACTTTTCATATAAGTCCCTTATTCATGGTTTAGGCATCTCATCAAACGCAAAATGCAACGTTCCATAATAGTTCATATTCTTCTTTTTAGCACATATTTTTCATTCAATCATAAAGGTAAGTTTGTTATTTATGAAATGCCCATCCTCCATTTTCCATTTCACACACCACACACATTCATACATTTCGGCATCCAATCGCCTCAATCAACACCCCATACACATCCATACCCTTTTCTTATCTTATTTATATTTATTGGAGATGCTACATTTCATAGGGAAGGAAAACATAATAGCAAGAATCACATTTCACAATAGAAAACCTAGATTATTGCTAAGGGAAGTTAGTAGAGTGTACTAACCTTGAATCAAGGCTTGATCTTGGTTGTAAACCTTGATTGGAGCTCCAACTTGCAAGAAGAAGGACTCTTACTTGAAGAAGGCTTGAGTGGGAAGGAAACCCTCTTGAAAATACCTTGGAAAGTGCTGCCCTAGCTTGGAGAAATGAGCTCCATGAGTGCTTGAGCCTTGAACTTGAAGAAACGAACTTGAGATGATCTAGGGTCTTCACCCCTTTGATTTCTTCTCAAAAGCAAAACCCTAGGTTAGGAATCTCCTTCTCCTCTCTCTCTATCTCCCAAATACTCTAAGTGTAGTGAATGGGGTCTTAGGGTTCGGGCAAACCCTTTAATGCAAGAGAGAAAGCCCAAATGACAAAAAGATCCTTAATGAAATTTCTGCAAAAACGCGATGACCGAGCGATCGGTGGTTATGACCGATCGATCGGTTGCTTACCGAGCGACTGGTGTTTTTGACCGAGCGACCGGTCAAAAACATGTTCTCTGGAAAATTTTCCCATACAAAAAAGTTAACCAGTCGATAGCCTTCGATCGATCGGTTTTGGACTGATCGATCGCTACTAATGACCAAGCGATCGGTGCTCTGCAGGTCTCGACTGTTTTGACCATATCTTTTGACTCGCTCGTCGGATTTCAACGATTCAACTTGCTTTGGGTTCGTCTTTGGAAAAGGAAGATTTCTGACGTTCAGAATTTTCAATTTCTCCCTTATTTATTAATTAGACTACGAGAAAGGTCAATTAGCTATGCAAGTACCATTCATTAAATATAGAAAAGTCTGGGGTGGTACAATAAATCGTTGTTTGGGCATAAACCAAGGGCTACCCGTCAAGAGGGACAACCTTATTCCAATTCTGCTCTTGGTTTAAGCTGCTCCCTCATTTCTACTTAGATATAGGGATTTCTTTATCCCTATACCTAACCTATTTTGGAGCTTGTGTGAGCCCTATTGGATGTGAGATAGGTGTGAACCTTAACCCTTCTTAGCCAACTCAACACATATGTGAGGCTAATACCCTAGATCAAACTGGTCAAGGGACAACCAACCAACCCACATTAAAATGGGTTGTATGGAGTCTCCTTTTGTCAGTTTTATCTTAACTCATTTGGGCTCTGGTTTCCTACAACCCAGATAAATGAAATGGATTCCTATCCACTCACCCCAATGGGTTACACGCGTTGAATTAGCTCACCCTTAAAATATGTTAATTCTTTCAATTCTATTCATTCAATTTCATTTCAAATCTCAATTCCTACCAGCATCATCCATCTTCTGAGTTTACATCTAAATTCAGGTTTTTTTTTAGTCAAAATTTATTTTGATTGATCCATACCAGTACCATTCATCTTCTGAGTTTACATCTAAACTCAGGTTTTTTAGTCAAAATTTAATTTGATTAATCCATACCAACATCATCAATTTTCTGAGTTACATCTAACTCAGGTTTTTTTTAGTCAAAATTTATTTTGATTAATATCCAATCCATACCAACCCATCTATCTTCCGAGTTACATCTAATTCAGGTTTTTTTAGTCAAAATTTATTTTGATTAATATCCGATCCATACCATCACCCTTATTCATCATCTGAGTTTCCATCTGACTCAGATTTTTTAATCAAAACTCATTTTGATTAATTCATATTGAATCTATTTCAATTCATTTCATCATCATTCTTTATCTAAGTTTACATCAAGCTCAGGTATTGCCTTTTAGTCAAATTTTGTTTTGACTAATTCATTCAATCTATTGCAATTTATCATCCTCAATCAAATTTATTCTATTTGTTTCTATCAAGATTCAAATTTATTTGTTGGCATCATCATCATTCATCATTTTATTCTGAGTTTAACTCAATCATTTCTTTCAAAATTCAAAGTCAAATTCATTCTGCTTAAAAATTCAATTCATCATGTGCATATCTTGATCACATCATCATGCATTAGGTATAGTTAAGTCTGGTCCGTCTGCACGCAATATAACATTGGCAACTAGTCCTTCAAATTTGGGTAATCTCATCAAGCCGCAAGGATTCTCCTGGCTACGAACTAACAATGCTAGCAACTATTCCCTGAAAAAAAGGGGATCTAACGATCAACAGATCACATATCCCAGGGGCATATCGCAGTCATTTAATTTTATTACCCTTTATTGAAAGATCAGTAATAGGATCCGGCCCAAGCCCGAAATCTAGTACCGAAATCTTCATCATTGCATAAACAGAATGTTGCTCATTTGCATGAAGGGTCCATCAACATGTCTTGCAACACATTTTGTGCATGATCATCATCATCCTGTATATCACCATCTCACATTTTTTGCATACTCCCATCATCTTCTATGTCATGCATGCCATGAATCGTCTCTGAGGTTATCATGTTATCACTTACACCATCATTTCATTCTTTGAGTCTCATGCCTAGCATCAACTCGCTCTATGTTTGCAGCTCTTATCCTTCCTCGAGTGGAAAATCAAAAGACAATCTCATCAAGGCCGTCTAAAAAGATGGAGCAAGATGAAGCATAAAAAGATCAAGAGAAAATCGCAAAAATCCTCCATAGGAATGTTTAGGACATCCAGCTCACCATGCGTGGTGTCATCCATTCTCTTGACAGGCTTGCAGCTACACTTGAGCAAATTCAAAATCATCCTCGAACCGCTTAACCAGTCACCCAAAGCCCAGACTGCATTCCACTTCAGGTCAAGGCACCACCCAGAAAATTCACCCGATTACCCTGCAAGCGATGCCATTTTTTACCATTCCTCATACAGAGTGGACTGGTAAAACCCTGAGATCCTACAACACCACCAGCCAATCCGTCATGTAATTTTTGCGTGGACCAATACTGCGCATTCTATCAAGGGCCCGGACATTGCACTGACCAATGCTTTACCCTAAAGCATGCAATCCAAGATTTAATCAACCAGGGCGATATGAAAATGGAACCTACTTACCAAGACAAGCCCATCCATCCTAACCAATGAGCCGCTCCCGTACCGTCTAAGCTTTCAAGACAGAAGAGATGATTGCAACATCACCAGCAAGCTTGTTACTGCGAGATTGATCAGACCATGTTTCAAACTTCATTTGTTCAAATTTATTTTTGTTTTTTTGTTGGCCCTAGTGGTCAAGAAAGTCTTTAAAAATTACCCTTTTAAAGTCAAGCCTTGTATAGTCCTTTTCTATAAAATGGTACTTTTATTTTCTAAGCATGACTCAACCTTTTACAAAGTACCAAAAACGCTCATGATGATTTGATCTAATTCTTCTCCGAAAGAGTTAGTGATCTGAAGCAAAAAAAAAAAAAGTTTCTCGTGCTAACTAAGCTTATTGATCTAATGAGGGATTGCTCGACATTCACCAAGCCATCCACTTCAATTTCATAGTACCCAGGGGCAGCATATGTCAATGAGCAAGAAAAAGAAACCTCCAAAAGAGATTCTTGACCCCACTAAGCCAAGCCAAGTAAGAGAAAGCTCAATAATGACCCTAAGCTTACAAAGATTAGCACCTTGATAAGCCAAGTGTTGAGGCTGCAAAGACACTACCTGCAGTATGCTTGCATGATCTTCTGAAGCACTCAATTTGCTCCACCAATTTCAAGCTTCCAATCGTCAATACAAGCAGAGCATTCACTAAGCAGATTGGGACATCATCGGGATAGACATCTTGCAGTCTAAGACATGGGCAATGCCACCATTTGAAGCTTGATGGTTCACACACTGAAGTAATGCTACAATATGAGAAGTCATACTATCAGGCCTTAGTAAAAGGTAGATACTTGTATGAACAAAGTCGGAAGAGACAGAGTAGATTCCAGTGCATCTGAACCAATTAAGCAACCATATAAGTCAGGGCCACAAGCTAGAGCTTAAAGAGAAATGATCTTATATTCACACAAGAATCATTAGCTCATTCAGTACCAGGGGCAAAATATGTCCAGCTTTGAAGGCCTATGTGGTTGGTCAAAGATTCTCTGAATACTCTTCAACTTAGATGCATGGATGGTGAAACCTCCCAGAGCCTGTCCACATAGATCAAATCAGAAGAAAGCACCATGCTAAAGATCTTGTCAGGAAACTGCCTGTACTCTTAGTCACTTTGGGAAATGAAAGAAGGCCATGTTTGGCACACCATTCCTCCCTGTTTATAACCCATCAAATTCATGAAGACAGCTAGTTAGCCCTTCGAGCCTAATAGCCTTTCTTTCACTACACCTTCATACCGGGACACCCCATACAAAATTTTTTACAAGCTTGAACTACGTCATGACCTAATCTTGGAAAGGGTACGTAGGTAGCCTGAAAAACAGGTACAATCAAGTCAATCAGCTTTCTTGAACAAACTAAAGTGTCTCAAAAGAAAAATCAATCAAAAGCAAAAGCCAAATGCAAAATTTAAAAAAAAAAAAGCCAAATCAAAAGAAAAGTTCAAAGCTCTACAAAAATGCTCAAGAAAGCTCAAAGCGAAAAGGGTGTCTTAAGATTTCAACCCCCTAACCTACGTTTCATCCTATCTCAAGTCCTCCTAGATCCCTCCGAGATTAAGAATACTAGCAAATTGATAGACAAGTATCCAACAGCTATATCAAACCCAACAGGCAATGACAGGAAAGGGCAGTTCGAATAGAAAATCGCAGGCCCAGTGAAAACCGAAAATGGCACTGAGGCACAAAAATTATGCGAGCCCAGCCTTGATGTTGTTATCAGGGGCAAAAAAGGGAATAAATAAACCAACTTCATAGGCATGAGTGAAAACCAGAAACGGCCTCATTGCACAAAAATGATGCGATCCCCAGACTTGGTCATTCCAAGGGTAAAAAAGGAAAAAGTTAGACTCTAGTAACAGGATCCTGACAACGACTATCCCAGATCTCCGACAGCATATCTACAAGCAACTCAGATTGAAGAACTCAACGTCATTTGCAATCCGAAGCCCTTGACTCCAAGCAAGACCAAATTCAGCATGCAATGAAGTCAGAATTGAGTAACTATCTTCCTTGGCTAAGCCCAGAATATCAACATTGCTCATTGCTATATCCTACCCTATGGGGGCAAAGCATTAAATCTCCAGTAAAGGAAAACACCTCACAAAATAATGAGCAAGGAAAGCACTTATTTTGAAAAACTCAAAAGCCATTTGTTTTCAAAACGGTTTTATTTTGGTCTATAATCAGTGTCCAATGTGTCTTATGACTTGGTCGAAATCAATCTCTCTATAACAAGCTCTCCAACAAAAGCAGACAAAGCCTAGGATCTCAAGTCATCCTGAAGCAAGAGCAAGACTGGAATATAGAGCAAGTCATACTTTTCATATTCATCGCATGTTATGCATATGCATATGTTGACTACATTGCACAGTGCACATGCTTCACAAATTGCACACCAACACATGTACACTCTCACACATTTCCATTATCTCTGTTAGTCACCTCATTCGGTGCACCTCTAGATGCATCATGTTTTATGCATCGCTCTTTGTTAGCCACCCTCATTTGGTGCACCTCAGATGCATCATGTTCGATGCATCGTTCTTTTTTATCCACCCTCATTCAGGGCACCAACAGATGTATCACGTTTGATGCGTCATTCTTTGTTAGTCACCCTCATTCAGTGCACCCCCAGATGCATCATATTTGATGCGTCACTCTTTGTTAGCCACCCTCATTCGGTGCATTCATGTTTCATCGCATCTGATGCATCGCTTTGTGTTAGCTACCTCATTTGGTGCACCCCTTGATATGTCTTATTTGACACATTCACTATGCACGTGCATTCACAATGTTAGTAACACTACACACACACATTTACATAGCTAGCCGCACAATATTCACAATGTTAATTGCTCTCTGCACACACATTCCACATGGTCAACCACACTGCACACACATAATCACGATGTTAGTTATACTATTCACACACATCTGCACCACAGACACTCACAAAATAAGTCACACTCTATGCAAACACATCCACGTGGTTGCACCATGCACTCATATTACATGTAGTAAACTACACACACGTCCACTAGCCAATTACACCTAATTGTATTCAAATTGCACACATTCCATCGAGTCATAATTCAGCTACTCTATCACTTAGCACACATGCAATTCCACATACACTGTACTATACTTGCATCATGTAATTCTCACCCGCAATCCTATTGGTTGACATTCACCTTTCAGTTGACATTCAAGGCGATGTCACCCTCAATCCTCTCAATTGACATTCAAGGCGATGTCACCCTCATCCTGTCGGTCCATCTCTGCTTTCCGTAAGCATTTCCCCGTGCTCTGTGCACATCTTGGCTTTCCATAAGCATTTTCTCGTGCTCCGTGCATATCTCGGCTTTCCATAAGCATTTCCTTGCGCTTCGTGGGCATCTCGGCTTTCCGTAAGCATTTCCTCACGCTCCGTGTGCATCTCGGCTTTTCGTAAGCATTTTCCCGTGCTCAGTGCGCATCTCAGCTTTCCATAAGCATTTTCCCGCGCTCCGTGTGCATCTCTGCTTTCCGTAAGCATTTCTCCGCGCTCAGTGAGCTTCTCAGATTTCCGTAAGCATTTCCTGTGCTCCGTGCGCATCCTAGCATTCCGTATGTACACCCCTGGTACCTCGAGTGCACCATTCTGGCATTTCAGTGCATTGCACAACACCTGCGAACTAAAATTCATGCACTTCTCGCTCAATCCTATCGGTTGACATCATAATGTGTGTAAACACCCCAATTTTTCACCCCCTAATTTCTTTGAACACCTCTAAAAACCCTTTAAAAAACCCTCTTTTAAAACCCTCTTTCTACAGGCTTCGATTTCCAAAAAACGCCCCTCAAGTAGAAAACGACCAAAATACCCCTAGGGTGAAAATGACCAAAATACCCCTGAAAAGTGCTAAAAGGTTTTCATTTTGTCCAAAATGATTTTACAAAATTTTTGATGAATTTTTGCTATTTTTGGAATTAATTTGGGCTTAAAATAGTAGAAAATGACCAAAATGCCCCTGGAGTGTAAAATGACCAAAATGCCCCTGAAAAGTGGTCAAAAGTTATGATTTCATCCAAAATAATTTTACAAATTTTTTGGTTCAATTTCGGCTATTTTCGGGCTCAAAATGGGCTTAAAACGACAAAAACAGTGTTTCAGCAAATAAAAGCATAATCCAAAAAAACAGTTTTTTGAATGGCCAAAAAGGGCCCAAGGGGCAACCTCGCCCTTTTAAAAGGCGCAGGACCATGTGGGCCCCACTTGCACTGTAAACTTCATTTTTTGTTATTTTTGTTCGTCCATAATAAAATATATTAAATCTCGCCTTTTAAAACGGCGCGAATTTAGTGTTATCCGCGTTGCCGCCCTACTGTTCACACCGCTTTACTATTCTTTAAAATATATTAAATCGCACCCTTTAAAACGGCGCGGGCACTATTCCGAAACACTATAAATACCCCCCTCTCTTCCTTCATTAATCATTCATTCTACTTCCTCTCTTCTCTCTCCTCTTTCAAAAATCTCTTTTTAGCATCTAGCGATCCCAGGAATTTGATTTCGAAGAATCATTCTCGAGAGCACTTATTTCAGAGACCCTTTTGGGTTTCCCGGGAGGTAAAATATCGCCAAACTCTGACGTTTGCTTTGTCTCTTAGTAGTTTAATTAGCTTTTTAATTATTTTTTAAATTGCTTTAATTGCTTAGACTGCTTGTCCTGTCGAACCCCTGCCCGGTTTTACTTAAACCTAGCCTACCCTGTCGAACCTCTGCCCAAACCTTGGTTCAAACTTAGCCTACCCTATCGAACCTCTGCCTGAACTTCGGTTCAAACTTAGCCTACACTGTCGAACCTCTGCTCGAACTTTGGTTCAAACTTACCAAACCCTGTCGAACCTCTGCCCGAACTTCAGTTCAAACTTAGCCTACCCTGTCGAACCTCTACCCGAACTTCGGTTCAAACTTACCAAACCCTGTCGAATCTCTGTCCGAACCTCGGTTCAAACCTTGGTTCAAACCTTACTTACCTAGTCAAACCTCTGTCTGAACCTCGGTTCGAACCCTATTTGCCTTAGGCAAACCTCTGTCCGATCCTTGCTTCAAATCCTGGTTCAAATCCTATCAAACCCTTACTCAACCCAGTGCTCCTTGACATGAGCTAAAACTGTCCAAATGCTCCCCGGCAAGAGCATAAAAGGCCCAAACACTCCTAAATATGAGCCCAAACCATTCAAAAACACCCTAACATCCAATGACAAGTCTCAGCCTATCAAACACCCACAATCCAAACAAAACCAATCAAACCATCAACTACCCATCTAGAACTACATGTGGCTTGATTCCACTAACGGTGGATACGTAGGCAACCCTGATTGGGTTCAGCTCACCTAGGATAGAGCTCCTATCCTGTCCCTACTTATTTCAGCATATACATTACTATTCATATAATACATATCAAACATATAGATAAAATGAAAGCTTCTCTTATGGTTTCCCCTACTTTAATTCAGACTTAGGGAGTAAGTAACCATCTCTGGATGGGAGTTTAGGGGTGCCTAACACCTTCCCCTAACTCAAATGAATTCTTACCTTGAACTCTATTTCAGACCAAAGCCTTATCCAACCTTTTAAGGGACCCTATTTTCCCTAACAATCTAAATAGGTGGCGACTCTCTCTTTTCAACATTTTTAGCACTATTCCTCATCGGGTTCAATCCTGATCGGGAGTGGGGTTAAAATCCCGAGTCTACAATGTGTTTTCATCCACCCTTTCAATCCGTTTGACATTATAATGTGTTGTCATCGACCTTTTTAATCCAGTTGACATCGTAATGTGTTGTCATCCACCCTTTCAATCCGCCTGACATCATAATGTGTTGACATCATAATGTGTTGTCATCCGTCCTGTGATGAGGCTAAACTCACATGTTTTCAATTCTTTCCTCCGAAATGAGGCAAAGAATTATATTTCCTTAATCTCGGATGTTTCATCACTAAGGATAAACCATCCATTTCTCTTCTCTATCCCCCAGCAATTGAACAGGATCTCCCATCAACCCCGTCCTCTAGGATCCCATTTGTGGCAAGCAGTCTACGCATAATTTAACTTCTTTTTCTTGACTCTTTTATTTTCAAATTCACAAGTTTTTCGCAGGTGCAAAATTGAGGTCTTATGACCTTTGTCGTTCACGTGCCCGCACCCTTCGACAAAGAGGGGCAACAGTAAGCACCCAAATTTTGCACCCCTTTAGCCTCTTTATCACCTTCAAACCTTTTCAAAAACTCTCCAAAAACTCTTTTTAAACCTCTCTTTAAATTCTAATTCAATAGGCTTTACTTTCTGGAAAATGCCCCAAAAGCATAAAATTGACAAAAATGCCCCTGGGGGTGAAAAATGACCAAAATACCCCTAAAAAGTTTTAATTTTGTCCAAAATGATTTTACAAATTTTTTGATGAATTTTGGCTATTTTTGGGATTAAATTGGAATTAAAATGGTAAAAAATGACCAAAATACCCCTAGAGTGAAAATGACCAAAATACCCCTGAAAAGTAATGAAAATACCCCATCTTTCACTTCATTTTTTACTCATTAACTCTCGTCTCTCTCCCTTTCCTTCTTCAAAGCTCCTCGTAGCGCTCCGGATTCTCGAGAACGTCAATTGCGAAGGGTCGATTCTTGAGACCTCTTTCAAAGACCCTTTGGGTTTCCCGGAAGGTAAAATCTCGCCGAAATCTATTTTTTAGTCTTTTATCAGTTTTTTTAAATTTCTTTATAGCTTTTAAATACATAGACTGCTTGCCTGTTGAACCCCTGCTCAAATCCCAGTTCAAATATAGCCTCGCCTAGTCAAACCCCTGCCCAAATCCCAATTCAAATATAGCCTCGTCTAGCCGAACCCTTGCCCAAATCCCAGTTCAAATATAGCCTCATCTACCCGAACCCCTGCCCAAATCCCAGTTCAAATATAGCCTTGCCTAGTCGAGCCCCTGCCCAAATCCCAGTTCCAATATAGCCTTGCCTAGTCGAACCCCTACCCAAATCCCGGTTCTAATATAGCCCCACCTAGTCGAACCCCTACCCAAATTCTAGTTCAAATATTACCCTAGTCAACCTTACCTAAACCCTAGCTAAACCCTAGGTAAACCCTAAGTAAACTCCAGCTTAACCCTAACTAAATCATAGGTATACCCTAGTTAAACCCTAGGTAAACCCCAGCTTAACCTTGGTTAAACCCTGTTTGAACCATGGAGGTAAGAGTAGCTAGTGCATTGGCAAATTTGTTGTGGTTCGTGGACCTGTGATTGAAGCTGATTCTTCTGATCTGAGTGATTAACACGTTGAGGTAGGCCAAGTATGGGACTAGCCTTACTTCTCGAATGACCCAAGATTCATTTACCTGATAGATTACCAAGGATGAGTCACCGTAGACGTCTATCTCTTTAATCCTGATGCCCAGGATTTCTTTTAGTCCGGCTATGTACACCTCGTACTCTGCTTTATTGTTTGAACATCTGAATTGTAACTTGACTGAGATGGGGAGGTGTGCTCCCTTAAGAGAGATCAGGACTGCTCCTACCCCATGTCCGTGACTGTTAGCGGCTCCATCGAAATATAGTTCCTAACCGAGGTATTGCTACTCTTCACATTCTACATACAGGATAACTTCATCTAGAAACTAATCATGTACTGAAACATAGTCTTGCTCTGGACTGTGGACTATTTGATCTGCAATCGCCTACCCTTTGATTGACTTCTGAGTCACGTACGTGATGTCAAATTCAGACAACATCATAAGCCATCTGGCTGTCCTCCCAGCAGTGGCTGGCTTTTCCAGTAAGTACTTGAGTGGGTCCATCTGGGAGATCAGGATTACCGAATAGGAAAGCAGATAGTGCCGAAGACGTTGAGTAGTCCAGACCAGTGCCAGACAAGTTTTCTCGAGCGGGTTGTACCTTTTTTCGTACACTAGCAGACGCTTACTGATGTAGTAGATGGCTTGCTCTGTTCTGCCTGTCACATCATGTTGTGCCAGGACGCACCCCATGGAGGTTTCTTGTACCGAGATATATAATAGTAATGGTCGTCCCAGTGTAGGAGGCACGAGTACTGGAGGATGGAGAAGATATTGCTTTATTCTATCAAAGGCTTCCTGACACTCGTCAATCTAGATTGTAGGTACATTCTTCTATAGAAGCTTGAAAATCGGCTCGTATATCGGAGTGAGCTGAGAGATGAATCAACTGATGTATTGAATTCTGCTCAGGAACTCGTGAATTTCTTTTTCAGTTTGGGGTGCTGGAATTACAATGATAGCTCTGGCTTTAGCTGGATCAATCTCAATGCCTCTTTTACTGACTATAAAGCCGAGGAGCTTTCCTGATGAGGCCCTAAAGACACATTTGGATGGATTCAGTCTTAGGCCAAACTCTCTGAATATTGTGCCGATCTTGATGAGTTGGGGATTGTCCTCGGATTCCAGATTTATGGTCTCAGTGTCCTCGATGTTAAACTGCAGGATCCCTTCACTGTGCTTTAGGAGGTCCAAAATCTCTTGGGGTGGTTCATCTTTCTGTTCTGAGTCATACTCAACTTCTGAAAGTTCAAGGAGAGTTTCGGGGATAGCCTTATCAAAGAGGATTTCCTAGAAAATCATTAAGCTTAGTTTAGCATGCTTTTTGTTATTTTTGTTGGCTTCAGGACACTAGGCCTTCCAGGAGAAGAGTCTTCGTGATTTCATCATCAACCAATGAAATTTTTTATGCAAAACATGTTTTTGAGTCAGAACATCAGATTTTATAGATAAAACATGGTCGTTGTTTACAAAATGACTCAACAAAAAGAGGCCGATAGTGGCCTCACATTTGGATTTTGCAATAGAAGCAAAAGAGAAGATAGAAAGAGGAGAAGAATAGTACTTCGATCACTATTTGATTGGACCAACCTGCCCTGTACTGTGCTTATCCCAGCCCTGAATGGCCTTGATAGTGAGAGCCTCGGTCTACCAACGAATTAGTAGGCAGTGACTGGATGATGCCTCGGAGCTGTTGAAGAGGGTGCAAACTTGCTCTCCCACTGGATCTTTTGCTTCTACGGTGTCTTCGACAATCAGCTCATCGAACATCTGTGCCATTCTGAATATTTCTGGATTCTGAATCCCTGAAGTCTCAACACTGGGCTGGGGTTTGAGGTTTTGGCAACTGGTGTAAGAGGGGTATCAGGGTAGGGTTTGAATGTTCCCACTGGGAAGGTTACAGAGATGTGGGGTTGGGGTTCTGCTTTTGCCGACCGGCTGCTCTTCTTGGTGAGTTTAGAGAGATAGTCCTCAAACTTGAGCTTGTATCCCATTCAAAATGGTAGAGTGTATCGAGGATGTACTTATCTCTTCTTCATCCCCTGGTTTCTGACTCTCAGTCCTAACTGTATATCCCTAAATAGGTGTTGGCAAATTCCGTGATCATTAGATAGGACATGTGAGTCGAGTCATCGAGTCATGTTCAACTTGTCAGAAGAGAAGAGCTAAAGCTTAAAGAAGATTGAAGAAAGAGAACAAAAAGCTTCTACTCTGGATCTAGACAGGTAATGGACTTAGAGACCCCTACCTAGGTTGGTTTTGGCTTAAATAACTCTAAACATACCTAGGAGGATAGTTTTAAACCTAACAAAGTTGTTTGATCTTAGTTGAATCAAATAAACATGAAAAGACATATGGTTTGAACAAAATTCTGTCTTAACCGATCGCTCGGTATTGGGACCGATCGATCGGTGGCCTACCGAGCGATCGGTGGCTATCGACTGGACCAAATTTTTGTATGGGGAAATTTTCTAGAGAGATGATTTATACCCGAGCGATCGGTCATTAGAACCGATCGATCCGTTTTGAACCGAGCGATCGATAGTGAGCACCGATCGATCGGTCCCCGTAAAAAGAATTTTTCTTTTTCTGGATTCTTTTTTTAAACCCTATATAAACAACTTTTTGGAGACCTAATTCGTGTCTTTGATATTTTTTGAAAGAGTAGAGGTCTGAGAGACTCTTCTAGGGTTTTTCTTATTGCTTTTAATTAGATCTTTGTTGATCCCTCCTCTTTCTTAGATCCTAGAGAATGCAAGTATAGATCTAAACATTTGATCTTGCATTGTGTGATCTCAGATCTGTATGAGATCCCTCTAGGGTTTGAAATTTCTTAAATTGATTCACAACCCTACACCTTGTGTGTGTGTGTCCGGTGTTTGATCTGGAGCCTTCGTAGAAGGAGATCGATCGTATGTGATCGTGGTTTTGAAGTCGCTTGAAAAGATTTGGTCGGTGTGGAACCGAAGCTGCTAAGGCGGAGATCGAACCTGCTGGTTCGTGGAAATCAAGAGTAAGAGTCTATACCTAGGAACGTCGTTTCTGTTTTGGTAAGGTCTTGTCTTGTACTTGATATCCTTTCATAGTGAAGTTTATTGCTGGACAAGGTCCCGTGGTTTTTTCCCGTTAGGGTTTTCCACGTAAAAATCTTCTGTGTTTGATTTGTGTGGATTGTCTGATTGACTTGTTCATTGATTTCTAAACATATTAATTGAAAAATTAAAATTGGTTAGAAATTATTAGATAGACCTATTCACCCCCCCTCTAGGTCTTAGAGATCATTGATCTGGATAAATTTCAATTGGTATCAGAGCTTGTTCACTGATAAGGCTAATCCCTTAAGTGTGATCCTGTATTATCTGTGATCCTGAGTACTCTAAGAGAAGGAGGATCCGTCTCTCGTCCCCCACTTTTTGATGGAAATAATTATGCATACTGGAAAGCTAGAATGAGAGCCTTTCTCAAATCTATTGACGAGAGAATTTGGATGTCTATATAGAATGGGTGGACTACGCCCATAAAAACTGTAGGTGATTTGACTACAGTCAAATATTCTGATGAATGGACCAGAGAAGAGCTTGAGTCAAGTGGATGGAACACTAAAGGTCTCAATGCTATCTTTACTGCAGTCACTGCTGAGGAATTCAGACGAATTTCTTCATGTGAAACAGCAAAGGAGGCTTGGGACATTCTTGAAATTACCCATGAGGGTACTACCACTGTTAAAATCTCAAAACTCCAAATGTTAACCACCAAATTTGAACATCTAAACATGGAAGACAATGACACTTTTGATGAATTCTATGCAAAACTTAGTGACATTGTCAACGCTAGTTTCAATTTAGGTGAGAAAATATCTGAGTCCAAAATTGTTAGAAAAGTCCTTAGATCTCTCCCAGAGAGATTTCAACCCAAAGTCACTGCAATCGAAGAGAGTAAAAATGTTGACTCTCTGAAGATTGAGGAATTGGTTGGATCACTCCAAACCTATGAACTCAATCTACGTCCATCCAAGAAGAATAAATCTTTAGCCTTGAAATCTATCAAGGAAACTTTGGATGAGGATGACAGTGATGGAGAAATGAATGAGGAAGAAATGGCTCTCTTCGTTAAAAAATTTCGAAAATTTTTTAGAACGAAAAAGAGGTTCAATCCCAAACAGGAAGGAAAATCTTTTGAGAAGTCAAAGTCTAAGCCCTGGGAAAACAAGAAAAATTCCAAGAGTGGCGACAAGAAATCCCAAGGTGTTCAATGTTATGAATGCCATGGCTTCGGTCATATTTCACCTAACTGTCCTAACAAGAAGAAGAGTAAGGGCAAGGTGATGAATGCCTGTTGGGATGACAGTGATTCCGAGAATGAAGAATCGGACAGTTCCTCTTCAAGTGAAGATACTGGAAATCATACGGCTTTCACTGTTTCCCTTTCTGGGATTCTTGAGACTACCTCTGCGGTTGATGAAAAGGATAGAAGTGATGAGAGTATTCATACTGAGTCTAGTGATGACTTACAGAAGAGTCAAACTGACTCTGAAAGTGATGAAGATTTGAAAACAACTTATGATAAGTTGTATGCTGAAAGTTTGAAACTGACTAAAACAAAAATCTCTTTGAGCAAAAAACTCAAACTCATTCAAAATGAAAGAGATATTTGTAAACTAGTAGCAGAAGAGAAGAGTGCACTAGTTAGTCAGTTGGAAAATGAAAAAGAAGCATTTGTTATAAAAGTTCAATGTCTTTTGGAAGAGAATGTCTCATTGACTAATGTGGTCAGAAAATTAGAAGTTGAAAGAGACACTTCCATGAAAGAAATTGGAGAGTTAAGAACTCTGCAAATGGAGCTGGAAACTTTTAAAGACTCTCTTGTTGATAAGGTGAAATTTCTTGAAAAAGAACATCAAATTACCCTTAAAGACAAGACTGACTTGATTTAGAAGGTCTATACTCTTGAAAAAGAAGTAAGAATGTTTGGTAACACTAGCTGCCTAGATGAATTAGTTAGAAAGTATGGATCAAATTCGAGTAGATCTGGGATAGGACATGTTGACACACCAGCTGGTCCTTTAGCCGTTGGTACAATGGCTAGTGTAGTGTTTGAGCCAATACATTCTGATCCTAAAGAAAATTTACCTTCTACATCAAGTACTAAGGCTTATACAAATTGTGTAAAGCCTAGAAATACAGCTCCTAGAGTGAATGCTTTGAGGAATCAAATTCCTATTAGAAGAAATCCTCCTCCTCTTCCAAGATTCATACCCACATGTCACTTTTGCGGTGTGAGAGGTCACATTCGACCTAATTGTAATGCTTTTAGGAGAGCTCCCCGAAATGGTTCTTGGAACCAAAATCAAAATCAAGGGACTCTTCAAAGGCAGATTCAGGTTCTAGCTGAAAAGTCTAGAATGTTGAGCGATGATGTTAATAGAATTGCTCAAATCTCTAGGACAAGAACTGGTCAATTTATTCCAAATGATTATTCAAGAGGAAATAATTTGACTTATCAAAAAGCTAGAACTGAACAAAACAAAAAAAGGTCAAGGAGGACAAAAAGAATAAAGGTCTCCACTACATAGATTAATGATCAAAGATCTAAACAAAGTTTAAAGACTGTGTATGTAAGAAATGATGACCTTAAGTGCTTTGTCATTCATACTGCCTTGAAAGCCCAAAACACAGAATTGTGGTACTTCGACAGTGGGTGTTCTCGGCATATGACAGGTAACAAGTCCTTATTTATTCAATTTGAGGACTGTCCAAATGGGACTGTTACTTTTGGTGATGGAAGCAAGTCTTTAGTCAAAGGAAAGGGTATCATCGATTCACCAGGCATACCTAAATTGAAAGATGCCTTGTTTGTTGAAGGACTGAAAGCTAATTTAATTAGCATAAGTCAACTATGTGATGATAATCATGATGTGCACTTTACCCAAAATAAATGCTTAGTCATTAATGGTAAAGGTAAGTGTGTTCTAGAAGGATTGAGAACCACTGACAATTGCTACGGCTTAACTCCCAGTCCTAATCCCTCAAATGTCTGTTATAAGACTAAAATTGAGGAGGTTGATTTGTGGCACCGAAGACTAGGTCATATGAACTTCAAAGACCTATGTAAAATCTCTAAGCAAGAGCTTGTGAGAGGTGTTCCCAAACTAGGAAAGCCTTCTACTACTGTGTGTGGGCCATGCCAAATTGGTAAACAAATTAGAACCCCACATAAGAAGACTTCAAGTATTGCTACTTCATATCCACTGGAATTAATTCATATGGATCTAATGGGTCCTACAAGAACTGAAAGTCTAGGTGGAAAGCGATACATCCTAGTTATGGTTGATGATTTCTCAAGAATGTCATGGGTGACATTTATAAGGGAGAAATCCGATGCTTTTGACAATTTCAAAAGTATTTGCCTGAAAATTCAAAATGAGAAAAGATGCCCAATCAGTCAAATTCGAAGTGATCATGGAAAGGAGTTTGAAAACTCTAAGTACAACGACTTTTGTGATGAGTCGGGTATCAAACATGAATTTTCTGCACCTAGTACACCTCAGCAGAATGGTGTAGTAGAGAGGAAGAACAGGGTTCTCCAAGAGATGGCTAGAGTTATGCTTCATAGCAACAATCTAGCTTCTCATTTCTGGGCTGAGGCAGTTAACACTGCTTGCTATATAGTTAATAGAGTTTTTCTAAGACCTGGAACAAGGAAAACCCCATATGAGTTGTGGAATAACAAGAAACCTAGTGTCAAGTACTTTCGAGAATTCGGAAGTAAATGCTATATCCTTAAGGATAGAGAGCAACTGGGCAAATTTGAATCCCGGAGTGATGAAGGGATATTTCTTGGATATTCCACCAACAGTAGAGCTTATCGAGTGTATAACTTGAGAACCTCTACAATTATGGAGTCCATAAATGTAGTTGTGGATGACTCCGGTGTTGAATATGTGCAACTTGAGGATGATGAAAGTGCTGAAAATGAAAATGTTGAAACTGTTTCAACTCCTCTTATTGATAAGCAAACATCTCCATCAAAACCTACACATCCTAGGGTAATGAGTCCTCACACCCCCACTGATATAATTGGTGATGTTGAAAGTGGAGTGAGAACGAGGAAACAAATTGAAAATGAAGTTAGCTACATTTGCTATACTTCATCTTTTGAACCCAAGAATGTAGCTGAAGCTCTTGCAGATGATAATTAGATAAATGCAATGCAAGAAAAGTTACTTCAGTTTACTAGGAATGATGTTTGGTATTTAGTACCTAGGCCTAACAATACAAATGTGATAGGTACCAAATGGATTTTCAAGAACAAATCTGATGAAAAAGGTACTATCATAAGAAATAAGGCTAGGTTAGTTGCACAAGGATACACCCAAATTGAAGGTATTGACTTCGATGAAACTTTTGCTCCTGTAGCCAAGCTAGAATCAATGAGAATTCTTCTAGCTGTGGCTTGCCATATGAAATTTAAACTTTTTCAAATGGATGTTAAGAGTGCCTTTCTGAATGGCATTCTACATGAGGAAGTCTATGTGGAACAACCAAAAGGGTTTGAAGATCCACATCACCTTGATCAAGTATATCGGCTAAAAAGGGCCCTCTATGGTTTAAAGCAAGCTCCAAGAGCTTGGTATGAGAGGCTGACTACTTATCTCTTGGAAAACGGATTTTCGAGAGGGGGAGTAGACAGAACCCTTTTCATAAAGAATGTGAAAGGTGATATTGTCATCGCCCAGATATATGTTGATGACATAGTGTTTGGTTCCACATTAGACTTACATGCTCATTCATTTGCTGAACAAATAAAAAATGAATTTGAAATGAGCATGGTTGGTGAGCTAAGTTTCTTCCTTGGTCTTCAGATCAAGCAATTGGATTCTGGGATCTCAGTATCTCAAATCAAATATGCTAAAAATATAGTGAAAAAATTTGGCATGAGCTCTGCTAAGCATGTAAGAACTCCTATGAGTTCTACTACAAAACTTAGTAAAGATGCTACAGGCAAAGATGTTGATCAAACTTCTTATAGAAGCATGATTGGTAGTTTACTCTACCTAACTGCTACTAGACCTGACATAGCCTTCAGTGTTAGTGCATGTGCCCGCTATCAAGCGAGCCCAAAAGAGTCTCACTTACTTGCAGTTAAGCGTATCATTCGATATGTGAGTGGAACTTTATCATTTGGCCTCTTGTATTCTTTTGATACAAATGCCACAATAGTTGGATATTCCGATGCCGATTGGGCCGGAAATACTGATGATAGGAAAAGCACCTCAGGAGGATGTTTCTATATTGGAAACTGCTTAGTTGCTTGGCTTAGCAAAAAGCAGAATTCAATTTCATTGTCCACTGTAGAAGCTGAGTACATAGCAGCTGGCAGTTGTTGCACTCAACTTCTGTGGATGAAACAGATTTTGAATGATTACGGGATTGAACAGAGCACTATGACTGTGTATTGTGATAATTCTAGTGCTATCAATATTTCCAAAAATCCCGTTCAACATTCTCGCACAAAACACATAGACATTAGACATCAATTCATCCGTGATCTTGTTGAGCAAAAGATTGTGTCTATAGAGTATGTCCAAACAGAGAATCAATTTGCTGACATTCTAACAAAACCCTTAGATTCCCTTAGGTTTGAATTCCTTAGGAAATCCATAGGTTTGTGCGGAGTTGAGTAAAGATGTACTTGTTTCATAGCCTATGTGTTCTTCATGTTCTATTTATGTCATAGAGCTATTTTTTTATTTTTTTCTTTAAGTAATAAAAATCCAAAAACATTAAAAATATTGAAAAATATTGCAAAAAATAATGTGTTTGTATGACCTTATTTGTCCTATCTTTTTGCTTAATGTTATTTCCTTGAAATCGTATTTAACCATATAATCCAAGGATAAATATTTCATAGGATTGAATAATATAGGATAGTTCAATTGTTGGTTCGATCTTGTGATTGAATTTGGTCATGCTAACTAATCTCAGTTAGAGTTGAGCATACAAAGATGTTCTATTTTGCACATGCACTCTGACTGATTCTTTAGATGGTTTTAGTTCCTATTTAAAGGTTCTGATATTATACCATATGGTTCCCTAGATTAATCAAATCTAGTATAACCAATGTCATAAAAAATTCCATAAGGTGAGCCCCCTAGTTATAAAAATTATTGACATGGAGAGGACTACCTGTGAGTTTGTGTGATAGCTACTAGTGAATACAAACAGTGAGTAATGGCTACCTAGACAAACAGTAGGTATCTATATGGATTGCTAGTGTGAAAGCCCCTACTTTCATTAGAAAGAGCTACCTTCTCACTTGAGTGAAAGTCACCAGTGTGCTAAAAACTATATATGTGTACTCCAAAAAGAATTTTCACAATGAGTACAATTTGACTGAAAAAGAAATGAAATAAATTTGTTAGTCAAATTTGGGGTAAAAATTGCTCATCATATAAATATGGATGATTATTGGTTTTAAAACTAGTTTTTGAAAATTTTAGAGTCCCATTTGAACTATAATGTCAAAATCTAGATTAAGGAAGGAAACCAATTCAAAGAGTCAAGTAATGAATTTTAATTTCATACTCACATTACTTCTAATTGTATCTTGACTCTGATTGTGAATTTGATGCAAATATCATATTTAATCACAGGTGAAAATCAATTAATGTTTACATAATCCTTGTTTATGCCTATACTTGATATATCAATTCTTGGGTGATGATTATTTATGATTTTTATGAAATCAAATGTTGCATATTTTTTGGTCAATTGGTCATTTTGAGGTGAAAATGAGTTTTCAATGTTCCATTGGTTGAGGGGGAGAAAAGGTTTTAAATGTAAAATTTTTGAAAAATTTTCAGACCACCGATCGCTCGGTGCTAAAGACCGATCGATCGGTCTTTCGTGAACAGAGTTATAAAAACCCTCATTTCTAATTTTTTGTTCACTTGTTCTCCGATCTCCAGAGCGATCTCTCGATTACCTCTCCTCCAAATCTTTCCTACGGTCATTCCATTCTATTCTAAAGGTTTCCCAAGCATCTAAAAGGTAAGATTTGTGCATTTTCTTCGATTTAGATTGATTTTCTCATCTAGGGCATCGTTTTCTTGCATTTTCTTCCATGGCTTTCGTTTTGTCGTTAATCCTTCTTGCCTATCTCATGTCTGGCGTTCCTAAACGTCGGAGGTTGGTCCTCAACAACCAAGAGGATCCTCCTCAAGATGAGGAAAACCTAGAGCCATCTACTTTCACTCCAATAAGGCATGGTATTTCCATTGGGGACAGGCCAATTCGTAGAATGATTGATTCTACAATTGAGAATCGTCAAAAATCTTTGGCTGATAAAACTCGGAAAAATAAAGGTAAAGCTTCATCTTCCCAGTCCAGTAAGTTATCCCAGTTTATAAGTCCTACTGCTGCTCAACTCTATAGTGAGTATTTTAGCAAGAAAGGTGTTATGGTAGAAAGGGACATACATATTTCTGATTTTGGTGATTATTATCTTCCTACACTCATTTCAGATCGTCAATGGGAAGGTATACTTACATTATCCGGTCCTGCTTCTGTCCAGTTAGTTAGAGAATTTCACTCTAATTTTTCTGAAATCAACCAGAAAAAATGGTCATTCAAATCTCGAGCATTAGAACAATCTGTTGTCATAAATGCTGATTTGGTTTCTAAATTCCTTGGCTGTCCTCGAGTTCCAAATGCATATTATCCTTATATTTATAAGACTGATGAGGATAAAGACTCCATGGAACATGTTGTTACCTTTCTTAGTGGTACTCCTTCGTTTTGGGTTGGGTCTCTTATTGAAGTGGCGAAACTCACTAAGGATGCTAGACTAGTAAACCTAGTTATGAGTGCAAATATCCATCCAAAGGTTCATACTGCGGACCTTAGGGAAGATAGAGCTAGATTTCTGTTTAGTCTTCTCCGTGGGCGTGATATTGATCTTGCCGCTCACATCATTGACTTGATGATCCAAGCCCATCAAACTAGTACAGCAGTTGGAGCCCTACCATTTGGTTCACTCATCACTAAACTTCTTGGTTCTCAAGGAGTTATCGCTCCTCCTGGTGTTCCTACTCGAGTTCCTAAGGGTCCAATCAACAAAAAGACCCTAGCTCAGAGTTTTTCACATGCCTCAGTTCGAGATACAGAGGAGGGAGCAGAAGTTGGTGCTGGGTCATCTCGTCCTCCTCCGACCACTATGGATGATCTTGGGAGGATGATGCAAGAGATGCAGATGGATCTCCGGACTCATGTTTCATCATACGAGGAGTTTACTACAGAGGTTCGTGGTAGACTTGGATCTCTCGATGCAGCCGTGCTAGGAGTACAGAGAGATGTTAGGGATTTTCGAGCTTACTATGAGTCCCAGCTCACTTCTGATGATGAACAGGAGGAATAATTCGTGATTGGAGTTTATCTTAGTCGAGTGACAGTTTTTATTTGACATTTTGATGTATTTTGTCTTGGTTGTACTTAGTACAAACCTACTTGGATATTATTGATTTGTTATGGATGTATACATCTGAATTGTTTATGCTCATTATCTTCTATCTCATCTCATTTCGATGGTTATACATTACTTTTCTAGTCCACCTTTAGCATTTCGAGCCAAAAAGGGGGAGTGTTATGAAATGTGTTAATGTGTTGGATAAGGTTATAAATGTTTTGGATGAGGTTATAAATGTTTTATTTTGGATGATGTTATGGAATGCTTAACCTGTTATGGATATAGTATTGTGGAATTGTGGATGTTATGTTATACATATTTTCATTCTTCCAATATTTTATCCCATATTTTATTTCCCATGCTTCACAGGTTTTTGATTTAGCATGTGCAGGCAAACAGGTTCTAAGTTTGGTGAATCATGACAAGTTAACATGTCAAAAGTCCTGTAATTATATTTTTTTGAGTCATGTAAAGGTCAAATTTCCATTTTTGAATCAATTGGGAAAATTTGAACCTAGTATATGAATTAGTCTTGTTTTGTCCCGGAATTGCCAAAGGGGGAGATTGTAAATCCCTAAATAGGTGTTGGCAAATTCCGTGATCATTAGATAGGACATGTGAGTCGAGTCGTCGAGTCATGTTCAACTTGTCAGAAGATAAGAGCTAAAGCTTAAAGAAGATTGAAGAAAGAGAAGAAAAAGCTTCTACTCTGGATCTAGATAGGTAATGGACTTAGAGACCCCTACCTAGGTTGGTTTTGGCTTAGATAACTCTAAACATACCTAGGAGGATAGTTTTAAACCTAACAAAGTTGTTTGATCTTAGTTGAATCAAATAAACATGAAAAGACATATGGTTTGAACAAAATTCTGTCTTAACCGATCGCTCGGTATTGGGACCGATCGATCGGTGGCCTACCGAGCGATCGGTGGCTATCGACTGGACCAAATTTTTGTATGGGGAAATTTTCTAGAGAGATAATTTATACCCGAGCGATCGGTCATTAGAACCGATCGATCCGTTTTGAACCGAGCGATCGGTAGTGAGCACCGATCGATCGGTCCCCGTAAAAAGAATTTTTCTTTTTCTGGATTCTTTTTTTAAACCCTATATAAACAACTTTTTGGAGACCTAATTCGTGTCTTTGATATTTTTTGAAAGAGTAGAGGTCTGAGATACTCTTCTAGGGTTTTTCTTATTGCTTTTAATTAGATCTTTGTTGATCCCTCCTCTTTCTTAGATCCTAGAGAATGCAAGTATAGATCTAAACCTTTGATCTTGCATTGTGTGATCTCAGATCTGTATGAGATCCCTCTAGGGTTTGAAATTTCTTAAATTGATTCACAACCCTACACCTTGTGTGTGTGTGTCCGGTGTTTGTTCCGGAGCCTTCGTGGAAGGAGATCGATCGTATGTGATCGTGGTTTTGAAGTCGCTTGAAAAGATTTGGTCGGTGTGAAACCGAAGCTACTAAGGCGGAGATCGAACCTGCTAGTTCGTGGAAATCAAGAGTAAGAGTCTATACCTAGGAACGTCGATTCTGTTTTGGTAAGGTCTTGTCTTGTACTTGATATCCTTTCATAGTGAAGTTTATTGCTGGACAAGGTCCCGTGGTTTTTTCCCGTTAGGGTTTTCCACGTAAAAATCTTCTGTGTTTGATTTGTGTGGATTGTCTGATTGACTTGTTCATTGATTTCTAAACATATTAATTGAAAAATTAAAATTGGTTAGAAATTATTAGATAGACCTATTCACCCCCCCTCTAGGTCTTAGAGATCATTGATCTGGATAAATTTCACTAACTCTGGTTGGTAATTCATTCTGGCCATCATCTTGATAAATGGCGGTACTGATTGCTTGCTTCGCTTTTCTACCTGAGCGATAGAATTGAATTGCTCAAACTGGTATATCATGAAGGCGATACCTTGCCCTAGCTCTTGGATGCCCCCGAATGAACTAACCATCTCCTCTGAGGGGATCACGACCAAATGGTCGTCCTGGATGAACTAGATTCTTTGATGGAGAGAGGAGGGCATATCTCAGGCCGTATGGATCTGGCCTCCCAATGAGCAAAGTGAATGAGGCTGGCACATTTACGACTTGAAAGTTTGTTATAAACTAAGTTGGTCCAACCCCGATGGTCAAGTCAATGTCGTCCAGATTTTCCCTGGTGGAATTATCGAAAGCCCTGATAGCCATGGGTCTCTTCTTCACTTGACTAAGGTCTAAACCCAGGCTTTGCAGTGTGGATAGAGTGTATAAGTTTAGGCCGGAGCCGTTGTTGATTAGCACTAATGATAAAGTCTTATCCATGCACTGAACTGCAATGTAAAGAGCCCGGGTGTGATCCCTGTCGCTGTCTGGTATTTCCTCTTCTGTAAAGGAGATAATTCTTTATTCAAGTACTTGTCCTACCATGTGCCCCAGTTTCTCGGGCGTGATGTATGGTGTTACATGGGCATTGCTAAATACTCGGAGTAGCTACTTCTGGTGATACTCAGAAGTCAGAAGGAGACTCAATATCGAAATCTGTGCTAGCACTTTGCTCAACTATTGTGTGATGTTGAACTCTTCTGCCTTTTCCATGATTTTCATAAGAACTACTGAGTCCACTACTTTTTTCTCAGGGTCTGATATTCGTGCTTTCTCTTTCTATGTTCCCTTCCCCTTTACAGGCTCCATTGCTGGAGGTTGGTACACCTGGCCAGATCGGGTAAGGTAGGCTATACTCTCACTCTCGAGGATGAGAGAGTGTGGAGCGGGTACATGGTTGAGGTTGAAAGGTTGAGATAGGATGTAGGGGATCTGAATGGGGCCTGCAAAGGTGGAGGCTTGAGCTGAGGTCGTGGGTCAGTTTACAGGGCAAGGAATGGTGTAGATAATCTATTCAGGGACAGGGATCTGTACTGGAGACTGAATGGTCTGTATGTTTGACTGGGGAAATGGGATTATGACAGGAGGTTGGTAAGAAGGCCTGATAATGCCGTCATCACTTGCGGGTGTGCTGGGTCTTAACTGCCCTGCCCGAGCTCTTCCCACTTAATAAAGTTGACTTGATTGTTATGTGGGGGCAGTGGTGCCTGGTTGATGCTGATGTTGCCAGGGGCCAATTCAACCTTACCTTCATCCAAGAGATCCTAGATAGCGCATTTCAGGTCAATGCAATAATCAGTTGCATGACCTGGGCCTCGATGAAAAGGCACAGTGATGATCGGCTTGACAATTTTTGTTCTGTTTATCTAGAGGTAAGAGAGGCATAGGGCCTCTCAAGGTGAGAAGCCCCTGCTTGGTCAGAAAGTCCAACAACTGGCAGAGTGTGTATGGAAGAGGGGTGAAGTTTCTGGTGGGATGATTTTATCCCTGGTTTTGTCTGACTGGCTGGGTGTTTCCAGGCATTGACTGAGACTGAGCTACTAGAGCCGATAATATGATAGGTGTTGTAGAAGATACCATCTGAACATCTTCTTTTCTTCTTTGGTCCTGGGGACCGTTGTTTCTACTAACTGGTGTTACTATTCTAGGGGGAGTAAGCCCTAAGCTGGAGTGGATAGCTCAACTCTGGATAGCTATCTCGATGCGGGCACCGGTTTCGACAATGGTACCGAAGTCTACAACTGGTAATGTTACCATCAGAGTGGAGTAAGGTTGCTTCAGGGTGCCTATAGATATGTTCGCTAACTCCTCCTTGGGGATCGGAGAAGATATCTTTGCTGTCATTTCCCTCCAGCAGGTAGCGTATTCTAGGAAGGATTCATTATTGCGCTGGTTCATCTGCTCCAACTGGCTTCTCTGAGGCCAAAGCTCCTGATTAAAGGAGTAATGCTCCACAAAACTGTCCATGATATCCTGTCAGGTCTTGATTTGCTGCTTGTTAACTGACATCTACCAAGTAAGGGCTACCCTTTTCAAACTTTTCTGAAAGTACTGGATGAGCAAAAGCTGGTTTTTGTTATACTGGAGCATGTCCCCCAGATACAGCTGCAAGTGTTGTTTTGGGTAGTCTGTGTCGTTATACTTGTCAAAGTCTGGCACTTTGAAACCTGGAGATACTGCATCCCCGGATGAGAAAGTCCGGTCTTCTAATGATAGACAGGGGCTAGTAGATGCCCCTTTATTCGTCTCATCTCCTCCTTCATCTATTTGATTTCCTCATGCTTATCTCTGAGGGACAAAGTAGAGTCTGAAGATGACGGTCTGTCGTGGTTGACATGGGAGGCCTTGGGCTGCTCATCATATTGATCATATTCTGCTTCACCCCCGCCTGTTACAGGTCCAGGGTTAGGAGTGATGATAGGGATAGGCTGATGTGACTCTAGATGAGGCTGTTCAGGGGTTTCTCTGGTAGGGATCCTGATAGAGAGTTCTTCGGTTCAGGCACCAATAAGAATCTTCAGGGATTTCAGAACACTGTCTAATTTTGCTTGCATGACCGTGTTATCTCTCTCGTGAGACTACAGGATCTCACTAGTTCTTTGATGCTGATCGGATAGTTCTGTCATTGATTCTAATTAGTTCTCAGTAGAAACTGCACTGTATGCTTCTTCCGTAACTGGTACCTCTATTAGGATTGCGTCTGCGGCAGCTACTTCTACAAGAATTACAGTCATAGATCAAGTCATGGGTCGACTCATGCAAACTGAAAATGATGTAACCGCTAAACATGAATATGCATGATGGCGGAAAGAAGATGCTAAAAATATATTTTTCATTATTGCATGCAAAGTGAGTACAGGACTGTGCGACTCAATAAAAGAAAAAGAATCGATCCTACGCAGGTCCGTCAGGGATCGTGAAGTCAAGTGGCCGGGGCACACTGTTAAGGTACATGATTTACTATTGGAGGGATGTGATCTCAATCTCCATGTTTTCAATTACCTCATTAGAATTGAACATTCGGGAACCGAACTGTCGGATTTGGTAGATCATCTCAACCTTTGTACTATTAAGCTGGTCTTGGTAGAAGTGCAGCTAGACACTGATGACGGTTGTCTCTTTGGAATCTCCTCTACGTCTCTTTTGAAGAGCTTGGACTGTATGCTTGAGCTGTTTGACCTACCCCTGCTTGGCTTGAAGTTCACGGTTCCGCTCTGCTTCTTGTAGCCTGAATGCTTGCTGCGCCTTCCGTAGCCTTCTCTCCTTCTATAGGATCTGGAGCTATCTCTCCAAGAATATGTCTCTCCAGGGAACTACCATTTCAGCTATGGGTATGGTTCCTTTTGATTGAACTGAGACTGGTGTGGGCAGTTCCCTTAGTGATGGTATACTGGATGGAATGTCAGGATCTTCCACCCATAGTTGATATGTTGAATCAGTCGGTGGCCCTGATGTAACCACAAAGTCAGGCCACTGTTCTCTTCTGTAGCTTCGCCAATCTGACTGGAAGCGTTGAATGAGACTGTCAAAGTGTACTATGAAGGTGACCCAATCATTTCCTTATCGGTTTATCACTGGGATACGCTGAGGGAGTCCAAGCAGAAGAAGGACTTGGAGTGGTGCATAGACTGCTGAGCCAGTTAGACCGGCAAGGATCATTCATTATCTTCCGGCTATGACGACGCGAAGTAGCTTTTTCAATACTAGCCACTCGCACTGTTGTATGATCTCCTCCTCTAACAGGCTTTGGAGAAGCTAGTAAATCATTCTGACGTCTATAGACACTATCTGACCTTGATTCTGAGAGATCTTGCGGGGTAGACTGTATGCATCACAGAGATCAGCAGGTACCGGGATGATTGTAGGCAGGTGTTGTAGAACCCCGGATCTTGATGGCCATGTATGACGAATGATATCATATACTAAAGCATGTAAGAATGTATTTATGGTGTACGGGTGTTTGGAATGAAATAGGCAAGAGTATAGAATACTCTTGAGTATTGACAAGGGTTATGCCTCGGTATACCCTCGACTCTAAATAGCCCTACCGTTCACACCGCTCGTCGGAATCAAGCGATTCTTGGATTTTTGGAAAGGTAATTGAACCCTCTTCTGGGTTCATGTTGATCACTTGTCTTGTTTTTGAGTTGGTGTTAGGTCAAAAGACAGATTTCTGAAGTCGGGTCGGTTTAAAATCTGGATTGACGAAACCCAATTTCGGATCAGTCAGGTTTAGGGGCAAAATGGTCCAAGAAAAAGGAAGAATTGGAAGTTGTGAAAAACATGAAAGTTGTTCTCCTTCAAAAGAAAAATCCAACGCAAGTTGAATCGTCAAAAGCAGATAAGCGAGTCAAAAGTTATGGCCGAGATACAAAAACGCAAAAATGCTGAAGCTTTCTGCAAAAGTTGTGATCACTCGTAGGGACCCTACGAACGATCGCAGAGTTGCTACGATCGATCGTAAAGCCCCAGAAATGCTGGAAACTCTCGGGTGAAACTACGATTGATCGTAGGAAGCTACGATCGATCGTAGAAGGCTACAATAGATCGTAAATCGCTACGAACGATCGTAGATATGCGATTTTACTTTCTTGGATGCGATTTTTTAGGGGCTTTTCACCCCTTACACTATAAATAGAAGACTTTAGGAGGATTTTTGGGTTACCCTAAACCAAGGAGAGTTCCTAGAAAGAGAAGGAAATGATCTTGAGCATTCTAAAGAGGGTTTTGCTTGAAACCAAGAAGAGCTTCAATCAAGGGTTGAATCTTCCTCAAATCAAGCTTGGATCATTCAAATCAAGTGAGGATTTCTCAAGGGGTTTCTTCAACCTAAAAATTGATCCAAAGAGGTTAGTAAACTACTATCTAGCCTTGTTATCATACAAAGATGATTCAAATAGGTGATTTTAATTCTATTATGATACAAATAGGAAGTGTGGAAATTTGGGTGAACTAGATCATGAATAAACAATCAAATAGGGTTTTACAAATTGGGGGTTTTTCAATAACAAGGATGAATATGGCTAAACTTGTAAGAAAATTGTAATACCTTTAAATGAACCATGATTTTAAGTATACTATGATGCAATGACAAACAAGGGATTTTGGGTGAACTTGATTATGTTCAAATAAGCAAATAAGGATTTAAGATTTTGGGGGTTTTCCAATAAAAGGGTGAATATGACTATAAGTGCAAGTAAGTGTTAATATCCTCCAAGGAACCATGATTTTAAGTGTGATATGATGAATTAGGCTTAGAAGCCATGATTGTTATGATGTGACGCAATGAATGAAATGTTCTACATTCTAAAATTGTTTAAGTATGTTATGATGCTTATATACCTTGTATGAACCATATGAGTTACTTAAGGTCTTCAAGTATACTATAATCATCATTATGCCTTGCATGAACATGTTTAATTAGTTAAAGCTTTCCACATAGATGTTATAATGCTCAGAAGCACTCTACGCATGATAAGTATTGCACGACCGTGGTTTTTCTCATAAGCATGAATTTTCAAGAAAACATAAGAGGATTTTCAAAGGCATTCATAAGTAAGAAGCATACATGCATAAGCATAGACTAAGCCAAACTTTGGGTTGGCATTCTAAGATCGGTTACTCCACGCTCACAAGGATCAAGTCTAGATCTTGCATGAACTCCACGGATCATAAGTCTCGCAAGGCTTTTCAAGAACTCATAAGAAACTCACAAGTCTAAGATCTTGCATATGTCTCCGAGGAGAACAAGCTCACAAGGATCATAAGCTCACAAGAAGCTCACAAGTACTCATAAGCTCACAAGAAGCTCATAAGCTCACAAGTACTCACAAGCTCACAAGAACTCTAAGCTCACAAGAACTCATAAGAAAACACGAGGCTCACAAGCATTCATAAGAACTCATAAGCATACATGAGAGGGTTTGTTTTCCATGAAAAGAACAAGTTTTATGAAAGGTTTTTCCCGACGGGTTTTAAGCATGGATTTTGGTGATTTGTATTCTTTTACGGACTGTATAAAATATTGTGATTATGATAGCATTGTTAGCTAGTAGATTTTGCTCGCTGAGTATTCCATGCTCAGCCATACATGTTATGTCGGCAGGTACACGGACTCCATTTGACATCTGTGATCAGGGGCCCTGGATAGAGGAGGATTATGGCGAGGAGGAGCCATATGTAGAGCCTCAGGAGGAGGCAAATGACTTAGACCACTGGCCCTTTTAGAGTGATTACATAGAGAGAGAGAGAGAGTATTATCATTTTGTATTTTGATAGGTGGGCATGTCCACCTTTACTTTTGTGATGTATGTACAAACTTGGAATACACAGCATGTATAGAAAAGAAATTTTTGGATTACGCTTCCGCACATTGGTTTAAGCTTCCGCCTTATTCATGATTATGTTTGTCATGACTTGGATGTTATTACAGGATGGTTTGGTATCGGATATGGCACATCACGAGCCAAAGTATCCCTAACTCCCAGGGGGTATTTTGGGTCGCGACAGAGGTGGTATCAAAGCTTAGGCATTAGAGTCCCTAGGGTCACTTAGTACTCGATACCATGATCAAAACAAGGCATTAGGATTGAGGAAAAAGTCGTATTCCAAGTATAGACTAATCTTTAGTCTTAGTCCATAACCGGTTGGAATCCGACCGAACTTAGTACCCTACGCTAGAACCACACATTGTATGATTATCTACTACAATGTATACCTTGATGTATTACTATCAATTACCTTATGAATTTGAAATGAGCTTGAAATTGTGATTGAGATGAAGTTGGTTTCCAAGTTAGACTAATGTTCTGCTACTGTTCTCAGGATTAACATGAGACGTGGTAATGGACGGGGTTGCGGTTACCAAACTCGGGGCAACAGTAATGGAGGAGACCCTCCCTCGGGTGATGATCAACCCGATATATCTTAGTTGTTAAATACTATGGTGGAGACCATCACCATGCTAGCAGCCCGACAGCCCGCTGCTACTACTGCGTTGGCACACCCACCTCCTCCACATCACACCTCGGGACTCGAGGCATTCCGAAGGCTACATCCACCTACCTTTTATGGGACCACCGACCCCATGGTTGCAGAGGCGTGGATTATGCAACTGGAGAAAATATTCCGTGCTCTTCGTTGCACCGATGAGCAAAGGGTAGATTGGGCTGCCTTCATGATGGAAGGAGAAGCCGACCATTGGTGGAGAGCGGCGTTGAGACAGAGAGACACCGCCAGGGCAGGAGAGCCGTGGACTTGGGGTGAATTCTTTGATGCCTTCTATGGGCAGTACTTTCCCAAGATTGTCAAGCAACAGAAGGAGATGGAATTCATGTCCCTAGTGCAAGGGAATATGAGTGTGGCCGAGTATGAGGCCAAATTCGTTGAATTGTCCCGATTCACACCACACTTGATCACGACGGAGGAGATGCGAGTCTGGAAATTTGAGAATGGGTTGAAGCCCTTCATCAAGGATCGAGTCTCCATTCTTCAAGTGGAGTCTTGGAGAGAGATTGTGGGGAAGGCAAGGATTGCCGAAAAGAACTCAGAGGAGTTTCTTAAGAGAAGAGAGGGTGGCTTCGGGAGAGCCATGCAGAAGGGTCAGTCTAGTGGCTCAGCACCACTGGAGAAGAGGGCCAGGATTTCCCAGTACGCACCTCCTAGGCCTACACAGACACAGAGGTCTTCGTTTGCATCACCAGTGCCTCGCCCGACTACTTCGCAGGCACCTCGCCCCGCTTTTTCTCAGGGCACCAGATATGTACAGCCGTCACCCTCTTCATCCTTTGAGGAGTGTGACTATTATGGTCGGAGACACCCGGCTGGAGAGTGTCGGAGAGCATCGGGAGGATGTTTCCATTGTGGCGAGCAGGGCCACATAATTAAATATTGCCCACGCCAACAGTCACGGGCTCAGCCTCAGGGGAGCAGGCCCCCAGTTCGGCAGAATTCTCAGCAGGGGTCTTCAGAAGCTTCGGCATCTAGACCCGCACGGCCCACTCAGACCACACAGTAGCCTCGCCAGGCAAACAGAGGCCGGGTCTTTGCCTTAACAGAATGGGACGCCCAGGCATCAGACGATGTTGTGCAAGGTACATGAGAATTTCTAAAGTGTTCAAGTATGAAATGATGAGTGCTATAAGTATAAGTATAATCACTTGTATGTCATGCTACCTATACTCTATGTATGTTGCTGTAACCCGCTGATATAGTTAATTACAATGCACAGGCGTATTGCTAGTGAACGAGTGTCTAGCTCGTGTGTTGATCGACAAGGGATCGACACATTCTTTTGTATTGCCAAGCTTTGCCAAAGGTTTTGAGTCTAAGCCGAGTCGCCTACGTCACGAGTTAACCATTTCGACTCCGCTTGGCAAGTCAGTTGACACAGACCAAGGATATCGGAATTGTATAGTTCAAGTCGGGCAGTATGAATTGCCGATTGTTCTAATCATCCTTGAGTTCCAGGACTTGGATTTCGATGTTATTCTCGGGATGGATTGGCTAGCTGCACACCACGGGCATGTGGCTTGTTTTGAGAAGATGGTGAAGTTCAAGCCAGAAGGCGTCAAGCCATTCCACTTTTATGGACTTCGGAGGAGAGATATAGCCCGTCTAGCAGCTCTAAGTCTTGCAAATCCAGAGGCATGAGACTCCTCAGCCATACCGGTTGTGAGTGAGTATTTGGATGTGTTTCCCGAGGAATTACTAGGGTTACCTCCAGATAGGGAGATAGAATTTGCAATAGAGCTTGCTCCTGGAACGGCTCCAATTTCTAAGGCTCCGTACAGGATGGCCCCTATTGAACTGAAGGAATTAAAGGAGCAGATAGAAGAGTTGCAACGGCTTGGTTTCATCCAACCAAGTGTGTCACCATGGGGAGCACCGGTACTCTTTGTGAAGAAGAAGGATGGGTCGATGAGGATGTGCATCGACTATAGACAGTTGAACAAAGTCACCATCAAGAATCGATACCCATTCCCACGAATAGATGATTTGTTCGACCAATTGAAAGGAGCAAGGTTCTTCTCCAAGATTGATTTGCGGTCCGGCTATCATCAGTTGAAGATCAAGGCCGAAGATGTGCCAAAGACTGCCTTTAGGACTCGGTACGGGCACTACGAGTTCCTAGTTATGCCTTTTGGTCTAACAAATGCACCGGCGGCATTCATGGATTTGATGAACCGGGTATTCAAGCCTTATCTCGACAAATGTGTTATCGTCTTTGTCGATGACATCTTAGTATATTCTCCGACCAGGGAGGATCATGATCAAGATCTTCGCCTTACACTTAAGACTCTTCGAGAGCATAAACTATAGGCCAAGTTGAGTAAGTGCGAATTTTGGTTGGAGAAGGTGGCGTTCCTTGGCCACGTAGTATCTGTCGAGGGTATTTCAGTAGACCTAGCAAAGATAGAAGCGGTGATGAAATGGGAGAGACCCAAAAGTGTTACCGAGATACGTAGCTTCCTCGGTTTAGCAGGATACTATAGGAGATTCGTAGAGGGATTCTCCAGCTTAGCGGCACCGCTCACGTATTTGACACGGAAAAATGCTAAGTTCACTTGGAGCGATAAGTGTGAAGCGAGCTTCACGGAGTTGAAGAAGAGGCTTACTACTGCCCCCATTCTCACAGTGCCGTCTGGGAGTGGAGGTTTCGTGGTTTACAGTGATGCCTCGAATGTTGGGCTAGGATGTGTCCTTATGCAGCGCAGGAATGTCATCGCCTACGCTTCCCGGTAATTAAAGAGCATGAAAATAACTATCCTACTCACGATTTGGAGTTGGCCGCGGTGGTTTTCGCATTAAAGATTTGGCGGCATTACCTTTATGGGGAAGAGTTTGATATTTTCACGGATCATAAAAGCTTAAAATACCTATTTTCCCAAAAGGAGTTGAATATGCGACAGCGCCGATGGATGGAATTCTTGAAGGACTATGAGTGTTCGATCCAGTACCATCCAGGCAAGGCTAATGTAGTGGCGGATGCTTTGAGCAGGAAGTCCACTGGGCTTGTAGCACACATGATGGTGCAAGAGTGGAAGTTGTTGGAAGATGTTTCTAACCTTGATATTAGTTTCAGCCTTCCTACCTCTGGGCCAGTGATGGCTAATGTCACAGTTAGGCCTTACATATGGGCCATGATCCGAGAATTACAAGAGTTGGATGCCGAACTACTGGCCTATAGAGACAAGTCGGTTCGCGATGGCAGTAAGGATTTTGCAGTGCAAAGTGATGGGACAATCACATTCAAGGGAAGGATATGTGTTCCAGCCGATGAGAAGCTCAAATTAGAAATCTTAGATGAAGCTCACCGGTCTAAGTACACTGTGCATCCTGGCGGTACAAAGATGTATCGGAACCTCAAAGGACATTTTTGGTGGTGGAACATGAAGAGGGAAGTTGCCGAGTATGTGTCAAGATGCTTGGTATGCCAACAAGTGAAGGCCGAGCATATGAGGCCAGCAGGGCTTTTACAATCCCTCCCTATTCCCGAGTGGAAATGGGAGAACATCTCCATGGATTTCATCACTGGGTTGCCAAAAACGACAAAGAAATCGGATGCAATATGGGTAGTGGTTGATCGTTTGACAAAATCCGCCCATTTCTTGCCTTATCAGACTACGTTCAACTCGAACCAACTTGCAGAATTGTACCTCAAAGAAGTGGTTCGGTTGCACGGGGTGCCAGTCAGTATCGTGTCAGACAGGGATCCAAGATTCACTTCCAGGTTCTGGAAAAGCTTTCAGAGCGCTATGGGTTCCCGTTTGGACTTTAGCACCGCCTTTCATTCTCAGACAGATGGACAGACCGAGAGGGTGAACCAGGTTATAGAGGACATGCTCCGAGCTTGCATGTTGGACTTCAAAGGCAGTTGGGAGGATCACTTGCCATTGGTGGAATTCGCCTACAATAACAGCTATCAGGCGAGCATCCAAATGGCTCCTTTTGAGGCCTTATATGGTCGAAGTTGTAGATCTCCCCTATACTGGGATGAAGTTGGAGAGAAAAAGATATTGGGCCCGGAATTGATTGAACAAACCGCGAATAAAGTCAAGATCATCAGAGAGAGATTAAAGACGGCTCAGGACAGGCAAAAGATCTATGCCGACACCCGTAGACGAGATCTTGAGTTCCGTATTGGCGATATGGTATTTGTGAAGGTTTCACCGACAAAGGGTGTTATGAGGTTTGGCAAAAGAGGAAAGCTCAGCCCGAGGTATGTTGGTCCATTTGAAATTATCACCCGAATTGGTGAAGTTGCATACCGGGTTGCTCTACCCACTCACATGGCGGCGGTTCGCAACGTATTCCATGTATCTATGCTTCGGAAATATATTCCGGATCCTTCTCATGTGATCGACCTTGATACGCTAGAATTCCGAGAGGATCTCACTTTGGTGGAAGAGCCGGTTCAAATTTTGGACCGTAGGGATCAAGTCTTGCGCAATAAGGTCATCCCCTTGGTTCTTGTTCGATGGCAACACCATTCACGAGGAGAAGCTACATGGGAGCGTGAAGCAGAAGTGAGGGAAAAATATCCTAATTTGTTTGAGTGATGTTTATGTAATTTTGTTCTTTATAATCTCTATGTATCGTTCCAATTTCGAGGATGAAATTTCTGTAAGAGGGGAGGATGTAGAACCCCGGATCTTGATGGCCATGTACGACGAATGATATCATATACTAAAGCATGTAAGAATGTATTTATGGTGTATGGGTGTTTGGAATGAAATAGGCAAGAGTATAGAATACTCTTGAGTATTGACAAGGGTTATGCCTTGGCATACCCTCGACTCTAAATAGCCCTAGCGTTCACACCGCTCGTCGGAATCAAGCGATTCTTAGATTTTTGGAAAGTTAATTGAACCCTCTTCAGGGTTCATGTTGATCACTTGTCTTGGTTTTGAGTTGATGTTAGGTCAAAAGACCGATTTCTGAAGTCGGGTCGGTTTAAAATCTGGATTGACGAAACCCAATTTCGGATCAGTCAGGTTTAGGGGCAAAATGGTCCAAGAAAAAGAAGAATTGGAAGTTGTAAAAAACATGAAAGTTGTTCTCCTTCAAAAGAAGAATCCAACGCAAGTTGAATCGTCAAAATCGGACAAGCGAGTCAAAAGTTATGGCCGAGATACGAAAACGCAAAAATGCTGAAGCTTTCTGCAAAAGTTGCGATCGCTCGTAGGGACCCTACGAACGATCGTAGCGGAGCTACGAACGATCGCAGAGTTGCTACGATCGATCGTAAAGCCCCAGAAATGCTGGAAACTCTCGGGTGAAACTACGATTGATCGTAGGAAGCTACGATCGATCGTAGAAGGCTACGATAGATCGTAAATCGCTACGAACGATCGTAGATATGCGATTTTACTTTCTTGGATGCGATTTTTTAGGGGCTTTTCACCCCTTACACTATAAATAGAAGACTTTAGGAGGATTTTTGGGTTACCCTAAACCAAGGAGAGTTCCTAGAAAGAGAAGGAAAGGATCTTGAGCATTCTAAAGAGGGTTTTGCTTGAAACCAAGAAGAGCTTCAATCAAGGGTTGGATCTTCCCCAAATCAAGCTTGGATCATTCAAATCAAGTGAGGATTTCTCAAGGGGTTTCTTCAACCTAGAAATTGATCCAAAGAGGTTAGTAAACTACTATCTAGCCTTGTTATCATACAAAGATGATTCAAATAGGTGATTTTAATTCTATTATGATACAAATAGGAAGTGTGGAAATTTGGGTGAACTAGATCATGAATAAACAATCAAATAGGGTTTTACAAATTGGGGGTTTTTCAATAACAAGGATGAATATGGCTAAACTTGTAAGAAAATTGTAATACCTTTAAATGAACCATGATTTTAAGTATACTATGATGCAATGACAAACAAGGGATTTTGGGTGAACTTGATTATGTTCAAATAAGCAAATAAGGATTTAAGAGTTTGGGGGTTTTCCAATAAAAGGGTGAATATGACTATAAGTGCAAGTAAGTGTTAATATCCTCCAAGGAACCATGATTTTAAGTGTGATATGATGAATTAGGCTTAGAAGCCATGATTGTTATGATGTGACGCAATGAATGAAATGTTCTATATTCTAGAATTGTTTAAGTATGTTATGATGCTAATATACCTTGTATGAACCATATGAGTTACTTAAGGTCTTCAAGTATACTATAATCATCATTATGCCTTGCATGAACATGTTTAATTAGTTAAAGCTTTCCACATAGATGTTATAATGCTCACAAGCACTCTACGCATGATAAGTATTGCACGACCGTGGTTTTTCTCATAAGCAAGAATTTTCAAGTAAACATAAGAGGATTTTCAAAGGCATTCATAAGTAAGAAGCATACATGCATAAGCATAGACTAAGCCAAACTTTCGATTGACATTCTAAGATCGGTTACTCCATGCTCACAAGGATCAAGTCTAGATCTTACATGAACTCCAAGGATCATAAGTCTCGCAAGGCTTTTCAAGAACTCATAAGAAACTCACAAGTCTAAGATCTTGCATGTGTCTCCAAGGAGAACAAGCTCACAAGGATCATAAGCTCACAAGTACTCATAAGCTCACAAGAAGCTCATAAGCTCACAAGTACTCACAAGCTCACAAGAACTCTAAGCTCACAAGAACTCATAAGAAAACACGAGGCTCACAAGCATTCATAAGAACTCATAAGCATACATGAGAGGGTTTGTTTTCCATGAAAAGAACAAGTTTAATGAAAGGTTTTTTCCGACGGGTTTTAAGCATGGATTTTGGTGATTTGTATTCGTTTACGGACTGTATAAAATATTGTGATTATGATAGCATTGTTAGCTAGTAGATTTTGCTCGCTGAGTATTCCATGCTCAGCCGTACATGTTATGTCGGCAGGTACACGGACTCCATTTGACATCTGTGATCAGGGGCCCTGGATAGAGGAGGATTATGGCGAGGAGGAGCCATATGTAGAGCCTCAGGAGGAGGCAAATGACTTAGACCACTGGCCCTTTTAGAGTGATTACATAGAGAGAGAGAGAGAGTATTATCATTTTGTATTTTGATAGGTGGGCATGTCCACCTTTACTTTTGTGATGTATGTACAAACTTGGAATACACAGCATGTATAGAAAAGAAATTTTTGGATTACGCTTCCGCACATTGGTTTAACCTTCCGCCTTATTCATGATTATGTTTGTCATGACTTGGATGTTATTACAGGATAGTTTGGTATCAGATATGGCACATCACGAGCCAAAGTATCCCTAACTCCCAGGGGGTATTTTGGGTCGCGACAGGTGTCCTACCAACCATAGATGTAAGAGTGGTGCATTGGCATGGAAGATGCCCATTCTGCGGTCTGTTGCTTGATTGAGAATCCTGAGAAGCTCTGCTAGAATGACGGGTACAATTATTCCGAAACTGCACATGTATTTGATGATTCCTACCAGTACTAATTCAGCGAGGGTACAGCACTTCGGGAATACGAGTTGAGACATAGCTATCAGTGCAAAGACATTGAGACCGGGAAGTTTAGCTGTAATGGAGTCAGGGTTCTACTTGCGGCTGTACTGCTTTTCTAGATGCTCTATGGGTATCCGGTTAGAAGATCCGTTAGGACCATGTTGCAAGCAAGTAGGCGTGATATGCAAGAATCTTGATAGGTCTACTTGATATGTTGTCTTTTACCGCAGTAGTATGGCTTCGTCGTCCAAAGTTAAGCCCAGAATGTGCTGAATCTCTTCCAGTGTTGGACACAGTTCATTCTTACCAAAATGGAACACTATATGTGATGGATTCCAACACTGGATAGTAGCATTGATGAGGCGCGGGTCTGGTTTAATCATGGATACATCTAAGATGGTCCCGATTTTGTAGTACTGAGTCCAAGCGAGACGCTGACTCGGAGTGAGAGCATTGATTGATTCCTAGATGTTGTCATCACATGCCGCCTGAGATGTCAAATGCATGGGCCATGATGGTTGACCAGTTAACTGAACAATCCCTGAAGGACCTACCATCTACATGGACAAAAGACAGACTCGATGTGAGTGTACTGTGTATGCAGATAAAATGCAAACATGATGATGACTATATTTTTTGATTTTTAATTAGGTGTGACAAGGCACATGTGATCCGATAGGGCAGAAAAACGGAGGTCCGACATGCTTTACCTGGGTTATTGGAAACTGAGGGCCTATTAGGTCAAGGTTAGGGATAGGTCTGGTGAAGACCTATTCGCCTGGGATTTGAACCTCATATGCTATGTCGGGAAGCAGGATTGGATGTGTTTTATTACAAGCACAAGTTTGGCTCATTATATGCCCTTGGATGGGTACTTATCAGGATAGAATGTGCCCTGATAGTCAACCACAATTGGGGGCAGGTATAGGGTGTAAGCATGTTAGGATTCAGAGTAACCCTCCCCGGGTGGGCTGCTTGTAGACTATACCCTAACCTAGGATATATGTATGAATGCTGGTGTAATGCAAGTGTGTTCCTAGAAGGATGAGGGTCACTTAACACCGTATATACGGCTCCCTAGTATAGAACGTAACTGAAAATGGATGATTGGTGTAAGCGGGGGCGTTCAGAATCCTTCTGTAAGAGTAATCACCCACCAGGCATAATTTTGCGGACATCCAAAACTTTTAAACCTCTGACACTGAGGATGATCATCCACCAGCCGTAAGCATAATAAGCCTGTCTAATGGGTTTAATAGGTCATTATACTATTATGATATGTATGATATACACAGTACACAATTAAACCAAAGAGATGAAACGATTAGTATTAGGTTAAATACTTAGGCATTTGAACCAGATTGATTTTAATTGGCTTAATCCTAGGTTCCGGGTTGAACCATAGGTAATTGATCCCCAGCAGAGTCGTCAGAGCTGTGAGTATGGATTTTAACATCCACGGGTAAATGTTTAGAGTCTTCACCTATTAATTCAGAAGGGATAAGTCCCCGAGTTGTGGATAAGGTGTTGGTCTGCTTTAGAGGTCAAGGTAAGAGGTTCGGTTAAGTCCAGAGAAGGTTTTAGGCACCTTGAGACTTCCATTTTTCAATGGTTCCCTACTTTCTAAGTGTAAACCAATTAAAGTAATATTTTTTGTTTAAATGCCTAAGTGTTTAAAATAATACTAATCTGAGAAAGAAAAGCTAACTAGAGTCAAACCCGGGTTGAGTTGTCTACGTACTCATAAGGGTGAGATCAGATCGAGCGTAGTTCTGGCACATGAGCCCATGATAAGGCTAGGGGGTGTGTGTGTGTGTGCACCGAGGGTAGTTAAGGGTCTAACCTGGAGGTTAGGGTTTGGTTGACCGAGTTTGGTCAAGTGCATGGTTTAAGCCCGGTAAGATTAGGGTTAGTTCGGTAGACTAAGGGTTAGTCCGGTAGACTAGAGTTAGGCCCGATAAACCAAAGGGTAAATCCGGTAGACTTGATTTAGGCCCGGTAGTCCAAAATCGGATTTAACCAAGGTTAAAGTTACTAACCGGGGTTAAGGGTCAAACTAACCATGGTTAGAATTGTAAACCACAATTGAGGGTAACAATGTTAAGCCCGGTAGGCTGAGGTTGGGCTCGGTAGGCCAAGGGTGAGCCCAATAGGCTAAGAGATTAGGCTCAGTAGGCAAAAATCGGATCTAACCGAGGTTAGGATTGCTAATCGGAGTTAAAGGGAAAAAGTAACCGTGGTTAGGACTGCTAACCATGGTAAAGAGGGCCAAAGTAGAACATTTTGTTACGCCTCAAACCAACGCCTACAGAAACAAGTTCCAAGACACGTGCTCGTTCATCATAACCACGCATGCGAAAGACTTTACCCACGAAAATACGGGAATTTTTTATCTTTTCTTATGAGCTTACATCAGCAATAACAACTGGTCATCACAATAACCCATCATAAGCAAATACGTTACCTCACTAGCTACAATAGCCTTTACTTTTGGTGCCACAATTGCACCGGAACACTTTCTAGACTCTATCAAGCTACCCGCTTCAGAATCTAAAACATCAAATGCGATGAGTGAGCCATAGAGCCCAGCAAAATCCACAATCCATCTAAGCTATTTTCTACCTAGTAATACAGATCAGAATAATATAATAATACTGCTCAATTTCTATAATACAATAGTAAATAATATCGTAAATCGTGACCCGGGGTCACTTAGAGTTATTGCACTTTAACCGAGGTTCCCAACCTCCAAATTTTTTTCATTGTCAAATTCATCCAATATCAACTATGTTCACAACACTAGGTTATCGATTCCAGATAACCGTTCACTCTCTCTTCTTGAGTCCACAGACTCGATCGACCAAGCCTTTATCTACATACAACTTCTATCCCTGAGTTCACAAACTCAACTATCAATCGATCGGGCTCATGACTATTCAAATCATACCTTGAGCCTTTAGACTCAATACAAGATCATACAACTATCTGACTCGGCCATAATGAGAACCTTGTCCTCACGATATCTCTTTTAAATAGTATAATCATTGCTTTCCCTGACCTAGTCAAAGAGGATCTATGGACATCAAATCCACCCACTCCCGACTATCAGTCACAGAAGACTAACATAACTCACCACTCTAGACCTAGCCAAAGAGGATCTATGGATAACACTCCACCCACTCCCGACGATCAGTCGCGTACCTCACCAAATAAGATCCATGGACATTACTTCACCCACTCTGGATGATCAGTTACGTACCTCGCCAAAGAGGATCTATGGATATTATTCAACCCACTCCCAACTGTCAGTCATAGAGGATTAACACAACCCACCACTCCAGACCTAATCAAAGAGGATTTATGGATATCAAATCCACCCACTCCCGACTATCAGTCACAGAGGATTACATAACACCACCACTCCGGACCTAGCCAAAGAAGATCTATGGATAATACTCCACCCACTCCCAACGATCAGTCACATACCTTGCCAAAAATGATCTATGAATATTATTCCACCCACTCCCGACTATCAGTCACATACCTCGTCAAAGAGGATCTATGGATATTATTCCACACACTCTCGACTATCAGTCATGGAGGATTAACATAACCCACCATTCCAAACCTATTCAAAGAGGATCTATGGATATCAAATCCACCCACTCTCGACTATCAGTCATGGAGGACTATACGACATCACCATTCCTGACTTAGTCAAAGAGGATTTATGGATAATAATTCACTCACTCCCGACTATCAGTCACGGAGGATTACACTTTAACCCTGGTTAGATTTTCTAACCATCGAGTAACCCCAGTTAATCCAAGCCTTGCTTGATTAACTGAAACAGTTGGGCCTCGTGCCCGTGAACCAAATCTGGTAACACACCGTCCCGTTAGGGAACGAATCCAGGCTAATGGATGTGTCCATAGCCTTATACGACCTGTAAAACAACTTTTCGACACCCAGGGTGACGATACAATTTACTCGGGACCCGATCTAGGCAATCCGAAGGTGCACATAAAATCACAATATCACATAGGGGTCTCTGACCCTTTTTCTATCCACGCCATTTACAGAGAGTATAAATCCGGGGTTTTGAGACCCGAGACTGAAGGCTACACCCCTCTACTCATTTTCTACACACATCCACCTTCCCATAACACATTCACGGGGCCTCAAACCCTTTTCCAATCATGCCATAAATTAAATACGTCATTCCACATTACACAGTGAGTCTAAATCCGGGGTTTTGAGACCCGAGACCGAGGGCTACACCCCTTTACTCATTTTCCATGCACATCTACGGGATCTCAGACCCTTTTCTATTCATGCCATAAATTAAATACGTCATTCCACATTACACAGTGAGTCTAAATCCGGGGTTTTGAGACCCGAGACCGAAGGCTACACCCCTCTACTCATTTTCCATGCACATCCACCTTCCCATATCACATCCACGAGGTCTCAGACCCTTTTCCATTCATGCAATTAATTAAATACGTCATTCCACATAAAAATATAGCATAAATAAGGGAAAAGAGAAGAGATAGAGAGGGATTTTACCTTTTTCTAGCGTTTCGGGGGTCTGCACGGATGATCCGTCACCGCCAATGCGATCACCACATCGAAGAACCCTAGGGTAGCACGCATGCAAAGCATGCCTCACTTTCTCTCTCCTCCTTTCTCTCTCTCTCTCTAGAATTTCTCTCTCTCTCTAAAACTCTTGGTGGCTATTGTGTTCGAATGAGAAATGACTTAAGGTAGTTGCCTTATATATGATCATGGGTTAAAATCATGCGCAATGGTCCTTACAACGCTTTAGTGTGGCATTTGACTTTGACTGTTTGACTTGGTTTCATCGAGGTTTGATCGGATTCTGATTTTTCACGGAAATGGCCCGCGTAACCATACTAAACGACATTCGATTCCAACAAAACATCAGGTGACCAACCATGGGTAGTCCGACACTTGTTATAAAAATTTTAGGGAAAAATACTGAGTTGTGATAGCTGCACTTTAGTCTAGAAGAAAACTGTAAAACCCACTAATTTTCTGATTTTAGACACAAAACATGTTGTCGTTTCTTCGTTTGAGATGATTAACTACCAAAACGACATACGGTCATTCTCACGGCCGACCTGCACATTGTGGTACCAGTCGTATGGATTTCTATTAGAATCCTCAACAATTTTGGAGTCCTGACTGAATTCTAGAAAATCTAGAATTTCCTAGTTTTTCACGATTTTCTTACATTTAAGACCCCCGCAATCTTGCGAATCGATACGCAACAGAACCGAAATGACAAGTGACCGAACTAGGGACAATCCGACACCTACTGTACAAATTTTAGGAGAAAATGATGAGTTTTGACAGTAAAAAGTAAATCTGGAAGAAAACTGCAAAACCCACTAATTTCCCGATTTTGGATACAAAACATGCAGTATTTTCTTATACAAACAAACCAACGGCCACGATGACAGACGATGATTCTTACCACCAATCAACATATGGTGACATTCTCCATTCGTATTTCTGTCAGGATCTCCAACAGATATAGAGCCCCACTTAATTTATGAATATCTGGAAATTTCCTATTTTTTTCAATTTTATCACACATAATGACCCCGCGGTCCCGCGAAATGATACCTAACGGAATCGATACGATAGGGGTGTGTCCTGATAGTCGATCGACACACTGTGTATGATTTTCGAGAAAAGATACTAAGATTTCCTCGGTGCACTCCAATCCCGAGCAAAACCCACTTTTTATAAATTTAACAAACACTCAAGTATTTAACCTCAGTAAAGGGCCAATAAACGCATCATTTTATTATTTAAAAATTCTGGGTCATTACAAATTTTGGGTCTCATACAATTTCAGAATATTTTTATGATTTTTCCAGATTTTTCCAAAGGTTAAGGGATGCTTAACCATGGTTAAAAGTTAATCATGATTGGGTTAACCCTGGTTAAGAGTTCAGGCAGGTCAGGGTGGGCCCAGAGAGCTTGGCAGGGCCTAGAATGGCCTCCTACCTAATCTAGGCCCTATGCAAAAGCCCAAAGAATAAAAATCCATAATTACGGTAATGGCATTACAGCCATTATAGAAACATTTTCAGGGGGTTTTGCAAGGTCTAGGGCATGGGTTAAGGGTTAATCCAAGGTTCAGGGACCCATAGAATTGATAGAGGGAAGTGCAAAGAAGGCCCTGGACCTTTGGTGGGCCTAAGGGGTGGTTTGCAGTGGGCCCCATAGTGGGCTGAACTCCCTGTATTTGGTATGCTGTATTTGTGGTAGAAGCTCTACCGCCATTATGCTATCTCTTGGTTTAAGGCCTGTTAATCATGGTTAATCAAAAGGGTGAACCCTGGAATGACCAGGGTAGATAGAAGAGAGGGTGGAGGGTCCAACCATGGCCCTGGATTGGACCAATGCCCACAAAAAGGACTGCAACTGCCACTGTAAATAGAGATCTAATGGAAGGCGGTAATTATTCTACCGCTATTCCTAAAGTTTACCTGAAAATTTATTTTCTCCCTTGGGTGGCTGCACCAGAGTGTTCTAGGGGTTTCCTCATGGCTTGAGGGACCCTTAGACTAAGGGGAGTGCCAAGCATGTGTGGGTCTTGAACCCATATTCAAAACCTCAAGGGGGTTCCCTATACCTATGAGGAAGGTGGGGGAACCCCTATCCTTGGTTTGCAATTACTATATAAGTAAAAGACAGAAAAAGAGGACCCGTGAAATACGACCAGGGGTCTTACATCATTTTATAGAAGTAGAAGGAGGGTGAGGTCCTACGCACTGGTTTGGCTCCACGGGGTTGTGTGGGCTGGTGTAAAGTGGTGGACGGCTGAGGGTCACTGGGGATGACCTGGTATAGCCTCTATGATGAACTACAAACTCCTCAGGGTGGAAGACAATGTTGGAATGGCTGTGGTGCAAGCTGGCCGAACTCCAATAGGGGTTTGGTATGGAAGTTTTTGATATGAAGATGAACCAAGGAATGGAGGAGTTTAAATAGAGTTGGAGGGAGACCCAGGGGTAGTCTGGGGTTAACCACAGGCGTGCTAGACACCGTGGGGGGCAGAGCACAGTGGTCTAGGAGAGGTGCCAGCTGAAGAATTATAGAAATCAGACAATTGTGGTAATACTATTACCGCCATTACTGAATTAAGCCAAAGAAATAATGGCGGTAATAGTATTACCGTCATTATCGATTTTTTTCCATAAATGGCCCAACTTGTTCTCACTTGGCCTGATACACTGTAGCAGTTACTGTTTAAGGTAATGGCGGTAAAGATATTACCGCCATTACTGGAATTTTTAAATTAGGCTAGTGGGCCCCACACTGACGGCTCAGAATGGTTTGTGGGCCCATGGTTGGACCCACAGAGGACTTGGCTATGGATTTTGGGATTCTTGGGCCCTAGGGTTAGACTAGGGTTTACTTAGGGTTAGGCCTAGGGTTAGACTAGGGTTTACCTAAGGTTTGACCGGGGTTTGACCTGAGTTTACCTAGGGTTTGATCAGGGTTTGCCTAGGGTTTGACCAGGATTTACCTAGGGTTTAACCTGGGATTAGGATATGTTCTGAGGTTAGGCCTAGGGTTTTACTAGGGTTTGATCAGGATTTACCTAGGGTTTGCCTAGGACTCAGCTGGGGATAACCATGGTTAAAGATATTAACCTTGGTTAAGGCAAGGTGTAAAAATTGGGTGCTTACAGCGGTCATTTATCAAACATCTGATCAACGTGAAGTTGACACCATTTCTTAAGAGTTGGGCAAACTTCTAGGATCACTCATGACTCATGAGATCATCATGAGGGAACTAGAGGATGAGCCAAAATCCAAGAAGGGACATGCCATAAAGATTACTCAAGAGAGTGAAGAAGATGATGAGATGATTTACATGGCAAGAAAATTCAAGAAATTCTTGAAACATAAGAAGAATCTCAAAAAAAGAGCATTCAAGAAAGAATTCGCCAAGGAGGACATCAAATGCAACTCAAGCAAGAAAGAGCCCATTGTGTGCTATGAATGCAAAAGGCCCGAACATATCAAGCCCGAATGTCCCCAACTCAAGAAAAGTAAAAAATTCAAGAAAAGGACTATGAAGGCTATATGAAACGACTCCGATGGAAGTGAGTCGGATGCAAGCTCAAGTGACGAGGAAGTGACTAATCAATGTCTCATGGCATATGAGGATGAGGTAAACCCTTCACTTGATGAATCTCTTTCCTTTGATGAATTAAGAGAAACTTTTGATGAACTATATGATGAATTTCAAAATTAGCCTCTAAGAACAAAAAGCTTAAAAAAGAAAATTCATTGATTTCAAGTGAAAATGAATTTTCTGAAAATGAAAATGATTGCTTATTAAAAGAAAATACTTCAAAGCCTCTAGTCTCAACCATTGAATACATAGAATGTAATGAATTAGAAACCAAGGTTGATGACTTGACTTGCATTGTAACTAAATTCACTAATGGTAAAAAGACATTAGATACAATACTAGGACAACAAAAGTGTATGTTTGATAGAGCCGAAATTGGATATAACCTTTCAATCAAACAAAAGAATTATCAAAACTTTTTTACCTCTAGTTTTTCTAATACTTCCTATTCATATGTTGGAAATAAGAGGGTAAAGAAAGTTTGGGTTCCTAAGGGAACAATCCTTCCAAAGGTAAACCAAGTTGGACCCAAAAAGGTTTGGGTACCAAATGGAGCTACTTGAACTTGTTCTTTTAGGCTACAACCTTGAAGAAGGAAGAATGATTGATTGTTGATTTGAATGATGTGATCATGCTTGATTATGCTTAATGTGTATGAATTATAACTTGTATGATTAATATGATTTGAATGATAAATTGATAAAATCTTATGTGATTATTATGATTGATTGATTGATGCTATGGTTAATAATATTTAAATATTTAAATATGGAATGATGTTTTGAATATGTTTTTGAAAAATGCATGAAGTGATGAAAATGGTTGATGTTATGTTTTGAGTGATATATGAAATGAATGATGTGATGAATGGTGTGGAAAAGTATATGTATGCTTGTTTTGTTATGTGTATGCAATGTTATATACTTTCATGCTTTTCTTAGCAAGTACCTTGATAAAATTGATATCATGCTTCTAAATGAAAAATAATAAATATATTTGGTATCATGTATAATCATAGGCTTAAAGCAATTAGTTTATATTGGTATAATGTACTTATGTGATTATTTTTTTGATGTTGGCAAGGATGAGAAATATGTAATGAAATGAAAAAAATCTTGTTTAATCTCCTATTAAAAATGATTGGTATCATTTGTGTAAAAGACTCAAACTAATTTATTTAAATGGTATCATAAAACTTTGGAATTGTTTATCTAAATTATATGCAAATGAATTAAATTTATACCTTGAAATTAATGCATATGTTTAGGGGGAGCTTACCTCAAAATTTTTATTGAAATTATATATTGAGAGGGAGCTTGTCTCATTTCATTCCATTATTATGTCATCATCAAAAAGGGGGAGACTGTTAGCGTATAGGTTTCCACCATAAGTCTCCTTAGTGATTTTGATGATAACACAATAATGTAATGATCTTTGTGTTACTAATGTCTTAATTGAGTTTATGTGAAAATCAGTTTACCAAAAGCATTAGCAAACCATTCAAGGGAAAAAGCATAAAAATGACACCATCTATGAGAAGATTCAACATCAAGTCAAGCAAGCTATTAGATCAAGTTGAATTAATTCGAAGATATTAAAGTCCAAGTCTTGAAGATGAAGATTAAAGAAGAAGAAGGATTGATCATAAAGCCAAAGAAGACAAATTAAGTCAAGATTAAGTTGAAGAAGAATGACAAATCTCACTAAGGGTTTATGTTTTATATTTTAGTATGAGAGTGTTTAGGACTTTTGTAAAAAGTCCTCAAAGTTTAGTTGATTGAATGTTCAAAGCCTAAATTGACCTCAGGAGCCTAAGACAAAAAATTTAATAACATTCTAAGACCCTAGGATATCATAAAGAATAATCAAAATCATGATAAAGATGAGCTAAAAGACCTTGCAAACCATTCTCATCGTTTAGATTGGTTTAAGATGAGATTTCCAAGAGAAAACAGGAATCTCGTCGACGAATTCTTAGGGTGTTGAAATCTCGTCGACGAATTCAGCCGTAGATGCTACTATTTTCTTTCTAACCTCAATATCGTTGATGAATTCTTTGAGATACCCTAATCTCATCGATGAACTCTTGCGGGAAGTAGAATACTCTATAACAGCTAGTTTTTAACGTCTAGTTTTGTTTTAATGCTTCTCCAACGACCATAAAATCTCTCGGGCTATAAATATGAATGATTTATAAATTAAAACTAGAACTCCTATCATCATTCCAATCATTCTATTACTCACTCTATCATTCATTGATCAATCATTTTAGTAAAACGTAAAAACCCAAAAAGAGTCCAAATGGAGCTATTCAACTCTATTCTTTGAGAGACTTGTAAGCACCCAATTTTTACACCCTATCCTAACTATGGTTAAGCCCATTAACCATAGTTATCCTTAGCTGAGTCCAGTCAAACCCTAGGTAAACCTTGGTCAAACCCTAGTCAAGCCCTACGCCTAACCCTAGGATAAATCCTAATCCTAGGTAAACCCTGGTCAAACTCTAGTCAAACCCTAGGCCTAACCTTAGAACAAACCCTAACCCTACGTAAACCCTAAACCCTAGCAATCCTAGGTAAACCCTGGTTCAAAACCCTAGCAACCCTAGGTAAATCCTAAACCCAAACCCTAGGCCTAATCCTAGGTAAGTCTTAAGTTAAACCCTACGCCTAAACCTAGGTAAACCATAGTTAAACCCTAGGTCCACCCAATGCCCATTTTAGGCCCAAAATCCTTAAAAACAGTAGCCAAACTCCCCTGTGGAGGCAAACATGGGCCCACATGCCTTTAGAGCCCAGTATAGTGGGGCCCACTTGCCTTTTTCAAAGCCATTATCAGAAATTGCAAAATCTATAGTGTTTCAATTCAAGTGTGCATAGATTGGGCTTTTTCTGGAAAAAATCCCTAAATGGCGGTAATACTATTACCGCTATTCCCCTCTTTGCCTTCTTCATGACGATAATCATATTACTGCCATTATCAATTTTCTGCAAAACAATACGCAGCTCCCCTCCTGGCCACTCCAGTCTTCTTCCAATTGGTTCCCCACACCTCCAGTAATCCCCAGGTTGCCCCTCGGTCCCCCCCCCCCCAGCTCCTATAAATCCCCCCTCCATCCTTAGTTCAAAACACTCCAAAAATTTTCACAAAAAAACTCCGTTGGGTTACGGTTAGCCCAAACTCAACTCTCCTTCAACTTTAACTTCCACCTGAGAAACCCCCTAGACCTCCTAGGAGCTCCCCCAAGCCTTCACCAGCACCCCAGAGGCTCCGCCACCTACTGCCACCCTACAACCCCCTTCACGCTACTGTTGAAGACAAACCAGAGGGTAGGATCATCCGTACCCCCCTTACTCTCTATTTAAGCATTCTAAACCCCTGGTCCTGTTCATTTGGTAGCATTTGGCACCCAAGGACAGAGGTCCTCCTACCTCACCATAAGTATGGGGGATCCTCTTGAGAGTTGGTAACTCGAGTTCAAGACCCCCACCATATGGCACATTCCCTTAGCAATTAGGGGACCTTCAGATCATAAGGGATCTCCTGCCAAAGCCCTGGTGCAGCCCACAGGGGGGAGATAGTTTTTTTCTGGAAAAACCAGGAATTATGGTAAAATAATTGCCACCATTCCTGGGGTTCCTGTTTACATCCCCTGTAGCCCTCTTTTTGGTGGGCCCTGATCCATTCCAGGGCCATTACTGGACTCCCCTAGTCTTCCTCAATCTAGTCTGGTCCTTCTAGACTCAACCCTTGCAGTTAACCATGGTTAAATGGGCCTTAAACCCAGACTGGCATATTGGCGGTAGATCATCTACCGCCATTTCAGTTTACCAAACATAGAGCCTTTGGGCCTAAGCCAGGCCCATTCCAAACCACTTCTTGGGCCCACCAAAGGACTAAGATCACCCTTGGACTTCCCTCTTCACCTTCGTGGTTCCAGAACCCCTTGGGTTAACTCCTAACTCAAGTTACAAACCCTACAAAACCCCCTGGAAATGTTACTGTAATGGTGGTAATCCATTTACCGCCATTACTAATTTCTAATCTTGTGGGCTTTACACAGGGCCCAGACTAGGAAGGAGGCCAATCTAGGCCCTTCCATGCTTCCGAGGCCCAATCTTGACCAGACCACTGTCTTAACTAGTGTTAACCTAATCCCGGTTAACATTTAACCATGGTTAAGCAACCCTTGACCTTAGAAAAATCTAGAAAAATTTTAAAAACATTCAAAAAATACAAAAGATCAAAAAATCTATTTCTGCACCTTTTTACCATGGTTAGCCACCCTAACCATGGTTAACCATCCTTTTAACCCCGGTTAGCAACCCTAACCCATGGTTAAAACTCTTTTGGCCTACCGCGCCTAAATCATTTGACCTACCAGGCCCAATCTCAACCTACCGGGCTTGACCTTACATCCTTTAACCATGATTAGTAACCCTAACCATGGTTAGTTTGACCTAACCCCGGTTAGCAACCCTAACCTTGGTCAAACTTTGCCTTAGCCTACTGGGCTTCTCTCTTGGCCTACCGGGCCCAAACCGTATCCTACTGGACTAACCCTTAGCCTACCGAGCCCAATACCATGCACTTGACCAACCCCGATCAACTTAACTGTAGTCTACCGGACTAGTCCATTAGCCACCCTTGGTGCACACACATAAACACCCCCTAGCCTCGACACAGACTCATGTGCCAGAACTACGCTCGGTCTGATTTCACCCCAATGTGAGTACGTAGGCAACGCAACTCGGGTTCAACCCTAGTTAGCTTTTCTTTTTTAGATTAGTCTTATCTTAAACACTTAGGCATTTTAACAACTTTGACATTAATTAGCTTAAAACTAGGGAGTAAGGAACCATTATAAAATGGAAGCCTCGGGGTGCCTAACACCTTCTCTGAACTTAACCAAACCTCTTACCCTAATCTCAATCGTAGACCAAGACCTTATCCAAATCCCGATGACTTATCCCTTCTGAATAAATAGGTGGCGACTCTAAACCAGTGAGATTTAATTAGGGTTCCAAAACCCGTGCTCACAAGACTCTTAAAAAGCTTTAAAGTGATCATCGAGCTCATGTAAAGGAGACATTGTGATTATAATCCACTTTATTATAAAGTGAGAGTAAAATTAAGAATCGGTAAATTATTTTCCTTGAAGCGGGGAGCTTTGTTGAAGTCAAGAGAGGGTGTTCTCTTGCAAGTAGGCTTGATCTCCGCCCGTAATAAGATTGTAAAGGTCTAATCTTCACCCGTAAGAAGATTGTAAAGGTTTGATTTTCATCAGGAAAAAGATCGTGCAATTAAGTAAAATCGTGGTAAATTCTTGAGCGGGGACGTAGGTGGGATTGCCGAATCTCAAGAACAATATCATGTGTTTGCTTTCTCTTTCCCTTCTCTTTACTTTATTGTCTTGCATTGTGTGCAGAATCGTATAATTTCTATTCCCTTTTAATTAGTATAATTAAAATTTCGCTTAAGGGATTAGAAAGGAATTTTGAATTTTTCATAGACCCTATTCACCCCCCCTCTAGGGTCAAATCCTTGGGCAACACCAACAAACACAAAATCTAAATAGATCTAAAATAAAATTGGGTTATTAGAGGAGCAGTTAGTTGGGTCTCAAGGTTGTAAAAGATAGTCTCCCTTTCGACAACTGAAGCAGAATATGTAACAACAACGAAAGCTTGCAAGGAGATGGTATGGCTTCAAAGTTTCATGAATGAATTGGGCATGAAGCAAGAGAATTGAAATTGCAGAATGATAGTCAAAGTACAATTCATCTTGCAAAGAACTCAGTCTTTCATGTGAGGACCAAGCATATAGATATTTGATACCATTTCATCTGATCGCTCTTAGAAGAGTGATTAATATATCTAGAGAAGATCCACACTAGCCTAAACTCCACAGACATATTGACCAAGGTTGTTACTACAGAGAAACTAAATACATATTTAGTTTCTATCGGTGTTCAAACTTCAAGGCAAGAAGGAGATTGTAGCACCCCGGATTTTTCTATACTTAATGAATACCGTTTTCGTAGCTACTTGGCCTTCCTCATAGTCTAATTAATAAATAAGGAAGAGATTGGAAATTCCGAAATGTCAGAAATGTTCCTTTTCGAAGTACGAACCTAACGCAAGTTGAATCGTCAAAATCGAACGAACGAGTCAAAAGATATGGCCAAAACAGTCTGGACCTACAGGCAATCGTAGCTCGGAAGGCACTAAGGACGTAGCTCGGAAGGCACTAAGGACGTAGCTCTGATAACGTGCTCTGACAACGTGCTCTAATAAGGCACAGACAACGCATAGACAACGTACTCTGATAACGTAGTTCTAGCTCTGATAACGTATACGTTGTGCATCCGTTGTGCAACAGACAACGGGTACGTTGTATAGCAAACAACGGGTACGTTGTACAGCTCACGACGGGCACGTTGTACATAAGACAACGGGTACGTTGTACAGCAAACAACGTGTCACGACCCAAAATACCCCCTAGTAGTTAGGATACTTTGGCGACGTGAACACATAACCAAACCATTCTATATAACATATGAATCCTGTACAACATATAAAACCTGTGATAGCGGAAGCGTAATACTAATCTATATATGGTAGTGGAAGCGGACTACAAAATTTCTATCAATACTATATGTCTCAGTTTATACATGACCCAAAATAAAGAGCGAACATACTCGCTCAACAAAATATATGTACATGTCTCTCCCTCTCGTCACTCAAACATGAGGCCACCTCTTGAGCAACCTCTGATGCTCCTGAAGCTCAGCAGGAGTGGACTCTTCCTCTATGTACTCCTCCTCAACCCACGGCTCCTGAGGGCGCTCGCCACGGATATCGAAGGGACCTGCCGACATAATATGTACGGCTGAGCATGGAATACTCAGCGTATACAAACCACTAGATAGTAATATCATAAACAGTAATCTAACATATATCACGGTTTATCATTTCACATGCATTTCTGAAATCAGCGCGAAAATCAAAATCATATCATGTGCATATATCTCAGAAAATACTATCGGAAAACATCTTCTTATCATCTTTTGTCTTTTACATCTTCTTATCATTTTTTTTTCATCTTATACATTTGCATATACGGGTATTTAAAATACCTTGGCTTTTATCTTTTATTATCCTGTACGGGTATTTAAAATACCTTGGTATTCATCATTTTCTACCTCCGGAGTAGGACGACTAGTACCTGTACCCACGTAAACTGGGTGGCCTAATGTTCTCCTCACCTTCGGCTACCTCAAGGGTAGACGACCAGTATCCATCTCCCTTCCGAGCGGCCTGCTATCATCGGAGTCCGATGCCAGTATCCCTTTCCCTTTCAGGCGGCCTGCTATCGTCGCATCCCTGTCGGCTTTTTCCGTATACTTTCCATCTTCTTGTATTTCTTGTAACATCTTGTGTTTCTTGTATTTTCCGTATGTATCTTGTGCTTCTTATGCTTTCCGTATACATCTTGTGCTTCTTGTACTTTTCTTATACTTCTTTTGCTTCTTGTACTATTCATGTGGTTCATTTACATCTTATACTTTTCATGTAATTCATTTGCGTCTTATACTCTTCTTCTTCTTATTCTTGTATTGCATCTTATATACATGTACTTCTTCTTTTGGATACCCATAATATAGAAAAACTCGATCATGCATATGCATATGTGTCTGTATAGCAGTTGTGATATAACATGGTAGACATTAGGGAAAACCCTTTACATATGGTCATATGTCTCATACTCAACATAATTCATCCATCACCATAATCCATATACAATAACATCACACCATTCCAATCACATTTAAAATAAGGTTTTTCTACTTATTCTTCCCAAAACTTGTTGCTTTTAACATGCTTTTCATCTTGGATACTAACATATAGAACAACTCAAAAATTACCATCTTTTATTTGTTGGTTGAAAGCATAACATCATCACATTTAATTCACACCATCATTCATGGGATTTTATCTTGATGTAGAAAGGGATTCATGAAATCAATTGCTAGAAGAGTGTATTTTTACATATAAGAGGCTATATATAACTATACTTGTCAAGAAAATCATGCTTTTCATTAAGGGTTTATGAAATTAGAACCTAGTAGAGTGTATCTACCTTATGGGATGAAATCCCTTTGATCCAATGCTTGAAAAGGCTTGAAGAAGCTTGTAGAAGTGAAACCCAAGCTTGATGTTGGAGATCCAAGTCCAAAAACCCCTCTTGCAATCCTCCACTCTCTTCTCCAAATCCAAAAACCCCTCTTGCAATCCTCCACTCTCTTCCCAAGCTTGTGCTCTTCTTCTCCAAATCCAAAAACCCCTCTTGCAATCCTCCACTCTCTTCCCTTCTCTTCTAAGATCTCACTCTAGGTTTAGGGTAACCCAAAACCCCCAAAAATGTCCCCTATTTATAGGCCAAGGGGTGAAAACCCTAAAAAAACACGCACTAAAGAGTTTGATTCGCGCACCTACGATTGTTCGTAGGCTTCCTACGATCGATCGAAGCTCTTACAGTAAGTTTTGCTCAATTTATGGAGTTCTACGATCGTTCGTAGGCTTCCTACGATCGATCGTAGCTCTTACAGTAAGTTTTCAGCATTTCTGTAACTTTACGATCGTTCGTAACTACGATCGTTCGTAGGTCTTCTACGATCGATCGTAGCTCTGACAGGATGATTTTCCAGATTTTTCCCGCTTTGGTATTTTGGCCATAACTTTTGACTCGTTCGTCCGATTTTGACGATTCAACTTGCGTTGGATTCGTATTTCGAAGGAGAACAACTTTCATGTTTTTCAAAACTTCCAATTCTTCTTTTTTCTTGTACCATTATGCCCCTAAACCTGACTGATCCAAAATTGGGTTTCGTCAATCAGGATTTTAAACCAACCCTACTTCAGAATTCGGTCTTTTGACCTAACACCAACTCAAAACCAAGACAAGCGATCAACATGAACCCCAAAGAGGGTTCAATTACCTTTCCAAAAATCTAAGAATCTCTTGATTCCGACGAGCGGTGTGAACGCTAGGGCTATTTAGAGTCGAGGGTATGCCAAGGCATTCCCATTCTTGACACTGAGAACATTTCGAGTGTTTCACACTCCTTTCCTTCGGTTCCAAAACCATACTAACACCTCATGACTCATTAATCCATAGGTTTTTAACACACCTAGGTGATCATGGGGCACACCCCAACATGCATGAGAGGCCCCGGTCTCTTTATGCCTCGCGTAACAACACTATTCACTCGTAACTCATTAACACTTAGGGTACCTTATACCCATGTTTTTACCCACTTAGAGTATGTCATACTCTTATTTATTCATCCAAACACCCAACAATAAAAACTTAAACTAATTTGACTACTCTTATCATGCCCCTTAACCACGTCACATAAATGGCCCTCGGCCTTTACAAGACTTGTGCCCATGGTGCTATTCACAACATTGTGAAATGGTTTCCCGGTGGTTCTACGTTCACACTTATGGTATTTTATACCCTAAATACTTGAGTATTATTATACTCTTGTTTTGAGGCTCAACATACACATATAAAGTCTTCACTTCACTTTCCCCAATATCAAGAACACATGGTAGGTCTTAAGCCTTTTAATGCATTGTACACTAACCCTATTTGTAACGCCCCGAAATACCCCCTAGGAGTTCAGGGATATTTTAGGTGTCACACTGCGTACCTATCAAACCATCCTGTAATGCACAAGATAAAATACAGTACTAACAACGATAATCAGAGCGCGGAAGCTATCATATATGCGGAAGCGTAAACAAATTTTCATTTCTTCTGATGATCCAAAATAGTATTCCAAGTTAACATAAATACAAGACATGTCTAAGTCTAAGGTGGACAGGCCCACCTATCAAAATATCAAAATACACAAGACCCTCTCATACTCTCCCCTCAACAGTAGTCGAGGTATCGCCACGCATCGAGGTCTCGGTCCGCCTGAGACTGTAATGGAATAGCCGGCTCTCTCTCCTCTATATACTCTTCCTCGACCCAAGGCTCCGGGTCGAGGGCTCCCTCAGTACCTGCCGACATGAAAGTACGGCTGAGCATGGAATACTCAGCGAGTACAAGCTACTAGCAGACCATAACAATAATAAAACACACAATAGTAATATCATACAAGCAGTAATAGAAACATCACAAAAGAAACAGTATAAGACATAATACAATACAAGCATCCTGACGTGCGTACATGAATGCGAAAACGCTGATAAAACTCATGCTTGAAAACCCATGTCATGTCCCGGTATGCCTCGTAGAAATCACGTATGCGTGCATGCATGAATGCATGATCATTATCTTGTAAACCTCCATCTTATAACTTGTGAGCCAGAGGCTAGCACCCGAATCTCCCTGGGCTGCCAACCTCCTTGATATGCAATGCACTTGTGAGCCAGAGGTTAGTACCCGAATGTCCCTGGGCTACTTGTTATGAAATGCACTTGTGAGCCAGAGGCTAGCACCCGAATGTCCCTGGGCTACCAACCTCCTTGTTATGCAATGCACTTGTGAGCCAGAGGCTAGCACCCGAATGTCTCTGGGCTACCAACCTCCTTGTTATGAAATGCACTTGTTGTTTATTATATGCACATGCTCTTGAAATCACGGTTCATGCTATCATGCGTGCTCGTGTACGTATCCATAGTGACAATCATGATAATGGGAATAACCAAGCTATGACATTATAATTCAATTCATGATATGAACATAGGTAACATAAGTAGTTTGCATAACATTTGATCAATTTATTATTTATAAGAACGCATGCATAAAACCCATTTCTATATTCTTCATTGAAATCATTTATTCATAGTTTAGGTATTTTGTCAAACACTTTCATACATTATTCCTTAGTAGTTTATCTCCTTCTTTTAAATGCATATTTTCCATTCAATCACACAATGGTAAGTTTGTTATTTGTACTATGCCCATCCTCCATTTTCCAATCCACAACCCACACATCATACATCACACATTCGGCATCCAATCGCCGTATCCAACCTCCATCCAAGCATTCCTACCCTTTCTTTATCTTGTTTATATTTATTATAGATGACACATTTTGCAAGGAATAAAACATACTAACAAGAATCATATTTCATAAGGAAAAACCTAGATTTATTGCTAGGGTAAGTTAGTAGGGTGTACTAACCTTAGATCAAGGCTTGATCTTGAAGAAACCTTGAAATAGAAGCTCTATTTGGAAGGAGGAAGCCTTTGCTTGAAGGGGACTTGAGTTGGGGAAGAAACCCCTTTCAAGACGTACGTGAGATGGCTGCCCTAGCTTGGAGAGTGGCTCCCACACGAGCTTGAGCCTTGAACTTGAAACAAATCCAAGTTTGAGGACGACCTAGGATGGTCCACCCCTTTGATTTCTTCCTCAATACCAAACCCTTGGTTAGAGCTTTCTCCTCTTCTCTCTCTATCTCTCAAAATCCCTCAAATATTGTAAGTGAGGCCTCAAAGGGTCGAGCAAACCCTTATGGGTAAGGGTTTAACACCCAAAAGATGAAAACGCCCTTACTGAAATTTCTGCAAAAACGCGAAGACCGAGCAATCGGTGGTTATGACCGATCGATCGGTTGCCTACCGAGCGATCGGTGTTTATGACCGATCGACCGGTCAAAAACTCACTCTCTGGAAAATTTCCCCATACAAAATTTCTGACCGTGCGATGGCTACCGATCGATCGGTTATGGACCGATCGATCGCTGACTGGACCGAGCGATCGGTGCTCTGTATGTCTGGACTGTTTTGACCATATCTTTTGACTCGCTCGTCGGATTTCGACGATTCAACTTGCGTTGGATCCGTCTTTCGAAAAAAAACATTTTTGACATTTCGGAATTTCCGATTTCTCCCCTATTTATTAATTAGACTACAAAAACGGCCAATTAGCTACGAAGGTGCTATTCATTAAGGATGAAAAAGTCCGGGGTGCTACATTCTCCCCCCCTTACAAAAATTTCGTCCCCGAAATTTGGACAATACATACATGCACAAAATCAAAACAAAATTACAAGCCATATGCACAAGTCTATTCAAACAACTCGGGATACTTTGCTTTGACTTCGGCTTCACGCTCCCACGTGGCTTCTTCTCGTGCATGATGTTGCCATTGCACGAGGACTAGCGGAATAGTCTTGTTGCGAAGCACTTGATCTATCCTATCCAAAATATGAACCGGCTTCTCAACTAAAGTGAAGTCCTCTCGGATCTCTATCAGATCAAGCTCAATGATATGAGAAGGATCCGAGATGTACTTCCGGAGCATAGAGACATGGAATACATTATGGACCGCCGCCATGTGAGCGGGCAAAGCAACACGGTAAGCCACCTCGCCAACTCGAGTAATGATCTCGAACGGACCCACATATCTCGGGCTAAGCTTGCCTCTCTTCCCGAATCGCATAACACCTTTGGTCGGTGAAATCCTTACAAACACAAAATCACCGACTCGGAATTCAAGATCCCTCCTTCGGTTGTCGGCATAGCTTTTCTGTCTATCTTGTGCGGTCTTTAACCTCTCCCAGATAAGCTTGACCCTATCCGCGGTTTGTTCAATTAACTCGGGGCCCAAAATCTTTCTTTCTCCCACTTCATCCCAATACCACGGGGATCTACAACTCCTTCCGTACAAAGCCTCGAAAGGCGCCATTTGTATGCTTTCTTGATAACTATTGTTGTAAGCGAATTCCACCAAAGGTAGGTGATCTTCCCAACTTCCCTTGAAGTCTAGCATACATGCTCGGAGCATATCTTCAATAACCTGATTCATCCTCTCGGTTTGCCCATCGGTCTATGGGTGGAAAGCTGTGCTAAAGTCTAACCGGGAGCCCATTGCGCCTTGAAAACTTTTCCAAAACCTGGATGTGAATCTTGGGTCTCTATCCGACACAATACTCACTGGCACCCCGTGTAATCGGACTATTTCCTTGATGTATAGCTCCGCTAACTGATTGGAGTTGAATGTAGTCCGGTACGGTAAGAAATGAGCGGACTTCGTGAGTCTATCAACAACTACCCATATAGCATCAGTCTTCCTAACCGTCTTCGGCAACCCCACGATGAAGTCCATAGAGATATGTTCCCATTTCCACTCGGGAATAGGCAGGGACTGCAAAAGACCCGCCGGTCTCATATGCTCTGCTTTCACCTGTTGGCACACCAAACACCGTGCCACATACTCCGTAACCTCCCTCTTCATGTTTCGCCACCAAAAGTGACTCTTGAGGTTCCGGTACATCTTTGTCCCCCCGGGATGCACCGTATACTTAGACCGGTGAGCTTCGTCCATAATCTCTCTCCGAAGGTCTACATTGGCTGGGACACAAAGTCTTCCCTTGAATGTAATAGCACCTCGGCTAGTGAGAGAGAAATCCGTACTACCCTTGGCCACTTCCCTATCCCGGAAACCCAACAAGTCAGTGTCCGTGGCTTGATACTCCTGGATCAAGTCTATAAGGTACGGCTGAACTGTAACGTTTGCCAAAACCGGACTGCGGACAGAATCGTTCACACTGATGTCTAGATTTGCCAAATCTTCTAACAGTCTCCATTCCCACACCAACATGTGAGCCAACAACCCCGATGGTTTCCTACTCAGAGCGTCTGCCACCAGATTTGCTTTTCCCGGGTGATATTGGATAGTGCACTCGTAGTCCTTTAAGAACTCAATCCAACGCCGTTGTCGTAAGTTTAGCTCTTTTTGGGAAAAGAGATACTTGAGGCTCTTGTGGTCCGTGTACACATAGAACTCCACCCCGTACAGATAATGTCGCCAAATTTTAAGTGCAAACACGACCGCCACAAGCTCCAAGTCGTGAGTGGGGTAGTTCTTTTCATGCTCTTTCAACTACCTTGATGCATAGGCAATGACCTTCTTGTGTTGCATTAGGACACACCCGAGTTCAACATGCGAGGCATCACTATACACCTCATACCCAAAAGGTCCAGATGGCACAGTAAGGACAGGGGCTATGGTGAGGCGTTTCTTCAACTCTTGGAAACTTACTTCACATCGGTCACTCCAACTGAACTTTGCATTTTTCCTTGTCAAGTAGGTGAGAGGTGCAGCCAAACTGGAGAATCCCTCCACAAATCTCCGGTAGTAGCCTGCCAATCCGAGGAAACTACGTATCTCCGAGACGCTCTTGGGCCTCTCCCAACTCATGACTGCCTCAACCTTGGCTGGATCTACCGAAATGCCCTCGGCAGACACTACGTGGCCTAGGAAAGCCACTTTCTCTAACCAGAACTCGCACTTACTCAATTTGGCATATAGCCTATGCTCTCTCAACATATCCAGAGCAAGGCGGAGGTCTCGTGCGTGATCTTTCCGTGTCTGGGAATACACCAAAATGTCATCAATGAATACAATCACGCATCGATCCAAGTAAGATCAGAACACCCGGTTCATCAAATCCATGAATGCCGCCGGTGCATTCGTCAGCCCAAAAGGCATGACAAGGAACTCGTAATGCCCATACAGAGTCCTGAAAGCCGTCTTCGAAACATCTTCCGCCTTGATCCTTAATTGATGATACCCCGATCTAAGATCAATTTTGGAGAAAAATCTCGCTCCCTTCAGTTGGTCGAACAAGTCATCGATCCTTGGCAAGGGATAACGATTCTTGATAGTTACCTTGTTCAACTGACGGTAGTCTATACACATCCTCATAGACCCGTCCTTCTTCTTCACAAAGAGAACCGGAGCTCCCCACGGTGAGACACTTGGTTGGATGAAACCAAGTTGTTGTAACTCCTCAATCTGTTTCTTCAATTCTTCAAGCTCTATAAGGGCCATTCTATACAGTGCCCTTGAAATCGGAGCGGTGCCCGGAGTAAGCTCTATAGCGAACTCAATCTCCCGATTCGGAGGTAACCCGGGAAGTTCCTCCGGAAACACGTCCAAAAAATCACTCAACCAGAATGGCCGAGGAGTTTTGTGCTTCTAGGTTTGTTATACTCAAGGCTGCGAGGCGAGCAATGTCCCTCTCTCTTAATCCTCGGAAATGAAAAGGCTTACCCCCTTCCGGCTTGAAATTCACAATCTTCTCAAAACATGCAACATGCCCGTGATGGTTTGACAACCAATCCATCCCTAAGATGACATCAAAATCCAAGTCTTGAAAAGCTAGGACGATGAGATCTGCTAACAGTTCATTCTCCCCCACTTGAACCACACTATCCCTGAATATCTTGTCCGTATCAACTGACTTGCCGAGTGGAGTTGCAATGGTCAAGTCCCGCTCTAACGGAGTAGACTCAGTCGAAAATCCCTTTGTGAAACTAGGTGACACAAAGGAGTGAGTGGATCCTGTGTCGATCAACACACGGGCGAGACACTCGTTCACTAATAAAGCGCCTGTGCAATTAAGTAACTACTATTAGTAGATTTCAAACAATCACAAGCATCATACATAGGTAACCCTTAGTATAGAAACTCACAAAACAAACCATAGAAATTTTACACAAATTAAACCCTAGAATTCGTGCGTACCTTGCACGACATCGTCGGATGCACGTGCGTCTCTCTCAGATAAGGCAAAGACTCGGCCCTGTGTGGCTGGGCGAGGAGGCCGGGTAGACTGTGAGGCCCTCGAAGCCTGAGAAGAGCTAGGCTGAGATGTCTGCCTAATCGGGGGCCTGCTCCCTGAAGACTGAGCTGGCACTTGACGTCGGGGACAATCTCTAACCATGTGGCCAAGGTCACCACAATGGAAGCAACTTCCAGTAACCCTTCGGCATCCTCCCGCTGGATGCCTCCTTCCACAAAGAGTGCAGACATCATGCAAATAGGAGGAAGGAGCATATCCCGTAGCTTGAGTAACTGCGGGGCGAGGAGCATATGAGGTAGCCGGGCGAAAGGCCGGTGGAGCAAAAGAGCGGGGAGCCTGTGGTGCTGAATACATCCTCTGTGACTGAGCCGGCCCTGCGGACTGATACAAGCTCGTCCTTGCTCTTTTCTCCCCTGAACTACTCGACTGTCCTTTTTCCATTCCTCTCCTTTTGAAGAACTCCTCGGAGTTCGACTCGGCCAATAGCGCTTTATCAACAACTTCGGAATATGTCTCATGTCTAAACATCGAGACTCGGTCCTTGAGATAGGCCTTCAACCCCCTCTCGAATTTCCGGGCCTTCATAGCCTCGGTCGCTATCATGTGTGGAGCAAATCGAGATAGCTCCAAAAATTTGGCTTCATAAGCCGCTACTGACATATTACCTTGCTGCAAGGTAATAAACTCAACTTCCATCTTCTCTTTCATCCCGACCGGGAAGTACTTCTTGTTGAAAACATCCAAGAATTCTTCCCAAGTCCAGTCTTGACCTTGTCGGGTCAACTCTCGGGTCCGAAGTGCAGACTTCCACCAATGATCGGCCTCACCTTCAAGCATGAAGGCGGCCCAAGTGACCCTTTCCACTTCAGTAGGTGCTAATACCGAGAATATCTTCTCAAGTTGCCGGATCCAACCCTCGGCAAGAAGTGGATCAATGCTTCCACCAAAAGTTGGAGGCCTCATCCTCCGAAAAGCTTCTATCCCGGCTTGGGCTCGGTTAGGAGGAGCCGGTATAAGTGCCGCATTAGGCGGAGTGGCCGGTTGCCTCGCCGCTAGCATAGCCAAGGTCTCGGCTATTGAGGCAAAAGCTTGGGCAAAATCGGGTTGATCATCACCCGATGGAGCATCACCTCCATTGCCCCTTGTGTTGTACCCGCGACCCCGGGTATTGCGTCTCATGATTTCTCCTGAGAACGACAATACAACATGAGTCTAACTTGGATACGCATTTAGTACAAGTTTTGCAATTCACTCAATACATATTCCACAAGCATATTTAATAAGTACAACACAAATAATGTACACATGGTATGTAACACAATAGCATAACATACAATCCGTGTTCCTAGCGTAGGACTCTATGTTCGGTTGAAGTTCAACCCATTTTGACTAAGACTAACTTGTTAGTCTATACTTGGAATACAACTAATGCCTTGTTCAATCGTGGTCTCTAGTACTACGCGACCCTAGGGACTCTAATGCCTAGAGCTCTGATACCACTCTGTAACGCCCCGAAATATCCCCTAGGAGTTCAGGGATATTTTAGGTGTCACACTGCGTACCTATCAAACCATCCTGTAATGCACAAGATAAAATACAGTACTAACAACGATAATCAGAGCGCGGAAGCTATCATATATGCGGAAGCGTAAACAAATTTTCATTTCTTCTGATGATCCAAAATAGTATTCCAAGTTAACATAAATACAAGACATGTCTAAGTCTAAGGTGGACAGGCCCACCTATCAAAATATCAAAATACACAAGACCCTCTCATACTCTCCCCTCAACAGTAGTCGAGGTATCGCCACGCATCGAGGTCTCGGTCCGCCTGAGACTGTAATGGAATAGCCGGCTCTCTCTCCTCTATATACTCTTCCTCGACCCAAGGCTCCGGGTCGAGGGCTCCCTCAGTACCTGCCGACATGAAAGTACGGCTGAGCATGGAATACTCAGCGAGTACAAGCTACTAGCAGACCATAACAATAATAAAACACACAATAGTAATATCATACAAGCAGTAATAGAAACATCACAAAAGAAACAGTATAAGACATAATACAATACAAGCATCTTGACGTGCGTACATGAATGCGAAAACGCTGATAAAACTCATGCTTGAAAACCCATGTCATGTCCCGGTATGCCTCGTAGAAATCACGTATGCGTGCATGCATGAATGCATGATCATCATCTTGTAAACCTCCATCTTGTAACTTGTGAGCCAGAGGCTAGCACCCGAATCTCCCTGGGCTGCCAACCTCCTTGATATGCAATGCACTTGTGAGCCAGAGGTTAGTACCCGAATGTCCCTGGGCTACCAACCTCCTTGTTATGAAATGCACTTGTGAGCTAGAGGCTAGCACCCGAATGTCCCTAGGCTACCAACCTCCTTGTTATGCAATGCACTTGTGAGCCAGAGGCTAGCACCCGAATGTCCCTGGGCTACCAACCTCCTTGTTATGAAATGCATTTGTTGTTTATTATATGCACATGCTCTTGAAATCACGGTTCATGCTATCATGCGTGCTCGTGTACGTGTCCATAGTGACAATCATGATAATGGGAATAACCAAGCTATGACATTATAATTCAATTCATGATATGAACATAGGTAACATAAGTAGTTTGCATAACATTTGATCAATTTATTATTTATAAGAACGCATGCATAAAACCCATTTCTATATTCTTCATTGAAATCATTTATTCATAGTTTAGGTATTTTGTCAAACACTTTCATACATTATTCCTTAGTAGTTTATCTCCTTCTTTTAAATGCATATTTTCCATTCAATCACACAATGGTAAGTTTGTTATTTGTACTATGCCCATCCTCCATTTTCCAATCCACAACCCACACATCATACATCACACATTCGGCATCCAATCGCCGTATCCAACCTCCATCCAAGCATTCCTACCCTTTCTTTATCTTGTTTATATTTATTATAGATGACACATTTTGCAAGGAATAAAACATACTAACAAGAATCATATTTCATAAGGAAAAACCTAGATTTATTGCTAGGGTAAGTTAGTAGGGTGTACTAACCTTAGATCAAGGCTTGATCTTGAAGAAACCTTGAAATAGAAGCTCTATTTGGAAGGAGGAAGCCTTTGCTTGAAGGGGACTTGAGTTGGGGAAGAAACCCCTTTCAAGACGTACGTGAGATGGCTGCCCTAGCTTGGAGAGTGACTCCCACACGAGCTTGAGCCTTGAACTTGAAGCAAATCCAAGTTTGAGGACGACCTAGGATGGTCCACCCCTTTGATTTCTTCCTCAATACCAAACCCTAGGTTAGAGCTTTCTCCTCTTCTCTCTCTATCTCTCAAAATCCCTCAAATGTTGTAAGTGAGGCCTCAAAGGGTCGAGCAAACCCTTATGGGTAAGGGTTTAACACCCAAAAGACGAAAACGCCCTTACTAAAATTTCTGCAAAAACGCGAAGACCGAGCGATCGGTGGTTATGACCGATCGATCGGTTGCCTACCTAGCGATCGGTGTTTATGACCGATCGACCGGTCAAAAACTCACTCTCTGAAAAATTTCCCCATACAAAATTTCTGACCGTGCGATAGCTACCGATCGATCGGTTATGGACCGATCGATCGCTGACTGGACCGAGCGATCGGTGCTCTGTATGTCTGGACTGTTTTGACCATATCTTTTGACTCGCTCGTCGGATTTCGACGATTCAACTTGCGTTGGATCCGTCTTTCGAAAACGAACATTTCTGACATTTCGGAATTTCCGAGTTCTCCCTTATTTATTAATTAGACTACAAAAACGGCCAATTAGCTACGAAGGTGCTATTCATTAAGGATGAAAATGTCCGGGGTGCTACACTATTCACCTTCAACCCTTTAAGCCCTTAGGGTATTTTACATACCCTACTTCTATTCTCATAACTCACGACCATAGGTTCTAAAACCGAGGTAACCTATTGGGCACAACCCATATGCATGGGAGGCCCCAGCCGCCACAAATCCCTTGAATCAACATTATTCATACCACTATACATTTAATGCTTTGAGTATGGTTTTATACTCTTTGCATGTTTTCTCAAAACACCTTACACTTCTTGATTCTAACATGAAACTCACATCGCACTTAGGCTATGAGGGAAACCCTCACTCTCATTAACCACACCCAACTTATAGTAAGGGCCTTTGGCCCTTACAATACTAGTGTCCTCGACACTATTCACTTGAACAGTGAACCAAATTTTCGGGGTTCTACACAACGGGTACGTTGTACAGCTCACGACGGGCACGTTGTACATAAAACAACGGATACGTTGTACAGCAAACAACGGGTACGTTGTACAGCTCACGACGGGCACGTTGTACATAAGACAACGTGACAACGTGTTCGGCACTATTCACAGCACAACGTGTTTGGCACTATTCACATCACAACGTGTTCAACACTATTCACAGCACAACGTGTTCGGCACTATTCACAGCACAATGTGTTTGGCACTATTCACATCACAACGTGTTCAACACTATTCACAGCACAACGTGTTCGGCACTATTCACAGCACAACGTGTTCGGCACTATTCACAGCACAACGTGTTTGGCACTATTCACAGCACAACGTGTTCGGCACTCGCGTTTTTGCAGAAATTTCAGTAAGGGTATTATGGTCTTTTGGTCGGTTCACTCTTACCTTAAGAGTTTAACCCGAGCCTTTAGGGCTCATTCTCAACACTTAGAGGATTTGGGGGATTAGAAGAGAGGAGAAAGGGTTTCCTAAGCTAGGGTTTTACTTTTGGAGAAGAATCAAAGGGGTTTTGAGACCCTAGATCACTTCAAGTCCGGTTTTTCTCCAAGATCACGGCTCAAGCACTCGTGGAGAGCGTTCTCCAGGCTAGGGCAGCAACCCAAGCACGTTTTTTAAAGGGGTTTCTTCCCGAACTCAAGTCTCCTTCAAGCAAAGGTGTTCTTCTTTCGAGTTGGAGCTTCAATCAAGGTTTCTACCAAGGATCAAGCCTTGATCTAAGGTTAGTACCCCCTACTAACTTACCCTAGCAATAAATCTAGGTTTTCCTTATGAAATATGATTCCTGTTAGTATGTTTTATTCCTTGCAAAATGTGTCATTTATAATAAATATAAACAAGATAAAGAAAGGGTAGGGATGCTTGGATGGAGGTTGGATACGGCGATTGGATGCCGAATGTGTGATGTATGATGTGTGGGTTGTGGATTGGAAAATGGAGGATGGGCATAGTACAAATAACAAACTTACCATTGTGTGATTGAATGGAAAATATGCATTAAAAAGAATGAGATAAACTACTAAGGAATAATGTATGAAAGTGTTTGACAAAATACCTAAACTATGAATAAATGATCTCAATGAAGAATATAGAAATGGGTTTTATGCATGCGTTCTTATAAATGATAAATTGATCAAATGTTATGCAAACTACTTATGTTACCGATGTTCATATCATGAATTGAATTGTAATGTCATATCTTGGTTATTCTCATTATCATGATTGTCACTATGGACACGTACACGAGCACGCATGATAGCATGAACCGAGGTTTCAAGAGCATGTGCATATAATAAACAACAAGAAAATATTGCATGTCAAGGAGGTTGGTAGCCCAGGGACATTCGGGTGCTAGCCTCTAGCTCACAAGTGCATTGCATAACAAGGAGGTTGGTAGCCCAGGGACATTCGGGTGCTAGCCTCTGGCTCACAAGTGCATTGCATAACAAGGAGGTTGGTAGCCCAGGGAGATTCGGGTGCTAACCTCTGACTCACAAGAAAACCATGCATTTCATAACAAGGAGGTTGGTAGCCCAGGGTAATTCGAGTGCTAGCCTCTGGCTCACAAGTGCATTGCATATCAAGGAGGTTGGCAGCCCAGGGAGATTCGGGTGCTAGCCTCTGGCTCACAAGTTTACAAGATGAAAGTTTACAAGATGATGATCATGCATTCATGCATGCACGCATATATGATTTCTACGAGGCATACCGGGACATGACAGGGGTTTTCAAGCATGAGTTTTATCGGTGTTTTCGCATTCATGTACGCACGACAGGATGCTTGTATTGTATCATGCCTTATACTGTTTCTTTTTTGATGTGTCGATTACTGCTTGTATGATATTACCATTGTGTGTTTTATTATTGTTATGGTCTGCTAGTAGCTTGTACTCACTGAGTATTCCATGCTCAGCTGTACTTTCATGTCGGCAGGTACTGAGGGAGCCCTCGACCCGGAGCCTTGGGTCGAGGAAGAGTATATAGAGGAGAGAGAGCTGACTATTCCATTACAGTCTCAGGCGGACCGAGACCTCGATGCGTGGCCATACCTCGACTACTGTTGAGGGGAGAGTATGAGAGGGTCTTGTGTATTTTGATATTTTGATGGGTGGGCCTGTCCACCTTAGACTTAGACATGTCTTGTATTTATGTTAACTTGGAATACTATTTTGGATCATCAGAAGAAATGAAAATTTTTTTACGCTTCCGCATATATGTTAGCTTCCGCGCTCTGATTATCGTTGTTAGTACTGTATTTTATCTTGTGCATTACAGGATGGTTTGATAGGTACGCAGTGTGACACCTAAAATATCCCTAAACTCCTAGGGGGTATTTCGGGGCGTTACAGAGATTCATACCAGGTTACTAGGTTTTGCCATGTAGAAGTAGAACTAAAGATGAAGCAAGTTTGGTGGTGCTATTGGAGGTTAGTCTCGTAGTGGGAGATTGTTACGTATGGATACTAATCTGGGCAGTTTGGCTTAAGCGAGCATTCCTTTGCCTCAAGTGGATTCCATTAGGGAATAACTGAGAATTGCAGAAGCGCAAACCAGTAGCCATCTCGTTCGAGCGAGCTAGAGATTGGCTCGAGTGAAAATAACATTGGTTTGAGCGAGTATCGCGGGATCAGTTTAGTAACTCCGTTTTAAATCATATCTAATATGTAAGATACTTTGAGATTAGGGTTTATTATTCATTCTAATCACTATAAGAGGTTTTTTCTAAGAGAGAGAGAGAGAGAGAACTTTGTATTGCTTTCATCTTCTTTTGCCTTTGGGCATAGTGAAGTGATGTGGATCCGTGGACATAGGTATCATTAGCCGAACCACATAAAACTTGTGTTGTGTTCTTTGATTTGCATATTGATTCCTGTTTTCTTTGTTCTTATTCATTTGGTTATCGTATTGGTATTGTGGGTTGTTACGATTCCCAATGGCTTACACATATTGGGCACAATTAATAATGAGCTCCTTGTATTAGCTCAGCTTGGCTCGACAAGCTAAGAAAATCTACTCAAGCTCAGCTCGTTTACACCGCTCCGTAATTTACAATGATGATGTGCCGATTTTTGAAATCTGAAGTGATGGATTGGTACCGATTTAAGGGAAGAACTTAGAAGAGAGGGTTGATGTAGTAAAAGGGCATGGGCTTGCTGGGAACGTTTGTCCAAGAATCTGAAAAAGAGAAAGTGAGAAATAACTCAAGACAAGGGACTTTGAATTCTTTTATATGTTATGATGTTGGAGATGAAACAAAAAGAAAGAGATTCACAAGGAGAATAGGGTGGGAGAGGGGAGTAGAGAGAGGAGAAACAAATGTCGCCTGTCGGATTACCTCCAGGTTTTAGGTTTCATCCGACAGACGAAGAGCTTGTGAATTATTATCTCAAGAGGAAAATCCATGGCCTCGAGATTGAGCTTGACATAATTCCTGAAGTTGATCTTTATAAATGCGAGCCATGGGAGTTAGCAGGTTGTGTTCTGGCCTCCTCTTCTTCTTCTTATGTAGGAATTTCACTCTTTTTTATTACAAACACATTTTTTGCATCGTTTTTTTCTTTTCCCATCTGTCACAAAACAACTCCCATTTCATATTTTTTTATAGTATTATTTGATTTTCCAGTTTAACTTAGCTTTCAATTTCTTGTACTTTACACTGTCATTTTCAATGGGTTGGCCACTAGTGGGATTGTAAAAAAAAAGATACGGAATTCTGATGCTGTGATCTTCCAATTAGGAAAGAAAACCATACATTTAACGTTCTCACTATCTTGTATGTTAGAAGTAGTGTCTAGAAAAGCCACATTATGTTGAGAAATCCTTCTAATTACTTTCTGTTTGATTTTTTCATGTGGTAGATAAATCGTTTTTGCCGAGTAGGGACCCAGAATGGTATTTTTTCGGACCCCGGGATCGAAAATATCCGAACGGATTCAGGACAAACAGAGCAACTCGAGCTGGATACTGGAAATCAACAGGGAAAGATCGGAGGGTTAGCAGTCAGAATCGAGCCATTGGAATGAAGAAAACATTGGTTTACTACAGAGGCAGAGCTCCTCAAGGGATCCGGACAGACTGGGTTATGCATGAATATCGCCTTGATGACAAAGAATGCGAGGACACCTTCGGAATTCAGGTTGTTCATGTTCCATCATAATATTGATGATGATGTTGATGACTTATACAATGTAGAAGAATTCTACCAATATTTTTGTCTATGTGAAGCTAACAACTGTTTGATCAAGATTAGACAATTTTAAAGTGCAAGGATCACAGCCTTGAAATTGAGATCAGACGGTTGTTAAGGCCCCTTAAACTAAAATGTGGTGCAAATGATCATGTCAATGAATCATCATCATTATTTTCATTGTTGCTCTAACATATCTGATCAACATCCGCTAATTAAGGAATGTTTTTCAATACAAGGTCAATTTGGGGTGTTCACATTAAAAGACCATTTCCCTATTATAAATTTTCTTTGTATTATTATCTACACTACTATTAACATTATTATTATATTATTATTATTATTATTATATTTACTACTACTACTACAATTTAAGTTGATTGATTTTCTTAATCTCTTTCCGAGGATAGATAATTGCTAATTTACAAAATAGACCTATGTTGGTTAATTAAGCATACTCCTATGGGGACACTATTTTTTTACCGGGGAAAATGGGTAGCGCATACTTCTAAAATACGCACCCATTATATTTTCTTTTTACCGGACATCAGGATAGAAAAGCAATCTTTAACACTGCTAAATGGGTGTGTATTACACACAATGCGTACTGTAAAAAAGACCCTTTAGATATTAACAGATTTCAACCCAAGAGAGAAATGGGGCAGGGGATGATGAGCCCTGGGAACGTGGGATTATGCATGACGTGCATGAAAAGCTAGGGCTTTCGCCCTTCTCTTTTTCTTTAGGATAAAGCTTTTGAAATGGGCCCCACCCCATCTGAAATCTCATGCTCTTAGAGCAAAGTTTTGGTGGTCTCGCCTAGTCCTAAGCGGTTCTAGTAGCAAAGTCCTTTTCTTTATTATCCTAAACAAATCACTGAGGGATTCTTTACTTGTACTGCTCTTGGATAGATCTCTTAAAAGAGACAAAGTTGGGCTTCACTTTGGCTATTCTAATGGGACAAAAGTATGATCCTGTAGGACTCACTAACACCACATTATCATATTAGAATGAGATGATTTATAATCTTACAAAAGCATTGCCATCCATCACTTTCTTGGTGTAAGAAGGTTTCGGCAGCTTTTCACTTTATTCGCACTAGTTTTAGGGGAGTGCTAGACACAATACCCCCAATCGCCTTTCTATAGAAATGAGACAAGCTACTTTAGGTGGGGGCTAGCAAAATCCTTAATTTTAATGCTTCATGCCACCACATACCCTAATACTTTTTTCTCTCTCACACTCGTACTGCTTCATGCCCACATACCCTCTCTCTCTAAACTATTTCAAAGGGGGGCTAGCAAAATCCTTAATTTTAATGCTTCATGCCCCCCACATACCCTAATACTTTTTTTTTCCTCTTCATGCCCACATACCCTCTCTATCTCTCTCTCTCTCTCTCTCTCTCTCACACACACACACAACAGACCAACCTTTTTTATGCCCAAGTTCTCTCTTGGAGTTGAAGGGTCCATTTGTTCAAAATACTCAAATATTTTCACACTCAGTCACGAAATCCCTATTTTTCATATACTGTAGGTTTTGACAATATCTGAGGTAGGAATATATGTATGAATGTCAAATGACAATCTGTTTATTTTCAGGATTCCTACGCATTATGTCGCGTTGTGAAGAAGAACGGAATTTGCTCAGAAATTGAAGAGCAAGGACAATGTAGTTTATCAATGGGTGAGAGCTCTCAAGGGATCATCAATGATTACGAAACCATGTCGCCGGATGTGCCCATAGGATCATCATCATACATGGAGGAGGATGATAAAGACGATGCATGGATGAAGTTCATAACAGATGATCCATGGTGTTCTTCTAATGCAACTGTAGGCGGTGAAGACTCGTCATGTGTTGCATTCACTAATTAATTAACGATATTTTAGCCCTTAAAAGGGTGGTGAATAACATGTTTTGAGTGTAATTTGAGTAATAAGGGACAATAAGTTTGTAAAATTTCTTCATGTTTATACACTTAAGTGTATCTATTTTCTTCTATGAGTGGTTTTCCTGCAAGTCGATTTTTCTTATGGCCTACGGACTTAGGTCTGGCCCTCCAGTTAGGCCGTTTGGGGTGTATTTTTCAAATAAGGGTGTAAAAAAAATTTATGTTCATTTGTTCTTTCTCTATTCGTGCTATGTTGTTCAAGTGGGGTTTAAGAGAATCAGATTCTTTTTCAATGATATTGGATTCACTGCAAAACAATGTCATATTTGTGTAAACCCTAACTAGCTAGTAGGTACACACCCTGGGTTTGTCCCAGTGGTAGTGTATCTCCCTTTGGGGAGGAGTGACTCGTGTTCGAGTCTTGGTGTGGCCGTTGAGTGCCACCCTTGAGTTCTAACCCTCTAACCCCCCTAACCCCATAGATAGATAAAGGAGCCAAATCATCTAAGGTGATAACCGGATTTGGCAAATCCGGTTTCTCACGCCTAGAAGTTGCCACGTGTCTCCTTTGACACCCCTTAACCATGGGTAAGGTTCACTCACCCCTAGGGTTCACCCACCCATCCTTGGTTTTTTTAAAAAAAAATTAATTATTTTTTTAAAATTAAAGAAACTGTTTTTAATATTAAAAAAACTCTAAAAACAGTTTTTTAATTTTAAAAAAAAGAATTAATATTTTTTTTAAAAAAACCAAGGATGGGTGGGTGAACCTTACTCACGGTTAAGGGGTGTCAAAGGAGACACGTGGCGACCTCTAAGGGTGATAACCGGATTTGCCAAATCTGGTTATCACCGTAGAGGATTTGACTCCATAGATAAATGATCTAGTTGCCTACCAAAAAAAACTAGCTAGTAGGCCGAGGTAGGATATTGCACGTGGCAGAGAAAGAATGAGATAAGTGTAAGGGCAATTTTGTCAATTGTGGTAAATTTCAACACATGTCTCACACATGTAAACTTTAATAAGTGAAGTTTGGAGACTACCGAGAGAATTTTGCCCCAATACTGGAGAATATCAACAGTATTTTTGTTCATATAAGCTATAGAGTAGAAAACCCTATCTTCTCAAAATAACAAAATTTTCATCTTTCTTTGTTCTCTTTTTTTTATTTTCTTTCTTCTATCAAGGATTTGAGCTCCATACCCTTTTTTTTTTAGGTAAGCAGGGATCCCAATAAGATTTTATAAAAAAGAAAGAGTTATTACAACCTGTAGGATTTATAACCCGTACCATCTTCCTCAACAATGCGAAGAAGAGGAAAATCAGAGGGATAAAATAAAGGGGTTTTTCCTAGATTGCTCCTTTAGTATGGGGTTCTTCCCCAAATAACCAGGTTTTAAAAACTCTTCTCTAAATGTCCCCACACACATGTGCATCTATTCGCACATGCGAACTTTTCCCATTTTATCCAAATCATTTGAAGAAAAGACTTTGGGTATCCCTACCTCATTTCCGACGAGTTCTTCATTCCCACCCTATTTCCGATGAGAGAACTTTGTTCCCACCCCATTTCCGGCAAGACATTTTTGTTCCAAGAGTGTTCTTTCCATGTTACTTTCTTGAAAAAACGTCATTAACCGAAGAACAACCCTCATTTTCAGGTTTCCTGTGTTTTAAAAATAATTAATTCAAAAAAGTCATTGCATGTATGATTAATTCATGGAAAAATATTTATAATCATTGTATTTATAGTTCAAAACCTTAAATTTCATGTTATCTATGTGTTTACATGTGTTTTTTTTCCATTTTCTATGACTTACACTCATGTTTCCAAGCTTGAAGACGACAGTTGATGCATAAAATGCATGAGGTCAATGTTTTGTATCAACCTAGTGCATTTTGTACGCGGTTGATACATTTTGTAGCACCCCAAACTTTTCCGTACTTAATTAATAGCACTTTTGTGGCTAATTGGCCTTTCATTTAGTCTAATTAATAAATAAGGAAGAAATTGAAGATTCTAAAATACCAGAAATGTTCCTTTTCGAAAGACGAATCCAACGCAAGTTGAATCGTCAAAATTCGACAAACGGGTCAAAAGTTATGGCCGAAATAGTAAAAGGATCAAAAATCTGCAGAACACCGATCGCTAGGGATCGATCGGTCCACAACCAATCGATCGGTCCAAAACCGATTGATCGGTAGCTATCGACTGGTTAACTTTTTTGTATGGGAAATTTTTCCAATGAGGGTATTTTTGACCGATCGCTCGGCCAAGAACACCGGTCGCTCGGTAGGCGACCGATCGATCGGTCATAACCACTGATCGCTCGGTCTATCGCGTTTTGCAGAATTTTCATTAAGGGCTTTTTGGTCTTTTGGCCACCACCCTTTGGCTTTGTAAGCCTTGCTCGAGTTTTTGAATCTCCATTCACTACACTTAGAGGTATTTGAGGGAGAGGAAGAAGAACCTAGGGTTTCAAGAGGCCCTTTCCATTTGAGAGGGAGAATCAAGGGTTTAAACACCCAAGATCATCCCAAAAGGCTTGGATTCATCAAACCCAACCTCAAGCAGGTGTGGAGCTCGTTCTCCAAGCTAGTGCAGCAACTCCCTCGGCATTTTAAGTGTTTTTCTCTTCTTTTTTCAAAGTTAGTACACCCTTCCTAGCTACTATGATAATAACCTAGAGTCTCTTGTGCTTATAGTGTGTTGTATCTTCCCATTTGCCCCATTGTCTTGAAATATGCTAAATCCCTAAAACATAAACAAGATAAAATGAAGAAATTGTGGAATGTATGGATGGAGGAATGGAATGAGGCGATGGGATGCCATGTTGTGATGTGTTGAATGATGAAAATGGTGGGAGGGTATTGTACACATAATAAATGCACATGTGATGCTTGATGAAATGCTTGAAAAAGAAATTATGAGTTTAAAGGACTAAAGAAAATGTAGAACACCACTTGCTTGGTAAAATATATGAATGAGAATACTTGGAATTGAATGAATGTTCAAAAAGCATCTTTCATGTAGTTTTCCCAAAAATGGCAAATTGTGACCCATAATTATGTATGCTTGTTTACATTCTCATATGATTATGATAAGAAATGAAATGTTACATGCTACTCCTCAATTTGTATATGTCATCATGTTTTCACAAATAGCTATACATGAGCACACATGCATATGAAATTGTCAAGGGGGTTGGTAGCCCGGTAAGGGTGCTAGCCCCCTGCTCATAAGATGATCGTATTGTCAAGGAGGTTGGTAGCCCAGGGATATGCGGGTGCTAACCTCTGGCTCATAAGAAAGGTTCAAAAGTATTGTATTGTCGAGGAGGTTGGTAGCCCAGAGGTATGCAGGTGCTAGACTTTGGCTCATAAGAAAATGATATGGAACTGTTAAGGAGGTTGGTAGCCCTGGTTAAGGGTGCTAGCCTCTGGCTCATAAGAAAAGTATTAGAATTGTCAAGGGGGTTGGTAGCCCAAGATTGTGCGGGTGCTAACCCCTGGCTCATAAGAAAAGACTCAGAAGTATTGTACTGTCAAGGAGGTTGGTAGCCCAGGGTTGTGCGGGTACTAACCTCTAGCTCATAAGAAATATGGAAAGGACTAATATGTTTTATAGATATGGTTTGGTTTTCATTAGAGTTGTGATTTAATATATGGTTATGTATGATGTCGTTTTAAATGAGTATGAACAGTATCCTTCCAGTAATTGCATATGATGTTTTGCTCGTTATTATTATTGTTAGCTAGGAGCTTGTACTCGCTGATTATTTCATGCTCAGCCGTACTTTTATTTCGGCAAGTACACGAGTCCCTTTCTACATTTGTGCCCCGGGTCCTTGGGTTGAGGAGGACTAGGACGAGGAAGAACCTTATGACGATTCGGTAGTTGAGCCTTAGGCTGAAGCGAGAGACTTAGACCATTGGCCCCATGGGGGTGACTATTGAGCGAGACCGAGTTGTGTTTTGTCTTTTGTATTTTGTTAGGTGGGCATGTCCACCTTTACATGTCATATTTTGTATAAACTTAGAATACTTATTAAGTTATAGAAGAAAAGAAAAAGTTGGTTGTATTTTCACCATATTTTAGCTTCCGCACTCTGTATTATATTTTCATTAGAGCTTGTTACACCTTGTTCATTGCAGGATGGTTTGCCAGGTTATGTATAGTCACACTTAAAGTATCCCTTAACTCCTAGGGGGTAATTTGGGGCGCGACACATTGTGCACGGGATTGATGCATAAAATGCACGAGGTCGATGCATTGTATCAACCTAGTGTATTTTGTATACGGTTGATGCATTTTGCACGGGGTCGATGCATAAAATGCACGAGGTCGATGCATTGTATTAACCTAGTGCATTTTGTACGCGATCGATGCATTTTGCATGAGGTCGATGCATAAAATGCACGAGGTCGATGCATTGTATCAACCTAGTGCATTTTGTACGCAGTCGATGCATTTTACACAGGGTCGATGCATAAAATGCACGAGGTCGATGCATTGCATCAACCTAGTCCCTTTTGTATGCGGTCGATGCATTTTGCACAGGGTTGTTGCATAAAATGCACGAGGTCGATGCATTGCATCAACCTAGTGCATTTTGTATGTGATAAATGCATTTTGCACGGGGTCGATGCACAAGGTCGATGCATTGTATCAACATAGTGCATTTTGTACGCGGTCGATGCATTTTGCACAAGGTCAATACATTGTATCGACCCTGTGCGCAAAAAACTTCAAGAAACTTAGATTTTTGCGATTTTTTCATCTTTTCTTCTTTTTATTATTCTTCTTTCAAAATCAGTATAGATGATAATGGAGGGGTATTTGGAAGATGAGGGGAGTGGGTGAGCTTCATTCATCTCATTCACGTACATATCTTCTTCTTCTTCTTCTTGGAATGAAGAACTCTAGCCGGAAATGGGGTGGGAACGAAGATCTCTCATCCACGAACCTAAATCCCTCTTCTCCTTCTTTTTCTTTCAAAATCAATGGAGGGGTATTTAAGACTTTTCATAAATACTGAATTATGGAAAATGGATGATAAGGGCATTTAGAGAAAGGTTTTCAAAACCTGGTTATTTGGAGAAGAACCCCATACTAAAGGGGCAATCTGGGAAAAACCCCTATAATAAAACATTGCTTGTATTTGTGTAGTATGAAGCCAAAAATTCTGTTACATGATTCGCTTCCCTCCATGTGGGAATTAATCCTTCACCAAAACTCCATACCCTTGAATATCATATCTCAATCACTTGAACTCCATAACCTTGAATACCATATCTCAATCACAAAAAGGATTAGAACCATTGATGTAATATTTGTCACGCCCCAAAATACCCCCAGGAGTTAAGGGATACTTTAGGTGTGACTAAACTTAACCTGGCAAACCATCCTATAATGAACAAGGTAACACATAATATAATAAAGACATGATTCAGAGTGCGGAAGCTAAAACAATGCGAAAACATCAACCAACTTTTTCTTTTCTTTATATCGAACTAGTATTCTAAGTTAGATACAAATATAAACAGTAAAGGTGGACATGCCCATCTATCAAAACACAAAAGTTATATAAAACTCTCTCTCTCTCTCTCTCTCTCTCTCTCTCTCTCTCTCAATGTTCCTCAGGGAATGGCCAACTATCTAGGCCTCTCGCCTCCATTTGGGGCTCTACTACAGGATCTACATATGGTTCCTCCTCGTCGTATTCCTCCTCAACCCAAGGACCCGGAGCACAAATGTCGAAGTGTGTACCTGCCGACATAAAAAGTACGGCTGAGTATAGAATACTCAGCGAGTACAAGCTCCTAGCTAACCATAGCAATAACAAACAAAATATCATAAGCAAGTATTTCAAGGAATGCAGTTCATAAATCATTCTTAAAGCAACATACAATGTCATTCGTCAGATCATATTTCTTATGAATATAAAGCATCATTTGTGGTTCATATGAGTTCTTATGAACAAGAGATTAGTACCCTTAACCCTATGCTACTAATCTCCTTGAGCATTCACTAACTTATAAGCCTTTTTCTTATGAGCAAGAGGTTAGTACCCACACAACCCTGGGCTACCAACCTCCTTGACAATTTACTTAACTTATGAGACTTTCTTTCAATATTTCCTTCTAATATTCTTATGAGCAATAGGTTAGTACCCAAATATCCCTGGGCTACCAACCTCCTTGACAATCTCTCATTTTCTTATGAGCAAGAGGTTAGTACCCGCACAACCCTGGGCTACCAACCTCCTTAACAATCTCTCCTTTTCTTATGAGCAAGAGGTTAGTACCCTTCAACTTGGGCTACCAACCTCCTTGACATTCCACCATAATTGTGCGTATGAGATCGTACGTGTAATTGATGATGAGTTTCACTTATTAGTTCGATTCTTAGTGCTTATGAGAAAACTCGGTTCTTATATATGTGCGTGCCCGTGCATAGCAATTGGTGATATCTGAAGGGGGATTCGGATAAAAAAATTATATGAAAACTGGATCCCCTAGATCTTAACACCATAGAAAGAATCAAAATTATCTAAGAGTTTTAGTCATATCACCTCGGTGAATGCTTTTCACCGGTGAAGCTTAATCCACTCGAACCGTCAGAACTCTTTGTAGAGACCTCTCTGAAAAAATACTAGAAGCTCGATTCTTGTTCTTCGCTATCCCCACGAAGCTTTAGAACCTCCTTCGAAATTATTGAAGCAAAGAGGAAGAAGATGGAGTAATGGTGTAGACCTTCTATCACCAAAAATACTAAGGTTCAAAACCCTAGAAAAGCAAAACTCAATTTGCACCACCTATATAGCTCACGAAAAATCCCTAGGGGGATCCCTAGGGTCTCACGGTTTGGAAAGAGAGTAGAGGAGAGAAAAAATTCTGGAGAAAAGTGCTTAATGGTTTAGGGTGTAGGGGTATTTATAGACTAGGATCCTATCCTAATCCTACTCCAACTTGATCTTATCTTTTAGGAATTGTTTATCAATAATAACTCTTATTATTAACTAAACAATATCCTAGTTTATCTATAACTACTCTAATTATAGAATACCTACTAATTAAGGAGTCCTTCTAATAAGAGGGTTCCTTAATTAAAGGGATAAGTCAACATCCTACACAAGAGAAGGAAACCTAGTCAAACTAGGAGACCAATGCCAAGGGGGGGCGTGAGCTTCTATGGGGCATGAGTTTTGAGGAGTTAAAACTCCTTTTTGTAATCCAATTACAATTCCCTCTTAATCCTAATTGCAATCCAACAATTGGATTTTAATTCCATAATTATAGGAATTATATTTCAACAATTATTCATTTAACATAATCCTAATCCAATTAAGATTCCTCAAGTGGGCGCCCCACCCTAGGGTTTAAACCCATGGGCTTTGGCCCATATTAAAGGTCCATTTTAATGGGTTTATGGATATGGGTCAAACCCATTTCCCCTTTAGTTATGTTAATTAAATAATTAATAAAATAATCCCTAGATTTAAATTAACAATTAATTTAAACCATAGATTAACTTTTAATCTATTAAATTAAATGATTAAATTTTAATCACTTAAATAATTGATTAACTTTTAATCAATTATCGAGCTTGTATTTCTTATGTGAGAACCTCCACAGATTGCTCTGGGACAATCTTACCCTAGCTTACCCAATATTATCCCATTGACCCTAAACGGGAATTACATCGGAATTGCAAGTGATGTGAGATATCCATGTTGCAATTAAATCCCAGTGTATGAACATTTAACCAATATGGATCCCGCCACATGAACTTTTGAATTCGATTCATCCTTCCAAATACATTATCCCTAATGGGCCTTCGAGATTGACATACTATCTAACCCATAGCCCATTGCAAATCATCTAAGTTTCCAAGACTTATGATTAAACCATGAGAAACAATTTCTCATGTAAACATTTTGAGAAAATCCTTTTATGAGTATAATACTTTTTAATAAAAGTATATTTCAAAACTTATTTTGTTTTCAAAATCACTTGCGCAAGATTTGAACCTAATCAATTGTCTTACCCGGAACTTGGATAATCTCTCAAATTAATGAGCATGGATTTCTTGTTTGAAATTCATCATGACTTGAACAGTTTTCTGACTATCCAACTGTCATTGTATTGTATTCACTAAGTTAGAAAATACGTTGGTGCAATCAAAACAATCAGATCACTGCTTAGTCATAGATGAACTCATCAGATCTAAGGATCATCAAAACTAGAACGACCCCAAAATCCTACAGGCTAAAATAGGACTTTGGAATCATCACATTACTTAAACTTGCTTAAAAACAATGCATACAAGGCTTACTACATGAGTCTCCAAAAATGAGAGTAATAAAATTCCGATATATAAACTATAACCAACCTGCACAAGTCTATGGTCAACATATACAACCCACTATAAACCAACAAGTGTGAAAAATACAACTATAAAAGTCTACTGAGCAACATCCTCTAAAAGTCTATTTCAAAACTCTCTCAACAAAACAAAGCATAAACTAAGAGATATAGACACGCAAGCCTCCGGCTCCTTCCTTGGAAGGCTCACCTTCTCCTGCTTCCTCAATGTAAGCTTCCTCAATCCACGGCTCCGCTATGTACTCCTGCTCTAAACCTGCCAAGACAAAAGTCCAGCTGAGTACAAAGGTACGCAATGTATAGAAAATCCAACCAACAATAATAATATACCTGCACTTAGTTAGAAACATACTCAATAGCATAGTAACATAATCAAAGTACGGAAGAACGTGTGCGCATATACATCATATCATCACCTTGACTCGTGTACTTGTGAGAATCTTAGACTTATAAGACAATACACTTATGAGCTGCTTATGCTTATGAGACTACATGCTTGTGAGATGCTTATGCTTATGCATTTATTCAGATCATACAATGATATGACATGTCGTTCTTGGCGGATACGGACCATGTCTAAGAAATCATATGGTTGGCATGCCGTTCTTGGCGGATACGGACCATGCTTAAGAATCAAATGGTTGACATGTCGTTCTTGGAGGATACGGACCATGCCTATGAATCAAATGTAATTGACATGCTGTTCTTGGTGGATACGGACCATGCCTATGAATCAAATGTAATTGACATGCCGTTCTTGGCGGATACGGACCATGTCATGCTTATGCTTATTCAGAATGTCATACGTATGCCATGCTCATGCTTGTGGTCCACATGTGTGACTTGTGAGACTCTTATCTTAACATACACGTGCATATGTGCTTAAGTGTCGAAATTAACATTCAAGTTGGTAATTGCTTAGGTTCCGATTTCCCACCATGGAAACTCCACTATAATGTCCCATACCAAATAGTTAGAGAATTCTCGGTTTGAGAGATGTTCCTCTAAGTTCTTACCTTCCCGACTATCAATTTCCATGCAAGTAATTAAACATACTTAACAAACAATCACATATACATATCATAATTCATATCACAATTCATAATCAATTTACCACCATTTCATAAGAGTATAATAGCATTTATCCTCTTAAGCATTTTCACAAACACCTTGAGTACACATATTATGAATCCATTGCCCTTTCTACATTTCCAACATTCCATCAAGCCATAAACCATCTATACAATCCAAAATATCATCCACATCCACATATTAATCTCATCCTCCATACATTTCCCATCCTCCATACATTCTATCCACATTCCCATCCATAATTAGCTTACTTCATAGAAAATTTAGAAAAAATACATCTAATCTCTATTCTATTATTCCTATCATATTAACATTCACAAAATATTAAAATAAAGTTGATTAGGATAGTATATCGACCTTAGGAATCCTTCCCTTGGATTCAAAACACTCCCGAGGTGATTTGGGGAAGCTTTCCAAGCTCTCCTTGCAATATCCAAGCTATCTCCTTCTTCCCCAAGAAATCTTTCTCTCCAAAACCCTAGGTTTTCTCTCCCTTTTTGCCAAATTAGGTTAGAAATAGGTAGAGTATTCTAATACCCTGAAATAGGATCCCTATTTATAGCCCCAAGGTCTGAGAACCAAAAGACCAAAAAGCCCTTACTAAAATTCAGCAAGAAAAACACGAAAGACCGAGCGATCGGTGGTTATGACCGAGCGATCGGTCGCCTACCGATTGACCGGTGCTCTTGACCGAGCTCTCGGTAAAAAACACACTCTCTGAAAATTTTCCCCATACAAAATTTTGGACCAATTGATAGATACCGATCGATCGGTTTTGGACCGATCGATCGCTAATTTGGACCGAGCAATCGGTTTTGTACCGATCGATCCCTAGCGATCGGTGCTTTGCAGATTTCTGACTCATTATACTGTTTTGGCCATAACTTATGACTCGTTCGACGGATTTCGACGATTCAACTTGTGTTGGATTCTTCTTTCAAAAAGGAACATTTCTGGTGTTTTAGAATTTCTAAATTCTCCTTTATTTATGGACCAAATTGTCTCCAAAGTTGACTGATCTGTAATTCTATCAGACAAAACATTGGAAAACCCACTTTTGACTTAGCTTAAACTAAAAATATGGAAAAACATTAAACATGATCCTCGAAGAGGTTTTCAATACCTTTCTAATGGTTCAAGAATCACTCAATTCCAATAAACGGTGCCAAAACTAAAGCTTCCTAAAGTTTAGGGTGTGTTATGACATCCCTCCGCTTACAAGTTTGACTAAACCTTAATCATACCATACCAATTAGATATAAATACATAAACATTAAAACATTACAAGGACTATAATACCCCTGATACTTGCAATAAAAACATGAAAAAGATTCGGGTCTCTACAGAAATTGTTCAATGTGAATGAGAGACCAACTATCTGATAGTATGTTTATGCAAGAGGTCTCTCATTGAATGCAATCAGTCAGTGTACATTTAAGTACCCATATGCTGATGTGTAGTCTCCCCTACAATAGTTCAAGATAGAACTACATCTCAACTATTGAGAACATCTTAGCATTCTGGCAGCCATATAAGTGAAGTGGCCAGCTTCACCCACAGCTGTGACTATATAAGGTATAAGGAACCGGAAAGTTATATCTGCCTGTGAAAATCTAATTACATAACTTTTCTACAACATATCCTATGGACCTTTATCGATATCTCATATCGTATAGATCATCTCATGATCATGGTCAATTACCCATAATGAATGCACAATAGATTAAGAAGAAGTCTTTATTAATCAAATTAATAAGAATCTAACAATCTAAATGACTTTTCTAGGCATCATGTTTAACAATATCGTGGTGACAAGAAACTAAACATCATATGGCATTTTAACATTTCTATAAATGTGTGAGAGTTTGAGGAAACATATAGCATACTATTTCAATATTACCAACTTGGGGAAAACCCCTAAATCATAATTTCATTATTTTTAGGTTAATTTCCACACATACATTTCATCAAACACATGGCATTCAATATTTCTTTTAACCTTTAACTTGTATTTTCCGAGCAAGCATTTCATCAAACATCACTTGTTCATTCATTATGTATACATTGCCCTTCTAACATTTCCCATCACACATTCATCACATCCCAACGGCATCCAACCACCTCAATCACCTCAATCATCCATACATCTCATCCATCTTTCAATCCCTAGTTTATCTTGAGTGATTTAGGAAGTTATTTATTTAAGGTAAGAATTTGGGTACATATACTCAAACATGATCATCTTAAAAGAAAACCTAGGTTACTACTAAGTTAAACTAGGAGGGTGTACTAACCTTTGAGAATCAACTCCTTGATTAAAGAAAACCCTTGTGAAGAGATCTCCTACCTTGGTGGAGGGTGATTCTTGCTTGAAGAAGATCTAAGCTTGAGCTCCCTTGATCTCAACTCTTCCTTGGGTTCTCCCTAATCCCCCCTCTCCTTTCTCTCTATTTCTAGGTTTAGGCAAAATCCCCAAACTCAAAATGGACCCCCTATTTATAGGCAAAGGGTTAAAAACCCTTATATCCGGATTCAGCACCCGCGTGCGATCGACCGCACACCAACTGCGATCGATTGCGGATCCAGTGTGATCGATCGCACATGAGGGCGATCTGTCGCACTTGAACCCGAATGTTTTCATCTGATTTTTCCCTACATGCGATCGATTGCACACACTTGTGATCGATCGCAAATCCCACTATGATCTATTGCACATGAGACTGACCTATCGCACTTGGACCCAAACCTTTTTGTTCATTTTCCTCTATATGCAATCGATCGCACATGACCTGCAATCGATCGTACTCTCCATATTTTGGATTTTTTTCTACCTACAAACCTCTTGGGGTGTTTCCAACCTCATTTCTATCATCCTTAGGGTACTAAACCCCCTTCTTCACACTGTCCATGGGTCGGTAACATTCATTCTCTCATAAAATACTGAATTCAATAAGTGAAAAGCCGTTTGGCCATGAGGACACTATTCATTAACCATGAAAAGTTCCAAGGTGCTACATCCTCCCCTCCTTACAAAAATTTCATCCTCGAAATTAGGACGATACAAGAAACAAAATACAAAAGAGAACACCAAAGTTCTAAACAAACAGATGAGGATATTTTTCTTTCACTTCAGCCTCACGCTCCCACGTAGCTTCTTCTACTGAATGGTGCTGCCATCTCACCAGGACCAAGGGGATGGTCTTGTTGTGCAACACTTGGTCTCGCCTATCCAATATCTGCACTGATTCCTCAACTAGTGTGAGATCCTCCCTAATCTCAACCGGATCAAGCTCGATAACGTGGGACGGATCCGAGATTTACTCCCGGAGCATAGAGACGTGAAATACATTATGGACCGTCGCCATATGAGTGGGTAGAGCAATCCGGTATGCCACCGAACCCACTCTGGTGATGATCTCAAACAGACCCATATACCTAGGGCTGAGCTTTCCTCTCTTGCCAAATCTCATAACGCCCTTTGTCGGCGAGATCTTGACGAACACAAAATCACCAACAAGGAATTCAAGATCCCTCCTAAGAGTGTCGGCATAGCTCTTCTGTCGGTCCTGTGCCACCTTCAATCTTTCCCTGATCACCTTGTCTGCGGTTTGCTCAATCAATTCTGGACCCAACACTTTCCTCTCTCCGACTTCATCCCAATATAAAGGAGACCTACAACTTCGCCCATATAAGGCCTCGAAAGGTGCCATTTGAATGCTTGCTTGATAACTATTGTTATAGGCGAACTCAACCAAAGGTAAGTGATCTTCCCAACTGCCCTTGAAGTCGAGCATACAGGCTCAGAGCATATCCTCTATCACCTGATTTACCCTCTCAGTTTGCCTGTTAGTCTATGGATGGAAAGTCGTGCTGAAGTCCAAATGGGTACCCATGGCGCTTTGGAAGCTCTTCCAAAACCTGGAAGTGAATCTATGATCCCTATCCGAAACAATGCTCACTGGGACTCCGTGCAACTGGACTATCTCCTTGATGTACAATGCCGCTAGTTGGTTCAAGTTGAAAGTAGTTCAATATGGCAAGAAATGAGCGGACTTTGTTAATCTGTCAATCACGACCCAAATAGCATCGGAGTTCTTAGCCGTCTACGGTAACCCCACAATGAAGTCCATGGAGATGTTCTCTCATTTCCACTCGAGAATAGGGAGGGACTGCAACAGATCTGCTGGGCTCATATGCTCAGTCTTGACCTGCTGACATACCAAGCACCAAGACACATACTCTGCTACTTCTCGTTTCATGTTCTGCCACCAAAAGTGACCCTTGAGGTTTTGATACATCTTCGTAGCCCCAGGATGTACCATATACTTAGACTGGTGAGCCTCGTCCAATATCTCTCTTCTAAGCTCCTCATTCGCTGGAACACATGTTCTTCCCATGAACGTGATAGTCCCATCATCCTTCATGGCGAAATTCTCGCTACCACTACTAATCATCTTGTCTCAATAAGCAAGTAACTCGGTATTCGATCCTTGTGATTCTCAGATCCAGGCCAAGATGTAAGGCCTAATGGAGATGTTAGCCATCACCGGTCCAAAAGTAGGAAGACTGAAATTGATGTTGAGGTTGGATGCATCCTCTAACAATTTCCACTCTTGCACCATCATATGTGCCAAGAGTCCCGGAGGCTTCTTACTAAGTGCATCTGCTACCACGTTTGCCTTACCCAGATGGTATTAAATGGAGCATTCATAGTCTTTCAAAAAATTCATCCATCTCCTTTGCCTCAGATTCAACTCCTTCTAGGAAAATAGATACTTAAGACTCTTGTAATCTGTGAACACATCGAACTGTTCCCCATATAGGTAGTGTCGCCATATCTTCAATGCAAACACTATTGCGGCAAGTTCTAAGTCGTGTGTAGGGTAGTTCTTCTCATGCTCCTTTAACTGTCAGGAAGCATAAGCAATAACTTTCTTGTTATGTATCAACACATAACCTAACCCAACATGAAAGGCATCACTATATGTAGCACCCCAGACTTTTCCATCTTTAAATGAATAAGTATTTCGTAGTTGAATGGCCTTCCGCGTAGTCTAATTAATAAATAGGGGAGAAATTGGAAATTCCAAAACATCAAAAATGTACGTTTTCGAAAGACGAATCCAACGCAAGTTGAATCGTCGAAATCGGACGAACGAGTCAAAAGATATGGCCAAAACAGTCGGGACCAGTAGAGCACCGATCGCTCGGTCCACGGAGCGATCGATCGGTCCAAAACCGATCGATCGGAGGCTATCGACTGGTCGAAAAATTTGTATGGGGAAATTTTTCAGAGAGTGAGTTTTTGACCGGTCGATCGGTCAATAACACCGATCGATCGGTTATAACCACCGATCGCTCGGTCTTCGCGTTTTTTTGCTGAAATTTCATTAAGGGCTTTTTCGTCTTTTGGGGGTTAAACCCTTTCTTCTTAAGGCTTGCACGAGCCTTAGGGATTTATTTACCATACTTATGAGATTTTGAGAGTTTGAGAGAGGAGAAGAGACTCTAACCTAGGGTTTTGTTTCTGAGGAGAAATCAAAGGGGGTTTAAGAACCCTAGACCATCCTCAACTTGGATTGCTTCAAGTTCAAGGCTCAAGCTCGGGTGGGGTGCATTCTCCAAGCTAGGGAAGCACTCACTCACGTTTTTGAAAGGGGTTTCTTCCCCAACTCAAGTCCCCTTCAAGCAAAGGCTTCCTCCTTCCAAATAGAGCTTCTATTTCAAGGTTTCTTCAAGATCAAGCCTTGATCTAAGGTTAGTACACCCTACTAACTTTCCCTAGCAATAATCTAGGTTTTTCCTTATGAAATGTGATTTATGCTATTATGGTTGCTTTCTTGTGAAATGCATCATCCCTAATAAATATAAACAAGATAAAGAAATGGTATGGATGCTTGGATGGATATTGGATGTGGCGATTGGATGCCGAATGGGTGATGTATGGAATGTGTGGGTTGTGGATTGGATAATGGAGGATGGGCATTGCACAAATAATAAACTTACCTTTGTGTGATTGAATGAAAAATATGCACTAAAAGGATGGAAATGAACCATGAAGGAAAATAGCATACTATGTGTTTGACAAAATACCTAAACTATGAATAAATGGTTTAAATGAAGAATATGGAAATGGGTTTTATGCATGCGTTCTTATAAATGATAAATTGATCAAATGTTATGAAAATTACTTAAGTTACCTATGTTCACATCATGGAATGAAATGTAATGCCATATCTCTCTTGTCACCCGCATTCCCACGTTTGTCACTATTGGCACGCACATGAGCACGCATGCACACATGACCGAGTTTTTTGAGAGCATATGCATCTAATAATAACAACAATAAAATATTGCATGTCAAGGAGGTTGGTAGCCCAGGGAGAATTCGGGTACTAGTCTCTGGCTCACAAGAAAACCCCTAAAACACCTATTGTCAAGGAGGTTGGTAGCCCAGGGAAAATTCGGGTACTAGCCTCTGGCTCACAAGAAAACTAAACAAGTAATAAAAATCACCTATTGTCAAGGAGGTTGGTAGCCCAGGAAGATTCGGGTACTAGCCTCTGGCTCACAAGAAAACCAAACATTGCATATCAAGGAGGTTGGTAGCCCAGGGACATTCGGGTACTAACCTCTGGCTCACAAGTGCATTGCATATCAAGGAGGTTGGCAGCCCAGGGAGATTCGGGTGCTAGCCTCTGGCTCACAAGTTACAAGATGAAAGTTTACAAGATGATGATCATGCATTCATGCATGCACGCATACATGATTTCTACGAGGCATATCGAGACAGGACATGGGTTTCAAGCTTGGGTTTTATCGGTGTTTTTGCATTCATGCACACACTTTTAAATGATTGTATTGTACCATGTCAAATACTGTTTAGTTCGTGATGCTTCTATTACTGCTTTGCATGGTATGACTATTACGTGTGTTATTATTGTTATGGCTAGCTAGTAGCTTATACTCGCTGAGTATTCCATGCTCAGCCGTACTTTCATGTCGGCAGGTGCGCGAGCCCCTCTTGACATATGTGATCAGGGTCCTTGGATAGAGGAGGACTACGGGGAGGAAGAACCGTATTAGGATCTAGTAGTCGAGCCTCAGGCGGAGGCGAGAGACTTAGACCATTGGCCCCACGGGGGTGACTATTGATCGAGAAAGTGTTGGGTCTTATGTATTTTGATATTTTGATAGGTGGGCCTGTCCACCTTAGACTTAGGCATGTTTTGTATTTATGTTAACTTGGAATACTACAATTTGAATCATTATAAAGAAAAGAAAAATTTAGTTTTCGCTTCCGTAAATTATGTTTAGCTTCCGCGCTCTGATTATCATTGTTTAGTACTGTGTTTATCTTGTGCATTACAGGATGGTTTGGCAGGTACGAAGTGTCACATCTAAAATATCCCTAAACTCCTAGGGGGTATTTTGGGGCGTGACACTATATACTACAAATCTGCCACTCCCGGATAGCACTGTAAGGATGGGAGCCATAGTGAGCCTCTTCTTCAATTCTTGGAGACTGATCTCGCATCTGACACTCCATACAAACTTAGCATTCTTTCGCGTCAAGTATATGAGCGGTGCTGCTAAACTGAAGAATCCCTCTACAAATCTCTGGTAGTAGCCTGCCAACCCAAGGAAACTCCGTATCTCCATGACACTCTTTGGTCTCTCCCAGTTCATCACTACCTCTATCTTTGCCGGATCAACTGAGATGCCTTCTACTGATACCACGTGGCCCAAGAAAGCCACTTTCTCCAGCCAAAATTCACACTTGCTTAGCTTGGCATACACTTATGCTCTCAAAGCGTCTCAAGAATAAGGCGCAGGTCTCGATCATGATCTTCCCATGTTGGGAATATACCAAGATGTCATCAATAAACACCACGACACATTGATCAAGGCAAGGCCTGAACACGCTGTTCATCAAGTCCATGAATGCCGTTGATGCATTCGTCAAACCAATAGGCATGACAAGGGACTCGTAGTGCCCGTACCGAGTCCTAAAAGTCGTCTTTGGAACATCTTCTACCTTGATTTTTAACTAATGATACCCCGATCTAAGATCAATCTTTGAGAAAAATCTTGCTACCTTCAACTAGTCAAACAAGTCGTCTATCTGTGGCAAAGGATAACGATTCTTGATCGTGACTTTGTTCAATTGTTTGTAATCAATGCACCTCCTCATTGACCCATCCTTCTTCTTTACAAAGAGTACAGGGGCTGCCCACGGTGACACACTTGGTCTGATGAAACTAAGTTGTTGCGACTCTTCGATTTGCTCTTTTAACTCTTTTACCTCTATTGGGGTCATCCTATATAGCACTTCTGAAATCGGGGTTGTGCCCGAGGCCAGTTCTATTGCGAACTCGATCTCCCGATCTAGAGGCAATTCAGGCAATTTCTCTGGAAATACATCCAAGAACTCACTCACAACCGGAATGGCTGAGGAGTCTTGTGCCTCTCGGTTCGCTAAACTTTAAGCTGCGAAGCGAGCAATGTCTCTTCCTCTTAATCCTCGGAAGTGAAATGGCTTAACTCCCTCAGGCCTGAAATTCACCACCTTCTCAAAACATGCCACATGTCTGTGGTGAGCCGATAGCCAATCTATCCCGAGTATGACATCAAAATCCAAGTCTTGGAAATCCAGGATAATAAGGTCTACCAACAACTCATTCTTCCCCACTTAAACTACACAATCCTTGTGTATCCAGTCCGTATCAATCGACTTGCCCAGCGGAGTTGAAATGGTTAACTCATGCTTCAACGGACTGGACTCGGATGCAAAACCCTTTGCAAAACTCAGTGATACAAAAGAATGTGTGGATCTTGTGTTGATCAACACTTGAGCCAGGCATTCATTCACTAGTAAGGCACCTGTGTGATTAATTCATTCATGTCAATAAATTTTAAGCAAGCAACACATACCTTACAGGTGGTATATTGTATACACAAGCAAACATATCATATAATAACACGTATTGACAACTTTAAGACTTTAGCATCCTAGCGTACCTTGCACGACATCGTCCGATGCACGTGCATCCCCCGTTCTGACAAGGCAAAGACTCAACCCTGATTTGGCCTTGCGAGGCAGTGGTGTGGGCTGTGTGGGTCGAGATGCAGAAGTCTATGAAGATCCCTGCTAGGAGGTCTTTCAAACTGGGGGCCTGCTCCCCTAAGGCTGGGCAGTCTACAACTGCCTACAAGGGCAATCCCTGATCATATGACTCACATCTCCATAGTGGAAACACCCACCCGAAAGTTTGCGACACTCTCTGATCTTGTGTCTCCGACCACAGTAAGGGCATTCCATAAATAACGATGAGGATGTAGGTGGCACATATCGGGTGGCCTATGGAAAAGCAGGGTGAGGTACTGATGTAGTAATCAGGAGATGCATGTGGTACTATGGGAGGCCTCTGTGACTGCATTGGCCTGGTTGTCTGATAAGGGGCGGTCCTAGACCTCTTCTCCGCTGACCTCGAACTACTAGGCTAGCCTCGAGTGATCTCTCTCCTCTTGAAGAATTCTTCTGAATTCCTCTCAGCAAGCTTCACCTTTCTCACAACCTCTCCCCAGGTGCCCACCTGGAACATTGAGACCCTATCTCTAATGGAGGGCTTCAACCCTTGCTCGAACTTCTTGACCCACATAATTTCTGATGCAATAAGGTGAGGTGCGAATCTTGACAACTCTACAAAATTTGCCTCATAGTTGGCCACACTCAACTCTCCCTGCTCGAGAGTCATAAACTCAATCTCCTCCTACTCTCTAACAGCTGGGAAATACTGCTTGTAGAAGACATCCAAAAACTCTGGCTATGTCCATGGCTCCCCTAACCTGGTGGACTCCCTCTGTCTCTGTGCCACTCTCCACCAGTGCTCGGTCGCACCTTCCATTATGAAGGTGGCTCAGTCCACTCTCTGCTCATCGGTACAACGGAGCGCCCTGAAAATCTTTTCCAGTTGCATCACCCATGCTTCTGCTACCATAAGGTCGATAGTACCATAGAAAGTAGGAGAATGTAATCTCCTAAACGCCTCCAATCTTGAAGTGTGATGTACCAGAGGAAGTGTAGGTGTAGCTGGAGTAACAGCGATAGGCCTTGCTGCCAACATAGCCAAGATCTCGACTATAAATGCAAAAGCTTGGGTGAAATCGGGTTGTTTATCGCCTGAGGAGGCATTGCTTCCACTACCCCTTGTATTGTATCCGCGACCCCGAGCGCCGCGTCTCATGATTAAATACTGAGAACGACAGCACAACATGAGTCTAACTTGGATTTATACATAACGATGGCATAGCATACCATTGTGTTCCTAGCATATGACACTAAACTTGGTTGGGTCTCAACCACTTTGGACTAAGACTAACTTGTTAGTCTATACTTGGAATACGACTCTTTACAATAATCTTCATGCCTTGTTCAATCATGGTATCAATTCTAAGTGACCCTAGGGACTTTAATGCCTAGGCTCTGATACCACTTCTGTCGTGCCCTAAAATACCCCTAGGAGTTAATAAATACTTTAGGTGTGACTATACTTAACCGGGCAAACCATCCTGTAATGAACAAGGTAACACATACTATAATAAAGACATGATTCAGAGTGTTTGGAGATCTTCCACAAGCTTGGATCTCGCTACCACACGCCATTAGAGCTTGGATCTCCATCCTCAATCTTGGATTTCTCTTCTACAAGCTTCCTCAAACTTTTTCAAGTCTTGGATCAAAGAGATTATATCCCCTAAGGTAACTATACTTCACTACATAATTTGCCATAAACCATATTGTAAATCAAGATAAAAGTGGGATTTGTGATGTGAACTATATTGTGATGCTTCTATGCCTTAGAATAAAGAATGAAATTGGTATATTATTATTCAAAGATGAAAAACATGTTAAAATACATAATTTTTGAGGAAAATCCAAGAGGAAAACTATATGTTTCAATGAAATGGAATTATGTGAACTATGTGTATATGGGCTATTGCTATGGATAAAAACGTGAAATATGGGATATATGTAAAGTGTTTCTTTTGTCTACCATGTTACTCACAATTGATTATGCGCACGTGTATTATATGATCAAGTTTTGTCATATGTGTATGTGTAAAGCAAGTGAGAATTTAAGTGTGTGCATAGGAGGATACTAGTGGACTCCACTCTTTATAGGGTGGGCATTAGTCATTCGGTCCCAAAGAGAAAAAATATGTGCAAATACCAATAGAGAGGATACTAGTGGACTCCACTACTTATATGGTGGGCATTAGTCATTCGGTCCCAAAGAGAAACAATATGTGCAAATACCAATAGGGAGGATACTAGTGGACTTCACTCCTTGTAGGGTGGGCATTAGTCATTCGGTCTCAAAGAGAAACGATATGTGTAAAGATAATAATAAAGAGATTAATGATTCATGTGCAAGTGTATGTGGGATGTAGCTAATGGACTCTACTCCTTGTAGGGTAGGCATTAGTGCTAATGGACTCTACTACTTGTAGGGTAGGCATTAGTCAAGTGCAAGTGTACGCTAGTGGCCTCTACTCCTTGTAGGGCAGGCATTAGTCATGTGCAAGTGTACTTTCTCACAAAAAGATATGTGCAAAAGATATGTGTAAAAAGCCATGTGAAAACGATATGTGAAAAGAATACATGTTTTGCAAAGTATCACACACGTGTAATTAAAAAGAGGTTTTCCCGTATTTGTTTCAGTGCATGTGTACTCTATGAACTGCCTATATGAATCATATGATACTACGACATATTATTTAGTGGTTTGTAGACACTGAGTATTCCATGCTCAGCCAAAATTGTTACTTCGGTAGATCATGTTGATGAGTGTGCTCCCGAGCCTTGGATTGAGGAGTACTTCGAGCCAGAGCCCACCATGGATCACCATCATCAGGATGATAGAGCAATAGATAGGCAGCCTTATTCAGATTATTGGTGAGAGTGGTGAGGGAGAGATTATGTTGTATTTTGATGGGTAGGCTTGTCCACTCTTGTTTTGGTTTTATTATTGTACAAACTTGAAATTTAGTCATATATATAGAAAGAAAAATCGAGTTCATATTTTTGCATGGTTTCGCTTCCGCAATTATTTCATTTCCACTATAGTATGCCTTGTATATTTTGCAGGATGGTTTGACAAGTTATGACAGTAACGTCTAAAGTCCCACCTAACTCCTAAGGGGGATTTTGGGGCATTACACCCTATGTTTAAGGGATTTTGGTTAGTAGATAATTTTTAATTAATTATACCTTATCTAATTAGATTAGAACATTAATTGGCTTTGAAGAAACAAAAGAGATGAGGATAAACTTTATCCCTACAAAGTAGCTCACGTCCCCCCTTTGGAGAATCTAGATTGTCTAGATCCTTATATCCCTATTATTTAGGGAGTTGGTTATATCCCTATTATTTAGGGATTTGGTTATATCCTTAAATTAAGGAATCCTTTTAGGAAAAGGAAACCTAATTCATAAGTTTTGTTATAACAAACTTCTTATGGATAAATTAGGAGTCTCTTAATGATAAGTGTTACATTCTTAGAAACTCTAAGAGATAATTATCATTATTAGATAATGATCAAGATATGGATAAGATCCACATCTATATATATACTCCAAGCCAAAACCGTGTGGGGGTTAAGATTCATTATTCATCACCCAGAATTTTCGTGAGCTACAAGGGAGATCACCAAAGATTTTCGTGAGCTATTGAGTGGAGCCCAAGGGATTTTCGTGTACTACCTTGTGGGGTTTTAAGTTGTTAGAACTCTATAAACTTCTTCATATCCTTTTGATCCAAGGATTATTTTGTTCTTCATAAAGCCAATGAAAGATTCAAAAGCTTTGTGGAGATAGCGAAAAGCAAAGATTAAGCTTGGAATATTTCTTCGAGAAATCTCTACAAAGAGTTCTGAAGTTCTACCATTTTTGTGTGATACCGGTGAACATCATTCACCGAGGTAATATTCTTCTTTAATATAGATTATATTAAATGTTTTCTATGGTGTAAAGATCTTCGGGATCCAGTTTTTCACATATTTTTTTATCTGGATTCCCTTTTTCCCCCCCCCCCCCCCCCGCCCAAAAAAAAAAATTCAAGGGGAGTTTGCCCCTCTAGGCCCCATGTGGCTCTGCCCTTGGTGATGGGGTTTTTATTCGAGACTACTAGGGCATATAATTGATGTTTTTATTCCTTTTATTGTCACAGATCTAATAATTTAGCTAAGATTACAACTTTAGTGGATAGACTAGAATTCTGCTCTAAGAAGGGTATTTATGATATAATAGAAGAAACAGACTCTAAAATTATGGTGGATGCTTGGAATATTTGTAGAACCCCGGAATTTGAGTTCATTGTGCTATGAATAGTGTCAGTGAATAATATTCTTATATGGTGTGAGTAAAGGCCTAAAGTCTTCCATTGAGTCTCGGTATTATGGTGAGTCAAGTGAAGATTCTAGGCACGTGTTTTGAGTCTCAAAAAGAGAGTAAAAAGATACTCTAAGTGGGTAAAAGTAAAGGTATAAAATACCCTAAGTGTTTAATGGGTTGTAAGCGAATAGTGCTAGTGCACGAGACATAAAGAGGTCGGGGCCTCTCATGCATATTGGCATGAATTCAATGATCACCTAGGTGGGCTACAAACTTATGGGATAACGATTCATGAGGTGTGAGTAGGGTGTTAGACCCAAGGGAAAAGAGTGTGAAAGCACTCGAAATGTTCTAAGTGTTAAAAGGGTATGTCGTAACATACCCTCAAATTTATGAAGCTCTGTTTAGTCACCGCTTATCGGAATCGAGTGATTCTTGAATTTTTGAAAATGTATTTAAACTCTCATCGAGGTTCATGTTGATCACTTTTCTAGATTTTGAGTCGGGGTTAAGTCAAACGTCCGATTTTCGAAATCGGATCTGATGCAAATATGGGTTGACGAAATCCATTTTAGGATCAGTCGGTTTTAGATCCCATTTAAGTAATTAAAAACTTAAAATTAAGAATTTACCATCAGACACAAAATTGTTCTCCTTTGAAATACGAGTCTAACGAAAGTTGAATCGTTAAAATCCGATAAGGGATTCAAAAGTTATGGCTAAAATACCAAAGTGGAAAAAATCTGAAAACTTACTATCAAAGTTTCAAACTTTCGTAGGGAGCCTACGAACGATCGTAGAGTTGCTATAAACGATCGTAAAGCCCCAGAAATGCTGTAAACTCACTGAGTAACCTACGATCGATCGTAGGAAGCCTACGAACGATCGTAGGGGCGCAAACCAACTCTTTTATAGCGTGATTTTTGGGATTTTCACCATTTAGCCTATAAATAGGAGAATTTTTTTGGGATTTTGGTTTACCCTAAACCTAAAGAGAGTTCTTAGAAGAAGGGGAAGAATAAGGGAGATTTCAATGAGGGTTTTGGATTGAAGATCAAAAGGAGCACAAACCAATGAGGGTTTTTCTTCAAGATTTAGAGTTAATCCTCATAATTAGTAAACCCTTTTAGTTAATTTTGTAATAACCTAGGTTTCTCTCTTTAAAAATGATGTTGTTGAGTTTATACATTTTCCTATTCTTGAATTGCTTCACTTCCCTCAAAATAAACAAGATAAATGAAATAGCGTGGATATAATGAATGATGTGTGATGGAACAATGTGAAGGGCAATGTACTCATAATAAACACATACAAGGTTTTTGATGATATGTTTGAAAAAGGAAACCATGAAATTAAAAGACTAGAGATATTGAATGCTAGGTGTTTGATGAAATGCATGTGTGGGAAATAAACTCAAGGCTATGAAATATATGATTAGGGATTTCTCTCCAAGTTGGCAATGTTGAGAAAATGCTCTATATTTCTTTAAATTCTCACAAGCTTATAGAAATGTTGAAATGCTATGTGATGTTAGTTTCATGTCTTCACGATGTCACAAATTATTATGCATGGGCACGCATGCACGCATGAACTGAATTTTTATGTATAATTACATGAAGTTAAACACAAAATAAGAATAAGATGTTAGGTACGATAAGAAAAGTTATACGAAGAGCAAACTCATAAGAAGAGAACAAATTACTTACAAGTAGATGGTATTGTCAAGGAGGTTGGTAGCCCAAGTTAAAGGGTGCTAACCTCTTGCTCATAAGAAAAGGCTCATAAGTTGAATAAGAGTATTGTCAAGGAGGTTGGTAGCCCAAGTTGAAGGGTACTAACCTCTTGCTCATAAGAAAAGGCTCATAAGTTGAATAAGGAAATGTCAAAGAGGTTGGTAGCCTAGGGTTGTGCGGGCACTAACCTCTTGCTCATAAGAAAAAACTCATAAGTTGATAAATGGTCAAGAAGATTGGTAGTCCAGGTTTTAAAGGGTACTAATCTCTTGCTCACAAGAATATCGAAAGGAAGACTCATAAGAATCTCACAAGGCTCACAAGAACTCATAAGGCTTATAAGGACTCATAAGAATCTCATAAGCTCACAAGAAATCATAAGAATCATAGATGATGCTTTACTTTCATAAGAAAAATGATGTGACGAATGATTTTGTATGTTGCTTTAAAAATGAATAATGAATTGTATTCTCTAAATTAATTGTTATGATAGTATGTATGCTTGTTATTACTGTTGATTAGCCAGGAGCTTGTACTCATTGAGTATTCCATACTCAGCAGTACATTTTATGTCGGCAGGTATGTTATACAATATGTGTACTCTGGTTCCTTGGATCGAGGCAGCTCATGGAGAACAGAAGATTGCTCGGGTTTTCATCCAGATGTTGGGGGTTTTGACATGGCCCTATGGTTGGGTTGAGTGAGAGAGACATGTATTTTGGGTATTTTTGGTTTAGGGATATTATATCACTTGAGCTGGCAACTCAAGTTAAGGATTACATGTACATGTCTTAGTTCATATTCAGTTATTGTAAACAGTTGTACTTGGAATACAATTAAGTTAGTAAAGAAATTTTTAGTTCACTATTGAACTTGCCTTATATGCTTCCGCGGGATGGTTGTGTGGTAAGTAACAAGCCCAAATATAGCCTAACTCCTATGAGGTATTTCGGGGCGTTACAATATTGGATTATTTTTCTTGCCTTATTCCCTCTGGTATTTGAAGAAAATACTTAAAAGTTTTAGTAGCTGAATCAATTTCTTAATTTCTCATATATTTAGGGAAATAAAGGTTATTGCAGACAGTCTGATGTTTGTAATGAGGAACAATGTAGCTTTTACAATTCTTCTATTGAGGCATCTACTCATATTAGAAGCTTATTTTTCTTAGATAAAATTGTCTTGAGAATATCAAATTTTTAGTAGTTGAATCGATTTCTTAATTCCTCATGTATTTATGGAAATAAAGGTTAGTGCCTACAGTCTGATACAGTCTGACAAATCATGTTTGTAAAGAGGAACGGTCTAGCTTTTACAATTCCTCTATTGAGGCGAGGCGTCTGTTCATATTAGAAGCTTAATTTTCTTAAATAAAATTGACTTGAGAAATATCAAATTTGTTAAAAGATAATTTATCTTTTTTTCTTCCTGTAAGTGTACGGTTCCCCAATGCTTTTTATTTACCAATAAACATGTAGGGATCTTCCAAACCCTCCTCTTTTACTGAGAGACTTTAAAAATAAATAAATAAATAAAGCAATAATAAAACTAAAACTAAAATTAAATATAAGGTTTTTTGCTCTTGTGGTGGTGCCTTTGTCTTTTTCTCTACTAATCGCTACATATTATTGTTTTTTTTTTTTTGGGTACAGTTTATACAGTTAGGCCGCAACCCAGTTAGAGTATTATTATCTGCTCAAGTTAGTGGGACGGGTGGCGAACTCGCACCCTGACGGGGATGGAACCCGGAACCACTTCCCTACGGAAGGGATACACTTACCAATGGGACAAAGCCCAGGTGTGTACATACTATTTTTCACCTTCATACATATTGTTGGACTGTTTGAAGCTTAGCACTAGCTTATATATTAGATATCTCTCCTTTAATCATTTAATAAGTATATCTCTCCTTTAATCATTTAATAAGTATATTAATAGATGATGCATACTATTTTTTTTTGGCCCTCACATGGCTCTTTACAAGGCAGTTAAGTGACCAGGACCAACCAACATGGTACAAGAGCGCTCCAACCATAGTATCGTATATGGATCACATGAAGCTTGCAAGGCTCAACACCCGAATTTGGGTCTGGAACTTAGAAACTACAGTAGACCCTATTGTAATTAATATTCTTGGTAGAAAGAAATTTTATTAATTATAAGAGAATATTATATATAAGAATCATTGTATTAGTTCATCAAAAAAATTTCTTTTTCATAATTTCTTTTGAATATATTGTATTTTTCATATAAGCTTCATGTAGATACAAATGTATAAGGCTAATATATGATAAGTTTAGTTTGGTAAAGGTAACCATTTTTCAAAGAAAAGAAATGACACCATTTATAAGGTTGGTAAATTCCTTTAACTTTTGTTAATTGTTTTGAAGTCTTCAACTATGATTTTTTTAGTTTTTTCTTTCTAAAATATCTAAAACTTTTATATTATGTATATGGTAATTTACTATACATAACCAAAATATTTAAAATAATTTTATCGCTTCCTCTTCCTGGTACCTAAACCATCATAACGTTATTAAGAGATTCATATAACAATGTATTAATATACTATAAAAACCTCTCTTATAATTAATAATAAACTATAATTTTTTTAAAAAATTATTAAATAGTAAGTATAACAGATTATTAATTATACACTATAAAACCAAGTTGTTTCCTTAAAAATTTATTAATTATTCGAGATTATTAAATTATAAAATATTAATTATAAGAGGGCCTACTGTATTGATGCACATCATCTTATTTAGGATGGTACATACTATTTGTTAACTTAACCTAACAAGTATATGTGAAATATGTAACATACATTAAGAAAAATTATAAGTTTTTTAAATACAAAATATTAGAAATTAAAAAAAAAAGATTAATTGCGACTGACATGCCAAAATTTCGATGCCGAATTTTTCAGCACACATAAAACATTGATCTTGATTAAATTCATTTAGACCCAATGATTCTGCATAGCGATTTGTTAGGAACGCGCATAAAAGGCGATTTGCCGATATTATCTATTGACCAACCCCATGTGCAAACCAATGTCTTCCATGACCTAACCAAGAGCGAGATCGAATCACTGTCAATTGAGATTGAATTGAGGGGGGAGTTTAATCGTGTCCATAGGTCAACACATGTCCTTTTTAGCCCATATTAACCAATATTAAGATTCTTTAATCCTTAAGTTTCAATAATCTAAGCTTCGGTTTTAGAAAAAAGTATTAAAAAAAAATTAACCTTACAGGTAAGTAATTTTAACCTGGTTAGATTGCTGAACCCTAAGGATTAGTGAATCTTAACCATGGTTAATAGGGGTTTAAAAGGGTTAGTGAATCTTAACCATGGTTAATAGGAGTTTAAAAGGACACGTGTTGACCTATGGGCTGATTGAACTGTCCCTCAATTCAATCGCGATTGGCTGGGATTCGATCTCAGAGCAGAGAAGAGCACAGCTACGTCAGCAATCCACAACAAAAGTGCATTTATCACCGTCGATTACCAACCAATCAAACTGCTCAAATGACCCTCACACGGATCGAGCTCCAAAAACCCGCCAATCTAAAATTTGAAATATCAACGAAAAAAGAGAAAAAAATCCGTCTATATAAACTCTCTTTCACCATTTCCCAAATCACTACTCAAGGGTTCTTAGTTCTCACTGTTAATCTTCTTCGCAACACAATGTCTGGTCGAGGAAAGGGAGGAAAGGGTTTGGGGAAGGGTGGTGCTAAGAGGCACCGAAAGGTATTGAGGGACAACATCCAGGGCATCACCAAGCCTGCAATCCGGCGTTTGGCGAGGCGTGGAGGAGTGAAGCGAATCAGCGGTTTGATATACGAGGAGACTCGTGGGGTTCTCAAGATCTTTCTCGAGAATGTTATACGTGATGCTGTCACCTATACTGAGCATGCAAGGCGTAAGACTGTTACTGCCATGGACGTCGTCTATGCCCTTAAGCGACAGGGCAGAACTCTCTACGGCTTCGGTGGTTGATGGCTTGTTGTGAATCATATAAGTGTTTTGGCTTTTGATCTGTTCATATAGCTTGTAATCTCTCTTGTTTCAATTTCAATGGAAGCCCAGTTTTACATTCTGTATACCTTCTGTTTTTTTTTCCCCCTCTGTTCTGTGTTTTGAATTTTGAGTGTCATGGTTGAACTCTACGCCTTTAGTTGCTTTTGGGATCTGAAAATTGGGTAGTTTTGATGCTGCTGATAGGAATACCAGGCCTGTTTGATTCATATCTTGCTGCTGAATTTTGTATAGGATTCAGGGTAGATGGAATTGGGCAAATGGTATATGTTTAAATGCCATAGTGATTATTGGACTGTGATTGAGAAACTGGGATGATCTAGGATCTTGTATGGGTCCCTAACTTGAGAAATGTAACTGATTTGCTGATGGAATTCATGGACAGTGACAGATCCTGATGTTTTAATAATAGGCTTGGGGCTGTGGTGGATGCTACATGTCACAAATCATCAGGTGATGGTGTTTCTTTGGGGTCACTGAGGAAATTGGAGGAGTAGCAATTGCCCATCTCTACAGAGTTTGAAGCTGAGGGACCTGTCATAGAACCTGTTTGATTTATGTTTTGTTGTGGCTTGCTGATTTTGGTAGACTCAATGTGGAATATGGAGGAGAAGAGGGTGGGAATGAAGAGTGTGATGTAAGATGCTTATGAGTTATGAGAGTTTAGTCTTGTGCTAATCTGGGGGCCAATCTGTTGCTGGGTCTGAAATTTTGGGCTCCCTGTATGGCCAATGAAATGCATTACAATGGAGCTCTATTCATATAATACTAATTGCTAAATCTATTGCTTATTGAATCACAACAGCAGTTTTGAAGGGGGTGATTTTGTTTTTCTTTCTGATCTGTGCACTTTCATATGCTAGAGGACTGTCTATAAGAACAAAAATATGTATCTATACTTTCATCATTTGTTTTCTATAGTTGGAGAACCGGGTATGTCTGAAAAATTCAATTTTGTTGTGAACTGTTTAAGAAGTTCAGTATGAAGTCCATATTTTGTAATTTTAGGATAGTTGTTGAGATCTTATCGACTAACTCTTGTTTGCCTTAAGATGATCTTTTGGGATTATGCAGGTAATGCTCTTTAAAGCTACAGTGGTACCTGTAAGCAGGGATGGAGTTAGGATTCTCTTCTCTTGTGGGGGGACTACAATGAGGTTCCAGGGTGTAGCCCCCAAATTTTGTTTTTGAGAGCCAAGTTCATTGGCTATCGCACCTAATTGTGTTTGTTTTTAAGAAATATATTTTTTCTCAAAAGTTTAGAGGGGGCTATAGCCTCCCGTCCCCTGGCTCCGTGGCTCCACCCTTCTCTCAAGCTACACTACACCTATTAGTAGTTAGTACTATAGGTAAATTTTTTTTCAAAATTTCAAGAGGGAGAGGGGACTTCAGCCCCACTGGCCCCCATTTGGCTCTGCCATTGCCTGTAAGTGGGTTTTATCCCTCCCTTCTACCATCAGCAGTGCAGTTCTGTATTTTATTTTTATATTTTTTGTATATAAGTAGAATGCAAAAAGGAAGCGTATAGTCATTTCTTATGCACAAGAACACCTACTTACACAACCCTCTTTTGTTAATGGATGAGGTCTAGGTTAGCATTCCTGAGGGTATGTACGTAATATGTATGTATGTACACCACAATCATCTTTAATTTATGTACTTCAGTTTTTTGAGCTTGGCCTATTAGAACATCTAGGAACTGGTAGACTCCTTGGGAGGTCTGTTTTTATATGCAGGTAAAATACCAGAATTACGAGTAGGGACTGCCAAGGCCTGGCTGATGAAGTTCAAGCTTGAATTTCCTAGTGGAAAAATAGGTGGCTCTCATATGCAGGTAGGTAGGTTGGAGCTAACATGCAGTGTTCTACGTAGTTTTCATTTATTTTGTTGTGGTGTTTTTATGCTGCTCAAAGCTACTGTTGTTGAGATTGAGGGCCTTATGGCTCGTTTCTTGTGGGTGGGCCCTGGCTTGAACGATAGCCCCCACAAAGTGGCTTGGCTCAGGGTCCGTAGTCTTGTAGAGGAGGGTGGGCTAGGCTTGCGTCGAATTGTAGAATGGAATAGAAAGTGCCTTGTTACGATGGATTTGGGAGATTATCTCTGAGAGTACCTCGCTGTGGGTGTCGTGGTTGTTGCCCAAGTATTGGACCCTAGAGGGGGGGGGGGGGGGGAATAGAGTTTTGGTAAATTTAAAATTCTTCTTAATCTTTTTTTGCGGAATTTAAATTAAATTAATTGTAAGGGAATATAATCTAGCAATTTTAAAATTAATGCAACAGGAAAATAAAGATAAATGAGAGAGAGAGAGTAAACACAGTATATGTTTTCGAGATTCGGCCTTCTTGCCTCAAGCAACTCACTTGAGGATTCACCACGATTCACTAATCGCACGTTCTTTCAGGTGAAGATCAAACTTTTACACTTTGCAAGAGAACATCATTTCTTGACTTTTCCTGAAGCTTCCCGCTTCAACACAAGAATCAACAAATTCTTGATTTCTAATACAAAAGTTGTAGAATCCTAGAATTTTTGTATGTGGTTCATGAAAAATACTTTCATCGCCAAAGGGCCTTCCAGATATTTTGAGCATTTAATTAATGGGAAAAATGGTGAGTAACAAACTATGTGTGGTATATAAAAGGGTTAGTGCCTAAGGATGGTGGAAACAAGGTTAAAAAATACTCCAAAGGGGTCTAAGAGGGTTAAAAAGGAGAAAATGGGATTTGTGATCGATCGCGGATAAGGTGCGATCGATCGTAGTCAGAGGAAAAAAACTGAGAAAACATTTGGGTGAACTTGCGATTGTTCGTAGGTGGTGTGCGATTGATCGTGTACAGGGGAAAATTTGATAGAAACTCTTGGGTTCATGTGTGATAGATCACCTCCAGGTCGATCAATCACATTGGGATCTGTGATCGATTGCAGGTGGTGTGCGATCGATCGCACTTGGATGCTGAGTAACGAAAATTGGGGTTTTAATTCATTGGCCTATAAATAGGTCATTTGGGGCTTTTGAGAGGAAGTTAAACCTAAGAGAGATTTGAGAGAAGGAAGGAGATTAGGGATTTCCAAAAAGGGGGTTTTGTTAGAGATCAACTGGAGCTCAAATCAAGCTTGGATCATCCCATCAAGGAAGGATCTTCCTTCTCAAGGTGGTGTCTTCTTCCTCATGCTTGGATTTCTTAATCAAGGGTTTTTTTCAAACTAAGAGTTGATTCTCAAGAGGTTAGTACACCCTTCTAGTTGGCTTAATAATAACCTAAGTTTTAAAGTAGGAAAGTTGGATTAAGCTTGTATGTTCTTTTTCTCTACCCAAACATGTTCACCTAAAATGTATAGACAAATTTTGATGGTTATGGATGTGTGGGATGTATGGATGATTGAGGCGAATTTGGATGCAATGAAGAATGTGGATGATTGTTGTATGATGGAAAATGGAGAATGGCAATGTACACATAAAACAAACACTCAAGGTGTTTGATGAAATGTTTGACTATGAAAATATAAATTAAACGTATGTTGAAATGTTGAATACCATGTGTTTGATAAAATGCATATATGAGGTTTAAACCTAAGACCATGAAAACATGATTTAAGGATTTTCCCCAATTTGAAAATTTTGCTAAAATGCTCTATATGTTTTTTAATATTTCACATGTCTTTAGAAATGTTTGAAATGCGATATGATGTTCCTTTAATGTTTCATGTCACTATGATGCCCACAAATTGTTATGCACAAGCACGCATGCATGCATGAATTTTTTCTAATATATGTATATGAAAACAATTAAGAACAAGACAAGTGATTTACGATACGAATGATAAAGCCGAATTTTGGGTCAGTCAAGGATATGACATATCCAAGGATATGTCACGTCTGGCTCATAAGAAAACAAGACAAGCATGATAATGTCAGACATTGGGCCGGTCAAGGATGTTGGTACACCTTTTCTATTTTCGTAAATCACTAAAATCTGGCTCACAAGTCGTTATAAGGGTATTTACATACCCGACTCACAAGTCGTTATAAGGGCACTAATATCTGGCTCATAAGATAAGCATGACAAGGCAAAACAAAACAAACATGACATGACAAGCAAGACAAGACACGCATGATTCTCACAAGACAAGAACAAGACAAGTATGTGATTTTAACACGACAAGCGAGTTTTGAAAAATATGCAAAAGATATTTTCAAGAACAAGTTATGTATTATGAACATGGGTTTTATACGGAGTTTTCACATGTAGTTTCATGCATGTCATAGTTATCATATGTATTTAAATTGAAATTGGAATTGAATGATGTTATTATTATTGTTATCTAATAGCTTGTACTCGTTGAGTATTTCATACTCAACCGTACCTATTAATGTCGACAGGTACATAGTTTGATATTTGTGCTCCGGTTCCTTAGATCAAGAAAGATTATGGTGAGTAGGTGCCTCACGTGGAGCCTATGGTAGAGCCTCAGGTGGAGACAAGAGACCTAGATAGCTGGCCTTACCCTGATGACTATTAAGAGAGAGAGAGTCTCATGATTTTGGTGTTTTGTATATGAACTTGGAATACTGGTCATGTAAAACCCTGAAACTTTTGTGCATGATAATGAAATATACCTTCATGGTCAAAAGGCTTTCCACGTGTTTTCAACCTATATTTATTGAGAAAGGGTTAGTAACCAACTCGGTGTATCATATGTAGGGCTTAATGCCCTAAAAAGTGTAGGATCAAGGTTAGAAACACCCCAAAGGGGTTTGCAGGTACAAAAATACAAAAAATAGGATGTGCGATCGATCGCAAGTAAGGTGCGATCGATCGTAGAGGAAAAATGAGAAAAACATTCGGGTTCACTTGCGATCGATTGCAGGTGGTGTGCGATCGATCACATACAGTGGAAATTGGCTAGAAACTCTCAGCTTCAAATGTGATAGATCGTCCCCAGGTGCGATCGATCGCATTGGGATTTGCGATCGATTGCAGTTGGTGTGTGATCGATCACACGCGGGTGCCGATTTCATATTTGAGGGTTTTAAACCCTTTGCCTATAAATAGGGATCACCTTAGGGGTTTTGAGATTCTTCCTAAATCTAAGAGAGAGAGAAAGGGGAGGGGAGATTTGAGAGAATCCAAAGAAGAGGGTTGCATCTAAGATCAAGAGGAGCTCCAGTCAAGGTGGATCTTCCCCATCAAGCAAGGGTTCCTCTACTTTCAAGGTGGTGTTCTTCCTAAAGCTTGAGACTCCAAATCAAGAGTTTTCTTCAAGTAGGAGTTGATCCTCAAGGTTAGTACACCCTCTTAGTTAGCTTAATAGTAACCTAGATTGCCCCTAGAAAATGATTATGATTGAGTTTGTACATTACGATTCTTGAAATGAACAACGTTCCCTATATTATATAAGATAAACTAAATAGTGAAGGATGAGTGAGATGTATGGTTGATTGAGACGATTGGATGTCATGTGGATTGTAATGAATGTTGTGTGATGGAAAAAGGTGGAAGGGTAATGTACAAATAATACATACACCCAAGTTGTTTGATGAAATGTGTGACAAAGAAAATGTGAAATTAATGACTATATCAATGTTGCATGTTAAATGTTTGATGAAATGCATGACTAAGAAATTAAAGAATTTAATGAAGATCATGAAAGCATGATTTGTGGAATTTTCCTAAATGGTAACTGTGATAAAATGATTCCATATTGCTTACATTCTTACATAACTATAAGTAGAATTGAAATGCTATAAGTTGTCCCTTGAATCATTCATGTTAGCATAATTGCCACACGCAAGCACACACGCATGCATAAACCGAGGTTTTCAAGTATATGTATATGAGAAAACAAGCAAGAGTAAGACATGTGATTTACGACACGAATGACAAAGCCGAACTTTGGGTCGGTCAAGGATGGGGCATATCCAAGGATATGTCACATCTGGCTCACAAGAAAACATGACAAACAAGAATGATCAAGCCGAACTTTGGGTCGGTCAAGGATATGGCATATCCTACGATATGTCATATCTGTTTCACAAGAAAACAAGACAAGCATGATAAAGCTGGACAAAGGGCCGGTCAAGGATACTGGTGCACCTTTTCTATTTCGTTGAAGGATACTTACGTATGCGGCTCGCAAGTTGTTTTTTATTTTTGCTGAAAGATACTTACGTATCTGGCTCACAAGTCGCTACAAGGGCATTAACATCTGGCTTACAAGATAAGCATGACAAGGCAAGTCAAGTTAAGCATGACAAGACAAGTGTGATTTTAAACAAGAACAAGACAAGACAAGTATGATTCTCACGAGACAAGAACAAGAAAAGTAAGAGTTTTAAACATGACCAGCAAGTTTTACAAATACGAAAATATATTTTCAAGAAAAAGCATGAAATATGAACACAGGTTTTATACGGATTTTTCGCATTTAACCTAGAGGGAGGGTGAATAGGTCTTCCTAGCAATGTCTACAAATTTTTAATTTATTGATTAACAATCAGAGTTATGGCAAATAAAGGAAACAAGTGAGAAAAGTAAAGAAGACAAGCAATCCACCACACATAAAATTTTTGTAGAGCCCCGGACCTTTTCACATTTAATGCATGACACTTTCGTTGCCATTTTGCCTTTAAAGAGGTATAATTAATAAATAACACTACAAAATTAAAGACCTTTAGCGGCGCTTCTAAAGTGCCGCTAAAGGCAAGTTAAGTGCCGTTATTTCCAATAACGGCATTTCGAGAAAATGCCGTTATTGACCGCGTCGGGGAATGATTTAGCGGCACTTTTAGCGGCACTTCATTCAAGTGCCGGTATAAAGTGACTTATTGCGGCATTTTTGTAAACCCTTTAACGGCGTGCTTTAGTGGACATTTCCGTCATTTTCAACCCCCCTATTGTGGCGTTTATAAAGTGCCGTTAATACTCAATTCTATTACGGCGCTTCTAAGTTGCCGTTAATGGTCCGATATTTAACGGCATTTTGAAAAATGCCACTGGTAATGTCAATATCAATGGCGGCATTTTTAAAGCGCCGCTAATAGGTATGAATTAAAAAAATATATATTTATTTTTTGTGCTTATTTTTTTTTTTTTACCTGTATTGTTTGTACCTGTCAACAATATAAAATAATTTAAACAATGTTATACAATTTTCTACCTCTAATCCATCCAATCCATATATAAAACAAAATATATCCACCAAATCAAAATAACCTGTGCCCAGAATGAAATAATAACAAATGTATACATGTCCAAAAAAACCAGTCAGCAATACAAAATAATTTAACAATGTTGATACAATTTCTACCTGTAATCCATCCAATCCATATATAAAATATATCCATCAAATCATAATAACATGTGCCCATAATGAAATAATAACAAATATATACATGTCCAAAAAAAAGTGTCGGGTAGTAACAAAAAAAAATCATAAGCCTGCCTAGCTATCTCCCTCCAGCTGCTCTAAAACCCGACATGTGTGTGCTGCCGGCGCCCTCCTGAAAAGATAATAAAATACAATTGATTATTAGAATATCGAAATGATAAAATTTAAGAATTCATAATTAATTAATCTGCAAACAGGAGGTGGGCAGTAGATAAAGAGTCGCTGGGGAAGCAAAGGTTTTATCACCGCAGTTTTGGCTAAGAGAATGTCAATGGCCCCAAAAACCACCATCTCTGTCTCCTCCCTCGCATTGGCCATGCATGGGTCGGGTGGCAAGGTCCAGAAGTGTAGAGCCCCGGACCTTTTTACAGTTAATGAATGACACTCTCATTGTCATTTTGCCCTTTAAAGAGGTATAATTAATAAATAAGGAAGAAATTGGAAATTCTGAAATATCAGAAATGTTCCTTTTCGAAGTACGAACACAACGCAAGTTGAATCGTCTAAATCGGATGAACGAGTCAAAAGATATGGCCAAAACAGTCTGGACCTGTAGGAAAACGTAGCTCGGTTAGGCACTAAGGACGTAGCTCGGTTAGGCACTAAGGACGTAGCTCGGAAGGCGCTAAGGGCGTACTCTGATAACGTATTCGTTGTGCATCCGTCGTGCAGCAGATAACGTATACGTTGTACAGCACAACGGGCACGTTGTACATAAGACAACGGACTACGAGCTCAGCACTGTGCACGACACGACGTGACAACGGGCTCGGCACCCTTCACAACGGACAACGTGTTTGGCACTGTTCACAGCTCAGCGAGCTCGGCACTATGCACAACACAACGGACAACGTGTTTGGCACTATCCACAACGGACAACGAGCTCAGCACAACGGGTTAGCACTATTCACAGCACAACGAGTTGGTGCTATTCACAGCACAACGAGTTGGCACTATTCACGGCACAACGAGTTGGCACTATTCACAGCACAACGAGTTGGTGCTATTCACAGCACGACGAGTTGGCACTGTTCACAGCACAACGTGTTCGGCACTGTTCACAGCATGACGTGTTCGGCACTCGTGTTGTTGCAGAAATTTCAGTAAGGGTATTATGGTCTTTTGGTCGGTGTACTCTTACCTTAAGAGTTTAACCCGAGCCTTTAGGGCATCATTCGACACTTAGAGAGATTGGGAGATAAGAAAAGAGGAGAGGGCGATTCCTAAACCTAGGGTTTCCAGTTTGGAGAGAAATCAAAGGGTTTTGAGACCCTAGATCAGTTCCAGTCCGGTTTTTCTTCAAGATCTCGGCTCAAGCTCGTGTGAAGCTCGTGTTCCAAGCTAGGACAGCAACTCACAGTCGTTTGGAAGAGGGATTTCTTCCTCATTTCTTCAAGGTCGGTACTTTTTGCTACCCTCCTAGTTATAGTTCCTCTTCTCCCCTTTATTTCTTGTGATTTCTTTCATTTACACATGTGCTATGAGATGGATGAATGGTAAATGGTGAATGGTGAATGGTAAATGGTGAATGGTGAATGGAGATGGAATGGGTGATTGGATGCCAATGGTTGTGTGTGATGAATGAACGGGGAAGGGCATTGTTCCAATAATGAACATACATGTATGATTGAGTAAAACCCATCTAGAAAAGCATGTCGTAAGGTAATTCCATAATGAACACACCATGTTTGATGAAATGCCAAGGTGAATACAGTGAGCTGTAAATTAGGAAATGCGTGCCCAATAAATTCTGAATATTGCTAGGGCCTATGATAGTGTGTTTCCTGTTTTCCCTAAATGATATGAATATTACATTGCTCAATCATTGATGCTATATGTGTTGTGAAATTACCCAAATGTCATCTTTAAATTTAAATGCAAGTATGTACACGGTTCCCACAAGCACGGCATGCATGACATGATTGATCGAGGTTTTCAAGAACATGGTTAGAGGTGGGACATATCCTATGATATGTTTTACCTCGCTTTTCACAAGAAAACAAGAACCAACATTCCACGAGGGGTCTCCCCTCACTCACAAATGCATATCATGAAGAAGGGCCTCCCTTCCCTCGCAAGTACATACATATCATGAAGAAGGGTCTCCCTTCCCTCTCAAGTGCATTGCATAAAGAAGGGTCTCCCTTCTCTCTCAAGCGCATCTCACAAGTGTATCTCACAAGTTACATGATCACAAGCAAGCACGCATGACATGCATGACATGACACGACATACAAGAACCAAGCAAGATAGACAAGACAAGCTTTCAAGTACGAAAAGATATTTCAAGCCAAGTCAAGTGCACGATGTTTTCAAGAGGTTTCATCAGCTTTTCATGAAATGCAAGCATGATTATAAATTGCCTTATTTCCTTGTATGATATGAATTGTTTCCGTCTGACATATATGAATTGCTCCTGATTATGTATTGCCATTTTTATGCTATAATTGTTGGTTAGTATTTAGTACTCGCTGAGTATTCCATGCTCAGCCGTACTTCTTATATCGGCAGGTTCTGAGGGAGCTGCTGCCCCATTTGATGTTTGTGCTCCTGGTCCATGGGTGGAGGAGGAGTACGTTGAGGAGCCTTTGGAGGAACCTCCCGTAGAGGGTTATCAGTAGGTGGTGTTAGATTCTGAGTGAATAGCTGTGGGTGAGATGAGAGTTAGATTTATGTATTTTGGCGGGCATGTCCGCACTTTCTTATGGATTCCTTTTGTGTAAACTTGGATTAAGTATGTATATACATAGAAGTTTGTTAGTCTTCCGCTGTGCTATGTTAGAGTATGTTTCCGCTGTTTATATCCTCTATTGTATATGCTCTGTGGGTTTTTGCAGGTTGGTTTGTCAAGCAAGTCATGTAAGCCATGATTAGTCGTCCAAAGTTCACTCTAACTCCTAGGGTGTGTTTTGGGTCGCGACAAGAAGGCTTGGGGGGAGTATGATTTTCCAATCCCAGACTTCTCCAAGATTTTCTTTTGAAATGCCATGCTCTCTTCGGAAAACACTCCCAGCAGTTTGGCTCGCTCGAGGAGAACTTCATGAGTGCCCATTAAAGCATCTTCAGGCTTGTAACATGCAAAATCGACTAGGAAAACCTTGCGAGGGCTAGTCCTGCAGTAAAATGTAGCTAGGAAGATGATGAGTATTGAACAAAAGATTGCAGTCGAGAGATGTCCAGAGAACAAGACCAGGAGAGGAGTAAGGAAGAGAGACATGGTGTGGGATATCTTGGCAAAATTATCAAACTGCACAAGCTACTTGGATGGAGATTTTGCTGAAAAAATGAAAAAGGAAGAGTTTAGAGCTTTTGGTAGAGATTTACTTCCTTGGAGTGCTTCAAACAAGGGAGATGTGAAAGGATATATATAGAGCGTTACAGCGTTAAAGAGATGCATGTGAGTGAAACTTAGCAGCAATGTAATTTGGAATGTAGCTCCACTTTCTTTAAACTCACTTTCTTCGAGGAAAGGGAAAGACGTGTTATTGTCCTCATTGAAAGACAGTGTTTTGAACTAACACTATGCCAAAAAAAAAAAGCGGTATTAGTAGGGTGTAATGGAGCCAAGCCGAGATGAGTAGTAGAGTGTTCAAACTCGGTTCGAACTCGAGTCAAGATCTAAACCTTTTGTTCGAACTCGGCTCATTAAAAAATATTTTTTATTTTATGGTTCTGGACCCTATGCTGTTTCCCCAGCAAATTTAATGATCATTCCTATCCGAATGAACTTGCCATTAGCCTCTATGAAATTCAGTGTTCTCTCACTTGGCTATGGCTAGACACACCTCCTAATCATATATCCTTTTGTTGCTCCAAGAGAATTAATAGGGTGATTGATCAAGATTTTTCTCATCCTTCTGGCATATCATTGGCTGGTTCTTGAGGGAAGTGGTGCAAGTGCTAGATGTTTTGGGGTGGGGGAAGGATATAAAGTTAAGGCTTCTTGTTGCTGTTCGTTTGGGGCTTTGAAGGGAAGAAATTCAAGAATTCTTGAAGACCAAGTGCCAATTTACTGAAGCTATTATCCAGCTGATTAAGAAGGTGGTAGTGAAGTGGTGGTGCATTTTAAGAGAGTTCCAACACATGCATCAAGTGGACAGACTTTCATAGTCTCGTCATGTAGAGCAAGCAAAGAAGGCCCAAGACTTTTCCATTTCGGAAAAATAGCAGGAGGGTGGAACTATGGTGGTAGTTTGTCTCAAAACCCTGCTCTATGGATGTTGGCGGAGCAGATTGAGACGAAGATGAAATATCCTGCAAGTCTTTCCTGGTCCAATCAGAGAAAAATATTTTAAGATGGCAGAGATAGGAGGTTTATCGCAAGGTTTAGTCATGTTCTTCATACTGCTGATGAAGCTGTGTATGTTCTCCTTACATGTATATCCTGTCTGTCACCAGCAATAATGAAATGTAACATGTATTCTTATGGCCACTATTCTATACATGACTCTCCGGGGATTTAATAATTCTCATTTTCCCGCGACGTCGCGTCGATCGTAACCTCTCTCAGAGCTCTGTAAAACCTAAGCTATGGCGATACAAAACCCTATCTGCCATCTCTAAACAAAGTCAGTTTCTTCTATAGATCGAAGCTTTTAATCTTGTTATGTCTTTTATTTTCTGTATATCTGTGTTTGTAGCTTCTTTTGTTGCTGCTACAGAGAAGAAGAATCTTAAAAACCTAGAAATCTATTGAAAGCTCTCTGCTTTCTTGCATTGCCCTAATTTTCCGTTGATGTTGGTTTTGATCTCCGTACTAATTTGTAGAGGTTCTAGTGAATTACTTAATTCACATCAGTTGATGACTAAAAGAATATTCTCATCCCTGCTCCTTTAGAATTGAGTAAACAGATCCACCTTTGCATTGTTTGTATTTCTAAGTAGTAAGTATTATATATCAATTTCTTGCCGCCTGCCGGTATAAATTATCATGCATTCTGTAGTTAAATTGAATGTGATTGTAAGTTTGTAACTTAAGTATGTTTAAACTGCTAACAAGACTAAACCAGTGGAGGCAAAATACACCACTACCACAACCAGTAGCACCACCACTACCCACAAACTACCACTACACCACCACCACCACCATACACCCATCCACCACTAGCACCACTATCATACACCACCACCACTACCCACCAACCACCACTACACCACCACCATCACCATACACCAAACGATTGCAAAACTACTAAACGATTGCAAGAAAAGAATTTAAACAAACAAATGTTATCAAAATTACCTCATTGGCCGTTCCTGGTGCCGTATGAACTGGCATCTGTTGTTAAAATTTATAATAAATAAATCAATGTTTCTTCCAAATTTTAAAAATGATTAATTAAAGCTTGTTAGATTATATACCTGCCCCTGTAAGAGTTGTTGGAGCAGCTACTGCATGGTATCAAGCTGAGCTTGTTGGGCTGCCATCTGAGCTTGTTGGGCCGCCACGATAGATTTCGTCTCCTGAAGTTCAACTCTCAGAATTTGGGTCTCGGCAGATGAGGAGCAACTAGTACCGGCATGGCTCGAAGATGACCCCCATAAACTGGTGGGAGTCGGGCCCAATCCACATCCACGGATGCGTCCAGGTTGCTCAGGCCCCATGACCTGAGAGAAAACATCATCCCGACCCGTGCTATCTTGCGAGCCAACTGGTATCTGGCCGAGGAGGTCCCTCATCTGGTGCTGCAAACATTTTGAAACAATTACTACATTGAATTTCAGGAGTCGTGTTATATGATATAATTAATATTTAAATTACTTACAATCATATCTTCTGCTTGAGAGTTGACTGGCCGGCCATCTTTCGTCGTGTGCGTCTTTATCCAGACCTCAGCTCGGCCCGGAGCTTCCCCCGAGGGACTCGCCAATCGCTATGGTAGTGACAATAGTAGAACAAAATTTTTTTAACTCATATGCATCAAATTGTTAAATAAATTATTAAAATTAAACCGAACATACCTCCTCTTCTCTGACTCTGGCGAAGTTCTTTGTGCCCGCCGTATGGGGAATCTTTTGGCACGCGCGACTCCTTTTATTCCTGGCCTTTCGTTTCTACAATATTACATTTATTGTTCATATGAGAGAAGTGACCAAACTTAGAAACGGTATAAGCATAATTAAATTCAAATAAAATATACTTGGCCCTCCTCGGAGTACAAGAAGTCGACAAATACATGCCATTGCTCTGGGGGAATATCAGAGGGGTAACGGGCATAGTTCAAAGCAGGAGGGTCCTCGTAAACAAAATTTGTCCTCCCCATTAGAGACTTATTGTCCCGCCATTTCTTACTCAGAGACTTCAAAATGTAATCCTCTAGGGAAGGGGGGAAACCGAACTTCTCCTGCGAAAAAGTTGTCAAATTATTAATATATAAAAGAGCTACATATAAGTGTGTTTTAATAACTGCTCAACAAATTTTTTTTTCTGACCTGTACGAGGCCCAAAGCTCTTTTTTTCGCTTCATCACTGATTGCGCGCCAACTCTGGACATCGATGCGAAATAAGTGGGCATCGCGTGCATTATTGCCCAAAAACCCAGCCAAAGTGGTGGCCTCCTCCCCCACGGGCTGTTTCGCATCATTTGCCGGCACGTCCGTTTTCTCTCCTGGAGGCATATTGTAGACCTTCTTGCACTTTGTTTTCCCACGTACCTTCTTCGCCGCCGTGGCGGAAGGTGTGGAAGTCCCCGCACCTGATGGGGTCGTCTCTGTAGGCTCCATCTGCAAAATATAGATATTAGCTTCTAAGAGAAATGAAACATGAAAATGAATATAGAGCACAAAGACATGATCTCATGGAACAATGAAATGAAAAGAAAATCATAACATAGGTACCAAAACATCTTATTGAGTAGTTTATGATGAAGTACCATCCATCTAAAAATTAGGCATGCATGATTCCAAACTTAACTCTTTTATGAATGGAATAGTTTGAACAAGATTCTTGTATCCGATAACAAAAAAGTTATTCCTCCTTTCAAGAGAACATGAACAAGAAAAGGGCACCGAATTCACAATTAAACTAACAAAATCTTATCATTAAAATAAAAAAGAATCATTCTATTTGATCGTTATATTCTGATTCAACGTCCTCATCACTAGATTCAATAGAAGGAGCTTGTTGTTGTAACACTTGGGGAGGCGCATCAACAGTTGCTCCAGTAATCCCTAATCTTACCCAACCGACGCCTCCATCATCATCATCGTCATGTTCAGTGTCATCTAATTGTTGGTTGCCGAAGGGCTCGTTCTCCCTGAATGCATTATCATCAACAACAGATTCCTCATTCATGTCAAAGAAGTCTCTTGGTTTAGTCTTGATGACAACATGCCAATCTTCTTCTGTTGGATCTTGGACGTAAAACACCAGCTCTGCTTGAGATGCCATAACATAGGGTTCGCTCGACACAGAGTCCGCCGGGAGCAAGCGTGTGAAGTTCAAAAGCGTAAAACCAAACGCATCGGTCTTTATTCCTCTACCCTGTGTCTTCACATCAGCCCAATCGTACTTAAACAATAAAATTTCAAGCTTTGAGAGTATGTCAATTCGACTACGTCTGTTAAGCGGCCATAATAGGTTATATCGGTTGCAATGGGGGTCTTGTCCTTAGAAGTTGCATAATTTATAGTTTTTGCAGTGACTGTAAACCCACTATTCTGACTTTTGCGTCCTCGCTCTCTATCCTTAGTACAAAACCTATATCCATTTATGACGTAGCCCTTAAACCTTTTTGCAACTTTTTGTGGACCATTTGCAAGCCATGAAATCTCATCCGAAACCGGATTGTCTGAATCTCGCAACCTTTGAACCTATTTGAAGACCACATAAGATTAATATATATATATATATATATCCAAACATAACTAATGTGTTGTGTAGAATTCACAAGTTAAGACTTACATAGCCCTGAAACCAATTAACAAACTGTTCGCTATGCTTTTTTTGGATTACGTGAGGGGGCGTTCTGAGTTGATTTGTCATTTTAATTACATTCATGTGCTGCCTGCGAAGAATAAATCAACATGCCAATCATTTTAAGTTAAAAAAGAAAAAACAATGAAAGAACAAACTATATGATAATTGTGTTCTTACTCTGTATATTTTGTAACTTTATCGTAGTTGAACAACACATAACAATGTGTCTGCTGCCATTCCAATTCACTTAGAGCAAATGGTTGCGCACCACCTATCACACTTTCATCGTCATTCCTCACTTGCCTGTTCAATCTCGATTTCACATTATTTAGGTACCTTGAACAGAATGTCAAACATTCTTCTGCCAAGTACCCCTCTGCAATGCAACCCTCTGGTCGAGCTCGATTGCGCACATATGATTTCAGTGTATATAAGTACCTAAGTGAATTAAATTTTGGTAAGACAAGGAAAAAACTATAACATGAATTTGAGACACTACTATAAAATTATAATTGAAGGTCTAGTGGTCTACCTTTCGATGGGATACATCCACCGATATTGTACAGGTCCACCTAACATTGCCTCTGCGGCCAGATGTATAGGCAAGTGCACCATAACATCAAAAAAAGCCGGTGGAAAAATTCTCTCTAAATGACAAAGCGTAAGCGCAATTTTCTCTTCTAACAGTCTCAAATCCTCGACCTGATAGACTTTGGAACATATAGCCAGAAAGAAGTTGCTCAATTCGATTAGGACTGAAGCTACATTCTTCGACAATGCCTTCCTCACGGCCAGTGGTAGGAATTGTTGCATTATAACATGAGAGTCGTGGCTCTTCAGTCCATAAATTTTACCCTCTTTAATATTGACATGCCTTGCAATATTTGAGGAGTAACCATCCGGAACCTTCACACTCTTCAAAACTTTGCAAAACAACTCTTTTTCATTTTTGTCCATCGAAAAGCATGCAGGGGGCAGATAAACTTTGCTTCTACCAGGTTGCAATTGAGGGTGAAGTGCATGCCGAATTCCCATTTCAACCAAGTCGCTACGCGCTTTTAAACCATCCTTAGACTTTCCTTCCAATCCCAACAAAGTCCCGAGCACATTGTCGCATACATTTTTCTCGATGTGCATTACATCAAGGTTGTGCCTCAACAAATTGTGCTCCCAATATGGCAACTCGAAGAATATACTCATCTTCTTCCAATTATACGGCATATCGTCATGGCCCGTCTGCCTTTGTCTAGTTTGCCCAGTCTGCTTCCCAAGGGAGAAAGGAATACCCTCCAATTGACGCAACACATCAGACCCAGACATTGTGGTTGGAGCACATTTGAACTCTGTAGTGCCATCAAAAGAGTTTTTATTCCTCTGAAACCTGTGATCTGGCTTTAAGAAACGACGGTGCCCCATGTAACATTGCTTTTTGCTCTTAGACAATTGTCGGCTGCAAGTGTCCTTGTGGCATGAAGGGCATGCCAACTTTCTTTTCGTGCTCCAACCTGACAACATGGCATACCCTGGGAAGTCGCTAATGGTCTAGAGCAATGCCGCACGCATTACAAATGTCTCCTTCTTCGACGCATCATAAGTTGGCAACCCATTCTCCCACAAGTCCTTTAACTCCTCGACTAAAGGCCTCATGTAGACATCAATGGCATTTCCTAGCCCGAAGGGACCAGGAATAAGCAAGGACAAAATGAAGTTCGGCTGTTTCATGCACATCCACGGTGGTAAATTATAGGGAATAAGAACCACAGGCCATGTGCTATGAGCAATACTCATCGTTCTAAATGGGTTGAAGCCATCACTCGCCAACCCAAGCCTGACATTGCGAGCATCTGAAGCGAACAAAGGATACTGGATATCTAAATTATCCCAAGCCGGTGAGTCTGCAGGATGCCTTAACCTCCCATCCTTAGTTCGATCTTCATCATGCCATCTCATTTCAGAAGAAGTCCTGGACGACATGAACAATCTTTGTAACCTCGGTCTCAACGGAAAGTGACGCAAAATCTTCGCCGGAGTTTTCTTCTTGTGTTCCGCTTGATCATCCCCTATCTTCTATCTTGATTCACCACAAATGTCATATGCTTGCTTATTTGCAGACTCTTTCCAGTAAAGTATGCAATCATTAGGACATGCATCGATTTTATCATAGTTCAGTCCCAAGTCTGACATCACTTTTTTTGTCTGAAAGTAAGTATCTAGTAGTGTTGACCCCTCGGGGAGTACCTCCCTCAACAACTCAAGTGACATAGTGAATGACTTATTGCTCCATCCACTAAGACACTTAATATGATATAATCTTACGATGAAAGACAACTTGGTGTGATTCTTACATGCTGGATACAAAGGCTGTCCCGCATCCCTTATCAATTGAAAGAATCTATTTGACTCAGGATTGGGATCCCGACTACTGGTACCCTCATCTTGATTTGGGACCCCGAATACATCGTGCACCATATCTTCCATCTCATTATGTCTGTCTTGCACAACTCGATTTTCAGGCACTTGGACAACTGGTGTGTGTTGCAATATGTCTTCCCCATGATAAAACCAAATTTTATAATTTCAGTCGAATCCATAACAGATCATATGGTCGTACGCTGTAAATCTATCTTGATAAACCGCATTGTTGCATTTGGGACATGGACACTTTATACCGCCATTGTTATTAGTCACTCCACGAACTAATGCAAACTCTATAAACTGTTTTACCCCTTCTATATATTCCTGTGACACCCTATGTAAGACAAAAATTGCATTCACAATTGCTTAGATACTAACACTTTTATCATAAATCGGTACTTCTTAAAAAATTATGGACAAAATTACCTTGACTTTCCAGTCCAACTCCTATCCATGATAGATGAGATTAGGATTTCTAAGTCCTTCGTTAACTATATTCTGAGAAATAGTAAAAGTTCGAGATCATCAGTCAATTACAATATGTATGCATGCTTCCTATCGTCATCAACTCATCTTCTAAAGGGTGGGGTGTTCCTATCCCATTCAGGAATGCATAATCCCCAAAAGTCAATAGCTCAGATGCTTTGTTCAATTTCAAGGAAATTTCGGCAGCATTTCCCTATGGTTCTCCAAGTACACGACTTAGACTAGGGACAAGAATGCCACATTGTCTAAATATGTACCCAGAGAACAAGAGAAACGACTGATAAAATTTTCCTCAATTTGAACAAACCATGAGCAACTGACTATAATATTGGAGATTATGCATTCCCAAATTGTCCAACCGGACAATTCAAGAATCATATACAGACAAATACACTTTATCATAAATGAAACCGAAAAGTTGTTAAACCTGCATTTAGCCCCACAAAAGAACTAAACGTCATAGTTTACAACTAGTCCGTCAAAATAGGTGATACAAGAAATGCACTTGTCACACAATGATTCTTGAACGGGAGATCTAAGGTACAATGCATGCATGAGTATGAACGTAAGCCAATACAAAATTTCAATCATCATAAATACAAAGTTTAAACATCCCTAAGCAATCATAACATAGTAAATAAACACATTTAATTAGTAGTTTAAACAGTTAACATAGACCACGGGGTTCTGCCATGCACAATACAAAGTATAGCAGAGCGGGAACAGGATTGTTAACAAGTAAGAATTACTTAATGCAATTAAATCGAAGGAAAATTTAATATCAAAAGATCTAGCATGTCATTTTAGTTTATCTATCAAGTTAACAATTGAGAATTACTCGACTCTCCTATTAATCATTTGAATACTAGTCTAAAAGAATTAAGGATTTAACTAAGAGCTTTAATTAGAGGACCCCAAGGTCCTCTTCCAAGTTGACCACATCAATCAAATTTCAACACATTAGGATTCCAGTGAGCCTCATATTCATGCTTTCTAAGGATAATAATATAATTCAATAACCCTGCAAAAACTCACGCTTTTAATCAGTACAGATCATTTCATGTAACTTACCAATATCACTACCTTATTCTGCTACTAAAACCCCAAATGGAGAGATGTAAAATAAATGAGAAGATATTTTACTCACCATAAAAATGAAATGAGAAGAAAAACACCTTATCATCCAAGTTTCTCATATAGGTACACAATCTCATAGGTTCGGGTAATGCTTACTTTGAATTCAATTTTGGGAAAACCCATCTTCCCCCTTTTGTTTATCTTTTCAACTTCTTTAATGATTAGCTGTTGCTTCTAACTTCAAAGATTTATTTATTAAGGTTTTTGTATTACATGTAGTTTGGGGTACTCAGAAACCAATAGAGTGAATTGCTTGGGACATTTACATGTCGTGGATTGTTTTCTACAATGACTTTTGAAGGACCTCCTGGAACAGCAAACAAAATCTCCATTTTCTTTTGTCTTATTGTAATTATTTATTTTTCTGATGTTGGATGTTCTCCTTGTGCTTTGAGGTTGGATCTTGAGAATATTAACATGTTGTCCTTGTGTTAAATTTTCCAATTTAGAAGAACCAATGCAATGAAGAGTCCTTGAACTGAAAATTTGGACCCTTGATTTGGGTTTGCGATTGATTTTCACAACCCATTTATAATTGTGTTGGGTTCGGGTATGGCTCCCACCTCCTGGAATCGAGGGTTCATAAGACTTGTAATTTTGGAATGACTGTCAATTCATCATATGACTATGGACCTTGGGGAACTCCTTGGTAGATTTTTTTTTATTAGAACTCCTTGGATGAATTGTGGGATCTAACTTTTTAATCCCAGGGCATTTTAGGTCTTTAGTTTCATGCTCCTTTGAGTTTACTACTTAGTAACCTCGTGGATATGTCTTTTAGTGCACTTGTAATCCCTTAGCCAATATATCTAATATGATGCTTACTGATAAAAAAAGAACCTACTTAATTTAGCTCCCACCACATTCGACAATAAGCCAGGTACTAGACTCGGACATATATGGCTCCATTGTCCTTATAAGTTTTAAAAAAGGTTAGCTACTCGAAAGCGTAGCGAAAGGATTCACTACTGCTTGGCGAGACTAATTTTGAGGTGGAGCTTCACGGCGCTGAAGCCTGAAGCGGAGCTTCCTGTTTTTTAGTGTGGGGTGATCGTGGTTACACTTTTTTATTTAAGGAGAGAGGCAGGGTTTCTCCAAAATTACAAGATTGACACTGCCATACATTAAAAAGAGAGCTACTTCAATGCCATGAAGCCCAGCTCCGCTTTGTATATAAACTGAATTTTAAAAGTTATTATTCAAGTGTTAAAAAATATTAAATTTTAATTCGATCGAGGGCGCAGCCATAGCATAAAGGGTAGCAGCAATAGTGTTCCAAAAAGCTTAAGAAATTGCACGAGCTTAATTAGACTCCGACTTGAAGAAAATCAACTCAGAGGAAATATATCAGAAGACTTTGGTGTATATCCTAAGCTAGATTACATTGATTTGAGCCATAATAAATTGTTTGGGGAGATCTCAAGGAATTGGGGAGAGTGTCGACTTCTAACAAGCTTGAAAATCTCCGGGAACAAGATTACTGGTAAGATACCACTTGATTTATTGAAGTTGACCAAGTTAAAAGTCCTAGACCTTTCTTCAAATCGCTTGGTTGGAGAGATTCCAAGGGAATTAGGGGGTTTGGTCTCATTGTTCAAATTAGATTTGAATGATAACCACCTCTCTGGAAATGTACCTACAGAATTTGAAATGTTCTCCGATCTAGAACATCTTAACCTCGCAGCAAACAATTTGAGTGGATTCATTCCTGAACAACTTGGGAATTGCTTGAAACTAAGGTACTTGAATATGAGCAAAAACAAATTTAGTGAAAGCATCCCATTTCGAATGGGGAGTTTGACTTCCCTCCAAGTTCTACTTGATTTTAGCCAAAACTCACTTACAGGAGAGATACCACCACAACTTGGCAACTTACAACACTTAGAAATTTTGAATCTCTCCCACAATAAGCTCTCAGGTTCCATTCCATCCACCTTTATTGATATGGTTAGCAGTAATCTCATAAACAATATCTCATATCATAAAAAATGATATGAGATAGTCCAAGGTAGTTTTACAAACACGGTGTAGTTGAATCTCATTTGATAAGAGTCAGCATAAAAGTCAGCATAAAAGTTTCACAATAATCAGGACTCCTACTTCTAATATAACTCCTACTTGGAAAACAAATGAAAGAATCTTACAACAAGTACAACTAAGCTCAAGACTCTATTACAAATACTCCTACTATAACACAAATAACACTTAATTAGTTACTTCTTTTTAGAATCTTGAATTCCAAATTTATACCAATGTCCCTTTGTGGATTCTGTCTCTTGGTTTCATAACTTTTAGGTAAAAATTCTGGTTTAAAAAAAAAAACAACAACTTCCACAAAAAAGGGAACAGCTATTCTAAAAAATAAAATTAGGATAGCTAGAGTATCCTTGGTTGAGAGGGAATCGCAGGATTTTGAAATTGGGATTACCCCGGATGAGAGTTCAGATGGAACAGGGAGGATTGGAGTTCAGTTATCCCCAAATGTCAAGATTTCAAAGGTTAGGCCAAAGAATCTCCCGGAGGCATTGAATTACACTGGAAGGGAATTCTGGGATCTATCTTAACAACTGTGTCTGTCTGTAGGTATCCAATTTCTGGAGCTTGGGAGGAGCAGTTTGACAAATAGGGTTAAACCTGGCTTATTTTGTCAACAAATCAAAAGGATTTATCCACTATCTAAGTATTAATTTCCATAACTGGAACATAATTTAGCTCTAATACTAGAAACATAAAGCATAAAATACCACTATCGACAACCACCAACCGAACAAAGCTAGAAAAGCTAAATGCAAAATTCATCTAACATGTACTAATTTCTTCCACGGACAACTGACTTTCAACTAAATCATTATATTGTTACCGATCAACAAAAAAAAAAACTGAAATCATATTATTAAAACAAAGAAAATGATCTAAAACCCTGTCAATACGATTCCAAGAAACCAAAGAATAACAACAATTAAATCTCATGAAGTCTTCTACGTACAGTGAACAGGATAATTGCAATGGCAGCCTGAATTTTCTGTTGAAGAAGAACACCTTTGACCACAGTCCCCTTTTAAAAAAAAATTATCAAAATCAGTGGAAAAAAAATGAGATAGATGAAATCCAATCTTATTTGTAGGCAAATTTCTGTAAATCTGCAATAGGGAGGATAGTGTAGCTATTTACAAACATCCAATCTTATTTAAGAGGGAGAATAGTTTAGCTATTCACAAACATCAGGTCTTATATAAGATAATTACTCTCGATGAACTGTATATGCTTCTGCAATTCTGCTCAGGCTAACAGATTTATATTGGATGAATTTAATTTTACTTATGTACATAAACACATTTGCAAGCTTACCAACAATCAAATTCATAATTGCACTTCAGTAGAACATTAAATTAGTCTGAAATCACTCTAAGCAAGATAAAGCATACATATAGCATACTCATCAACCGAAACACAAGCATCAAATATATTAAGTAAAAGATTTCAACAACCCATATAAATTAGATCAATCAATTAGGTATACATAATAGCACAAGCCAAAAAAAAGGCAAAGCATCGACCAAACCTTCAAACGCCTCTCTGGGTGTCTTAAATCCCAACCCAACGTTCTTCCAGAAACGGTTCCCGCCCTTCCCAGGCCTCTTTCCCTTACCAGATTTCTTCGAGCTACAAATGCAAGCATACATTTAAAATTTAATTTAAAAAAAAAAAAAAGGATTGCATAACCCTATCTTTCCATCAAAACGAACTGAGAATTTTTACCATATAAACACCTTCGGCTGCTTCAAGAAAGCCTTCTCAGTCTGCAACAGAAACAATCAAGGAAGATCAAAACATGAACAAAACATATCAAAGGGAGAGATTAACGAGTGGAAAAAAAAATCCATGAAAAATGAAAAAAAAAACCCTTAATTTCTACCCGGAAGCCCTAAAATCCGAGAAGATATCAAAGCCACCAATATTCAGAAAACCACTGCATTCCCTTAAAGATGGATTTGTAAGCTCCCTAAAAACTCCAAACCAAAACCTAAATCTGTAGCAAAACGATATCAAAGCCACCAACATTACCTTTGAGATCTTCTTCTTCTTCTTCTCGTTTCACAGGGACAGATTAACGAGTGGGAGCACGGAGGAGCAGGGAGCACGGAGGAGGAGAGGAAAATGGAGGGAAAGAGGGGTAGGGAGCAGGAGGAGGAGAGGAAAATGGAGGGAAAAGTGAAAAGGTCGGGCCCTAATACGGGACCTTTAGCGGGATTTTTTATAAACACCACTATTGGAACGGCGCGAGTTTCTAGTGGGCCCCGCCATGATTTCCGCGGCGTGTTTTCAAAAAATGCCGTTAATGATAGTACCAATAGCGGCATTTATAAAAAAAATGCCGTGGTACATAGTACCCGCATTCTCATCTGCGGCTTTTCAAGTAAAATGCCGCTGTTTATGTCATTTAGAGGCATTTTTTTCCAAGAGCCGTTAAAAAGGTGACGCTGAAGGGCATCAATTTTGTAGTGTAAGGAAGAAATTGGAAATTCCGAAACGTCAGAAATGTTCATTTTCGAAGTACGAACCCAACGCAAGTTGAATCGTCAAAATCGGACGAACGAGTCAAAAGATATGGCCAAAACAGTCTGGACCCGTAGGCAATCGATCGCTCGGTTATGCACTTGAGGACGAGCTCTGGAGAGGCACTAAGGACATAGCTCGGAAGGCACTAAGGACGTAGCTCTGATAACGTGCTCTGATAAGGCACAGACAACGCATAGACAACGTACTCTGATAACGTATACGTTGTGCATCTATTGTGCAACAGACAACGGGTACGTTGTACAGCAAACAACGTGTACGTTGTACAGCTCACGACGGCCACGTTGTACATAAGACAACGGACAACAAGCTCAGCACTATGCACAACACAACGTGACAACGGGTTCGGCACCCTTCACAGCACAATGTGTTCGGCACTATTCACAGCACAACGTGTTCGGCACTATTCACAGCACAACGTGTTTGGCACTATTCACAGCACAACGTGTTTGGCACTATTCACAGCACAACGTGTTCGGCACTATTCACAGCACAACGTGTTCGGCACTATTCACAGCACAACGTGTTTGGCACTATTCACAGCTCAACGTGTTCGGCACTCGTGTTTTTGCAGAAATTTCAGTAAGGGTATTATGGTCTTTTGGTCGTTCACTCTTACCTTAAGAGTTTAACCCGAGCCTTTAGGGCTCATTCTCAACACTTAGAGGATTTGGAGGATTAGAAGAGATGAGAAAGGGTTTCCTAAGCTAGGGTTTTGCTTTTGGAGAAGAATCAAAGGGGTTTTGAGACCCTAGATCACTTCAAGTCCGATTTTTCTCCAAGATCACGGCTCAAGCACTCGTGGAGAGCGTTCCCCAAGCTAGGGCAGCACCTCACGGTCATTTTTGGAAGGGGTTTCTTCCTCATTTCTTCAAGGTCGGTACTTCTTACTACCCTCCTAGTTATAGTTCCTCTTTTCCCTTTATTTCTTTTGATTTTCTTTCATTTACACATGTGCTATGAGCTGGATGGTTGTGAATGGTGAATGGAGATGGAATGGGCGATTGGATGCCAAGGGTTGTGTTGTGATGATTAAAATGGGGAGGGCATTGTATCCATAATAAACACACCTTTATGATGTGAGTAAACTCACCTTGAAAAGCATGATTTAGGTTTAAATGAATAATGAATAATGAACACACCATGTTTGATGAAATGCCAAGGTGAATAAAATGAGTTGTAAATTAGGAAATGCATGCCTAATAAATTATGAATATTGCTAGGGCCTATGATAGTGTGTTTTCTTGCTTTCCCTAAATGATATGAATATTACATTGCTCAATCATTGATGTTATATGTGTTGTGAAATTACCCAAATGTCATATTTAAATTTAAATGCAAGTATGTACACGGTTCCCACGAGCACGGCATGCATGACATGATTTATCGAGGTTTTCAAGAACATGGTTAGAGGTGGGACATATCCTACGATATGTTTTACCTCGCTTTTCACAAGAAAACAATAACCAACATTCCACGAGGGGTCTCCCCTCACTCACAAGTGCATATCATGAAGAAGGGCCTCCCTTCCCTCGCAAGTACATACATATCATGAAGAAGGGTCTCCCTTCCCTCGCAAGTGCATTGCATAAAGAAGGGTCTCCCTTCCCTCTCAAGGCATCTCTCAAGCGCATCTCACAAGGATATCTCACAAGTGTATCTCACAAGTTACATGATCACAAGCAAGCACGCATGACATGCATAACATGACACGTACGACACGCTCGACAAGATCAAGTAAGACAAACACGACAAGCTTTCAAGTACGAAAAGATATTTCAAGCCAAGTCAAGTGCACGATGTTTTCAAGAGGTTTTATCGGCTTTCTACGAAATACAAGCATGATTATAAACTGCTTTACTTCCTTGTATGATATGAATTGTTTCCGTCTAACATATATGAATTGCTCCTGATTTATGTATTGCCATTTTTATGCTATGATTATTGGTTAGTATTTGGTACCCGCTGAGTATTCCATGCTCAGCCGTACTTCTTATGTCGGCAGGTTCTGAGGGAGGTGCTGCTCCATTTGATGTTTGTGCTCCTGGTCCATGGGTGGAAGAGGAGTACGTCGAGGAGCTTTTGGAGGAACCTCCTGTAGAGGGTTATCAGTAGGTGGTGTTAGATTATGAGTGGATTGGCTGTGGGCGAGCATGAGTGATTATATCCATGTATTTTGGCGGGCATGTCCGCACTTTCTTTGTTTTGATTTCTTTGTATTAAACTTGGACCATGAGTATATACTTAGAGGTTGTTAGACTTCCGCTGTGTTTTATAGTTATGTTTCCGCTGTCATCCTCTATTGTATATGCTCTGTGGGTTTTTGCAGGTTGGTTTGTCAAGTAAGTCATGTAAGCCATGATTAGTCGTCCAAAGTTCACTCTAACTCCTAGGGTGGGTTTTGGGTCGCGACAATTTTTAAGTGGAAAACCCTTTCGGAAAAAATCATGAGACCTAATCCAGCACAAAATCCACTATGAGAATAAGTTATCAGACACAATACTAAATCTTACCTAACCGGACACCAAATACTATTCCTTGGTACAGATTCTCCGTCTTGTAGAACAACCACGAACTCTTCGTTCGATCTCTGCAGCAGCAGCTCCGGCTCCTCACGAGCTAACTTTTCTCAAAGTTTCAAACCACGATCCAACGATCGATCTCCGTCCTTGATGGCTTTGGCAATGCCAACCAACACTCACACAAAGTTCAAACTTATATGAAGGAACGAAATACAACTCCAGTGAGATCTCTAATAACAATAGAGATCAATTGATGCAACTTAAGATAAAACAATTCGATATTGCATCAACTAGAGCATGAGAGAGGAGAACTAAGGGAATCCACCAAATGGAGATTTAAGAACCCTAAATTCTTCAGACTAGTCTCTAAACTCTTTTTCTAATTCCTTAGAACGAGCTAAAGGATCATCCAATAAATAGCCAAGACAATAACACTTGCCAAAACAGAGTTCGGATGACTTTTAGAAACAAATTTTCAAGGTCCATTCGAACGGTCATGAAGGGCGTTCGAATGGTCCGGGGATTGATTAGATTTGGACAAAAATGGGCTGCTAGAGTAGCTATTGAAATTTGCATTAAATATGACCGTTCGAACGATCAGCTGGCCGTTCTTGGGCTTTCGAATGACCAAGCTGGGCGTTCGAACAACCTGTGCATATTTTAAATATTTTGCACTGCCACCCGTGGTTCAATATCCAAAGGCTATTAAGATAACATGGGTCAATTTCTAATCACCTAGGGTATATGCTTAAGGTGTTCTAAGTCAATTTCACCTATGGTAACCATTAGGTATCTAGGTCACTTACCATCCTAAGAGTGTGAGCGAAGTTTGCAACCGGAATGTACTTCTCTTGAGTCTTTGAAACTTAATTTTCACCAATCTTCATCAACCAGATGAACATCGACACTAGAATTACATTGATACCATTTTAACATCGGAATTTAGTCAATACAAAACATGACCTTATAGGATCCTGTTTGACCTTAGGTATGGAAACTCCTGATACCTCCTAAGATTCAAGTTTTTGTTTGGCGGATTTTCCATGATGTCGTGGCAATGGCGGACAACTTGAGGAGGAGGAAAATGATGGTGGATGAGGTATCCCCATTATGTCATGGGGCACCAGAATCTTCTACTCATCTGTTCTTGATGTGTCCATGCTCACATCTGATATGGTGGAAGGGGTGGTCAGTCATAAGGAATTATATGTAGGGAAAAAGGAATTGGCTGTCAAAGTATGCGGTGTTATGGAGTATTTGGAAACATCGTAAAGACGTGTTATTCAAGAGGGTTAATCCAAATCCTAGTACAGCGGTGGAGTTGGCCACTTATGTTGGTCATGAATGGCTTTCTGGGGGGAGCTTCAAACATTTCCACTTTACCCAGAATATTCGAAGACAGTGTGATGGATGAGTGAAGGGATATGGATCAGTGGGTGCTAGTGAAAGTCAATGGAGCTGCAATATCATCGGGGATTGCAACTGGGGGCATGTATGGTGGCAGTCAGTTCTAAAGGGTGTTGTCTCCATAAAGAAACTCTTCCATTATTAGGGGGCTCAACTCTATTGGTTGAAGCCTCGGCTATTCAGTTGGGGATTTCTGCTGCAATAGCGCATAAATGAGATTATGTTGGAATCCAGTACACCTATTCCTTAGGATATAATTTTAGGCAGAAAATGAGGAGACTCATTCCCAGGCCCAAATGGCCCTTCATTCTAGTATTTACTTCTATTCGTCTGAGAATGGTGGGATTGTTATAGATCCCTCATCGGATCATGTAATGAACGAGATTCTCAGTAATGAATTTATCTTTTTTTCCAAAATAAAAAAAAAACCAAACTGTAGATGCGAAAATTTCCGCCCACATTAAACATTGATCTCGATTAAGTTCTTTTACACCCGGTGATTTTGCATAGTGATTTGTGTAGAATGAGCATTAAATGCGATTTGCCGCTATGAACTATGGATAAAGGGAAATAGTTAACATGCCATGAATTCAACGTATCCCTCTTAAATACTCACCAATTGTTGTGAGTAGTTAAAAGGGACATCCGCGTGATGAGGTGGTGTCTGAGGTTTTGAAATTGATTTCATGGTACGCCTACTCATAGATAAATTGACCACCCGCATGTGCCAATAACCGAACCAATGTCTTGCGCGTCCTAATCTCTAACAACCACGTCAGCAATCCATTATAGCACATAACAAAGTGCATTATCACCGTCGATTTCCAATCAAAACTCCACGAACGACCCTCACACGGATCGAGCTCCAAAAACCCCGCAAATCTCAAATTTGAAATTCAACGAAAAATCTGTCTATATAATCTAAACCCTCATTCACCGTTTCACAGATCAGAACTCTCACTATATTCTCACACAATGTCTGGTCGAGGAAAGGGAGGAAAGGGATTGGGGAAGGGAGGCGCTAAGAGGCACCGAAAGGTATTGAGGGACAACATCCAGGGCATCACCAAGCCTGCAATCCGGCGATTGGCCAGGCGTGGAGGAGTGAAGCGAATCAGCGGTTTGATATACGAGGAGACTCGTGGGGTTCTCAAGATCTTTCTCGAGAATGTTATACGTGATGCTGTCACCTATACTGAGCATGCAAGGCGTAAGACTGTTACTGCCATGGACGTCGTCTACGCCCTTAAGCGTCAGGGCAGGACTCTCTATGGCTTCGGTGGTTGAGGCTTGTTGTGAATCATATAACTGTTCATATGCCTTGTAATCTCTCTTGTTTCGATTTCAATGGAAACCCAGTTTTTCGTTCTGTCTCTGTTGTGTGTTTTGATAGTCATGGTTGTAATTGTTTAAGGTATCTGAAAATTGGGTCGTTTTTGAAGCTCCAGATAGGACTCCCAAATCTGTTTAATTTCTCTCTTGCTGCTCTGCTGAGTTTTGTTTTGGATTCATGGGAGATGGAATTGGGCAAATGTTATCTGTTTAAATGCCACAGTGATTGAGAAATTAGGATGAACTAGGATTTCTTATGGTTCCCTAATTTGAGAAATTTATCCAATTTGTTGATGGAATTCAAGGATAGCTTTAATAATGGGGTTGGTGCTATGGCATTTCACAATTCATCAGATGATCTATTTCAATATGTATGAATGCTTCCATAACCTGTACTCTTTAGTTAGAGAATTGGGTATGTCTAAACATTCAATTTTGATGTGCAGTTGACATCTTATTATTGACTCACTCCTGCTTGCCTTGAAGGTAGAGCTATTGGGATTGCGTAGCACTCTTTGAAGCTACAATGATGTACTGCAAGTGTGTTTTTTAACCTCCTTTACACGTTTTTCTTTTGTTTTTGGAATGTACTTTGCTACTGAGACCTTCTTAGGTCCTCTACCAGTGAGACTGTGCTTTAAGTGCACGGGATGTTAGGTGGGGCCATTTCAGATGCCCCACCTGAAATCACATGCTCTTAGAGTAGGGTTTTGGTGGTCTCAACCCTAAGGGGGTTTGAGAAGCTTTATCTTTTTGGAATAGGCTTAGGATTCTCTTGAGTTAGAACCGGGGACACTCTCTCCAGTTTGAACCCTTAGAGGTTGCCATATGTCTCCTTTGACACCCTGGGTAAGGTTCACCCACCCTTAGGGTTCAGCCATCTATCTTTGTTTTTTTTTTTTAAATATTAATTCTTTTTTTCAAATTAAAAACTGTTTTTAATATTAAAAAAACTCTGAAAACAGTTTTTTTAATTAAAATAATAATAATTAATATAAAAAAAAAAACCAAGGATGGGTGGGTGAACCTTACCCATGGTTAAGGGGTGTCAAAGGAGACACGTGGTGACCTCTAGGGGTTCAAATCGGAAAGAGTCTCCCCGGTTTGAACTCGAGAGGATCTTGAGCCTTCGGAATATTCGTAGAATGCGAAAAGGAAGTGGATTGTTATTTGTATCTGCAAAGAACACACATTATTTTGTTAATGGATTGAGGTATGCCTGGGCATTCCTGCGGGTATGTATGTGCATTTACATCAGAGGTATGCCAGGCCTACCAGCATTCTCTTGGGTAATTTCACAAACACTTGGTGAGACCAGGGTTAAACTCAGATCCTGCAACCTCAGCCCCACTAGAGACTCCATCTACCTTTGATCTAGGGATGGAAACGGGTTGGCTTAGGCCGCCCCCAACACTACCCCCACTCCTAATGGCAAGACTCCTGACTCTTACCTCGTTCTTTTCCCAAACCCGGGTTGGGCGGGATGGTTCTAATTTGTCAAAACCCTTCTTAATCTTGTCCTTGTCCCCTTAAGCACTAGTTGGGGCAGGGTAGGATCGGCCGGTTCAATATTTCATATTATAAGTATTATATTGAGTTATTTTAAGATTAATTTAGGGTAAAACAGTAATTTCACATTACAAATAGGTGAGTCGGGTTGGCTCAAATCCACCCTGCCGGAACCCAAGTCCGGTTTAACCCTTCATTCCAAGACCCGCCTCTACCAGCTTACGAACTCTCCAAACCGTTCCAAGGTGGGTAACCTGATTAACCCAACCTGTTGCAATCCCTATTCTGATCCCACCTGGCCGCACCTAAACCAACCTACTGCCATTCAGTCCCTCCATGCTCCATGGAAATAGGAGCCTCCAGCATGCATGCTGGGTCTCTGGAACCCCTCTGCGAGTAACTTGGCAATTTGCATCTGTACTAACGGAAGATCTTGCTGTCACTGCAACGAATAGGACTCCACTCATACTCTTACCTTCTCCGAGAACTAAGCACCACCCGCTCTTAGAATGTTCACGGAGTTGGAAAGCTCAGATTCTGCTGTTGCCCGGTTGTGCCTGAAAAACAAGAGGGCTACATTCAACAAGGTAGGCCCCACATCAACGGAGAGGGCCCCACTTGTTTTTTCAGGCACAACTGGGCAACAGCAAGCGCCGTTGCCCATCCGACCTTGACAAGCTCTCCATGAGCTTGTCGGTGTATAGTGGCATGCCAATGAGACTAGCTAAACGACTAAGGGATCTAGCTTCCCAAAGGTGTAACCGAAGATTCGGAAATTTATTTTCAAACGACTAGGGGATTTATGTTCAATGATACACAAAACTCTTCAACCATGACACTGGAAACCATTCTAGTTTTGTATTTCTTTTGAAGAATGACTCTCAGAGGTCTCCTATTTCACCTTTATGAACTTGGCCTAGTCAAACATCTAGGAACTGATCTTGACTCCTTGGAAGGTCTGTTCCGAGCTGCCTGATTTCATGTTCTAAGTCGTGTCTGATTAACATCTAGAATATGATTGAATGAGACTAGTCCTCTAGGCGTAGTAAAGGCAAATGAGTGGAGAAAGGAAGAGGCAAAGAAGCATGGCTGGTCTATAATATGAATAAGGAAACAGTAGTAATATAGTTGGGGGTGTCAATGAGTTGGGTTGGCCTGTGTGTCCGCTCTAGGCCAGATTATTAGTTGACTGGGTTTTGGAGTCTAAAGCCTATGGCCTGTTTCGGGTTTAGCCCGACTAATCTTGCATGATTAGGCCAATTTATGCAAAAAATTGCACGTGATTTTTAGATGAATTGCCCCAACCAAATCCAGCCCATTGACACCCAAAATAGAGTAGCCAGTTCAAGGGAATTTTTTTTCTTAGGATCCATAATTTAAGTTCTTAAACAGTAGTAACAGAGTAGCGGAAAATTTTTATTAGGATCCATAATTTAAATTCTAACAAACGCCGGTCTTCTTGGCCATGACAAACTTCTTCCAAGCTGTAGTGATCTCTTTCTGCGCCTCGAGAGCAGTCTTCTTCACAACTTCATTGCCATTTTTTTCGTTCGTCTCCTCACAAATTGCAGACATCTTGGCACTGAGTTTGGCAGGGAGTGTATCAAGATCATGCAGTACCTTTTGGATGTCAAGGATTAGACGCTCGGCAAGAGTGCGAGAGAAGTCTTCTCTTATTACAACACGGAGCACTGTCACATGTTGTGCGTCGGCTGGCATGGTGTAGGCTGGCACTATCCACCCATAGCGGCGCAACATGTCCGCCACCTCAAACTCGTCGTGACGGCTGTTGTCCTTAAAGGAGAAGGCCACCAAGGGGACACCAATGTCCTTTGACACTATGTTGAAGCGCCCCATCTTCTCCAATCCTTCTTTCAACACTGTGGCATTCTCTCGGCAATTCTCCATGATGTTCTTGTATCCCTGATAGACACAATTTTCATGTTATGTCCCTGTATTAGTTCTCTACACATTGTCACATATTTGCTAATTTAAGTTGCCAATAGATCTTCAAGTATTCCTGAGAGGCTTTCTTTAAAAAAAAAAAAACAATAGAAAAAAGAAAGAAAAAGAAGTATCCCTAATTATGATTATTAAAAAAAAAAGAAAGTATATCTGATTATGTCTGTGGGCTCACCTCAAAACCCAAGCGAATTAGTTGATAGTACTGAGCAATAATTTGACTAGAACCTGCAATATGCAAAAGCACAATCGTCACTGAAAGACCTAGAAAATAGTAGCATTATAGAAAATGGCCATAATTTAATCCTATAGTCCCTGATGAGCTGTTGGATTTGGTTTAAGGGCTATGATCTTAGAACTTGCCATGATTACTGTTAGGACCTAATCAATGCTCCAAAAGGCCCCTAGAGTGATTAACGAGTGGAAAGTTAGGATCATCATCGTCGTGGATCATAATAACATACCACCACTCTCTGTAGCCAACTTCGATAACAGCCCATTCCATGGCAGCTTACACTCTAACATCTCTTTTCTAATAACCCGTTGTATTCAGGTAGTCCTTTCCCTATGACACCTTTCATTCTAGAGTGTAGCATCTAGGTAGCTCTAGGTCACCCTCTCTGAGACTTGTACTCGAAACATGGTGCCAGCTCTGATACCAAATATTAGAAACCTAATCAATACTCCAAAAGGCCTTAGGGTGATTAAGGAGTGGAAAGTTGGGTCCATAACTCACTGGCGAAGGTAACAATTACCTTTGGAGAAGTTGAGGGTGAAGGTAGGTTGATCAGATCCAAGGTAGTTGATGTGGAAGATGAGTTCTTCAGGCAAGTCTTGCTTAGTCCTCCAGATGACCCACCCAATTCCGGCGTACACAAGGCCGTACTTGTGGCCGCTAACATTGATGCTCTTCACCAAGGGCAACCGGAAATCCCACTCGAGCTTTGGGTAGATGAACGGTGCGATGAATCCACCACTAGCTGCATCGACATGGATTGGGGTATCCCATCTGCAGAAATGAAATGTAGTAGAGTTGGTTGAGGGATCTATGGTGTTCATATATTCATTACTAGATGAAATTGTACTACCAAACTGTTTTTTTCAGAAGAATAAAAAAAACATACCCAGTTTCTTTGTTCTTCTTTAGCAAGAGATCGTTCAAGAGCTTAACGTCTTCGAATTCTCCATTAAGGGTTGAACCCAGAATAGCGGCGACACAGATGGTGTTTTCGTCCACCATTTCTACCGCTTTCACTGGGTCCATCACGTAGTAGCCTTCCCTTAGCTTCACCTCCTTCAACTCCACCTCAAAGTACCTTGCAAATTTCTCCCAGCATACCTACATGATACATAAGGGATTAACAGAGAGATGGGACTCAGTAAATGGCCCTCTAATTACACTGTTACCATCAAATTTCTCCCAACAACCGACCTGCTGGGATTATAATACAATACGGGGTAGGTTCATAGTTCATATGGGTTGGCATTTCGGGTCAGAGATTGTCATAACTAACTAACTAACTTTTCTAGACCATTTTTCATATTTTTAAACATCAGTAGATGGACTAAAGGTCAGGCGAGTAGAAAAAAAATCTCGTACACCCCAACTCTTCTAGACCATTAAACCCAAAAGAAGAAGAAAAAAAATTAATTTCTAGACCATGTTTTAACAATTCATTACAAATTTAGAGTTAGGCCATTAGAAGTGCCTAGTTATATTCTATTCAAAACCGAGCTCAAGGAAGGCCCTTTATATAACGGGCCATATTCCATAAGATTTCAGCCCAAGAAACAAGTGTTGGACCTTAAGTCCAGGCTGCACTGGCCCAAAGAAGCTGTAAAATCCGCCTGGCTAACGTAAGCCAGGGGTGTGCAGTATGCATACCTGAACATTAGCTCCGGTGACAATGTTGGGCTTGTCACAGGGTTTACCCTCGGCTCTCCTCTTGTTCTGCCATTTCCTCTTGAAAGCTAGTCCGGCCAGCATGATTGCCTCCGATGACCCCACTGTTCCCACTCCCATCGCAGTCTCTGATTCTCCCAGTGGTGCGTTGAAAAGATGCGCTATTATGTTTACACACCGATTCTGAAATAAATATTTATAGGAAAAACATTATCAGTTAAAGAAAATTACAATTATCTCACACATCATTTTTTAGCATATTTTAAAGTAGGATTTTGCTAGCTCCGTCGCAAATCTTTCAAAGACGCAACTGGGGCACTACAAATGTCAAACATTCTTTGATCTCTACCTTTGAAACTCTTAAAATATTGAAACATCTCCGTGTGTTAGCCCCATCTTGCCTCTATGGAAAAAATTTGAGTAAATGAGGCTGGGCTAGCACTCCTCTTTAAAGTAAACTAGTCATCCCATTGGGCATTTTCCCTAATAAAGCAGGCCAAAATTCAGATCCATTGCTAGTAGGGGTGGAAATGGGTTGGGTCAGAATTCTGTTCGGTATGCCATATGGAAATCACCCCAATAAAAGACTCATGTATTATCTTTAACCGCAACCAATTAAAGCATATCACTTTTAACCGATTGTACAAATAACTAAGCTAAAAAAAAATACAATTGTCGTACCATTGAGACAATTTCAATAGTGCTAGATAGCCATAACTTTCTCCTTTAAACCTAAACCTAAACCTAAACCCAACGCAACCCAACCCAATAGAGAACTGATCAACCTTAAACCCCTCCTCCTCTCCTAATAGTTAGCATAATCCAATTACAATATATATACATGGAGAGATACTAATGAGTCATGCTTATTGAGCGTCCCTCTAAAAAAATGACACGTTTCATACTTTTTAGAATCCAACCGTTGGATGATAAGTTAGGTACATTGAATACATGTGTCAAAAAAATCAACCATTTATATATTCTAAGTAGGGTCTAATGAACTAGAGGTTAATACTACAAACTAGCATCTCATTAGACCGTCTAAATATATATATATAAAACATTATTTTCTAGCATGTCCAAACAAATGCAGCCTTAAAGAAAGACATTACTAGGGAGACCGGCCAATAGTAGACTAGGATCGTCTCCCACGTGTTCAAAAGAAGCGCATTTTTAAGGCATCATATTATCTCTAGTGGATGCCAAAAAAATCTGGTGGGGTAACACATGTCATTCGACATGTGGCGATAAAAAGGGGAGAAGTATATTTTAAACTTTTGTTAAAAAATCTGGCCTCACTCACAAAACCTCTTTAACTATATTTTTAACTTTTGTTAATTTTTTAAAACTCCCGTGATTAAATTTTTTCCTAAAAACTAAGGTTGGTTGAACCTTAAGATTAGTAAATTTTAACCAAAGTTAAGAAGTGTCATATTAACACGTGTTGGCCTGTTGGATGAAGGCCAGACAGATTTGGTCTGGCCCCCATTTCGTTTCTCTAGCCAGACCAAATCTCACTCAGTTTCTCCTTTGGACTCCATTACTTCCTAATTATTAGAAGGATATGATCATATGAAAGTTAGGGGACATGTGACACTATCAAGAATACGGCTGAGCATAGGGTTGGACCCAAATCTTCTTTGGCCGGTGGTGACACGCTGGATTCTCTTTCTAGTAATAATGTAAGACAGTAAGAGTCCGGATCCACTCTTCCTTTGATCTCATCTCTTAACCGTCGGATTTACTTACCCTTATGGTCTCGTTATGAGGAATTCGTACTTCTTAGGTCCACATTGTGACCGGCCCAAACTCTTGTGGACCCTAACTGTATGTCGGTCAGTCATACCATAAGCTGTTAGACACGTCAATACCCACGCTGGGACCCACTAAAGCAGGGCAGTAAGTGGCTGGAGACCACTTGACCTTATCTACACAATAAAGACACCTTTCGTATCTTATTGAGTCCAGATATTTTGTAGAGTCCCTATAAGATAGAATTCAAGAGAGTCCTTCAATTCGAGATATTTTTGAAAAAGATGGACTAAAATTTGGTGTTATCTCAAAGGAAATTCATTTAAAACTCTTCGATATTAGGTAGTAAGAGCTGGGTCGTCTGATTTACCGTCCAGTGGGCTAAAGGCACACAATCAGATGGCCAGCTCTTATGGAAAGTTTTAAATCACTTCCCAATCTCAAAAATATCATAAATAAGTGAATAGCTAGAGGTCAATAAAAGATCCAACTCCTTTTGCTTTACGCTCCCTCTTTGTTAAGAGGAGTGCTAACTTTACCCTCAGACATTTCTTATATTATATGTTCTAGAAAAAAGAAAAAAAAATCCAGTAGTTATAAGATAGGTGTAGCCAGGGAGAAGGACACAGTGCAGGGGCAACGGGAGACTCTAGCCCCCTTAAGTTCCAAGGAAAAAAAAAATATATTTATAAATTGACACAAACAAATGTGATGACTTGAGAGGTTTTTTTTTTTCTGCCTATGCTCCCAAACTCTCACTGTTACCCCCCTATAAGAGAATCCTAGCTCTGCCCCTGCCAACCAGAATTTTAAAAACCATCTATTCAATTTTTTTTTTTTTTTTTTTTAGCAATGCTATGTACACTTTCTACATCTCTTTATTTTTATACAAGAATAAAATATTATGACACTTTTTAGTTCCATCACTTATATTTTAACTTTTTATTTAAAATTAAGAAAAATTAAGAAAAACAACCTAAGATTGGAGAACCGAAAAGTAAACGTAGCATTGTGCTTGAATAACTATTTTTTTAAATGAATGAACATGTGATTGGTGAATGCTAAGAGTAGGAAAGGCTTGAGTATAGGTCTAGCATTGCTCTAAAAATGTAAATAACAAAGATTTTTGGAATTAAAAAGGATTATATCAGCATCACTTTCTTTTAAGATTCATATGGTGGTGAAAAAGAAGACATGCCTGGAGGTCGGTGGTGACGGGGTACTCATCCATGTCGACGTAGTTCTTGTTGATGGAAGCCATGACGAGCTTATCGCACTCGGGCTCCATCCACGTGGTCACGAAGGACGCCAGGTTCAGCCTCGGGTTCCCATCCAACATCAGCTCGTCGCTGATGATCTGGTACGCCGCCTCCTTCGGAATCGAAGTCTCCGGCATCTTGAACCTGAAACATACATATACATCGTTGGTTTTTTTGGATGGATCTGGTGTACACAAGAAGAGTTTAATTAATTTGGATATGTATCTATATATATATATATATATATATATTACTTGGGAAGAGGATCTTGGACGTATCTGGAAGCGAAGGTACTGTAGATCGAGACATCGGAGTCCGACGCAGTTTTGGAGAGAACCATGGCTAGCTGCTGATTATCAAAGGCGGGTTTTTATTGTTGGGTTCCTAAGTATATATAGTGAGTAGTGAGAGTATTTTACTTTAGGGTTGGGTGAACCTTACCCATGGTTAAGGGATGTCAAAGGAGACACGTGGCGACCTCTAGGGTTCCAACTCGAGAGATTTCTCTCCAGTTGAATTCGAGAGAATCCTGTGCCTTTACTTTACTTTTCTATTCAGAAACATGGAGGAGGAAGACCTCTGAGTTCGGACGTGCTTGCTTGTTTGTGGGTGTGGGGAAAAGAAACTGCCCCAGGAGTGGGCCCCACACTACCCCAGCTACGTCGTGGGTGTTTTTTTCGTCAGAAATGGTTTTGTGGAGCGGATTTTCTCTGGTGGATACCGGAGAATCACACTCGGGGCATGTCTATTCAGCTGACGCGTGCAATGGAGTTTCACTAAAGAGATGATTGCATGCATCTCTCCCCAGATCCCAGCTCACGTGTTCTCGTTGAAACTCTTTTAACTGTGGTTAAGATTACTCACTCCTACAGTTAAATAATATAACCTTAGTTTTTAAAAATTAACCTTACTTGTGGTAACTATTTTCTATATATATATATATATATTTTAAAATTAAGGTTAGATAATTTAACCCTAAGAATAGATGAATCTTCATAAGGACTTTGCTACCAAGACCTCATTAGGGCCGAGACCACCGAGACCATGCTCTTAGAGCATTGGATTTCAGGTGGGGCCCATTTCACATGGTAGGCCCCACCTGAAATCCCATGCTCTTAGAGCATGGTCTCGGTGGTCTCGACCCTAATGAGGTCTCAGAAGCTTTATCCTCTTCATAACAATTAGTGGGTGTCAAGCTTGGTGCCCATTTATCCCTAGTACTCCCACTCACCCCTCTTGTTTAAGGGGTGAGTGTGGTTATAAGCTTGGGTTGAGATTGGGGCTGTGTGTGTGGTGTCCCTCGATGTCTGATGGGAACATGTGAGATGCATTAAAAACATTGATTGCGCGTACTAACCAAGACCGGGTGGGCAAAATCCACATATATGTTGCCCACCCAACAAGTGTGTGTAATAGAGGAGGTGTAAAAGAGGATACGTGGTGAGCTATCAATCTTACTATCAATGTTTTCTTACCTAGACTGGTTTGTTGTTATTAAATAGTATTTTTTTTTTTGCTTGGTTATGATTTGACGACTAAATCACCAACTCTATGATTGAAACCGATCGATTTTTCAAGTCATTGAAACCGATCGATTTTTCAAGTTATATAATTTTGAGGCAGATTTTTACTTACCCTGGTTTTGCGAACCGGAGGGCTTGTCGATTTCCGATTTCAGCGGTTGAACCGACATGTCGAGTCCAGTTTTTAAAGGAGTCAAATCCTTGACGGAGATAACAGGATTTGGCAAATCCGGTTATCACCCCTAGAGGTCGCCACGAGTCTTCTTTGACACCCCTTAACCATGGGTAAGGTTCACCCACTTATTTTTGGTTTTTTTTAAATATTAATTCTTTTTTAAAATTAAAAAACTGTTTTTAGAGTTTTTTTAATATTAAAAACAGTTTTTTAATTTTTAAAAAAGAATTAATGTTTTTAAAAAAAACCAAAAATAGGTGGGTGAACCCTAGGGGTGGGTGAATGTTACCCATGGTTAAGGGGCGTCAAAGGAGACACATGGTGACCTCTAGGGGTCATAACCGGATTTGCCAAATCTGGTTATCACTGGAGATGATTTGGCTCCGTTTTTAAAAGACTGCTCACAAATCCCCACTATTTTCATTTTAAAATAATAAAATAATTCCCTCCTTGAGACGAGGAGTGGAAAATGTGCCTCGTTCCTTTTTTTTTGCCATGCCTTCCATTTTTTAGCCACCTTTAATCGTGGTTAGAATTCACTAAATTAAGTTTAAAACATCTAATCTTGGTTTTTAAAAGAAAAAATTAACTGTGAAGGGTGAAAACTTGTTCTTGTAGTTGAAGGGGCATTGTGAGAGAGAGGAGGAATAGTCCTTCCTTGCCCCCAAGGAGGAGACTGTCTTTACAAATATAAAGAGGATGTCCCATGTTCAAAATGTTAATTAAATCTTTTGTAATTTCAATACTATCCTTTACTCTTAACTCATTATCTCTTTCTTTGCATCTTATGTATCGTAAACCCTTGAAAATACAGATGAAATTTTGAAAAATTCCTAAACTACCCTTATTATAATCATTATATACGACAAACACTTGATTGAATAGTTCCTTAATTTCCATACTATCCCTCACTCATTTATCTATTAGGCTTGAAATTCTCTACGGTTGTAACCGGACATCTTTAGAGTCCGGTTACGTCATTGAGGTTGTCATGTGTCCCTTTTAACACTCTTTAACTGTGGTTAAGATTCACTCACCTGAGGTTCACCCACTTATTCTTGGATTTTAGAAAAAAATATGAATCTTTTTTAATCCTAGGAATTAGTGAATTTTAACTAGGGTTGAAAAATTAATATTTTTTTTTCTAAAAATGAAGGATAGATGGGTGAACTCTAGGGATAGATGAATCTTAACCACAATTAAAGAGTGTCAAAAGAGACACATGGCAACCTCAAGGGTGTAATGGGACTCCAACTGTGGTTAAGATTCACTGACTCCTAGGGTTCACCCACTTATTCTTGGTTTTAGAAAAAAAAATTAATTTCTTTTAAACCTTGGTTAAAATTTACTCACTCCTAAGGTTAAATATATATATATATATATATATTCTAAAAACCAATGATAAGTGATGAACCTAGGGTGGGTTGAATCTTAATCAGTTAAGTAGTGTTAAAAGGGACACATGACGACCTTAGTGGCGTAACCGGACTCCTCGCTCTCTTGACAAAATGATCCAAAAGATGAACGTTTTACTAAAGCCCCATCCGTCCATTTCTTTGCTATACCCAAAATGTCTCTAAAGTTTTTTTATTACCAAAATGTCTCTCACAATTTTTTTTTTTTCAAAATGTTTGTCAAGTTTCTATAGCCAAAATATTCCTTAATTAAATTTTTTAATGAAATGCCCTTAATACGGTGCCTCTTCCCAGTCTCGCTCCTTCCTCTCTCTCAGCACGTGCCGCCCACTAGTTTCTACTACTATAATGAGAATTGGAGGGTTGAGGCGTTGATTGAATTTTTATTTTTTAAATTTCTTAAAGTAAGAATTAGAGGGCTGAGTTAAAACTCTTACAGATAACACATAACTTAATAACTGTATTCCTTTTATATAGCATTCGGATAGAGGACGATTCCTCAATTGAAATATCTCCCCTTATCTAACGCCCACCCAATCTCTCTCTCTCTCTCTTTGCGATTTCAAAACCGATTTCTTAAATAAAACCAGAGAGTATAAACAATTTCGGGACCAAATATAGGAAGAATCGTTTACAGACCCCTATTGATTTCTCATTCATTTCCGTATTTTTAAAATTTCATAAAACCGCTTTTCAACGTCAGAAAACCAGATTCGCGGTTTCGGATCTTGGATTCTCCTCTCATCTGTATTCAAAACCGTTTTTGAACCTCGAAAAATCATTGTTTTTTTTTGGCATAACCTGATATTTCGAAATTCTTAAACTATCCTTATATAGAACAAAATTTTGATTCAATATTTTAATTTAATGTGTTAATGTTTTACTGTAATTCTCAAATTACCCCTTATCTATTTAAAGAATAGAATCACGCCAATTGTGATTGAATGGGAGAGTTCAATCTTCACTCTCGTGCCACCTGCTAGTTGCTCATAATGCAAATAACATTAGCTGCAAAATCATGTTTTTTAAATTATCAAGAAGGGATTGTGAGTGTATTTTTTTGGTAACACAAACGCATCCTCGAACTATATATCACACATACACACCCACCCACAACAAAAAGGCAATACACCACAGAACAACTCTCGGATTGTGAGTGTATGCTTAGCATACATTCTCTCTTTTTTTTTTAAAAAAAAAAAAAACAAAAAGAAGAAGAAACGACTTATCACCATGCTTTAGATGAAAAACCAAGGAAAAAAAAGAAAAAAAAAATTGCGCACAGCCCGCTCATCAATCAGTATTCACTGCAGGTGAAACTTGACAGCAATCGGCTACATCCAACTAATATAGTGCTGACACCGACATCCATTTTTGCATAGGTGCTCCACCAACACAATTTTGGATGCTTCAACCAAAAGGAAAAATGATTTCGGAGGCAACACCTAAAAGTTCTCACCGTAGCCAAAAGCAAACGTGTCTCTTAATAAGTAGACATGGGATCAACTCAAATAAGTTGGTGGACCGCAACACTTAAGAGAGATTAAATAGTACACGATAGCCTTTGTTATTTGCATTATGAGCTATCGAGTGCTGGGCCGCCCGATTATTAATCTAAGGGAGTAAAGGCTGATGTGCATTAAACATTGGCCCCATTTGGTGCTTGAAACAGTTGGATTCATGATCGGACGGCTCAGTTCTGATAGCAGTTGCTATTGAGAGATTCTAATCACTTCCCATTATTTGAAAACTTTTTTCGTCGAAATAAAAAAAAAGATGGTTGAAAGCTTGGGATTTAATCCAAGAGGGCTTACTGCCCAAACAGGAATTAGGATCCCCTGTTTAACAAGAAACAAATTGCCAATAACTCGAGATTGAATCACACGGCTTAGGGGAAGTTCAATTGTACCCATAGGTCAACGCGTGTTATTTTTAACCTATATTAACTGTGGTTAAGATTTCTTAACCCTTAGGATTCAATAATCTAACCTTAAATTTAAAAAAAAATATTTTTAAAAATTTAACCTTAGGGTTCAGAAATTTTAACCCTAAGGTTAATTAAAAAAAAAAGGAATTTCTAAAAACCAAGGTTAGATTATTGAACCCTAAGAGTTAGTGAATCTTAACCATGATTAATGGAAGTCCAAATGGACCCATGTGTGACGCATGGATGCGGTTGAACTCTCTCTATGTTAAATCACTATTGGTTGTGATTCGATCTCCAATAACTCTTCGGGTGTGTTCATTTGGAGAGTAAATAGGTGAAAAAAAAGAAAAGAAAAGAAACTAAAATTTTCTTTTAAAATAATATGGTGGAAATTTTTAGGAGAAAATGTCATTTTTGAGAAAGTGTAAGAAAATGAAAATGCGTTTCTTGCAAACCAAACGCAAGAAAAATACAAGAAAACTCGATTTTCTTTTACTTTTTCTCACTTTCCCAACCATATCATCTCTAAACTCGTACTAACGGGAGTGAATCAACAAGCGTAGTGATTATGAGTCTTTCCATATTATACAAAGTCAATTTATGATTACCGCCAAATATATTCTTAAATCTTAACTTTTTAATTCAAATAATTAAAAGTCAAGTTAAGATTTGACGTAACTTTAGATAATGAAAAACAAGATCCAAATCAAATAAGTCAAGCCAAATATCATAATCCAATTAAAGAGTTATGATTTGAGAGTACTCATAGAGTGATTCATTAGAAAAAGTAGACATGACAATTTTAATTATAATTTTATTTTTCAGTGGAAAGAGGACACTACATTTTTCTAGTTGCAAATAATCTCCTAGGCGAGGAGTGGAGATTCCATCCGCCCCCCTTTTTCGTCTCATGTCTATTTTGAATTCTCTTTAATTATGGGTAAGATTCACTAACCCTTAGGATTAAAGAATCTAACTTTGACTTAAAAAAAAAAAAATTTAACCACAAAAGTTAAATTTTGTTAACCATAATTGATGGGTAGTTAAAGGGGCTTTATGAGGGTGAGGAGGAATAGTCCCCTCCGTGCCCCAAGGAGGGGACTATTGCTCTTTTCAAATCTGTTGCATGGGAGTAGATTTACTCTAGCCCAGCCTAAAACTCCGTTTAACACCTTTTTAACTTGGGTTAAAAATTTTAATTCCTATAATTAATTGAATTATTAGTTGTAAGGGATAAAATTCGTAAAAACTAATTAACGTTGGGGAACGAGCTAGCTTTTGTTGTTTTGTTCGCGAAAGTGACACGTGGACATATGTTTGAGTCACGTGCTTGAAATAGAAGGATAAACATTGTCTGATGCATAGCGTTCATGTTGTATAAATTACGACGTATCTGTGGTCTTGCGAACAACGTTTTCGTTGTGGTTTTGACAACGTGTTCGCTGTCTTGTGCACAACGTAGACGTTGTATCCCCAACAACGTTTTCGTTGTGAAATGCACAACGAGTAGGTCATATTTTAAGACATATACAACGTACCCGAGCTCGAGTCAACAACGAGACCGACTGGCAGGAGGAAGTGATCAGGAGGTGATCGGTTATTCTGACATGTGGGCCGAAAGCACTGTCTTGGCATTTAATGCAGGTCACTTCTGTGTGCTGTCAGACCCAACCGACTGAACTAATGGTAGGCTTTCACTTGTGATGCAACAGGTGGCAGATTTTACTGACATATTTGGTAATGAGTGCAGGGCACGTGGTATGGGCATCTATGGTCATCTATGGCCATACCAAGGTTACCCTATAAATACCCCGAGAATTTCAGTGTTAAGGAGATCAGAAGACGCATATATTTTTTAGTGCTATTGTTTGTCTTACTGTTCATCATCTTCTCCACCTACTTACTTTATCATCGGAGTGCAGGTCAGGGTATCACACCCTTCAACTTCTACCTTCCACTAGTTAACCAGAGGTGAACAGTTGCAGCTGACGCGTGTCCTTTCCGGTATTTTCTCCATTTCAAAATTGGCGCCGTCTGTGGGAAATCATAAACGAACCTCCCTTAGCACTTTGTGATCATGACTGATCAAACTTCTATGCCCGGGCATGATACTCAAACCTCTCAGGCCACCCCCTTCGCACCCTCTGTCGTACAGACTTTCATTCCTGGGATCAGTCCATCGTCTGACCAGCCAGAGAGGACCATGCTCCCCCCATTGAGCCTTCTGTCTCTGATCGTATTTTGATGATGTTGCAAAGACAACAGTCTGCTCTGGATCAGATCACCAGACACCAGCAGATGATGCAAGAGAGGCTTGATACAATCGAGCATAGTAGACTCGAAGTAGATGATGGGCCATCTCAGAGATCATCAGTGAGACGTCAGCTTGACTTCTCTTCTCCCCCATTAGCACCAGAGAACCGCGACACCAGGTTCGTGTTTCCTCCTACTGAGAGGGAGGCAAGACAACCTCCAGTTCGTGCGGAGCAGAGAGTCCCTTCTGATCGTATTGATTTGCAAGAAGGAGCAGGACAAGAAGATTCGAGAGGTGCTGCCGAAGGAGCGGTTGCTCAGAAGACTTGGATGACTTCCAAGGAGGTGGAGGCTATGATCAGTGCTCGTGTCAAGAGCATGAAGGAGGGATTCCTGATCACTTTGCTCAATCAGCAAAGGACAACGTCGAGAACTCTCATTTCACAAATGTCATCAATCAGTTATACACTTCTTCCAAGTTTATGACCCCAATCTTCCCCATGTACACCGGGAAAACGGATCCGGAGGAGCACTTATTTGACTTCAAGCATGCGATGGCTGTTCGCAATCCAGATGATAATCTGTATTGCAAGGCCTTCCCCAATAGCTTGGCAGGAGCGGCATCAAGATGGTTTCGTAATCTATCTCCTGGTTCAATCAGCAACTTCGCCGAGCTCAGGTCGGCTTTTATTGATCAGTTCATTATCAATAAAAATAAGAAAGCAGGTGCAGATACTCTCTTCTCTTTAAAGATGAAACCGGCAGAATCCTTAAGAGACTTCATTTCGCGCTTCACTGAGGAAGTCCATAGCATCGATAAAGTTGATGAAGGGAATTGTATTGCTGCTTTTAAGAATGCTATCCTCAGGCATTCCGAGCTCTATAAATCCCTGGCTCTTGACTATCCTGTCAAGATGGACGAGATGATGGTTCATGCAACCAAGTACGGAAGATACGAAGATGATGTATCCGTTGTGCCGAAGCCAAGGACGAGAGGGGTGGACGTGATAGAGAAAGAACGCCGGTCGTCTAAGAGGAGGGAGAAGAGGCAGAGGTATGAGTCTTCATCATCAGAGGACTCACCACCTAGGAAGCAGAAGGAGAAAGTAGTGTATGTGACTCAGCAGGATGAGCCGGTTCGGCGCCCGTATAAAGGTAATTACAATCAATCCCACAATCAATCCCAGCAGCAGGGTAGGACGGAGAGATATCCTAACCCGAATTTTCAACAGCAAGCGAGGCAGCATTATCAGCCACGCCAGGAACAGCCACAGGTACAGCGAGAGAGAGGTGTTCAGCCTAGTGAGAGGCGACCTTTTACAACTCGGACGGATCCCATCCATTTTACTGCTAGCCCAGCGACCATCATGAAGTCAATGGAGGGCCAAGCGTATTTCGAATGGCCTGCTAGAGCTGTATAAGATGTTACGTCGGGACCACGGGTACATGAGTATTGCCATTATCATAAATGTCGTGGTCATCTTACAAACCGATGTCGCATCTTGAGGGAGTATTTGGAGAGACTGGTCCAAGAAGGGTACTTAGGGGAGTATCTCAGTTTCGATAACGGTAGCATGATGCGCACCGGAGAATCGTTATCCCAACCCTATACAGGAGAGCCTGCCAGTAATCCAAGTACCAGTGGAGGAGGACGAGGGGGAGCCCCTTTGGGCACCATCAATGTCATTTACCGAGTGCGAGCACCAGAGGAGGACGTAGAGAGAGACTTCAGAGCAAAGAAGAGGAAGATGTCTCACAAAGCTGAGGTTTGTCAGGTGCAGATGTCTGCAAGAAGCGTGAGACAGGCGCTTACTTTCGCTGATTATGATATGGCAATGTTAATCCGGCCTCATTATGATGCTCTTGTTCTCACCATGAAAATAGGAGATTTCGACATCAAAAGGGTGCTCGTAGATTCCGGAAGTGGGGCAGACATCCTGTATCTTCATGCTTTCACTCAGATGAAGTTGGATCCGTCCGTTCTCATCTCTGCTCAGACCCCGCTGTTTGGGTTTGATGGCAGTTCGATGAAACCGTTAGGCGACGTCGTCTTACCCGTTGTGGCAGGGCCCGTTGTCCTACAAACCAGATTTTTCGTTCTGGATGCTCCATCGCCTTACAACGCAATCTTGGGTCGATGGTGGACCCATGAGATGAAGGCTGTTCCCTCCTCGTACTATCAGGTGTTGAAATACCCAACACAGGACGGGCCCCAGGAGATCAATTGGCGTCGCAGAAGTGTGATTTCTCTCCTTCTGTTGTGCCCAAATAGTAATTACAGGTTGACTCTGTTGTGGAAGAGAGCTCGGAGGCCACGTTGTGCAGACCTTCCGTTGAGCCCATGAAGGCAGTCAATCTGAGAACGGAAGAAGAGCCAAAGGTGTTGCAGATCGGGACGAGCTTGACAACGGACGAGGAGGGCGAGTTGCTGGAATTTTTGAGGAGGAACCTTGATGTCTTTGCATGGTCGCACAAAGATATGACAGGCATCAATCCGAGCATTATCTGCCATCACCTCAACGTTGATCCTGCTGTCCCTCCGGTGAAGCAGAAACCTCAGGGACTTGCCCCAGCCTATCATGATGCAGTGAATAAAGAAATAGACAAGCTGATCCAGTTTGGGTTCATCCAAGAAGTGCAGTATCCTGACTGGATAGCTAATGTAGTAGCTGTACCCAAGAAGAATGAGAAGGTGAGAGTTTGCATTGACTTCACTGGTGTCAATAGAGCATGTCCCAAAGACTTTTTCCCTATACCAAGGATTGACAGGCTTATTAATGCCACTGCTGGCCATGAAATATTATCATTTATGGATGGTTATTCGGGTTACAATCAAATCCTCATGGCGGAAGAAGATCAAGGGAAGACCACTTTCATTACAGAGCGTGACTTGTTCTGTTATCGCGTTATGCCTTTTGGTCTGAAGAATGCCGGTGCAACGTATCAGCGTCTGATGAATCTCATGTTTGGGCCACTCCTCGGCAAGACGGTTGAAGTTTACATTGATGACATCGTTGTGAAGAGCCAACTTCGGAATACCCTTGTGACGGATCTTGCTGAGCCCTTCTCTATTCTGAGAACTTTCAATTTGAAGATAAACCCAGAGAAGTGCACTTTCGGAGTTACCTCTGACAAATTCTTGGGATATCTTATGAGTCAGCGGGGTATTGAAGCTAATCCAGCTCAGATTCGAGCTCTGCTGGACATGTCGGAACCCAAGTCGAAGAAGGAGATCCAGAAGTTAACAGGGCGTATCGCTGCACTCAATCGGTTTATCTCCAAGTCATCTGATCGTTGTAAACCCCTTTTTGAGCTCCTGAGGAAGGATTCTATTTTCGCGTGGACGCCAGAGTGTTCTCGAGCTTTCATTGCTTTGAAAGAGTATTTAGGCTCAGCCCCTATTCTCTCCGTCCCTGAACCAGGTGAAGTCTTGTATCTGTATCTTTCTGTCTCAGAGCAAGCCATTGGCTCAGTCTTGGTCAGGTGTTGTGGCGGTGTCGAGAAGCCTGTTTATTTCATCAGCAAAACTTTTCTCAAGGCAGAATGTAATTACAGCAAGCTCGAGAAGGTGTGTCATGCTCTTGTCTTTTCTACTGAAAAGCTTCATCCTTACTTTCATGCTCATACTATCGTTGTCATCACAACATATCATTTGAAAGTCGTGTTGGGATGACCTGAGTTGGCGGGGAGGATGTCGAAATGGGCTGTAGCTCTGAGTGAGTTCGATATTCAGTATAGAGCGAGAAGTTCAGAGAAGGGGGGCAAGCAATGACAGGATTCCTTTCTGACTTCCCTGTGGAGGAGGCAGAGGAGGTGACTGCTGATCTTCGTGAGCTCCCTGATGAGGTTGACAACGGAGATATCGTTGTAGATGGAGATAAATCCTCAGAATGGGTTGATTGGTTGTTGTACGTAGATGGATCTTCTAACTCGAGTGGTTAAGGACTTGGTGTTGTGCTCATTAGTCCGGAGAACATAAAAGTACAGAAGATGTCACGTCTTGGGTTTACTACCTCCAACAACGAAGCTGAGTACGAAACATTGCTGCTTGGCTTGCAGAGTGCACATGAGCTGGAGGTCTCTAGTTTGAGAGTCTTTTGTGATTCACAGCTTGTGGTAAATCAGGTGAATGGAGACTATGAATGCAAGGATGATCGAATGAAACAGTATACTGCACTCATTCGTTTGCAGTGTGAAACATTCACCGTTGTGGAGATCAAGCATACCCGAAGAGATGAGAATAGGCATGCTGATGCTTTGGCTTATCTTGCTTCCATGATGCAGTCTGATGAACCCAAGGCCATCCTTATGGAATATAAAGAATACCCTTCGATAGCATTCCAATCGCAGCGGAAGTTATGTTTTGTTAATCCAGTACCAAGTTGGATGACAGAGTTGACGGCCTACTTGAAACATGGAGTTCTTCCTATCATTGCAAAAGAGTCAAGACGAATCCAGTTCAAGGCACCTCGTTATGTCCTGGTGCAGGGAGAGTTATATAAAAAGTCTTTCGGGGGACCTTTGTTGAAATGTTTTCATCCTGTAGATGTGGAGAGGATTCTTGCTGAGCTTCATGAAGGGATTTGTGGCATACATTCAGGGGGGAGAACGATAGCTCATCGAGCCCTAGGGCAAGGATACTTCTGGCCTTACATGCAAGTTGATGCTCAAAAGTATGTGAAGAAGTGCAACCAGTGTCAACGATATGCTCGTTTAATTCATGCTCCAGCTCAAGAGCTTAACACTGTCCCCCAACCTTGGCCATTTGCACGATGGGGCCTTGATATTGTGGGCCATTTCCCTAAGGCACCAGGGAATCTAATCTTTCTCCTCGTGGCAACTGATTATTTCTTTCATTGGATTGAAGCCGTTCCCCTTGCTCGTATCAGAGAACAAGAAGTGAAGAAGTTCATATGGGAGCATATCGTCTGTAGGTTCGGCATACCTCAGTCCATTATCACTGACAACGGGAAACAGTTCTCAGGATGTATCATTGCAGACTTTTGCAGGGAATTGAAGATCAAACATATTTTCTCGTCTCTATATTATCCTCAGGGGAATGGATTGGCCGAAGCAGCTAATAAAAATATATTGAACGCCTTGAAGAGAAGATTGGAAGCTTCGAAGGAGAAATGGACTACCGAGTTGCACAACGTATTGTGAGGATATAGGATGACACCGAGGAGTCCTACAAACGAAACACCTTTCTCTTTGGCTTATGGCATGGAAGCTGTCATTCCTACTGAGATTAGTTTACCCACAATACGCTCTTGGCATAACAAGAAGAAGAGTGGCCATTTCCCTAAGAACGCTGAGCTCATGGCCATTCACCTCGACTTGTTAGAAGAAAAGCGAGAAGATGCTAGCATTCAGATGAGGAGAAACCAGCAACAGCTAAGGAAGGCATACAACCGAAAGGTACAGCGAAGGGTCCTTCAGGTCGGAGATCTCGTTCTTCAAAAAGTATTCCAGAATACCAGGGAGATTAACAATGACAAGTTGGGGCCTAATTGGGAAGGACCCTATATCGTAGAACGATTGGGGAGTCCTGGAGTGTGCTACTTGAAAGATCTACAAGGTAATGTCACCTAAGACAATTCTTTCAATAGAATCTATGATGAATAAATAAGTTGTTGCAATAAGGAGTTTTCCAGTGCTTTTACATGAGCATTTGAATTACATTGCTATGAAGTTTTGTGTCAATTCGTTGTCTAGAACATCAGTGTAATATTGTGAATGTTTTGCAAATTCGAATAAAATTTCGCTTGAACAACATACTCACAACGAGAAACTAGTGGCTTATTCTAAGGATGTCATCTGACCAAATCCAGTGGCTTATCCTAATGACATCTTCTGAGCAAGTGTCTCTAAACTGAGTTACATAATGTTCATCTTATGAAATTTTATTTGTCAGATTACATTCACAGTGAACTACATAATGATGTATCTAGCCATATTTCTCTTTTCCGTTGTGTGTATGATTCAGAGTGCTTTGTTCGATGTGTGCATCAATCATTACGAAGAAGATTCATTTACATACACTCAAGTGCCTACGTTGTGAGCTATTATGTTCATGTCTGATTCTATGATCCGTAAAACATGTTCATACACTTATGTTATATTCTTTCTTGTATGTATACGTTGTGCGAGCTCCGTAAATTCCTGTTACACTAGAAAGATTAAAGAAAGGTGCAAAGGAAAGAAAGAGAAATTGATCATTCATTGAGAGAAACCCATTGCTGGGTAAAATACAGATAAACCCCATCACATGGGGAGAAAGAGAAAGCATTACAAAATTTTCTGTAAACAGGAAAGAAGAAATCAAGTGTCGGCAGCAGCAGTAGCAGGAGCAGGAGGAGAGACGGTAGCATCGGCAGCATCAGCATCAGTAGCTTCAGCTGGAGGATCTTCAGCAGCAGGAGGAGCTTCAGGGGCAGCTGGCTCGAAGTATGGTTCAGCAGGAAGAGGTGCAGGACCTTCGAAGGGGTGTGGCTTCTTAACTCCTTCAACTTCGTTCTCGTTGTCGAGGTCGATGATATCCTTGCTCTGGAGCTCGGAGAAGGTGGTCACGTCCTCCTCGTTGTCCTCCTTCAGTCGACCTTGTTGTCGAAGCATGTTCATCACCTCCTTCTCGGTCTCTGCCCTGTCCTCATCGAGGAGAATATCCAGCTGAGACTGATAATGTTGTTGCAGTCTCGTCCCCTTCGGCCTTTTTGGCTTTCTCGAGCTCTTCCATCAGCGTCGTTCTCGCTGCCTCAGCTTCCTCCAGTTGCCTGCTTAGAGCCTGGGAGACGAGCTCTAACTCACTGATTCGGAGAACGACGTTCTCCACTTCTTGTTTGGCTTTCTTTTCTCCATCCTTGGCTACTCAAGCTTCGCTTTCAGCCTTCTCTTGCCCCTTGAAGGCGGCAATAAACTTCTCCTCCACCCGCACCACTTCGGCTCGGGCATGAGACAGGTCGAACTCAATCTTGAGTCAGTCCTCGGCCAGAGTTCTCTCCAGCGTCTCAGTCCTTCCTTGCCAGTAGCTGATGGAGTTTTTGAGATGATTGTAGTGGTAGGTACTACGATCACATAACTCGTGGAGGAGGACGTTCAGCTATAATAAGAATGATCAGAAATATCAGTATACCACAACGAGATTTGAACAAATAGGGAAGAGAGAACAGAAATCATACCGAGGCCATGGACTGGCAGGCTGCATAAGAGACTTGGGGCAAGGACATCTTGCCAGCATCAGCAATGTCCTGGGGAAGCCTCATGGAGTGGGTCAAGGCCCTAGCAACCTTCTCCGAAGTTTGCACCGAGTCGTTAACAGTGGGCCTCCCGAAACGCGTGAAGTCGGGTGACCAGTTTATGTCCTCTGAAGGTGGTGCTCCAATTGGCATACGAGATGTGGTCGTCTCCGTTGTGGCAACAGTGACCAGAGCAGAACTTGAAGCGATTGGGGCAGCCACAGCTTTAGTAGCAGCAGGTATCGTGCTGACTACTGGCGTTGCCGTTGCAGCTTTTGCACCTTGGTGTGTTGCAGGAGCAGAGGGAGAAGGAGTGGTAGTACATGTATTTTCCTTCTCACGGCGTTGTTCCTCTTTTCTTTTCTTTCTGGCCTCGAACTCGGCCTGGGTAAGAATCTTCCGTTTCGGCTCAGAAGGTGCCGCTCCCGTTGTGGAGGGAACTGTCTTTGGAGGAGGTGGAAGAGGAGGCAGCACAGTTGCAGGACGAGCTGTCCTTGGCTTTCGGATCAGCGCAGGAGGGTTGGTGCTGGCCATTTCTTCTTCCGAACTCAGCTCAACTACGGGTGAGGAGGAGGCACCTTGTTGCTTTTGTGAAGACGGGTTCGAGCTACCGAAGAAACTCCAAGTATCAGGCAGTAGTGGTGTCCACCGGATGTACTCTCCACCTCGCACTCGCTTGATGTTGGTAAGAAGACTTTCTTCTTCGGGCGCAAGTTTTTTGAACGGGAGTTTCTTCCCTTAAACTGTAAAGAACAAAAAAAAAACAAAAGTGTGAGACAACGGAAGTAAGCAAGACGAACAAAAGTAATAGACAACGGACACTGGGATGGAGAGACAGACGAATTAATGTACAACGGACAATGGACAACTGTATTGTGTTACCTGGTTTATCTTGGAAAACATTGGGCACAGTGGAAGTCTCTGCCTTCCAGCCCCCAGAGACAACGAAGGGAGTTGCCTTCCACACTCTTTCTCTGTCCAGGATGCCTGAGACAAGGTCTGGGTACAACGGCTTCTTGTTCCAGGAATAATAGTTGAAGGGGCCATCGTCAGTACCTCGGCATCTGACGGCATGACAGAAGTGGAAGAGGTGTCTAGCTTCTATAGGATATCCGTCCTTGATGAATTTAATCATCATGGACATATATTTGTAGAAGCTGGGGTGCATTTGCCCCGGAGCAAGGTGTAGAGTGGAAAGGACTTCGTCCAGGATGGGATGAAGAGGAAATCGAAGGCCAGCTTCGAGTTGGGAGAGATAGACAACGATACAGGCTGATCGTTTGTCAATATGGGCGTCTTCCCTTTTGAAATGAAGGTTGACGTGGGAAGGAAATTCGAAACGCTCCCTAAAATGGTTAAGGTATGCTAACTGTTGTTGGCGTAGGGCGGAAGATTTTTCGATGTAGGCACCATACGGTGCGCTACCAGTGCAACTAGCCTCATCTTCGGTTTGGCCTCTAACTTCATCTAGCCTAATGGATTCTATGGGGGTCTCAGCAGCCATGGATTGAGAAGAACAGAACAAAGAACAGTAGGTGAGAAAGGATGGGCAGACTGGACAGACAGATGATAGAGAAGAAGAAGAAAAGAAGCAATGAAGAGAGAGAGTAAGAGCGTACCAAAAATAGAAAAATGGGAGAGCTTGAAGAGAGCCTGAACGTTCGCTTGAGACGCACAGTGGGCAGAGTAACAGTACTTCAATGGTAAGATAAGTGAAACGATGCAACCCAGAGAGATTTTTATAGATATCTCAGAGATATGAAAAGACAAGAATACCCTCCATCAGAGCCGTACACCTGTGTCAAAGCCAGAAAAAGTGGTGGCAGGATAGACGTTTTACGTAAAGAGAGTAACCGTCAGAGATATAAAGTGTTTTGAATTCTGAAAAGGTAATGATGACAGCCTGCCTTGCATTAATGAGGCGTGACGGTTCGCACGCGTAAACCAGCTGGCTTGAGCGTTCTATCTTCTCAGCGTAACTCACGCAATGATTCAGATTCTGAAAGCAAAATCAGGTATGGTCTGTCGCTCTTTTGTCCGTTTATGACACTTTGAACTACGTTCTAAGCCTCATAAAGGGACAAATTGTAAGAGATAAAATTCACAAAAACTAATTAACGTTAGGGAACGAGCTAGCTTTTGTTGTTTTGTTTGCGAAAGTGACACGTGGACATGTGTTTGAGTCACGTGCTTGAAATGAAAGGATAAACATTGTCTGATGCATAGCGTTCACGTTGTATAAATTACGACGTATCTGTGGTCTTGCGAACAACGTTTTCGTTGTGGTTTTGACAACGTGTTCGTTGTCTTGTGCACAACGTAAACGTTGTATCCTTAACAACGTTTTCGTTGTGAAATGCACAACGAGTCCGTTGTAACTCAGATAAGGATGTACAGGTCATATTTTAAGACATATACAACGTACCCGAGCTCGAGTCAACAACGAGACTGACTGGCAGGAGGAAGTGATCAGGAGGTGATCGGTTATTCTGACAAGTGGGCCGAAAGCACTGTCTTGGCATTTAATGCAGGTCACTTCTATTTGCTGTCAGACCCAATCGACTGAACTAATGGTAGGCTTTCACGTGTGATGCAACAGGTGGCAGATTTTACTGACATATTTGGTAATGAGTGCAGGGCACGTGGTATGGGCATCTATGGTCATCTATAGCCATACCAAGGTTACCCTATAAATACCCCGAGAATTTCAGTGTTAAGGAGATCAGAAGAAGCATATATTTTTCAGTGCTATTGTTTGTTTTACTGTTCATCATCTTCTCCACCTACTTACTTTATCATCGGAGTGCAGGTCAGGGTATCACACCCTTCAACTTCTACCTTCCACCAGTTAACCACAGGTGAACAGTTGCAGCTGACGTGTGTTCTTTCCAGTATTTTCTCCATTTCATTAGTAAAATCAGATTCTTTAATTAAAGAATTAGTGAATCTTAACCATAATTAAAGTGAGTTAAAAGGGACAAATGAATCTTAACCACCACTAAAGGGAGTTAAAAGGGACACATGGTGGTGAGGCTGGGCGAGAGGAAATCCTAATCCTATGTTGCACCCCTAGGTTGCAATGACGATTATGTCAAGTTTCACTTATTCAGTGAGCCTCGAATTACGAATAAGGTTCAACAACCACATTTAAAAGCCCAAGGTCGACCCGATTGTGGGAATAACTCATTGTAACGGTTGAATCTAGGTCTATTGACACCCTCTTATGTAAGTACCATATGTATATAAACATACATAGGAGTAAAACTCTACCTTTTTTTAACCCTTATCATTACTCAAATGCAAATCTTATCTTTTCCTGCTTTCTTTCAAGTCATCATTGCTGGAAATTGGAACTGAAGTCATATATTTTCGATTAGCATCACATCTAATCGGAGTTAAAGTGATCGCCACTACCATGTACAAGGCATTTTGACTTTAGCGGTAAGGTTTTTTTTTGCTTTCGGATATCATTCACCTACTTTAGTTGGGTTAGTGGTTAGTTTGAGATTGGACATCTTGCGGACTCAGACTCATCAGCCGGTGGGGATTGGATCCCCAAACCTCCCTCTACAGAGAGGCCCACACCCCACCACTGGCGCAAGAGGCAGGGTATGGGGTCACTTTAAAAATAACAAAAATTGAAGTTGTATTTTTACTTTTTCAAAGAAATCTAAGCTCGTTTGGTTCGGATTATCATAAGCGCTTATTTGAGACTTAATTGCTTATGTCCGGATTTGGTTTAATTCATCATAAGTGCTTATATAATAACCGATGAATCCATAATCTTACCGAAGGGTGACTATTGTGGAGCATAATAGCTTATGCACCATTAATACTATGAAAATTATAGCAAGCATCAGATAAGCTCTACAAGATCCATTAAACTTGAGAGTTGAGAGAGATTCCTTAAAATATTTATTTCTTTTTCTATAATGATCAAAGAGTTTAATTTTGAGCCGGAGCTTTGCTTCAATGCCGTGAAGCAGAGCTCCTCTTTTTACACTATGTTGTGGCATGTTTGTAAATACTGAAGGAGACTAGGATAATTTTGTAACACATCATAATTACAAAATTGCCACTATGATAGTGTAAAAAAGGGAGCTCCACTCAAAGCTCTTCTTTATGTTTAAACTGATAATCAAACTATCATTTTTTTAAAATGATCAGATATCGCTTTTCGGCAGAATGCCAACCACACAAGATTATAGCTGTCAACGCTTATTGGCAACAAAACTTATGAACATAATTGCTTATAACTACAACAATCCAAACCAAACGGTTAAGAGTGTTTTTTTAAAGTTATATAGGAAAGTGAGAAGTGTCTTACGTAACTAGAGATGGAGATAGAGCTTGGGTTGTGATTATATGGATATATCACGTATCATTTGTGATTATTGTAATTGTAAGAGCTTAAAGTACACAATATTGTGAAACAGTAATTCACAATAAAAATTGAGCTTATTGTGGTTAGATCTATTAAGCGTGTTAAACAGGGATTACAACCACAAATCAATGGGCATTACAGTTGTAACAAGAAGATAGGGAGAAGTTTAAAGAAGATAGTTTTACAGAAAGTGAAACTTATCTCTTATTTCCTAGAGACGTATTGTAACTTCTCGAGTTTCAGAAAAATCCTGCGACCTGATTCATAACCCATAGATCGCGCATTACCCATTAACTCGAAGAGTTATGAAGAAAATTAATTAAAATTTTTTCAATAAACTTAATTTTCTCAACTCGCTCATTAGTCAAAATTATATATTTTGTTATCACATAAATTGTAAACCATATTAACCAATCATTAATATGATGTATAACAATATATAGCAAACATTACCAGATTATCGTCATAGAAAATTTCATAAAATTGTACAACCAAGATGAAAAGCTCATAAGATCATAATAATGCAATGCATACATTTCTATATCAAATATCATAATAATGATCATGAATATTAAATAAAAATAATTAATTTCAAAATAATGCAATGCATAAATTTCTATGAGTAATCAAATCATTATAACCATACACCCACACCTATACCAAAGACTTTATTTCATCTGAATTCGTGTATTAATATAGCTCAATTTTCTCATCAATTCGGTCTAACTCTCATAATGCCCACACCCAGGTCTTAACTCAAGGATGTTTGGGGCCTTTCACCCTAGGACACTGAGACCTTCTTACCTACTTTAAGAGATTTTCTCTAGGGGGTATCTAGGACATGCCCATATACACGTATTTAAACAAAATTTAAGAATCCTTATTCTCATTATTCTTTTCCAAACCTTAAATATTAACACTCCAAAAATATTAATTATTATTTCTTTAGAAAATAGACTCAATGAGGTTTGCTAGAAAAATATTAAACATTTCAAAATTCATGATTTTTCACATAAAATAAAACTATTTCAGACCTAAGTAATGATGCTGAAAACAGTATACTGAGAAATAGTTATGAGTTCATGAATTATTCTAAATTTATTTTAAATCCAATTCTAGTTAAATTATAGGAGTTTTAAATTTACCTCACACATATATTACAAGAGATATTTCAAGGATTTATAGGAAAATCTTTCATACCTAAAATATTTAATCAAATAGGGTTATATGCAGGTTCTGAAATCTAGATTCGAACATGTCTTACAAACAAATGTATATTAAATTGAATATAACTCAGAATTGTATGAAACCAATGAGATTTTAAAGAATATAGATTAAGACATTTACAGTAAAAATTTCAAGATTTTAGCAGAAGAAAAACTGTATTAAAAAATTAATTAAATCTCCATTGACGGAATTTGGATGTGTAGTTAATTACAACATAACCCCAAAGTATGTGATTAAAATGAATACTACATTATCAAGAAAAAATCTGTAAAAATTACATGAGTAATGTTCATCAATTAAGATTTATTTCAAATGGGCCAAAGTATTAAATTATATTTACACAAGAAGTTAAACATATTTCTCTCAATCATATACAATTTCTAACATATTCTATAGAAATCAATTATATCCAAAAAAATAATTAATGAATCACTTAAATTTTTTATGAAGAACATTATGGCAAGTTCCAACAATAATATGAATTTCAAACTAATTAATTACAGCAGAATAACATTTATTTATTTATTTTAATCATATACACATCATGATCTTGGATTTAGGTTAGATTTGTCTCATTTTTGCCACTCGAAGTATTTGATCTTGAGTCTTCAATGATCTACTTCTTCATCTTAATTGCTTCTTTGTGCTATTGAATCATTAACATAAATGGTTTCTTAGGTTTAGGGCTATAATAAAATATGAAAACAATAGACTCCTTCTAGGTGAAGTCCAAACCGTTTATAGTCTCTCTTGCAGGTCGAGACAGATCCTTTGCAATCCCTCTTCCAGGTCAGGATAGAACCTTTACACATAAGAGCACAACCTCTCTCTTGTCGTCTTTGAAGCTGCTGCTTCAGTTGCAAGAATTCAAGATTCTAGATTTTTCTTTACAAATATGAATTTGGATTTTCAATCCGAAGTAAGGCTCCTGAAATGAGATTGATACGATTTGAATAACACTCTTTAGTGACTCTAATAAAGTCTCTCAACAGAAGGCGTTGAACAGCTCAAAAACAGAGTATTTGGGAATTTGAGATTTTTCACTAAGATTGAGAGAGATTCAGCTTGTAGTGAATAAGTAGTGATTTTAGATTGATCATTCGTTGTTATAAATTCATACAAGATCTCTTTTTATAGCTCAAAGAATTTTATGGCCGTTGGAGTAGCATTTAATGCAATCTTCCCATTTAAAAATAGCCGTTGAGGAGCATTTATTCGTTTTTCAGGTCATCCAGTTATCTGGATGATCGCAGTGGCCAGAATGAATTTCTGGCCTTCATCTAGTTATCTGGATGAGTCCATCTAGTCGACTGGATGATGCGATTTTGCATAAAATCCATTTTTCAAGACTTTTAAAGATTTGATTGATTTCCAAAGTCTTTTGCTTTATTTTATAAAGAGAATGAACATTGTTTTATGATCATTAAAATAATCTAGAATGATTTTTAATTGATCTATGAATGATCCTCAAATTGATCAATCAGTACAGAGGCCAAAATTGAAGTTTTGGCCTATCAAATCGTCTGGATGAGTCCATCTTGTTGTCTAGATGTGGTTTGCTTTCCCTAAATTCCTTTTTTCATAACTTTAAATATGAGATTGGTTTCCATGGTTTTGTACCTTATTTTTTGAAGATTGTTGACTTGCTTTTAGGTCTTTAATCATATTTTTAATTGAGTCTTCAAGAACCTAAGGTCACTCTAAGTAATTGAGCTTTTCAACAACCAACTATTGTGGACTTCTTACAAAAAGTCCTAAGCACTCTCACAAACTAAAAATTAAGCTTCTTAAGCCTTCTTGAGTCTTGGATCTTTAACAGTGGTTCCATTCTTGAGATGTTCCATTCTTGAGATCTTCCAAGATGTCTTTTTCATCTTTTGTACAATTTGGCATGAACTTCATTTTGGACTTCTAGGTTGCTTGAAGCTTCTTTTGACTTTGACTCCTTTGTTCTTCTTTCATTTCACTTAGATGACAATTCCATAACATTTGATGTAGAACCCCGGACCTTGAGGGCCTAGTATGATGAATGATATGATGTATTAAAGCTTTTTAAGAATATATTTTGTTATATGGGTGTTTGGAATGAAGTAGGCAAGAGTATAGAAGACTCTTAAGTGTTAACAAGGGTTATGCCTTAGCATACCCTCAACTTTGAAAAGCTCTAGTTCGCTCATAACTGATCGGAATAGAGTGATTCTTGAATTTTTGGAAATTTATTGGAACCCTCTTTGAGGTCTATTTTGATCACTTTTCTGGATTTTGAGTCGAGATAGAGTCAAACATCCGATTTCCCGAATTGGATCTGCTGCAAAACGGGTTAATAAAACCCATTCGCATGTCATTCAGGTTTAAGGGCAAAATGGTCTAAGAAAAAGGAAGAATTGGAAATTGTGCAAAACATAAAAGTTGTTCTCCTTCGAAAGAAAAATCTAACGAAAGTTGAATTGTCAAAATCTGATAAGGGAGTCAAAAGTTATGGCCAATTTACCAAAGTACATTTTTGCAGAAAAACTAGCTCGAGTGAGATCCAAACCCACTCGAGCGAGATTGATCAAAACCGAGTTTTTGAGGCCAGAGAGTACCCCGCTCAAGCGAGATGGAAGCCCACTCGAGCGGGATTACCCAGAAATGTTTTATTTATTTATTTATTTATGTTTTTCACTAACCTAACACTTTATATACCCAATTTTCGGGGGTCCAAGGTATCTAACACTTAGAGAGAGACTTTTTGAGAGAAAAAGAAGGAAACCTAGGTTTCCAAAGGGGGATTTTGTTTGAGACCAAAGAGGAGATCGAATCATCACTTCTCAAAGCTTCCACAAGCTTGAACCTTCTTCCTTGAGCGTGGATCTCCATTTCCAAGCTCAAGCTCGTGTTAGATCATCCTTCCACACTAAGATTTGATCCTTGCAAGGTAAGTAAAACCACTACCTAGCTTTGCTATGACACAAATAGTAAGTAAAACTATTCTCTAGCCTTGCTATCTTGAAATAGTGAAAGTATGATTTTGAATGAGATGCAAGTAAAATTTCTATCTAGCTTTGTTATCCTACCAAGATTTAGTGGGTGATTTTCAAATAACAAATATGAGAATTTGGGGTGAATTACATTATGATTAAATGAGAAACCAGGGCTTATGATTTGGGGGGTTTTCAAGAAAAGGATCAATATAGTTATACTTGTGTGAAATTATTATTATTATTTTCTAATCAATCATGATTCTATGTATGATGTGGTGAAATAGGCTTGAAAGCCAAGATCTTGAAGGTGTGATGTAATGAATACAAATGCTCTGTGTTCTAGAAATTCTACGTATAACATGATGCCAATATGTCTTGTATGAACTCATATAAATTGTTAAGGCTTTCAATACATATATGTCTATAATGATGTTCACAAGCACTCCAAGCACAATGAGTTTCACATGACCGAGGTTTTCGCATAAGCATGGTTTTCAAGAAATCACAAGAAAGGTTTTCAAGGCATTCATAAGTAAGAAGTATAAGCATTGACAAAGCCAAACTTTGGGTTGGTATTCTACGATCGGTTACTTCATGTCCATAAGGATCAAGTCCAAGATCTTGCATAAACTCCAAGGATCATAAGTCTCGCAAGACTTTTCAAGAAGTCATAAGAAAACACAAGACTCACAAGCATTCATAAGAACTCATAAGCATGCATAAGATGATTTGTTTTCCATGAAAATAACAAGTTTTATGAACGGTTTTCCATGACGGAGTTTTCAAGCATGAACTTGTGATTCGTAATTACTCATGCACTTGTATGTAATATTATGATTATTATTCTTAGAGGGTACTTGCATGTGGCATTTTGTTATTTTAACACTGTTAGCTAGTAGTTTTGGCTCGCTGAGTATTCCACGCTCAGCCGTACATGTTATGTTGGTAGGTACATGGACTCCCTTTGACATCTGTGATCAGGGGCCTTGGATAGAGGAGGATTATGGCAAGGAGGAGACATATGTGGAGCCTCAGGAGGAGGCAAGGGACTTAGACCGTTGGCCCTATCTAGACTACTGTTGAGTGGAGAGACTGTGAGGTTTCTTTTGTATTTTGATAGGTGGGCATGTCCACCTTTACTTTTGTCATGTATGTACAAACTTGGAATACAGATATATGTATAGAAAAGAAAATTTTGGGTTATGCTTCTGCACATGATTAAGCTTCCACATTACTTTATGTTTACAATATATATTACCTTGTGTATTTCACAGGATGGTTTGGTATCGGATATTTGCACATCACGAGCCAAAGTATCCCTAACTCCCAGGGGGTATTTTGGGTCGCGACATTTAAATTGAATAGACAACTAATGCTCTTGCACACTGTTTTGCATAAGCACTAAAGGAGAGCATTAGTCCTATAAAATTCATTTCATTATTTAAGTTATCATCAAAATCAATTAGGGTCCTTAAGGTTGTAACATTTTGACTAATAATCTCCCATTTTTGATGATGACACAAATAATGGAATGAACTTGGATTAAGCTCCCCCTCAACATGTAAAACACCTTTAAAATTTTGAGGTAAGCTTCATTTATAACATCCTTTATGCATTTTGTTTAGAAACCATTCAAGATATGTCATATGAAGAATAGTGAAGTATATAGAGTCAAAATAAAAGTCATGTCATATATATTCAACAAAAAGATTACAGAAGCTTCATGTAAAAAAAAGCTAGAAAATGCAAGAAAATTACATTCATTATATTTTGAATTCATTACATTTTACTACCCCTGGCACCATAAAAAAGAAGTAAAAAATATTAAGGCATTATAAAAAAGAATTAAAAAAAATTAAAAGCTACATCTCCTTGTCTTGCTTCTCCTTGAGCTCTTTCAGAAGAGCCCTTACTTTTGTGACCTCACTGTCACTGGAGTCGTTAGAGTCACAGGAATCACTAGAAGTGACTATGAGTGTCGCCTTTGATTCTTTGGAGGAAGAGGGTGCTGTGGCTGCCTTGGGTTTAATCACTTGAAAGGTTTGAGTCTTCACATTTGTAACCTCAAGAGCAAGCTGAGTCACCTGTGTGGCCATTTGGTGGATAATAGGTGCCTGAGCTCTATGTTAGCCTCAAGGTTACAACTCTAAGTACCCTTAATAGTTTGGATGATAACACAATAATGGAATGATCTTTATAATACTAATTGTAAGCATCCAATTTTTACACATTGCCTTAATCATGGTTAATATCTTTTAGCCATGGTTATACCTAGTCAAACCCCCTAGGTAAACCCTAGGCCTAACCCTAGTCAAGCCCTAAACCCTAGGCAATCTCAGGTAAAAACCTAGACTAACCCTAGGTAAACCCTGATCAAACCCTAGGCCTAATCCCAGTCAAGCCCTAAACCCTAGACAATCACAGGTTAAACCTTAGACTAATCCTAGGTAAACCCTGATCAAACACTAGGCCTAACCCTAGTCGAACCCTAGGCCTAACCCTAGTTGAACTCTAGGCCTAACCCTAATTAAACCCTAGTCTAATCCTAGGTAAGACCTAATTAAGCCCTAAGGCCCAAAAAACCCCAAAATCCAAAGCCCAGAACCCTCTATAGGCCCAAACATGGGCCCACAGGCTATTTGGAGCCGTTGCAGTGGGGCCCACCATCCATTAAAAAAAATCTCATGAATGGCGGTAATAACTTTACTGCCATTTCCAGTTATGGTAAAAGCTACAGTGTATTAGCCCAAGTGTGTGAGGGTTTAGCCATTTTTGGCAAAAACCAGTAAATGGCGGTAATAACATTACCGCTATTCCCATTCTGGCTTGATCCAGGAATAGCGGTAATGTTATTACCGCCATTACTAGGTTCTGCAAAATTCGCAGCTGGCACCCCCTTTAGCCACTCCTGCTCTGCCCCCTCAGTGTCTAGCATGCCTACACTAATCCCTAAGCTACCCCAAGGCCTTCTTAAGCCCATATAAACCCCCCACTCTAAAAATCCCATACCAAACCCCTGCCAGTGCTCGGTTAGCCCAAACCCAGCCTTCTCCAACCTTGGTTCTTCACTTGATACCACTTCTTAGCCTCCCAAGAGCATCCCTAGGTCTGTCCTGGCCTTGCACCAGCCCTGTGCACCAGCACCAGCGTGAGCAGATCACTATTTCGTCACAGTTGAAACCCAACAGTAGGGTATGCCTCCCTACCCCTTTGTTTTAGTTCTTATTAAAGCATTGTAAGGGACCCCTGGTCCTATTCCAGGGGTCCCCTATTTCCTTTCTTTCTTTTTTGCAATACTCTTAAACCAAGGATTAGGGGTTCCCCTACCTTCCTCATAGGTATGGGGAACCCCTTTTGAGGTTTCAAGCATGGGTACAAGACCCCACATTCTCTCAACACCCCTTTTTGTGACCCCAGAGTAAAATCACGCACTCATAGCTCTGGCGACTCTGCTGGGGATTTGGATCTAATGTTCAACCTGGAACATAGGTCTAAGCCAATTAAAATCAATCTTTTTTAAATGCCTAAGTGTTTAACCTAATACTAATCATTTCATCTCTTTGGTTAATTATGTATTGTGCATATCATACATATCATAATAGTATAATGTCCTATATAACCCAGTAGTTAGGCTTATTACGCTTACGGCTGGTGGATGATCATCCTCAGTGTCAAAGGCTTAAAAGTCTTGGAGGTTCGCGGAATTACGCCTGGTGGGTGATTACCCTTAGGAAAGGATTCTGAATGCTCCCGCTTACACCAATCGTCCATTTTCAGGTATGTTCTATACCAGGGAGTCACATTATATGGTGATAAGTGATCCCCCCATCCTACTAGGAACACACTCGCATTAACCCAACATTCATACATGTAGACTAGGCTAGGGCATAGTCTACAAGTAGCTTATCCAGGGAGGGTTATCCTAAACCCTAACCTGCTTGCACCCTATACCTGTCCCTAATCATGGTTGACTATTCGGACACATTCTATCCTGATAAGCACCCACCCAAGGGCATGTAATGAGCCAAACCTTTGCTTGTAAGAAACTACATCCAACCTTACATCCCGACACAGCATATGGGATTTAAATCCTAGGTGATAGGTCTTCACAAGACCTATCCCCAACTTTGACCTGATAGGTCCCCGGTTACTAACAACCCAGATAAAGCACGTCGGACCTTCGTCCGTCTGCCCTATCAGATCACATGTGCCTTGTCACACCCAATCAAAATCAGGAAAAAAAGTTGCATCATCATCTTTGCATTTTATCTGCATACACAGTACACTCACATCGAGTCTATCGCTTATCTAGGTAGATGGCAGGTCCTTCAGGGATCATTCGGTCAATTGGTCAACCGTCATGACCCTTACATCTGACATCTCAGGCGGCATGTGACGACAACCTCTGGGAATCAGTTGAGGCCTTTACTTTGAGTCAGCATCTTGCTTGGGCTCAGTACTACAAAACCGGGTCGATCTTAGACCTGTCCATGGTTAAACCAGACCCGCGCCTCATGAATGCTGCTGTCCAGTGTTGGAACCCATCACATATGGTGTTTCACTTTGGTAAGAATGAATTGTGTCCAACATTGGAAGAGATTCAGTGCATTCTGGGTTTAAACATGGACGGCGAAGCCATAGTCCCATGCTACAAGACAACATATTAGGCATACCTCTCAAGGTTCTTGCATATCAAGCCTATTTGCCTGCAGCACGGTCCTAACGGCTCTTTTGATTGGATACCTGTAGAGTATCTTGAAAAGTAGTACAAGCACAAGTTGAACCCTGACTCCATTACAGCTGAACTTTCGGGTCTCAACGCCCTTGCACTGATAGCTATGTCTTAGTTGGTGTTCCTAAAGTTCTGTTCCCTTGCTGAATTAGTACTCGTAGGGATCATCAAGGACATATAACTCCGGATTAGTCATACCTGTCATCCTCTTAGAGCTTCTCAGGGCTCTCAATCAGGCAGTAGACCGTAGAAAGGGCATCTCCCATGCCAGTGCACCACTCTTACTTACCACTCTTACTTCTATGGTTGGTGGGATACTTGCCCACAATCATCCTAGTACCTATTGATCTTCGTGATGCATACAGTCTACCTTGGAAGATTGTTCAGAATTAGGGACGGATAGTGGCTACTGACGTCAGAACGCTCTACCAGCTTCTCCAGAACCTGTCAGAGGAAGAGATTGTATGGCAATGCAAGTGGCTTGTTTTGGAAAAGCTACCTCGTGTCGTCTTAACCAGAAGATGATGCATGATCCTTACCGGTCTGACCGACTCAACAGTCTATGCACCACTCCGAGTCCTCTGCTAGTTTGGACTCCCTTAGTGCATCCCAGTGATAAGCCGATAGGAAAGTGATTGGATCACCTTCTCAGTGCACTTCGACAGCCTCACTCGACACTTCCAATCAAATTAGTGAAGCTCCAGACGAAAATAGTGGCCAGACTTTGTGGTTACATCAGGTATACCGATTGGTTCAGCATACCGACTGTAGGGGAAGACCCTGACATTTCATCCAGTATGCCTGTACCCAAGGAACTGCCCACACCTGTTTCAGCGCCGCCAAGAGGAACCATACCTATAGTAGAGATGGTGGTTCCTTGGAGAGACATTTTCATGGAGAGACAATTCCATATCCAGCAGAAGGAGAGAAGGCTACAAAAAGCCCAACATGCATTCAGGTAGCAAGAGGCGGAGCGGAACCGTGAACTCCAAGCAATGAAGGGGCAGATCGAGCAGACAGTCCAAGCTCTCCAGAAGAGATACAGAGGCAATACCAGAGAAACCACCATCATCAGGGCCCAACTGCACTTCTACCAAGAGCAGCTTGACAGTGCAAAGGTGGAGATGATTTCCCGGATCCGACAGTTTGGATCCCGAATGTTCAATGCTTCTAAGGCAATTAAAAACATGGAGGTTGAGGTCACATCCCTCCAACAGTAGATCATGGACCTAAACGGTGTGCTTCGACCACTTGATTTCGTGATCCCTGACGGACCTACCTAGGATCGAGTCTTTTTCTGTTATTGTGTCGCACAGTCCTGTACTCACTTTGTATGCATCAATGAAAAATCATTTTCTAGCATCTTCTTTTTGGTATCATGCATATTCATGTTTAGCTGTTGCATCCTTTTCAGTTTGCATGAGCCGACCCATGACTCGATCTATGATTACAATTCTCGTAGAAGCAGCAGCCGTAGACGTTGCATTGACAAAATTTCCAGTCATGGAAGAAGCATAAAGTGCAACCTCTACTGAGAGCCGATCAGAATTGATGATAGAACCATCCGACTAGCATCAATGAACCAATGAGATTCTGCAATCTCACGAGAGAGATATCACGGTCATGCAAGCAAAGTTAGACAGTGTTCTGGAATCCTTGAAGATTCTTATTGGTGCCTGAACCGAAGAACCCTCCATCCGAAACCCTATAGGGGAAACCTCTGAACAACCTCATCCAGAGCCACACCAGCCTATTCCCATCATCATTCTGCATCCTATGCCTGCACCAGGCGGAGGAGAAGGGAATATGATCAGTATAAGGAGCAGCCCAATGCCTTGTATGTCAATCAGGACAAACCATTATCTTCAGATCCTACTCCATCAGGGACTAGCACAAGAAGATAAAGCAGATGAAAGAGGAGATGAGATGTATGAAGGGAGCTTCTGCCAGCTCCAGTCTGTCTCTTGAGGATCCGACATTCTCATCAGGGGATGCTGTTCTCCCAGGGTTCAAAGTACCAGACTTTGATAAGTACAATGACAAAGGCTACCCGTAGCAACATCTACAGTTATATCTGGGGGACATGCTCCATCATAACAAGAACCAGCCTCTGCTCATCCAGTACTTATTGAAAAGTTTGAAGGGGGCAGCCCTTACCTTGTGGATGTGAGTTGACAAGCAACGAATCAAGACCTGGTAGGATGCCATTGACATCTTGATAGAGCAGTACACCTTCAACCAAGAGCTCTAGCCTTAGTGAAGCTAATTGGAACAGATGTACAAGCGAAATGAGTCCTTCCTGGAATATGCCACCCGCTGGAGGGAAATGACAACAAAGATAGCCACTCTGATCCACAAGGAGTTGTTAAGCATATTCATGGGCACTCTGAAGCAGCCCTATTCCACTCTAATGGTAACTCTACTAGTCGTAGATTTCGACACTATCGTTAAGACTGGTGCCTGCATCGAGGACACTGAGACCAAAACAAGCCTCCAGCTTAGTGTTGAGTCTTCAGGGATTCCAGATTCGAAAATATTCAACATAACACAGATGTTCGACGAGCTGACTGCTAAAGACACTGCAGAAATAGAAGATCCAGCGGGAGAGTAGGTCTGCACCCTCTCCAACAGCGCTGAGGCATCATCCAGTCACTGACCACTGATCCGTTGGTGGACCGAGGCTCTCACCATCGAGGCCATTCAGGGCTAGGGCAAGCAGAGTACAGGGCAGGTTGGTTCGATCAAGAAGTTACCGAAGCACCATACTTCTCCTATTACAAAATCCAAATATCGATCATTATCGACCTCTTTTTGTTGAGTCACATTTTGTAAACAACAGTTGAGTATGACTCAGAGTAGGAAGATGAACCGCCTCTAGAGATTTTGGACCTCCTAGAGCATAGTGAGGGGATACTGTAGTCTAACATTGAGGACACTGAGACCATCAACCTCGGTTCTGAAGAGAACTCCCATCTCGTTAAGATTGGCACAACCATGAGGCCTCAACAGAGAACAGACATGATCAGCTTCCTGAAGAGCTACAGTGACATCTTCGCCTGGTCATACGCCGACATGCCCGGCCTAGACCTAGTATTGTTGGTACACAGATTGCCCCTGAACCCTAAAGTCAAATCAGTTAGGCAAAAACTGAGACGGATGCGGCCCGAATGGTCCCAGAAGGTCAAAGAAGAGGTAAAGAAGAAAATCATAATAGACTTCCTAGTAGTAGCAACCTACCCTGAATGGTTAGCCAACATTGTACCAGTACCGGAGAAGGATGAGAAAGTCAAAATGTGCATCAACTACTGGAATCTGAACAAGGCAAGCCCTAAAGATAACTTCCCTCTCCCACACATCGATATACTGGTTGACAATAGAGCGGGGCATGAGACACTCTTATTTATGGATGGTTTTTTTGGGTACAACCAGGTCAGAATGACAGAAGACATGGAGAAAACCTCCTTTATTACACCTTGGGGCACGTTCTGCTACAAGGTAATGCCATTCGGGCTCAAGAATGCACGTGCAACCTATCAAAGGGCCATGACAGCGCTGTTCCATGACATGATGCATAGGTCAGCTGAAATCTATATGGACGACATGATTGTCAAATCACCAATTGTTAGGAAGCACCCTGAAGTCCTGAAAAGACTGTGTTACAGGCTTAGAGAATTCGGCATGCGACTGAATCCAACCAAATGTGTCTTTGGAGCCTCATCAGGAAAGCTCCTTGGCTTCATAGTCAGCAAAAGAGGCATAAAGATCGATCTAGCTAAAGCTAGAGCTATCATCAAAATGTCAACTCCCCAAATTGAAAAGGAAATCTACGATTTCCTGAATAGAATTCAGTACATCAGTCGATTCATCTCTCAGCTCAATCCGATATATAGCCAATCTTCAAGCTTCTCCAGAAGAATACACTTACAGTCTGGACAGACGAGTGCCAAGAAGCCTTTGACAGAATAAAGTAGTGTTTTATCCATCCTCTAGTACTCATGCCTCCTACACTGGGATGACCACTGCTACTATACATCTCAGTAGAGGAGACCTCCATGGGGTGCATCCTGGCACAGCATGACGAGATAGGCAGAACATAGCAAACCATCTACTACATCAGTAAGCGTTTATTAGAGTACAATGAAAGGTACAGCCCACTCGAGAAAACTTGTCTGGCACTGGTCTGGGCTACTTAGCATCTTCGGCACTATCTGCTCTCCTACCTAGCAATCCTGATCTCTCGGATGGACCCGCTCAAGATCTACTGGAAAAACCAGCCACCACCGGGAGGACAGCCCGATGGCTTATGATGTGTTCTGAATTTGATATCACGTATATGACTTAAAAGTCAATCAAGGGGTAGGCGATTGCAGATCACCTGGCCCTCAATCCGACACAAGACTACGTCTTAGTATATGATCAGTTTCCAGATGAAGCCATCTTGTATACAGAGCCTGAAAAACAACAATACCTCGATTGAGAGTTATACTTCGATGGAGCCGCTAACAGTCATGAACACGGGGAAGGAGCAGTCCTGATCTCACCTAAAGGAGCACACCTCTCCATCTCAGTCAAGCTGTAATTCAGATGTTCAAACAACGAAGTAGAATATGAGACGTGCAAAGCCGAACTGAAAGAAGCCCTGGGCATCAGGATTGAAGAGATAGACGTTTGCGGTGACTCATCTTTGGTAATCTGTCAGGCAAATAAATCTTGGGCCATCCGAGAAGCAAGGCTAATCCCGTACTTGGCCTACCTCAACAAGCTGATTACTCAGTTCAGGAGAATCACCTTCAGTCACAGGTCTAGGAACCACAAAAGATTCGCTGATGCACTCGCTACTCTAGCCTCCATGGTACAGATCCCTTGGGGCATCATACTCTGGCCGATCGAGATTCAGCAACAGGATCAGCCTGCCTACTTTCTTTAGATAGAAGAGGTATTAGATGACAAACCTTGGTATACGGACATCAAGCAGTATCTCACCGACGAGACCTTCCCACTCGATGCCACCAAAACAAACCACCGGGTAATCAAAAGACTGGCCATCCAGTTTGTCCTCTCCGGAGGAATCTTGTTCAAAAGATCACCGAACTTGATCTGGCTCAGATGCCTCGACACTCTTGATGTTAAACAGGTAGTTGAAAAAGTTCACGGAAGAACTTGCGGCGGACACATGAACGGGTTAATGCTCTCCAAGAAGATACTCAGATTGGGTTACTACTGGTCTACAATGGAATCTGACTATTGCTAGCATGTATAGTACTGAATCTATGCCGACAGGATCAACTGTCGCAACCCAAAACTCACCTTATGAGTTAGAGTGAATCTTGGACGACTCATTATGACTTGCATGACTTGTTTGACCAAAATAACCTGCAACAGACCTGGAGCATACACAATAGATAACAATAATAGTGGAAACATAAACAATAAACCACAGTGGAAGTCTAACCAAAAACCTCTATGTATATACATATGTGATCCAAGTTCGCATACAAAAGAAATCACAAAAGAAAGTGCGGACATGCCCGCCAAAATTTCATGAATATATTCGGTCATGCTCATCCACAGCTATTCACTCAGAATCGATCACAACCTAATAGTAGCCCTCGACCTGAGGTTCCTCCACAAGTTCCTCGATGCACTCCTCCTCCACCCAAGGGCTCGGAGCACAGTTGTCAAAAGGAGCAGCCGCTCCGCTATTACCTGCCGACATAAGAAGTACGGCTGAGCATGGAATACTCAGTGTGTACCAAATACTAACCAACAGTCATAGCATAACCATGACAATATATAAAGCAGAGAACAATTCATATTATAACGGTGGAAACAATTCATATCATAACACAGAAGTAAAGCAATTTATATTCATGCTTACATCACAGAAAAGCTGATAAAACCTCTTGAAATAGTCGTGCACTTGGCTTAACTTAAAATACTTGTTGCGTGCTTGAAATCTTGTCTTGTCTGTCTTGTCTTGTCGTATCATGTTGTGTCATGCGTGTCATGTCATGCCATGCTTGCTTGGAAAATAAACTACTTGTGAGGGAAGGGAGACCCTTCTTCCTAAATGTTCATGTTTGCATGCCATGTCTCTTGCTTGCTTCGAAAATAATCTACTTGTGAGGGAAGGGAGACCCTTCTTCCTAAATGCACTTGCGAGGGAAGGAAAGACTTTCTTTATGAATGCTTGTCATGTTCTTGCCGAAAGTGAGACAAAACATATCTTAGGATATGTCCCACCTCTAATTATCGTTCTTGAAAAACCTCGGTAAATCATGTCATGCATGCCGTGCTCGTAGAATCGTGTACATACTTGCATTTGAATTCAAATATGACAATTGGGTAATTTACAATACATATAACGTCAATAATTTGGGCAAGTCAATATTCATACAATTTAGGGAAGCAAGTAAACACACTATCATAGGCCCTAGGAATTTCCATAATTAATTAAGCATACATCTCTTAATTTTCAACTCATTTTATTCACCTTGGCATTTCATTAAACATGGAGTGTGTTCATTATGTATGTAACCTACATCATGCTTTTCTAGGTGGATTGATGTTCACATCACAATTGTATGTTTATTATGGATACAATGCCCTCCCCATTTCATTCATCACATCATTCACACATCATCCAATCGCCAATATTCATCTCCATTCACACCATTCTTACATTATCACTCATATTATAGATGTAGATGAGAGAAAACAAAGAATAGACAAGAAAAGAGAAAACTATAACTAAGAGGGTAGCACAAGGTACCGACCTTGAAAAATGAGGGAAGAAACCCCTTGCAAAACATGTGTGAGTTGCTGCCCTAGCTTGGAGAATGTGCTCCACGAGTGCTTGAGCCTTGATCTTGAAGGAAAACGAGCTTGAGGATGATTGTGGGTTCACAACCCCTTTGATTTCTCCCAAAATGCAAACCCTAGGTTGGGAAACCCCTTTCTCTTCTCCTTATCTCTCAAATCTCTACTTAGGGTTTATGAACCCTCAAATGCTCGGGCAAAGCCTTTAAGGCATGAGTGAAATGCCCAAAAGATGAAAACACCCTTAATGAAAATTTTGCAAAAACCCAAAGACCGAGCGATCGGTGGTTATGACCGATCGATCGATTGCCTACCGAGCGATCGGTGTTCTTGACCGAGCGACCGGTCAAAAATATGCTCTTTCGAAAATTTCCCCATACAAAAAAGTGCACCAGTCGATAGCCTCCGATCGATCGGTTGTGGACCGATCGATTGCTACAATGGACAGCGCAATCGGTGGTCTGCAGGTCCAAACTGTGTTGGCCATATCTTTTGACTCGTTCGTCGGATTGTGACGATTCAACTTGCGTTGGGTTCATACTACGAAAAGGAACATTTCTAACATTTCAGAATTTTGAATTTCTTCCTTATTTATTAATTGTACTACATTAAAGGTAAATTGGCTACGAAAGTGCCATGCATTAAGCATGAAAAAGTTTGGGGTTCTACATCAACGCACCGCCAATTAGGCTGCACAATCTCATTGCTTTGCGGCCATTCTCAGCTTGAGGCATCAACGTCATCAGGCCCATAGCTCCGAAAGCATCGAATGGACATCGATTCATCCTAGTTGTAATAAATTACTTCAAAAAATGGGTCGAGGTAGTCTCTTATGCCAACGTCACAGCCTCCGTGGTTTAGCATTTTTTGAAGAATGACATCATTTGTCGGTACGGTGTCCCATTTGAGATTATGACAGACAATGCTCTCAACTTCTGTAACAAAGGGATGTCAAATTTCTACCAGAAATTCAAGATACAACATCATAATTCAATTCCATTTAGGCCTTAGACCAATGGTGCAGTTGATGCCGACAATAAGAACATGAAGAAAATCATAGAAAATATGGCAAACAATTACTCTGCCTGGCATGAGATTCTCCCGAGTGTTAATGGAAGCAGAAATCTCAGAAGTAGAATGGGCGCAGACCCGGTATGAGCAACTGAATCTGATTGAAGAGCGGAGACTGAAAGTCATCAACCACTCTCAGGCCTATCAGAGGCGCATGGCTAGGGCATTCAACAAGAAGGTCAAGCCATGAAGCATTGAAGTCGGTGACCTGGTTCTCCAAAAAATGTTGCCAAACCGCCTCAACCCGAGGGGTAAATTCATGCCCAACTATGAAGGCACATACATCGTTCGAGACAAATTCTCAGGCGTCACCCTCCGACTTGAACGTATGGATGACGAAGACGTCCCAGAGCTCATCAACATGGACAAAGTCAAAAGATACTACGCTTAGGGTCTAGATTTGATAGGTGCTTTGCACTCGTAGATTCTCCAGGAAATGATAAGAGGCCATCCTTGGCACACTTCCTATCCCCAGCAATGTGAACTATTTTCAAATCAATAAAATCCGCTAGTTAGCCCCCTTGAGCCTAACAACCCTTTTTTCATATAAAGGGTACTTAGGCAATCTAACAAATTAGGTGCGGTCACTAAAGGGATCAAGATATTTCCAGAATCATCTCCCAAGCAGGGATTCAGACATCCCCTAAACCATCCCCAGTGGAGCGAAAGCCTCTTTAAAAAAAGTCTCCCCAAAGAGTCTAAACAGAGCAAGAATCCTCTCGACTTCCCCAGGGTATAAAATTTCCATCAAAGGAAAATGTATAATAGAAGTCGAGACATTCTCAAAGTCAGATACTCCCTAGCAGAGATAAACCTCTCTGAACTCTTTCCCCAAGCAGAGACAACCTCTCTCGAAACTCTCCTCTGCAGAGACGACCTCTCTTAAATTCCCCAGTAGAGTAAAAAAAAAGAAAAAAAAACTCCGCCGAGAATCCTAAAATGCAAATCCCTAGGAGAGCACAATGAAAGAAATCCCCAGAAGAGCAAATATCAACTGCAAACATAAGAAATCACAGGGTGTCCCAAACTTCGGTCCCCTAGCCTACATTTTGTCCCACTCTAAATCCTTCTAGATCCCCTAGAAAATATGAGTGCAAGTGCAGTATCGCATCTACATCCCCAGTGGAACTCTAATAGTTAGCAGGACACCATTCAGGGCAATGAAGGGAGAAGATCCATTCTCCCTACAAATCGCGGGCATGAGTAAAAACCAGAAACGACCTCATTACGCAAAAATTACGCGACCCCAGACCTAGTCTTGTGACTAGGGGTAAAAATGGACAAAAATCAATCAGCTTCGCAGGCATGAGGAAAATCGACAACGGCCTCATCGCGCAAAAATTATGCGAAACCCATTGACTTGGTCATTCCAAGGGTAAAAAAGGGAGAAAAGCGAAAGATCAGTTTCGCAACAAAGTTCGATAGTAATCAGTCTCGCCGAATTCCCAATAATCCCCCATAGGTGGCTAACAGATGGCACGGAGAAACATGATTCCCCGGTAGTAGTCTCTGGTAGATTTTCCCAGCAGTAGTCTCATGTAGATGTCACAACTCCCCAACAAACAATTAACAGTCTCCAGCAGAGTTCCACTTCCCAACAAATCCCCAGTGGTAGTCTACCACACTGTACCCCCAACAGCGGTCTACGGCAGTGTCACATTCTTTAGCGGATCCCCGTAGAAGCCTCTAAATGCTCTTTACAACGCTCTCCACAACAAGAGTTTAGAAGTTTCCAATCGCTCTACAGCAAGCTTCTCCCCGTCAGAGTCCACACTCTTCAGTAGTGGCAAGACAAACAGGTCTACTCCCAAGCATCCCCAGTAGTAACAAAGCCTCTTCTGGGTTATACTCCACTCTCCGAGAGTAAAAGACAGACTACAAAATCCCCTAAGCCCTGGGAAAGGTAATTTCCTGACAAATCTAAAAGCTAATTAAACATTATTTCTATTAAAAATTCAAATTTTTTTACAAAAGTCTAACAATAGTCATGGGAAAGCTTTTAGTACCGAGAATAGAGCTTTTAGTACCGAGACCTGGTTGTACCAACTTGTATCAAGCAACCCCGACAAGACAAAGCAGAAGCAGCCAATACCGCATTCCCGCAAGTCGCAATCAATAGTCATGGGAAAGCATCCTCGTCTTTATACCCTACATGACATCATCAATCTGGCTAGCGCCTCTGGGATATGCCACTTCAACATCAATCTGGCTAGCGCCTCTAGGACATGCAACCTCACGATTAATTCTGCTAGTGCGTCTGGGACATGCCACAACCCTTTCGACACCCCGTGTGTCTTTGACATCTCGTGTGTACCTTAGTAGTGTACACCACTCACATGTCCCCTTTGTGATGCCCAGTGTGTCCTTGACATCCTGCATATCCCTTGAATACCTCGTCATACCACCCACATGTCCCCTTTCGACACCCCCGCGTGTCTTGGACATCCCAGGTGTACCATTGACATAACATACTTTGTCAACATACCGACACCTCGCATGTCCCTCTTCGACACCCCATGTGTCTTTGACATCCCAGGTGAACATCGACATAACGCACTTTGTCGGCACCTCTCATGTCCCATTCGACACTCCGTGTATCTCTAACGTCCCAGGTGAGCATCAACATAACACACTTTGTCGGCACCTCGCATGTCCCTCTTCGACACTCTATGTGTTATCAACGTCTCAGGTGAGCATCGAGATAACGCACTTTGTCGACACCTTACATGTCTCCCTTCGACACTCTGTGTGTCTCTGACATCCTAGATGAGCATCGACATTGAAATTCCTTATTCCAATGCACTCTTTGACCTAAAGGGGGGATGAATAGGTCTACTTTAATTTAATCTACCAATTTTAATTTTAATCAATCACACACAACCAAACTCACTTGAACACACAAGATTTTTACGTGGAAAGCCCTGCCGGGAAAAACCACGGGACCTAGTCCAGCATAGAATCCATAATGAGAAGATTTAAACAATCCAAGACTCGAATCTTACCCAACCAGACACTACACAATGTTCCTCGGTATCGATTCCACAGCTTGCAAACCATGAACACAGCACGTTTGATCTCCGCAACAGCAGCTCCGGTTCCTTACCGGCCAATCTTACTCAAAGTGATCAACCACGGTCTCCGAAGACCGATCTCCGTCCTTGACGGCTTTAGCACAGGCTAACCAAGACCCACAGAAGAGCAACAGTGGTTTTTAGGGTTTGGGAAAGCCCTAGGGTGATCTCTTAAGGTTTAAGGATCATCTATGCAAAGTATAGGTAATATGCTTTAGAACCATGCAAAACCTAGAGGCCAACTAAAGGAGATGAAGATCAATGAAACAAAGAGTTTTCATAAGCTCCAAGCAAGCACAAAGTGCTCTAAAAAGTCTCCTCTCAGTCACACTCACGGATTGGGAGAAATCCCCTATATATAGGAGAGGTCAAAGGGATTAGAAGTTGCTAAAAAATATTTTTAGAAAGTATTTTTCATATTAGGGTCGACCCATAAGAGCAAAGTTAAGATTCAGCAATCAAAGCATATCAGGGTCGACCCATTAGGCACATTCGGTCGACCGGATGGTGCCTTTCGGTCGACCGGATGGTGCTCAGGGTCGACCCTCAAAAATTTAACTCTCTGCCAAATTTCATGGTACAAACTTGGGGCTATTCAGGGTCGACCCAAAATGGTCAGGGTCGACCCTGGAGTGCATTTTCTTGGTTTTTCATCTTTTTAAATACGGAATGCAATCCCCTATCATCCCTTCTTCAATTTGACCTATTTTTAATGTCGAATGGGCATTTTTCATGAGGTATCATAGGGTCATCTAGGTTTCTCACTTAATCCCAACTTGTTAGTCATTGTGAGTGATGATGCTTCAAGGATCTTCACGGCTTCTTCTTCACTTTGTATTCAAATCGGATGAGACCTATTCTGACCTAGATACAACCTTTTCGGCTCAGAATTTTGCCAACAACATTTTGACTTCACAATCTTCCCCTTTGGCAATTCCGAGACAAAACAACCAATAAAACTAATGGTCATGGTTTTACAGACTCTTTTAAACCCACAAGAAATAAAGAGAATGAAAAATACATGATACTGGACATTTGGACTTCTTCCATGGATCCGTAGGCTTTACAAGATCATCAATCAAATCTGAAACACTGAAACAGACAATACCATTGTGAAGCATGAGGGAAATTCAAAAAATAAAATAAACATTGGAGCAATGACCTGCATACAAAATGTAGGAGATCTCCCCCTCAATCTGAGATCCCATATGACAAATTTGTCAAAATCAGAAACATGTCAATATGAATGACACTTGCACATATGAGACAACTTCTCCCCCTTTTTGGCTTGAATTGCCAAGGGAAGAGCAATCCTACAGAAAGAGCAACTATAGCATGAAGTAATAAGAACAACAAGGAGCAATAGCAGAGAGGCAGGACTAAACTGCAGAAACTAAGCAAAAGCATCCCATAGATAGGAACCAAGGGTGCACAACATAAAGTCCAAACACAGACACATAACAACCAAACCGAACTAGCTACAGCCAACAGACACTAATAGTAGAACCAGGCAAAAAACCATCATCGCAATAAGAGCTAATCATCCTGGGGCGAAGGAAAGTGACGAGGAACATCATCCTGATAGCGAGAACAGAAATCGCGAAGCTCTTGGTGAGATGCCTGCACTATGTCGGAAAGTGCATCAATCCGGTGATTAGTCGCCAAAAAAATGTCCTGAGTAGCAGTGGCATGAGAATCCAGGTGAGCATAAAGATCAGTAGCAAAGTGTGACTGAGTAGCCGACATATCGGCAAGTATGGTAGCCATGGTCTTGAAGGACCAGGGTCCTGACGGAGCTCGAGCATGGCTGGGAGTAGGATCGGCACCCGGGGCTGATGGAGCGATATCATCATCAATGTCCTCCTCGTGCTCCGGCATCGCAGCATAGGACATACTACTAACCAAGGTGCGAGCACAAATGGGGCCTAAGGAAGTCTTGGTAGCCTTAGAAGAATGAGCCCTAATACCCTCAGCAAACATGAGATTGGTGATGAGGACACCAAAAGGAAGAGCAGATCGCTTTTGATGTACAGCGATAGCCTGAAGGATTAGGTCAATAATGTGGGCACCGGTATCAATAGTGCCTCCAGTCATGATACTATACAGGTTCCGAGCCCTATCAACACTCAGATTAGTAGAATGCACCTTGGGATGAATATTGGAACACATAATAAGATGAAGCAGGCGACCCAAGTAGGAAAGATTGGAGTGAGGTAAATGAGGATGAGCCCACTTTTGTGAAGGATCATCACAAAGAGTGCTGGTCACTGTGTCCAAATCATGCTCATCCTCATCGATAGGATAGAGGTAAGGGTAATAGGCTCCCGGAATCCGAGGGGCACTAATGAAAAAGGCAATGGCATCCGGATTAATGAGAAATTTCTTACCCCGAACCTGAGTTTTGAAGGTAAAAGTGGGAGGATTGACTGAATAAATGTTCGCATAAAATTCCCGAACAAGGTTAAGACTGGCATAACCGGTCAAGTTTAAAAGACCAGACCATTGGCGAGATGCAATGATCGCCTCAAAACCAGGATGGGTGAAATCTGAAATGACAGTGGCCTGTTCAATTGTAACGGCCCGATTTTTAAGCCAAGCATTGTAAAGTTTTTCATTCCCTGTGGTGCGAAAACGTACAATTTCAGGCTCAGGAGTGGGGACTTGAGATTTTCCCTTGGATTTGGCCGAGGGTTTTGAACTGGAAGCACCCAAGGCTTTCTTATGGGAAGTTGAGGTTGGAGGAGTCCTAGAATGGACTACACGGCCCACATGGATCCCATGGCAAGCATCATAAGATGCATCGGCAGACTCAGGAACATCATCTTCATCCCGAGAGATGACGATGCGGCGCTTAGGGCGTCCAGCCATGAAAATAGTTGCAATGAGAAGAAAATATGGAACAGCCATGGAACCAAAATCAAGAGCCTAAATGAAAAGAAGGGTTTACCGTGAAGAGAGACGGCTGGAAGCGTGAAGAAAACCCCCTGGAACTGAACCACGAAATGAGAGAGGAGCGTATGGCACTGAGGAAGAGGCACTGTGGCTGGGCAAGAGAACTTCTAGTGGAGTGAACAGCTCACTCGATGCAGGGAGGAGCCGAGTATGGAGAGACCACCATGGAGCTTGAAAGATTTAAGATTCAGGCTGCACTGAGGTGATGACGCACTCGTGAACCAGGGGAGAGGGTCTGTAACTTGCAAAAACAAACCAGTAGATCCTTGAAAGCCTGAAATCACGATGAAACCTGGAGAGCACACATGTGAAGACTGAAGAATGGTAACTCCAGCAAGATTCGTGCAAAGGAAAAATCCAAGAGGGAAGGAATCTCCGAAAATCAGCAAGGGGGGTTTCGAAAACCCCATTTTAGGTGTTCGGTCTACCGAACAATCACTCAAGGTCGATCCATTTGGACTGAAGTTCTGAATTCATGTAAGAGATGAGGGAGACCAATTTGGATGCATGTGAGGGGGCAGCTGTTTGGAGAAAAACTCTAAAAAATATGAAAGAGAATATCAAATCCTTCCAAAACAGAAATTAGAACAAGTTAGAGACCCAAGGAGTGCAACACTTGAAGGACAAGGCAAGATCTTTTCATGAAAACCTCGAAAATCAACCAACAACATGCAATATATGCTAGAAAAGATTTTCAAAAATTTGATATTTTGCAAATCAAATTTCTTCATGATAATTTCAATAAGAAAATCCATGGTGTGCAAATTTTGCAGGTAACTAATAATACCATGTCCAAGAATATGTAAAATAAAATGATGAGTAGATGAGGATATTTCCATCGACACTATGCAAAAGCGATGGTAAAACACAGGCACTTAATGTACTGTACAGTTAGTAATAGGCTATACCATCAATGTGCAGTGGAGGTGAAATTCTGACTATACACCATTAGAGGTAAGTACCCTTAGATAGATAAGGACATTAGTGCAGATCAGGAGCACCAAGCTTCAAAAATAACTGAGAGATGCATATAGGGTAATCCAAAAATGTGCTATTTTTACCCTTTTATAAGTTGCTCTCACATTGTTGATGGAATTATTGTTTGGTGAAACTATTTGTGATCAGTCTTTTTCTTTTGAATTTTGAGATGCAAAAGGTGGCTTTCACACTGACTGGGTAGGTAGCCCTAGCTAATGGCAGCAGGGGCTTTCACTCTAGGGACCCAGATAGATACGTACTGTCCTCCTAGGTAGCCATTACATACTGTTTGCATCCAATAGTGGCTTTCACACTATCCCAGAGGTAGCCCTTTCCTTTGCATAAAAACTTTTAACCAGGGGCACATTTTGGGGAATGCCATGACATGATCAAATCAGATTTTATCAACTGGAAGAGCCATCCTGACTAATATCATTGCCTGTTCACAAGGATAGGTACCATTTTCAGGAGATAGACAGAGTGTTAGTGCAGATGATAGTGCAACAGTATTTGCCATATTTCTAGCTGTATTTAGCAAGATAGTGTATGTGCACTTCCTTAAAGCATTTTTGTAGGTATGATATCCTCATGAACTCAATAGAATCAAATATGTATCTTGGACAAGCATTATAAGCACAAGAAAAATTCAGCAAAGCACACCACAAAAGATCACATCCAATGCTAGCAAAAATCCTTTTGGAAAGGCCTAACTAAAAGAAAAACAAAAATCTTTTTGGAATTTTTCTGAATTTTTTTTTAATGTGTTTGGATTTTTGAAATAAGCGAAGCTAACCAAAACAATAGTATACAAAAACAAAACAAATAATATACACCGGAGGAATAGAACTAGGAAGAGATATGGATCTGAGATTACCTAGACTATCAAGAAGCACTTAATCACTCATGTCGCGACCCAAAATACCCCCTAGGAGTTAAGGATACTTTGACTCGTGACCGCCGTATCATACCTCCAGTATGATACATAAGGCACACGTGGAAACCTGTCAGAGTACCAGCATATACATAGCGGAATGAAATAAAAATGCACAGCGGAAAATAAAATACTAAACATAGCGGAAGCAAAATGAATACTCCTATAGCTTGGCTCAAGTAAGAACCAACAAGTATACATGTGTGAGAAACCCAAAAGTGGAGTGGACAAACCCCACACTCACATAACAAAATGACACAAGTCCTAAGTCGGTCGATCAACAGAAATCGAAGTCACGACTCCTATCTAGAGCACCATCGTCATGATAGTGATCCATGGAAGGCTCCGGGTCACGGTACTCTTCCTCGACCCAAGGTTCGTCGCCACACAAATCGAATGGAACCCGAGCACCTGCCGATCATAACAATATCGACTGAGCATGGAATACTCAGTGTATACAAACTAACAACAATAAAGCGGTTAGGCATAGAGCATACAAGACATGGAGAATGAAATCCGTAAAATCCTTAAAGCATGGAAACCGTGAAAGCATATGTGAGATAATATTCGAAACCAAAACTGTAACCGTGTGAGTCAATCGATAATCATAGCCTTATGAGTTCTTGTGAGTTCATGGAGTTACTTAGAGTCATTATGATCCGTAGAGACATAGAGCATAGAGCATAGAGCAATACCGTAGAGCATTTCCATAGAGCATAACCTTAGAGATCTTAGAGCATTTCATTGTGATCCGTGGAGCTTGTGAGACGATCTTAGAAAAATCATAGAGTTTCCTTGTGAGCACGGTATGATCCTTAGAGCTTGTGAAACGATCTTAGAGAAATCATAGAGTTACTTAGAATCATTCATTATTCGTCTTTTCGTGAAAAACCTTTATTTGTACTTTGAGAAATCCATGGAAACCATCGGTTCATGCGAGACATGCGAGCATATGCACTTAATAAGAGAAATCATCGTATTTAAACATAGAATCCCTTAGAGGTATTTCATCAAACACTTAGAGTGCATCATAATAGTAACCTTCATCCAAGTATATAATCACACCTTTTTCATACATAAAATCAATACACATAGATAGGGCATAGATAAGAAGAATCATACTTAGTAACTAGTAGGATTGTAAGATTGTAGTAGAGTGTATCTACCTTAGAGAAATCAATGGATTTGACTCCCAATGGCTGGAACAAGCAAGAACAGTGAGTTCTTGGTTGGAAATCACCAAGGGAAGTGGAAGAACCTTGATCTTCCACAAGCTTGATCAACAAGTAGTTCCTCTCCTTCTTCTCTCTCTCAAAATCTCCTAAGATAGGGCACAGAGGGTTTCTGAAACCCTAAGGCACGAACTCAGCCTATTTATAGGCAAGGGGTTGTGTTTAAAGTCTTAAACACCCTTAATGAAGAAAAACTGCGTATGACCGATCGATCGGTGGTATGGACCGAGCGATCGGTGGCTTACCGGTCGATCGGTGTTATGACCGAGAGATCGGTCAAAAACACACTCTCTGGAATTTTTCCCCATACAAAAAAGTTAACCGTGCGACAGCCATCGAGCGATCGGTAGTGGACCGATCGATCGCAGGTAATGACCGAGCGATCGGTGCTCTGTTATGTCTGGACTGTTTTGACCATATCTTTTTACTCGCTCGTCGGATTTCGACGATTCAACTTGCGTTGGATCCGTCTTTCGAAAACGAACATTTCTGACGTTTCGGAATTTCCGATTTCTCCCTTATTTATTAATTAGACCACGAAAACTATGAAAACGGCCAATTAGCTATGAAGGTGCTATTCATTAAGGATGAAAAAGTCCGGGGTGCTACATTCTCCCCCCCTTACAAAAATTTCGTCCCCGAAATTTGGACGATACATACATGCGTAAAACTATAGCAAAATACAAGGGAATGCCATGGCCTTAAACAAATAAATGGGGGTACTTTTCTCGTACTTCGGCTTCTCGCTCCCATGTAGCCTCTTCCTTGGAATGATGCTGCCACTTCACTAGGACTAAAGGGATAGTCTTGGTTCGCAACACTTGATCTCGACGATCCAGAATCTGAACTGGTTGCTCAACCAACGTAAGATCCTCTCGAATCTCAACAGGATCAAGAGCGATGACGTGAGACGGATCCGAAATGTATTTTCTAAGCATAGAGACGTGAAATACATTATGGACCGCTGCCATGTGAGGCGGTAGTGCTACCCTGTAAGCAACCTCACCAACCCTTGTGACGATCTCAAATGGTCCCACGTACCTAGGACTGAGCTTTCCCTTCTTCCCGAATCGCATGATTCCCCGACTCGGCGAAATCTTCACAAAGACCCGATCCCCAACTCGGAACTCTAAATCTCTGCGGCGTATATCCGCATAGCTCTTCTGCCTATCCTGAGCACTTTTCAATCGCTCCCGGATAATTTTGACCCTTTCTGCGGTCCGCTCTATCAACTCAGGACCAAGAATTTTCCTCTCACCAACTTCATCCCAGTATAGCGGTGATCGACAACTCCGACCATACAGAGCTTCAAAAGGTGCCATCTGGATGCTCGCCTGATAGCTATTGTTGTAGGCAAACTCAACCAACGGCAACTGTTCCTCCCAACTACCCTGAAAATCCAGCATACAAGCTCGGAGCATATCCTCCACTACTTGATTCACCCTCTCCGTTTGTCCATCGGTCTGAGGATGGAAGGCGGTACTGAATTCTAAACGAGAACCCATAGCATCCTGGAAAGTTTTCCAAAACCTGGAAGTAAACCGAGGATCTCGATCAGACACGATAGAAACTGGCACACCGTGCAGTCGAACCACCTCCTTAACATATAGGGCTACCAACTGATTTGCATTGAAAGTAGTTCGGTACGGAATAAAATGTGCAGACTTAGTCAACCTGTCCACAATCACCCAAATAGCATCGGAGCCCTTCGCCGTTCGCGGCAAACCCACAATGAAATCCATCGAGATGTTCTCCCATTTCCACTCCGGAATAGGAAGGGACTGCAAAAGACCTGCCGGCCTTTGATGTTCGGCTTTTACCTGCTGGCAAATCAAACATCTGGCGACGTACTCAGCGACTTCCCTCTTCATGTTTCGCCACCAGTAGTGCTTCTTGAGATTCTGGTACATCTTAGTACCTCCCGGATGTACCGTGTACTTTGATCGGTGAGCTTCATTCAAAATTTCATCCCTCAAAACTGTGTCGGCGGGGACACACAACCTGCCTTTAAATGTGATAGCACCATCATCATTTAAAGCGAACTCCTGATTGCCGTTACTCACCGACTTGTCTCGGTAAGCAAGCAACTCAACATCGGAATTCTGTAACTCCTTGATCTGGCTCAGGATCTGTGGCCTAACCACCACGTTGGACATTATCGGCCCATAGGTGACATGCCTGAGAGTAGTGTCCAAATGACACATATCATGTAATAACTTCCACTCTTGCACTCTCAATTGAGCCATAACTCCGTAAGGTTTTCTGCTAAGAGCATCGGCTACCACGTTAGCCTTACCCGGGTGGTACTGGATGGAACAGTCGTAGTCCTTCATGAACTCCATCCAACGACGCTGCCTCATATTCAACTCCTTCTGGAGGAAAAGATACTTCAAGCTCTTGTGGTCTGTGAACACCACGAACTCTTCTCCGTAGAGGTAGTGACGCCAAAGTTTCAGTGCAAAGATGACTGCAGCGAGCTCTAAGTCATGTGTGGGGTAGTTTTGCTCATGCTCCTTCAGCTGACGAGAAGCATAGGCGACCACCTTTTTATGCTGCATCAAAACACATCCAAGTCCCACTAGTGAAGCATCACTATAGACTTCGAAACCACCGCTCCCAGATGGAACTGTAAGAACAGGAGCCGAAGTAAGCTTCTTTCTCAACTCCAAGAAACTAGCCTCGCACTTATCACTCCAAGTGAACCTCGTGTTCTTCCGTGTGAGATAGGTAAGCGGAGCTGCTAAACTTGAAAATCCTTCCACAAACCTTCTGTAATATCCTGCCAACCCAAGGAAACTACGAATCTCGGTGACACTCTTCGGTCTTTCCCAATTCATCACCGCTTCAATCTTTGCAGGATCAACTGAAATACCTTCAGCAGATACCACGTGTCCAAGAAAAGACACCTTGTTCAGCCAGAACTCACACTTGCTCAACTTAGCATACAAACTATGCTCTCGAAGTGTCTGCAACACCAGACGGAGATCTCTCGTGTGATCCTCCTGTGACTGTGAATACACAAGGATATCATCTACGAACACGATCACACATTGATCGAGAGACGATCTGAACACCCGATTCATCAAATCCATGAATGCTGCCGGTGCGTTAGTCAGTCCAAAAGACATGACCAAAAACTCGTAATGACCGTATCGAGTTCGGAATGCCGTCTTCGGAATGTCCTCTTTCTTGATCTTCAACTGATGATAACCAGATCGAAGGTCAATCTTGGAGAAAAACTGCGCACCCTTTAATTGGTCAAACAAGTCGTCTATCCGAGGCAATGGATAACGATTCTTGATCGTGACCTTGTTCAATTGCCTGTAATCAATACACATACGCATTGATCCATCCTTCTTCTTCACGAAGAGAACCGGAGCTCCCCAAGGTGACACACTTGGCCGGATAAAACCAAGGCCTTGCAATTCTTCTAACTGCTCTTTTAACTCCTTAAGCTCAATAGGGGCCATCCTATACGGAGCTCTTGAAATCGGAGCTGTGCCTGGAGCTAGCTCAATCGCAAACTCGATTGCACGATCGGGAGGCAATCCCGGCAAGGTTTCCGGAAAAACATCCATATACTCACATACCACTGGAATGGGTGTGGAGTCTCGCACTTCTACACCCTCGAGACTAAGAGTTGCAAAGCGGGCAATGTCTCTTCTCTGAAGTCCCCTGAAATGAAACGGCTTTAACCCCACGGGTTTAAAATGCACCACCTTCTCGAAACACGCCACGTGTCCATGGTGAGTTGAGAGCCAATCCATACCTAGGATGACATCGAAATCCCAATCCTGAATTCCCAGAAGGATCAAGTCGACTGGCAACTCGTGCTGCATGACTTGTACAACACTATCCGGATACACTTTATCTGTCTCAATAGATTTTCCCAATGGAGTTGAAATGGACAACTCCCTAGGTAGCTTGCTTGGCTCGGACGTAAAGCCTTTGGCAAAGCTTGGTGAAACGAACGAGTGAGTGGATCCTGTGTCTATCAACACTCTTGCCAAACATTCATTTACGAGCAACGAACCTGAGAATTTGAATCATCCCAGTTATAACACAACTGTACATATAGATACAAACATCGCAAAACACCACATAGGACATATATAGATACGAACATATCATGGCAATATTAGAACTTTGACAAAGACTAGTTCGCGCGTACCTTGCACAACATCATCAGATGCCTGTGCGTCTCTATCAGTCATGGCAAAGACTCTGCCCTGGTTCGCCTGACGAGGCTGCTGGGTAGGCTGCAAGGATCTAGAGGCCTGAGATGAAGACCCCTGAAGTGAATTCTGCCTGCCTGGAGGCCGAACTCCCTGTGATCCAGACTGTGACTGCTTGCGCGGGCAATCTCGAATCATATGGCCCATCTCGCCACAGTGGAAGCATCCACCTGACATTCTTCGGCAATCTCCAGTCTTATGCCGACGACCACATACGGCGCACTCCTCAAATGTCTGCGATGTGGAGGAAGCCGGAGGCATAACCCTCGTAGCTTGCGATGCCGTAGGACGCGGTGCCTGAGGCGCAAAAGAAGGTCTCTGAGCCGACATCGGCTGGGAGAACTGGTACGGTGCAGTCCTAGTCCTTTTCTCTGAAGAACTACTCGACTGACCCCGAGACATGCTCTTCCCGAAGCCACTGTCTCTTCTTCTCACGAAGTCTTCCGCATTCTTTTCAGCGATCTTCGCCTTCCCTACTATCTCTCTCCAAGACTCTACCTGGAGAATGGACACCCGATCTCGGATGAAAGCCTTCAAGCCCATCTCAAACTTCCTGACCTGTAGGTCTTCAGTAGCCACCAAGTGCGGAGCAAACCTAGACAACTCGGTGAACTTAGCCTCATACTCGGCTACGCTCATCGACCCTTGCTCCAAAAGCATAAACTCTCTCGCCTTTTGTTCCCGAATAAACCTGGGAAAGTACTGTTCCCTGAAGGTCTCTAAGAACTCCGCCCAAGTCCAGGGCACACCTGCCTTAGCAACATCTCTCTGCCTTTGGGCAGCTCTCCACCAGTGTTCGGCTTCACCCTCCATCACGAAGGAAGCCCATTCTACCCTTTGCTCATCGGTACAACGGAGAGCCCGGAAGGTCTTCTCCAGCTGCATAATCCAAGACTCGGCCACCATGGGGTCCAGAGTGCCATAGAATGTAGGAGGCCGCAGTCTCCTAAAAGCTTCGAGCCCCGCGGTGTGATGCACCGGTGTAGGCACAGGCGTGGACGGTGGGGTAGGCATAGGCCTTGCTGCCAACAATGCCAAAGTCTCGGCTATGGAGTCCATCGCATTCGTGAAGTACAACGGTTCCCCTTCTCTCGGAACTTCACTCTCGGCCCTCCGAGTATGGTAACCTCGACCCCGATTGCCACGTCTCATGATATCGAATCCTGAGATCAATTTGGCAAAACATGAGTCTAACTGGATACCAAACCTCACATATCATATAGCAATTCAATAATCATGAAATGCTATACCGCACATAGTATACATCGAGGTATATATACATCATCATATAATTATACTTTAGAGCCTATACTAGAACCTCGCATAGGACCACATCAATCTAGGATCCTACACTAACCTAAAGATTCACTTGATACCGGTTATGTCGTGGTAACAAGCCTAAGACAACTGAGTCCTTCTGAGTTCTAAGTTCAACTCATAGGAATTACTTCCGCTTAGACCAAGCCTGAGTGACCTAACTAAGTCTGTCATTAGACATAACTAGCTTTGATACCAAGTCTGTCGCGACCCAAAATACCCCCTAGGAGTTAAGGGTAAGTTGACTCGTGACCGCCGTACCATACCTCCAGTATGATACATAAGGCACACGTGGAAACCTGTCAGAGTACCTGAATATACATAAGCGGAACTGAAATACAATGCACAGCGGAAAATAAAATACTAAACATAGCGGAAGCAAAATGAATACTCCTATAGCTTGGCTCAAGTAAGAACCAACAAGTATACATGTGTGAGAAACCCAAAAGTGGAGTGGACAAACCCCACACTCACATAACAAAATGACACAAGTCCTAAGTCGGTCGATCAACAGAAATCGAAGTCACGACTCCTATCTAGAGCACCATCGTCATGATAGTGATCCATGGAAGGCTCCGGGTCACGGTACTCTTCCTCGACCCAAGGTTCGTCGCCACACAAATCGAATGGAACCCGAGCACCTGCCGATCATAACAATATCGACTGAGCATGGAATACTCAGTGTATACAAACTAACAACAATAAAGCGGTTAGGCATAGAGCATACAAGACATGGAGAATGAAATCCGTAAAATCCTTAAAGCATGGAAACCGTGAAAGCATATGTGAGATAATATTCGAAACCAAAACTGTAACCGTGTGAGTCAATCGATAATCATAGCCTTATGAGTTCTTGTGAGTTCATGGAGTTACTTAGAGTCATTATGATCCGTAGAGACATAGAGCATAGAGCATAGAGCAATACCGTAGAGCATTTCCATAGAGCATAACCTTAGAGATCTTAGAGCATTTCATTGTGATCCGTGGAGCTTGTGAGACGATCTTAGAACATATCATAGAGTTTCCTTGTGAGCACGGTATGATCCTTAGAGCTTGTGAAACGATCTTAGAGAAATCATAGAGTTACTTAGAATCATTCATTATTCGTCTTTTCGTGAAAAACCTTTATTTGTACTTTGAGAAATCCATGGAAACCATCGGTTCATGCGAGACATGCGAGCATATGCACTTAATAAGAGAAATCATCGTATTTAAACATAGAATCCCTTAGAGGTATTTCATCAAACACTTAGAGTGCATCATAATAGTAACCTTCATCCAAGTATATAATCACACCTTTTTCACACATAAAATCAATACACATAGATAGGGCATAGATAAGAAGAATCATACTTAGTAACTAGTAGGATTGTAAGATTGTAGTAGAGTGTATCTACCTTAGAGAAATCAATGGATTTGACTCCCAATGGCTGGAACAAGCAAGAACAGTGAGTTCTTGGTTGGAAATCACCAAGGGAAGTGGAAGAACCTTGATCTTCCACAAGCTTGATCAACAAGTAGTTCCTCTCCTTCTTCTCTCTCTCAAAATCTCCTAAGATAGGGCACAGAGGGTTTCTGAAACCCTAAGGCACGAACTCAGCCTATTTATAGGCAAGGGGTTGTGTTTAAAGTCTTAAACACCCTTAATGAAGAAAAACTGCGTATGACCGATCGATCGGTGGTATGGACCGAGCGATCGGTGGCTTACCGGTCGATCGGTGTTATGACCGAGAGATCGGTCAAAAACACACTCTCTGGAATTTTTCCCCATACAAAAAAGTTAACCGTGCGACAGCCATCGAGCGATCGGTAGTGGACCGATCGATCGCAGGTAATGACCGAGCGATCGGTGCTCTGTTATGTCTGGACTGTTTTGACCATATCTTTTTACTCGCTCGTCGGATTTCGACGATTCAACTTGCGTTGGATCCGTCTTTCGAAAACGAACATTTCTGACATTTCGGAATTTCCGATTTCTCCCTTATTTATTAATTAGACCACGAAAACTATGAAAACGGCCAATTAGCTATGAAGGTGCTATTCATTAAGGATGAAAAAGTCCGGGGTGCTACAACTCAATACCGCACACACCGATGGATTTTTTAAGAAACTCAAACCTAAGGGAGTCTAGAGGTTTGGTTAGGAGATCTGCAAGTTGAGTATCAGTTTGCACATATTCCATTGTAATGACACTTTGCTCAACAAGCTCTCGAATGAAGTGGTGTCTAATGTCTATGTGTTTGGTGCGAGAGTGTTGCACGGGATTTTTGGAGATGTTGATGGCACTTGTATTATCACAATACACAGTCATGGTGCTCTGTTCTATCCCGTAGTCCTGCAACATCTATTTCATCCACAAAAGTTGAGTGTAACAACTGCCAGCTGTAATGTACTCAGCCTCAGCAGTAGACAAAGAGATGGAATTCTGTTTTTTGCTAAGCCAAGCAACCAAACAGTTTCCAACATAAAAGCATCCTCCAGAGGTGCTTTTCCTATCATCAGCATTTCTGGCCCAGTTGGCATCGGAATATCCAACAATCACGGCATTAGTATCAAAGGGATACCAGAGGCCAAAAGAGAGAGTTCCACTTACATATCGAATAATTCATTTAATTGCAAGTAAGTATGACTCTTTGGGGCTTGCTTGATAGCGAGCACAAGCTCCGATACTAAAGGCAATGTCAGGACGACTGGTAGTGAGGTAAAGCAGACTACCAATCATACTTCGGTATGTGGTTTGGTCGACACTTTTGCCTGAAGTATCTTTGCAAAGTTTGGTGGTTGTGCTCATAGGAGTGCGAGCATGTTTTGCTGAGCTCATGCCAAATTTCATTACAAGGTCTTTGGCATATTTGGTTTGGGATACAGAAATTCCATTGCTCATTTGTTTTACCTGCAGACCAAGAAAGAAATTCAGCTCACCAACCATGCTCATCTCAAATTCATTCTTCATCTGTTCAGTAAAGGAGTAAGCATATGAGTCAGATGTAGAACCAAAGACAATATCATCAACCTATATCTGAGCAATAACCATATCATCCTTGATGTTTTTAATGAAAAGGGTCCTGTCTACTCCCCCTCTCGAATATCCCTTTTCCAAGAGGTATGTAGTCAGTCTCTCATACCAAGCTCTGGGAGCTTGTTTCAAACCATAGAGAGCCCTTTTTAATCGGTAAACCTGATCAGGATGATTAGGGTCCTCAAACCCTTTTGGTTGTTCCACATAGACTTCCTCCTGAAGAATGCCATTCAAAAAGGCACTCTTGACATCCATCTGAAAGAGTTTGAATTTGATATGACATGTAACAGCAAGCAAGATCCTGATGGACTCTAATCGGGCAACTGGAGCAAATGTTTCATCGAAATCAATGCCCTTAATCTAAGTATATCCCTGCGTGACTAACCTAGCCTTATTTCTTACAATGGTACCATGTTCATCAGATTTGTTCTTGAAAATCCATTTAGTACCAATAACATTTGTATTTTTAGGTCTAGGAACTAAAAACCATACATCATTCCTTGTAAACTGATTAAGCTCTTCTTGCATGGCATTTATCCAGTTTTCATTTGTAAGAGCTTCAGTTACATTTTTGGGTTCAAATGTAGAAGTATAGCAAAAATGACTAACTTCATTTTCAACTTGTTTTCGAGTTCTCACTCCACTTTCAAGGTTTCCAATAATTTCAGTTGAGGAGTGAGGCCTCATAACCCTAGGATGTGTAGGTTTTTTAGGAGGTGACTATGAAGGTGTTTCATCTTCTGATTGAGATTTTGAAATTTTCACACCTTCATTAGCATTGTCATCCTCGAGTTGCAAGGACTCAGATCCTGAGTCATCAACCACCACATTTATGGATTCCATAACAGTAGAGGTTCTCAAGTTGTACACTCGATAGGCCCTACTATTTGTGGAATAACTAAGAAAGATCCCTTCATCACTCCGGGAATCAAACTTACCCAATTGCTCTCTATCCCTAAGGACATAGCACTTGCTTCCAAATACTCGAAAGTACTTGACATTGGGTTTCTTGTTGTACCACAGTTCATAGGGTGTCTTCCTAGTTCCAGGCCTAGTATAAACTCTGTTCACAGTATAGCAAGCAGTGCTAACTGCTTCTGTCCAGAAATGAGCAGCCAGGTTGTTGCTGTGAAGCATCACCCTAGCCATCTCTTGAAGCACCCTATTCTTTTTTTCCACCACACCATTTTGCTGAGGTGTGATTGGTGCTGAAAATTCATGCTTGATGCCTGCTTCATCACAAAACTCATTGTACTTAGAGTTTTCAAACTCATTTCCATGATCACTTCGAATACGAGTGATAGGGCATCCTTTCTCATTTTGCACTCTCAAACAAATGTTCTTGAAGTTCTCAAATGCATCAGACTTCTCTCTTATAAATGCCACCCAAGACATCCTTGAGAAATCATCAACCATCACTAGGATATATCGCTTTCCTCCTAGACTTTCAGTTCGAGTTGAACCCATGAGATCCATGTGTATTAGTTCTAGTGGGTGTGAGGTAGCGATATTTGAACCCTTCTTGTGTGGACTTTTAATTTGTTTGCCAATTTGACATGGTCCACACACAGCAGTAGAGGGCTTCCCTAGCTTTGGCACACCTCTCACACGCTCGTGTTTTGAGAGTTTGCTTAGGTCTTTGAAATTCATGTGACTTAGCCTCCTGTGCCACAGTTCAACTTCTTCAAATTTAGCCATGTTGCACATTTTAGAAGAGCCAACACTAGGAATTAAACCATAACAGTTGTCTGTAGTTCTTGACCCTTCCAAAACACACTCACCTTTGTCATCCATAACAGAGCACTTGTTGTTGGTAAAATGGATAGCATGGTGTTCATCGCACAATTGACTTATGCTAATCAGATTAGCTTTCAGTCCTTCTACAAACAAGACATCCTTCAGTTTAGGGATGCCTGGTGCTTGGATGACACCTTTTCCTTTCACAAAGGATTTGCTTCCATCAGCAAAAGTAACAGTCCCATCTGAGCATTCCTCAAGATGAGTAAAGAGGGACTTGTTACCTGTCATGTGTCTGGAGCATCCACTATCGAAATACCACATGTCTAAATTTTGGGCTTTCAAAGCGGTGTGGATGACAAGGCATTTTAGATCATCTTTTCTCACATAAATGAACTTAGACTTTTGGGGAACCCTATGGTCTTTGTTCACTTCATTTGTAGGTATGACCGTCTTCTTCTTAGATCTCCAGTTCTTCCTTCTTTTCTGAGTAAACCTTGCATTTTGGTCCATCCTGTTACCTTTTTCATGATGATCATAAGAAGTGTCACGACCATATTGCGTACTAGAGAGTTGAGCAATTTTCATCACTTCTTCACTCAAACTCCTAGATTTTTCTGCTAAGGCTTGAATTTGCCTTTGGAGATTCCCTTGATGTTGTGTTTGATTCTGAGAACCATTTCGGGTATTTCTCCTAAAGACATTGCAGTTAGGTCGGATGTGACCCTTCACTCCACACTGGTGACAAGTGGGAATGAACCTGGAAGGAAGAGATCTATTGGCCTGGGACTGAACTTTTGTTCTCTCAGTTTCAGTTGAATTTTTATCTTGTCCAGAAGTGACAAAAGTTTGGTACAACTGAGAGTTTGGCATCTTGGAATTTGATCCTGAGGCGATAGAACTCACAAATCTTGGATTTTCGTGTATTGGCTCAAATGTTGCAGTAGACATTGTTCCGACATTCAAAGGACCGGATGGTCTATCTGGATGTCCTATGCCGGACATGTTTACTGTTGAGCGCTGCATGCTAGCCAGTTTATCCAAGATTTGGGTGTTGCTAAGGAGTCTAGCTTCTTTTTCGAGTTCAGTTACTTTCTTTGCTAGCCCATCCTTAACTTTCAGAATATCAAGAAATTCCTTTTCTAGAAATCTAACTTTTTCAATAAGGTTATTTCTTTCAGATTCCAATTTTGAAATTCGAGTCTTTGACTCTTCAGATACACTCATGGAGTTATCTTCCTCAGTTTCTAGAACCTTGATCCATTTGGATAAAGAGGCATTTTCTTCCTCAAGGTATTCTAGTTTGGACACCAGTTCAGCCTTTTCACCGTCAAGCTGAGATACTAGAGCATTCTTCTCTTCTGCTTCTAGTTTGCAAAAGTCTCTTTCTTGTTGGGTAAATTTAAGTTGTTTGTTCAAAGAGATCTTTGCTTTCTTCAGCTTAAGGCTTTCAGAGAACAACCTTTCATAGGCTTTGTCCATATCTTCATCTGACTCAGAGACAGTGTGACTCTGATCATGATCTTCACCAGACTCACTTACTTGATCTTCATGACTCTTCTCTTCATGAGTAGTGGGAGGATGGTCTATCTCTGATAGGGTGACAGTGAAAGCCATGTGATTTTCAGATTCCTCACTTGAGGTAGAACTTTCAGATTGTTCTTCATCCGAATCACTGTCATCCCATGTGGCATTCATCACCTTTCCCTTAGACTTCTTCTTGTTAGGGCAATCAGATGAAATATGGCCATAGCCTTTGCATTCATAGCATTGAATGCCACGAGATTTCTTGTCAGTTCATTTGGGGACTTTCTTGTTATCCCAAGGTTTTGACTTTGGCTTTTCAAGAGGTTTTCCTCCTGGTTTAGGCTTGAACCTTCTATTTGTTTTCAGATATTTTTGAAATTTTTTAACAAATAGAGCCAATTCCTTCTCTCCCAACTCAGCATCACTGTCATCCTCATCTAAGGTTTCCTTGACAGTTTTCAAGGCTACAGATTTGTTTTTCTTGGATGGTCGAAGATTGAGTTCGTAGGTTTGGAGTGATCCGACGAATTCCTCAATCTTGAGAGCATTAACATTCTTGCTCTCCTCAATGGCAGTGACCTTAGATTGAAACCTTTCTGGTAAAGATCTAAGGATTTTTCTGACAATTTTGGACTCACTGATTTTCTCACCCAGGTTGAAACTGGAGTTGACAATATCACTTTGTCCTCCATTTTCAGATTTTGAAATTTTGTGGTGAGAATTTGAAGCTTAGAGATCTTGACAGTGGTTGTACCTTCATGAGTCATTTCTAAGATATCCCAAGCCTCCTTTGCTGTTTCACATGAAGAGATTCGCCTGAATTCTTCAACAATGACTGCAGTAAAGATGGCATTGAGACCTTTCGTGTTCCAACCACTTGTCTCGAGTTCTTCTTTGCTCCAATCCTTGGTGTTTTTAGTGAGGATTACTTCACCTAAGATGTTCACCGGTGGAGTCCATCCATCCTGAATGGACATCCAGATTCTCTCGTCTATGGATTTGAGAAATGCTCTCATTCGAGCTTTCCAATATGCATAATTGTTCCCATCGAACAATGGGGGACGAGAGATGGATCCACCCTCTCTTAAAGTAGTCATTGACTTAAGGATAGACACAAGATCACACTTAAGGGATTTAACCTTATGAGTGAACCTGCTCTGATACCAATTGAAATTCCTTATTCCAATGCACTCTTTGACCTAGAGGGGGGGGGGGGTGAATAGGTCTACTTTAATTTTATCTACCAATTTTAATTTTAATCAATTACACATAACCAAACTCACTTGAACACACAAGATTTTTACGTGGAAAACCCTTCCAGGAAAAACCACGGGACATAGTCCAGCACAGAATCCACTATGAGAAGATTTAAACAATACAAGACTCGAATCTTACCCAACCGGACACTACACAATGTTCCTCGGTATCGATTCCACAGCTTGCAAACCACGAACACAGCACGTTCGATCTCCGCAACAGCAGCTCCGGTTCCTCACCGGCCAATCTTACTCAAAGTGATCAACCACGGTCTCCGAAGACCGATCTCCGTCCTTGACGGCTTTAGCACAGGCTAACCAACACCCACAAAAGAGCAATAGTGGTTTTTAGGGTTTGGGAAAGCCCTAGGGTGATCTCTTAAGGTTTAAGGATCATCTATGCAAAGTATAGGCAATATGCTTTAGAACCATGCAAAACCTAGAGGCCAACTAAAGGAGATGAAGATCAATGAAACAAAGAGTTTTCATAAGCTCAAAGCAAGCACAAAGTGCTCTAAAAAGTCTCCTCTCAGTCACATTCATGGATTGGGAGAAGTCCCCTATATATAGGATAGGTCCAAGGGATTAAAAGTTGCTAAAAAATGTTTTTAGAAAGTATTTTTCATATCAGGGTCGACCCTAGGGGTCTCTAGGTCGACCCATAAGAGCAAAGTTAAGATTCAGCATTCAAAGCATATCAGGGTCGACCCATTAGGCACATTCGGTCGACCAGATGGTGCCTTTCGGTCGACCGGATGGTGCTCAGGGTCGACCCTCAAAAATTTAACTCTCTGCCAAATTTCATGGTACAAACTTGGGGCTATTCAGGGTCGACCCAAAATGGTCAGGGTCGACCTTGGAGTGCATTTTCTTGGTTTTTTTTATCTTTCTAAACACGGAATGCAATCCCCTATCATCCCTTCTTCAATTTGACTATTTTTAATGTCGAATGGGCATTTTTCATGAGGTATCATAGGGTTATCTAGGTTTCTCACTTAATGCCAACTTGTTAGTCATTGTGAGTGATGATGCTTCAAGGATCTTCACGGCTTCTTCTTCACTTTGTCTTCAAATCGGATGAGACATATTCTGACCTAGATACAACCTTTTGGGCTCGGAATTTTGCCAACAACATTTTGAATTTACAGACATAACACACTTTGTCGACACCTCGCAAGTCCTACTACTGACACTCCACGTGTCCTTCGTTTTTTTTGGCTAAAGCACCTTCGGGTAATGACATAACAACCAATCCTAGCTAGCGCCTCCGGAATATGCCATCTTTCATAGCATCCATCAATCCTAAGCATAAGTAGCAAGGACTACTCTTCATTCTTCAGAGAGTGGCCCTAACTACTTCCACTTTTCCTAACTCGCCTGTATCTCTAGCAGATATAGGCAGGCACATCACTCATCTCACCATTTGCATAACATGCATGCATATCATCATCCTTTAAAATCTAGTCTTGGTGTAAAAATAGGATGATTCCAGTCTTTGCTATTCAATTACCAATTTGGCACTTTCCAGTAAAGAGGGGCAGCTGTAAGCACCCAATTTTTATACCCTACTTTAACCATGGTTAATATCTTTTAGCCATGGTTATCCCTGATCAAACCCTAGGTAAACCTTAGGTGAACCCTAGGCCTAACCTTAGTGAAACCCTAAACCCTAGGAAATCCCAGGTAAAACCCTAGACTAACCCTAGGTAAACCCTGATCAAACCCTAGGCCTAACCCTAGATGAACTCTAGTAGGCAATCACAGGTTAAACCCAAGACTAACCCTAGGTAAACCCTGTCAAGCCCTAGGCCTAACCCTAGTTGAACCATAGGCCTACCCTTAGTTGAACCCTAGGCCTAACCCTTGTTAAACCCTAGTCTAACTCTAGTGTAGACCCAGGATTTTAACCCCACTCTCGATCAGGATTAAACCTGAGGAGAAATAATGCTAAAAATACAGAAAAGAGAGAGTCGCCACCTATTTAGATTGTGAGAGAAAATAGGGTCCCTGGAAAGGTTAGATAAGGCTTTGGTCTGGAAATAGAGTTCAAGGTAAGGATTCATTTGAGTTAGGGGAAGGTGTTAGGCACCCCTAAACTCCTATCTAGAGATGGTTCCCTACTCCCTAAGTCTGAATTAAAGTGGGGGAGACCATAAGAGAAGCTTGCATTTCATGTATATGCCTGATAGGTATTGTATGAACAGTAATATACATGTTAAAAAAAGTAGGGACAAGATAGGAGCTCTATCCTGGGTAAGCTGAACCCGATCAGGGTTGCCTACGTATCCACAGTCAGTGGAATCAAGCCACACGTAGTTCTAGATGGGTAGTTGATGGTTTGATTTGTTGAGTGTTTGGATTATGGCTGTTTGATAGGCTAAGATTTTTCTTTGGATGTTAAGGTGTTTTTGAAGGGTTTGGGCTCCTATTCAGGAGCGTTAGGGTATTTTATGCTCTTACCGGGGAGCATTTGGATAGTTTTAGCTCATGTCAAGGAGCATGTGGGTTGGGTTAGGGTTTGGTAAGATTTGAACAAGGGTTTAAAGAGAGGTTTAGACAGAAGTTCGACTAGGTGGGTAAGGTTTGAACCAGGGTTTGAATTGAGATTCGGACAGAGGTTTGGCTAAGGTAAGTGGGGTTTGAACCAAGATTCGGATAGAGGTTCGACAGGGTAGGCTATGTTTGAACCGAAGTTTGGGCAGAGGTTCGATAGGGTAGGCTATGTTTGAACCGAAGTTCGGGCAGATGTTTGACAGGGTAGGCTATGTTTGAATCGAAGTTTGGGTAGAGGTTCGACAGGATAGGCTAAGTTCAAGTAAAATCGGGCAGGGGTTCGACAGGGTAGGTTAAGCAAGCAGTCTAAGCAATTCAAAAAATAATTAAAAAGTTAATTAAACTACTAAAAGACAAAGTAAAAGTCAGTGTTTAGAGAAAAATTACTTTCCAGGAAACCCAAAAGGGCCTTTGAAATAAGTGCTCCCGAGAATGATTCTTCGAAATCAAATCCCAGGACTGCCAAACGCTAAAGAGGGATTTTTGAAAGAGGAGAGAGAAGAGAGGAAATGAGAGAAGATGAGTGAAAAATGAAGAAGAGGTGAAGGGTATTTATAGGTTTTGAAAAAGGATATTCTTAGGATATTTTCATAGGAATATTCCTTAGGATATTCTAAGAAATATCCTAAGGAATATTCTTAGAATATTCCAAGGAATACTTTTTTTAAAAAATTAATTTTTTTATTATTTTTATTTTTTGGCGGCACACGTGGCTTTCCAGTTGACTAAAAACCTGATTTCTCGTTTTAAGTCTGATTTGAGTCCAGAAACAGCCAAAATTGAACTGATAAAATCCAGAAAAATATATTAGATAAAATATCACATTTTCAAAACTTAACAAGGGTGTTTTGATTATTTGGCGCTCTAGGGGCATTTTGGTTATTTTTACCATTTTAGGTCTGATTTGATCCCAAAAAGTACCGAATTTGAACTGATAAAATCAAAAAAAATATTTTAAATAAAATAGGAGTTTTCCATAACTTTTTAGCGGTATTTTGGTCATTCTGAACTCTAGGGGCATTTTGGTCATTTTTACCTTAGGGGCGTTTCTGAAAATCGAAGCCCAGGGAAAGAGGGTTTTAAAAGTTGGTTTTTGAAAGGGTTTTAAAAGTGAGGAAAGAGAAAAGAAGGGTGTTCACTGTTGCCCCATTTTTCAGAGGGTGCAGGCATGTGAACGACAAAGGCTGATAACGCTTTAATTTTGCACGCGTGTGTGTGGAAAACCTATAAAGCTTAATAAAAGATAAATTCTGCTTAGATTGCTTGCCATTGACTGGATGACTAAAGGGTGACAGAGGAAGGGTGCGCTCATGCCAAGTCGGCACTTGTAGGGGATTGAGAGGGTTATGGTGTACTAAATTGCTTGCTAATCGATCACATGACCAAATAGCAGGGTGCAGGATATAAGTGGGTGAGACGCAAATGAATGATGATTGTTACAAAATTGACTTCACAAAAGGCTACAACCGATGGTAGATCAGACAACTATTTCAGTTACTCCTTAAAGAGTGAACAAGTAATGCAGTGCAGTGCGGTGAAGTGTACAAGATTGACTTCACAAGAGGCCGCAACTGATGGTCGATCAGACAACCGTGTCAGTTACTCCTTTCAGAGTGAGCAAGTAATGCAGTGTAGTGTGTGAAGTGTCCAAGACTTATTTCACAAGAGGCCGGAATTGATGGTCGATCAGACAACTGTGCCAGTTACTCCTTTAAGAGTGAGCAAGTAATGCAGTGTGGTGCATGAAGAGCGCAAGACTGGCTTCATAAGAGGTCACAACTGATGGTCGATCAGATAACCGTGTCAGTTACTCCTTTAAGAGTGAGCAAGTATTGCAGTGCAGTGTGTGAAGAGTGCAAAACTGGCTTCACAAGAGGCCGTAACTGATGGTCAATCGGACAACCGTGTCAGTTACTCCTTTAAGAGTGAGCAAGTATGGCAGTGTAGTGTGGTGAAGTGTAAATATGTGGTGAAAGATGCAAATGAGTGAAGGTTGGTTATACAACCAGCTTCATGAGAGGCCGCAACTGAAGGTCGATCAGACAATTGTTCAGTTCCTCCTTCAAAAAATGGGTAAGATGCAATTAGTGCTGACAACCATGCGGTTCCCCCTGGGTACTATGCCATGGTGCAGACAACCGCACGGTTGTCCCACCGGGTACTATACCATGGTACTGACAACCGCACGGTTGCCTCACCGGGTAAATGGCATGGTGTTGACAACCGTGAGGTCGCCCCACCGGGTAAGATGCCATGGTGCTGATAACCGCGAGGTTGCCTCACCAGGTAAGATGCCATGGTGCTGACAACCAGGTGGTTGCTCCACTGGATACTATGCCAGTAAGATGAATGATGTTAGATTTGAAGGGATTGCACGAGCTCTTTAGCACAAATAAGTAAGCAGATGTATAAGTGGAGATAGCCACACGACTAGTCCACGAGCAAGTATATAACCAAGCAGATGTATAAGTAGAGATAGCCGCACGGCTAGTCCAGGAGCAAGTTTGTAATCAAGCAGTGTATGATTAATGGAGATAAGCATGTGGTTGGTCCATTTTACAAGCAAAGATGTATGAATGGGGAAAGCCACATGGCTAACCCATGAGAAAGCAGAAATGTAAGGTTAGTGAGTATTGGTTACACAACCATCTTCACTGGGCATGAATGCAAAGCAAGCAAATGAATGCGATATATGTATGTAAGATGGGGATAGCCATATGGCTAGTTCATGAGTAAGCAAAATATAAATACATGAAAGGGAATTACCACGTGGCTTATCCATAAGCAAATAAATGAAATGAATGATAGGGTATCAGGTGCGAGAGAATGGAGCATGACCCTGAGCCTCTATCTGATATCTGCCCTCTACCTGAAGTATCAAAATTACACTGAGGTTGTGCTTGGATTTGTCCAATTGAAATAATCAGCTAAGATAATCTGTTTGAACCAGTCTCAAGTTCAGGAGAACCGGTTGCACCACCGAAAGGATTAGCCAAGTTTGAGCTGACTTGTGCGAGGACATGAGTCTGGCTGACTTGACATGACAGACCGATATCTTTGTGATAGACTAACAGACTGACAAATTGATATAAGTAACTTGAAAGATGTCCAATATTGCCTGTTGATAGGAAGCCTAGCTAGGATTCTTTTGCCTTATAAAGGAATTGACTATGTCTGGGTTGATAGCTTCTGAAATAGATAGGTAAGTCTGCTCCTGGATGTCTTTGCCAGATGCTGCATGCATAAGATAGTGCTTGACTGTACTAGCCGATTGCTGCTGGTGGCGCTTGGTATGAAAGCTCGCACTTTACGATTTTCCATTTTTTACCCCTGGACCTTAACAGTTTTCACCACGACTGGGTTCACGTTATTTTTGCGCACTAGCAGGATTGATAATTCCATACTAAGCCTGTGAAATCAGAAATTTATCTTTATCCCTTTTTTACCCTTGGAATGACCAAGTCTTGGGGTCACATAATATTTGCGCAATGAGGCCGTTTTTGGTTTTCACTCATGCCTGCATAATTGACTAATTTGTTCCCTTTTTTCCCCTGACAACAATATCAAGGTTGGGCTCGCATAATTTTTGCACCTTAGTGTCATTTCTGGTTTTCACTAGGTCTGTGATTTTCTGATAATTCGATCTGTCTTCTCCCGTCATTGCCTGTTAAAATGGTAGAGATTAATGCTTCTGACCACTAATGCTCAAGACCTTTCAAAGATCAAGGAGGACTTAGTTACTAGGATGAAACATAGTAAGGGTAGAAACGATTGAGGCTCAAAGTTTTCTTGTTGGGGTAGGGCACCCTAAAATGTTTATTTGTTGTTGTACACAGAGACGAAACAAGTAGGCTTCTCTTCATCATGTAAAGTCCATTTCTTTTTGTCGACATATTCCGGTGTCAAAACAAGTGAGTCTAGGTGTCTAGGTGTGTGTCTTGTGTCATTACCTTCAAGCATCCACGCCAAAGCGAAGTTGAAGACCAAAGAAGACCGATTGATCCACTCGGTTGATCATTTCCTTCATAGGATGGTAAGTGACCTAGATACCATGTGACCATAGGTGGGATTTGACCTAGAATAATCCTAACATGATGCCTTAGGTGGTAAGTGTCCTAGTCTAATCATACGGACCCTAGGTGAGGAGATAAGTAGTGCAAAACAAGTTAACAATGCTGAAAGTTTTGAAAAAACCAAGGTTGCTTACAAGAGGCATATCTCCCAAACCGTAGCTCAGATTTTGCTCTATAATATGTCAAATCGACCATGTCAAAAAGAGCTACAACTTTTGTGAGGGGACTAAGAGCTAAAAAAAAATTTTAAAAATCATTTTTAGCCTCTGGGTCGACCCTGGGAGTTTAGGGTCGACCCTGAATAGCAAAAATTTAGTATGAGGAAATTTTCTAGCAAGTTCAAAATATGGGGGTTGACCCTGGAGGATCCTTTGGTCAACCAAAGTGTAAATTTTGGTCGACCAAAGATCCCCAGGGGTCGACCCTGATATGGGAGTTTTGCTAAAACGTCCCTTTGCTTGCCTATTTGGTTTTCAACCTATTTTAGCAACTTCTAAAGACTGTTTTTGGGTCTCTATATATTATGAACCCTTCCACTTCGTGGAGTACAACTTATGGAGGGTGTGGAGAGTATTTTTAAGGTTCTCCAGAGGTCATAAAACCTATGGAATATATTTTTCTCTACCCCTTTTGTTAGTGCATTAAACCTAGAGTTTACAAGTCAAAAGTTCCAATATTGCTTGTTTGGACTTGTGCATTGAAGGAGTCTATCTAAGTGATGATTCTTATCAAACCATCAACCCGTTCTGGATAGAAAACCTTGGCCGGAGTGTTTCGGAGACTTTCCGAAGGAGATTGATCCGAGAAGGATCGTGCTAGAGTGATTTGGTCGGTGGATTTTGAAGCCGTCATTGACGGAGATCAATCGGAAGATCGTGGACTATTTTTGAGACACAAAGAGAAGTACAAGTGGCTGTGGTTGATCACGGGACTTGAGAGTACGTGGTGACTTTTTGAGGCGTGGAGGACTGTGAATTGAATGATCGTGGTGTCGAGTCCGAAGGAGTTAAGTTCGAGTCTTGTAAGTTCTTGTTTACTTTGTCTTAGTGGATTCTCATGGTTGGACTAGGTCCTATGGTTTTTCCCGAAAGGGTTTCCACGTAAAAATCCTTGTGTTGTGGTTTGCTTGGCTTTCTATTTTCTGCACTTAAATTACATATCCCTTAACTTAATAACTTAATTATTAAAACATCAAAGAGGGTAGATAGACTTATAAGAAGCCCTAACCATCCCCTTGAACTTGTAGATTCTCAACCCAAACATAGATTTGAGGTTCACTGAATTTAGATTTTTTACATCATTCTAGAGATTTTCCATTTTCGTTCATTTTTTTTTCCTTGCTCTTTTTTTTTCGTCGGCTCTTTGTGCTTTGTTTAGAGATAGCTGTCTGGTATTGATGAAAAGTTACCATAATGTCACTGAACCTATTTTCAGGTTGCCTACGAATCCATGATTAGTGGAATCAGGTCATGTCGTAGTTCATGATAAGCTTTGCTTTTGATTGGTTGGATTCTGCTCTGTTGATTTGTCATTCATAGGGTGCCCCAGTGTATGAGTTTAGAAAGGAAGGCTATTAGGCTCAAAGGGCTAACTAGCGTATGTTATTGCATGGGTATGAAGGAGATTTTAAGGGTTAACCAAAGATGGCCTCCTATCATTTCTTTGATTGGTCAAGAGCATGTGTGGTTATTGCATTATTGTCGTTCAAATATGTTTAATGCTTGATAGCTCGGGGAGGTCTTCATCGCTCCTTTGTTCTTGTCTTCTGATGGATTGGTAGCTCGCCCTGAAATCTTTGGGGAGTAGAGTACCTTTCTAACTCATGGGAGGGTCATGAGTTTTTAGATTACCCACCCGATGATCATGCAATTACCATTTGTGGGATCAGAATCTAGTTCAATTCCCAAAAATAGGCATCTCAGAGTAATAAGCAAGACAAATTTAACAGAAGTGGGAGATTTCATTAGAGTACAAAAAATGGACAGACACAAATACGGAAAATAAAGACTGGTGGCCACTGGCCAATATGCTAACTGACTGGGAAGACTTCAACTTGGGCCATTTGCAAAAAAAGAGAAATTAAGGAATAAACCAAAAAGACAAAAAAACTGGTAAGACTGCTCAAAGTCGGCTATACAGTGGCTCAGGCTGGTGCACGTCAATTTTATGCTGCTGCATGATTAGGGAGAGGGACCTGGTTGATGTCGGTGTTCCCTGGTTCAAACTGAATCTTTCCCGTTTCAAGTATGTCTTGGATTGTATGCTTTAGATCAAAACACATATCGGAGGAATACCCCGGGGCTTGATGATACCCACAATGCTGGTGAGCCCTGTATGACCTTGGCAGCGTGACTGGTGGCGGCTTGGGTTCCCTCAGCATGACCAATTTCTTATCTAGTAGATAAGGGAGGAGTTGCGTCATGGTATATGGTGGTGGCTTGGGTTCCCTCTGCTGCGAGGGAAGTGGTTGCTGAGTCTGCTCGGGTTGTCGAGGTTGTTGGGAGAAATGGAGAATATGGATAGGCATTGGTGTCACCATTTGCACCTCATCCTCTCTTCCCCGTGTATCTTTTCATGGTGGTTGAGGGCTATTAGAGGATGACGCCCTCTTGGATCCTGAGAACATGTCAACTGCTCCCCCATCTCCCATTGTAGCCTCAATCCTGGCCCCACATTTGGCCATAATGCTGAAGTTGAAAGTAGGTTGGGCTACTAGCAGATTCTTGAATGGATGCTTGAGTGTGAATGTGGTCACTAACTCATCCTCGGGCAGAGGAGTGTTCAACTTTCTCGCATTTTCCCTCTATCAAACAAAATATTCGATAAATGATTCATTCTCTCTTTGATTCATTCTCTCTAGATCTGCTCTCTGTGGGACCAAGTCAATGTTGTAGGAGTATTGAGGAACAAATGCCTCACAGAGGCCTTCCCATGTGCGGACCTTGGCTGAATCAACCTTGGTGAACCACTGTAGGGCTGGTCCTTTTAAACTTCTCTGAAATAGCTGCACCAGCAGCTTGTCTCCGTGCTCTAGCTGGAACAACTCTCCGCAGTAAACTTTTAGGTGTGTCTCCGGGCATCCTTTTCCATTGTATTTCTCAAATTCGGACATTTTGAAGTCTCAAGGCAATTGAATCCCTGGATGCAGACACATATCTGGAAAGTTAGTGGATGCTAAGTTATAGGACCCCTGGACCCTCTTCACCAATTGTGAGATGGCTGGTTTGAAGGTGATGGGTTGTGAGATGGTGGATTTGGAGGTGGTATGTTGTGAGACGGTGGATTTGGAGGTGGTAGGTTGTGAGATGGTGGATTTGGAGGTGGTGGGTTGTGAGATGATGAATTTGATCGGTTCAAGGCTAGTGGTTCGGTGATCGGGATAGAAGAGGAGGATGGTTGTTCCCTATTCAGGGCTTTCAAGATATCCTGCATGATGTTTTTCAGCTCTAGGATGCCTTGATCAGTTCCAAATACCTTTGTCTCTAAATTAGGGATTTGATGTAATAGATGTTGAGGAGATACTGGGCTGTCAGGGTCGGTTTCCAAACCTTTTACAACTTGCTCATCTCGATTAGTCAATCTCGTGCTTACCAGAGTCATCTTAAAGTGGGCAGATACCTTAGTACCGCTTTTGCTCAAGGTGCAATGAACTAGGTGGTAATAACATGTATGTACAGATGGGTCAGATGACGGTCAAGATGCTGAATGAAGACTGAATTAAGAGAATGATGAAAGCAGTGATGCTACACACATATGATCTAATGGATGACTTTTTGACATGGGACGTTGCCCCTTGTCTGGTCATAAATATAAGTTTGCATACAATGATGGGTGCGGAAAGTCCTAAGACTAATATATGATTTAAATAATGTGATGATGATCAAAATGATTGAATGAATTTTTTGAATTGACTTGAATCAAAACTTTATTTATTTATTATTATTTTTTTTTTATGAATTGATCAAGTATACTCAAAAAAAGATGTGTCAACTCAACATGTGTGACCCAATGGGGCGAGCCGATAGAGATCCATTTCACTTATCTGGGTTATAGGGAACAAGAGCTCATTGAGTTAAGATCAAAATGAATCAATGAGTTAACCATGTGATTCGTTTAGAGTCCAGGGTTTTTAACCCTCATAACATATTGTTGACTTAGAAAAGAATAAGGTTAGATCTATCTAGCAATGAAGGCTTACACAAGCTCCAAAAATGATTTAGGTATAGAGATACGGTTGTCCCTATACCTAAACAAATGATGCAAGAGCGGCTTAAGCCAGTAACAGAATAGGGATAAGGTAGTCCCTCCTGACGGGTGTTCTTGGTTTATGCCCAAACAAAGACCTATAGTCTATATGCTTATGCTGGTGTATGCAAGGTTTTTGTCTAAAGGTTGATGAGCACTTGACCGTATGTGTGACTCCCCGGTATAGAACATACCTGAAAAGGGATGATTGGTGCAAGCAGGAAAGACCAGTCTCATTAACCGGGGATAACCATCCCTCGGTCTACAACCAGTACTTTCCACAGATCTTTGGGCTCCAGCATCGGGGATAACCATACCTCGATTGTAAGCTTACCGGATCCAAGTAGATAGGTGAATGGTTTTTATTCAGTTATGCAATGAATATGATTGTGAATCAAACTAAGCAATGAATAAAAATAGAACTGTCGCGCCCCAAATTACCCCCTAGGAGTTAAGGGTACTTTAGGAGTGACTATGTGTACCTGTCAAACCATCCTGAAGTAAACATGGCCAACACAATACAATAAGGATAATAATCAGAGCGCGGAAGCTAAACATAAATGCGGAAGTGCGAACTAACTTTTTCTATTCTTCTAAAGTTTCAAGTAGTATTCCAAGTTAACGTATACACAACACATATCCAATTCTAAGGTGGACAGGCCTACCTATCAAAACATCAAAATATATAAAAGACCCTCTTGTACTCTCCCCTCAACAGTAGTCGAGGTATGGCCACATGTCAAGGTCTCGGTCCGCCTGAGACTGTAGTGGAATAGACTGCTCTCTCTCATCTATGTACTCTTCCTCGACCCAAGGCTCCGGGTCGAGGGCTCCCTCAGTACCTGCCAACATGAAAGTACAGCTGAGCATGGAATACTCAGCGAGTACAAGCTACTGGCTAACCATAACAATAATAAAACACAACAATAGTAATACAATACGGAGCAGTAAGGGGAACATCACAAAAGAAACAATATTAAACATGGTACAATACAATCATCTTGACGTGCGTGCATGAATACGAAAACTCTGATAAAACTCATGCTTGGAAATCCGTCTCATGTCTCGGTATGGCTTGGGAAATCATATATGCATGCATGCATGAATGCCTTATCATCATCTTGTAAACTTGCATCTTGTAACTTGTAAGCCAGAGGCTAGCACCCGAATCCCTCTGGGCTGCCAACCTTCTTGATATATGGTTTTCTTGTGAGCCAGAGGCTAGTACCCAAATGTCCCTGGGCTACCAACCTCCTTGATGTATGCTTGATTTTAGTTACTTGTTTAGTTTTCTTGTGAGCCAAAGGCTAGTACCCGAATGTCCCTGGGCTACCAACCTCCTTGACAATAAGTAAATTTCAGTTTTCTTGTGAGCCAGAGGCTAGTACCCGAATGTGCCTGGGCTACCAACCTCCTTGACATGCAATGTTTTCTTGTTGATTATTATATACATATGCTCTTGAAATCTCGGATCATGCAAACATGCTTACTCGTGTACGTGACAATAGTGACAATCATGGGAACACATGTAACAAGAGGAATATTGCATCACATTTCGATTCATAGTATAACATGCAAGCATTTAGGGGATCAACATAGCATTTGGTCAAATCATCATTTACAAGAGTAGTTACATAGGGCTTACATCGATTTCCTTATTTAAATTCATTTATTCTTAGTTTAGGCATTTTATCAGACATCCGGTGTGCAACATTTCTAGTAGTTTTTCTTTCCCCTTTTTAGCGCATATTTTCCATCAATCATTATGGTATGTTCATTATTTATAGAATGCCCATCGCACATCACATCCACATCCAACGACATCCAATCGCCACCATCCACATCCCATTCACACATTCGAACCTTTTTCTTATCTTATTTATATTGATTGGAGATGTTACATTTCATAGGAAAGGAAAACATGATAGCAAGAATCACATTTCACCATAAAAACCTAGATTATTGCTAGGGGAAGTTAGTAGGGTGTACTAACCTTGAATCAAGGCTTGATCTTGGTGGTAAACCTTGATTTGGAGCTCTACCTTGAAAGAAGAGAACCCTTGCTTGAACTATGCTTGATTGGGGAAGAAACCCCTCTTGAGGAACACCTTGTAGAACGCTGCCCTAGCTTGAGAGAGACTCCCCCACGAGCTTAAACCTTGGCTTTGAGGGATCCAAGCAAAATGAATGATTTTGGGTCTTGAAACCCTTGATCGTACTCTCAAATGGAAAGGGGTCTTTAGAACCCTAGTTTCTTCTCCCTCTCTCTCAAATATCCCTAAGTGTAGTGAATGAGGACCCAAATGGTTGAGCAAGCCCTTATGGGTGAGGGTTTAACGCCCAAAAGATGAAAATGCCCTCACTGAAATTTTTGCAAAAACGCGAAGACCGAGCGATCGGTGGTTAAGACTGATCGATCGGTTGCCTACCGAGTGATCGGTATTTTGACCGAGTGACCGGTCAAAAATATGCTCTCTGAAAAATTTCCCCATACGAAAAAGTTAACTAGTCAATAGCCTCCGATCGATCGCTACTAATGACCGAGTGATCGGTGCTCTGTAGGTCCCAACTGTTTTGACCATATCTTTTGACTCGCTCGTCGGATTTCGACAATTCAACTTGCGTTGGGTTCGTCTTTCGAAAAGGAACATTTTAGACATTTCAAAATTTTCAATTTCTCCCTTATTTATTAATTAGACTACGAGAAAGGCCAATTAGCTATGATAGTACCATTCATTAAATATTAAAAAGTCCGAAGTGCTACAGGAACCCTAGGCATGTTGCTAAGTTGGCAAACAAATGACCGAGATTCGATGAATGATAGCAAAGTAAGAATATGCACAAAATTAGCAGCATATAGATGGAGGTAAAATTTTCTGATGTGGTTTCCCTAATTCAGTTCAGACTTAGCTTTTGGTTCGAATTCTAGTATATGAAACCAGAGTCCCTAGCAGAGTCACCAAGCTGTAGACCCGGGATTTTAACCCCACTCCCGATCAGGATTGAACCTGAGGAGAAATAGTGTTAAAAATACAGAAAAGAGAGAGTCACCACCTATTTAGATTGTGAGGAAAAATAGGGTGGATAAGGCTTTGGTCTGGAAATGGAGTTCAAGGTAAGGATTCATTTGAGTTAGGGGAAGGTGTTAGGCACCCCTAAACTCCTCTTTGGAGATGGTTACCTACTTCCTAAGTCTGAATTAAAGTGGGGGAGACCATAAGAGAAGCTTGCATTTCATGTATATGCCTGATAGGTATTGTATGAACAGTAATATACATGTTGAAATAAGTAGGGACAGGATAGATAGGAGCTCTATCCTGGGTGAACTGAACCCGATCAAGGTTGCCTATGTATCCACAGTCAGTGGAATCAAGCCACACGTAGTTCCAGATGGGTAGTTGATGGTTTGATTTGTTGAGTGTTTGGATTGTGGGTGTTTGATAGGCTAAGATTTGTCTTTGGATAATAAGGTGTTTTTGAATTGTTTGGGCTCCTATTCAGGAGCGTTTGGGTCTTTTATGCTCTTGCTGGGTAGCATTTGGACAGTTTTAGCTCATGTCAAGGAGCATGTGGGTTGGGTTAGGGTTTGGTAAGATTTGAACCAGGGTTTAAACCGAAGTTTAGCCAAAAGTTCGACTAGGTGGGTAAGGTTTGAACCGAGATTCGGACAGAGGTTCGGCTAAGGTAAGTGGGCTTTGAACAAGGTTTGAACCGAGTTCCGGACAGAAGTTCGATAGGGTATTCTAAGTTTGAACCGAAGTTCGGCCAGAGGTTCGACAGGGTAGGCTATGTTTGAACTGAAGTTCGGGTAGAGGTTTGACAGGGTAGGCTATGTTTAAACCGATGTTTGGGCAGAGGTTCGACAGGGTAGGCTAGGTTTAAGTAAAACCGGCCAGGGGTTCGACAGGGTAGGTTAAGCAAGCAGTCTAAGCAATTAAAGCAATTTAAAAATAATTAAAATTTTAATTAAATTTCTAAGAGACAAAGTAAAAGTCAGTGTTTAGAGAAAAATTACCTTCCGGGAAACCCAAAACGGTCTCTGAACTAAGTGCTCCCGTAAATGATTCTTCGAAATCAAATTCCCGGGATCGCCAAACGCTAAAGAGGGATTTTTGAAAGAGGAGAGAGAAGAGAGGAAATGAGAGAGGATGAGTGAAAAATGAATAAGAGTTGAAGGGAATTTATAGGTTTCGAAAAAGGATATTCCAGGGAATATTCGAAGGAATATTCTAAGGAATATTCCTTCGGATATTTTCAAAGGAATATTGCTTAGGATATTCTAAGAAATATTCTAAAGAACAGCCTAAGGATTATTCTTAGAATATTCTAAGGAATACTTTTTTTAAAAAAATAATTTTTTTTATTATTTTTATTTTTTGGCGGCGTGCGTGGCTTTCCAGTTGACCAAAAACCCGATTTCTCGTTTTAAGTCTGATTTGAGGCTAGAAACAGCCAAAATTGAACTGATAAAATCCCAAAAAATATCTTAGATAAAATATCACTTTTTCAAAACTTAAGAAGGGTGTTTTGGTCATTTTGCACTATTGGGGCATTTTGGTTATTTTTACCATTTTAGGTTTGATTTGATCCCAAAAAGTATCGAATTTGAACTGATAAAATAAAAATATATATTTTAGATAAAATAGGAGTTTTCCATAACTTTTAACGGTATTTTGGTCATTCTGAACTCTAGGGGCATTTTGGTCATTTTTACCTTAGGGGCGTTTCTGAAAATCGAAGCCCAGGGAAAGAGGGTTTTAAAAGTTGGTTTTTGAAAGGGTTTTAAAACTGAGGAAAGAGAAAAGAAGGGTGTTCACTGTTGCCCCATTTGTCAGAGGGTGCGGATACGTGAATGATAAAGGCTGATAACGCTTTAATTTTGCACGCGTGTGTGTGGAAAACCTATAAAGCTTAATAAAAGATAAATTCTGCTTAGATTGCTTGCCATTGACTGGATGACTGAAGGGTGACAGAGGAAGGGTGCGCTCATGCCAAGTCGGCACTTGCTAGGGATTGAGAGGGTTATGGTGTACTAAATTGCTTGCTAATCGATCGCATGACCAAATAGCAGGGTGCAGGATATAAGTGGGTGAGATGCAAATGAATGATGATTGTTACAAAATTGACTTCACAAGAGGCTACAACTGATGGTCGATCAAACAACCGTTTCAGTTACTCCTTAAAGAGTGAACAAGTAATGCAGTGCAGTGCGGTGAAGTGTACAAGACTGGCTTCACAAGAGGCCGCAACTGATGGTCGATCAGACAACCGTGTCAGTTACTCCTTTAAGAGTGAGCAAGTAATGCAGTGTAGTGTGTGAAGTGTCCAGGACTTATTTCAGAAGAGGCCGGAACTGATGGTCGATCAGACAACTGTGCCAGTTACTCCTTTAAGAGTGAGCAAGTAATGCAGTGTAGTGTGTGAAGTGTACAAGACTTGTTTCAAAAGAGGCTGTAACTGATGGTCGATTAGACAACCGTGCCAGTTACTCCTTTAATAGTGAGCAAGTAATGCAGTGTGACGCCTGAAGAGTGCATGACTGGCTTCACAAGAGGCCGCAACTGATAATCGATCAGACAACCGTGTTCGTTACTCCGTTAAGAGTGAGCAAGTATTGCAGTGCAGTGTGTGAAGAGTGCAAAACTGGCTTCACAAGAGGCCATAACTGATGGTCAATTAGATAACCGTGTCAGTTACTCCTTTATGAGTGAGCATGTGTTGCAGTGCAGTGTGGTGAAGTCTGCAAGACTAGCTTCACAAGAGGTCGCAACTGATGGTCGATTAGACAACCGTGTCAGTTACTCCTTTAAGAGTGAGCAAGTAATGCAGTGATGTGTGTGAAGTGTGCAAGACTTGTTTCACATGAGGCCGTAACTTATGGTCGATCAGACAACCGTGTCAGTTACTCCTTTAAGAGTGAGCAAGTATTGTAGTGCAGTGTGGTGAAGTGTGAACATATGGTGAAAGATGCAAATGAGTGAAGGTTGGTTATACCACTAGCTTCACGAGAGGCCACAACTGAAGGTCGATCAGACAACCGTTTAGTTACTCATTCAAAAAATGGGTCAGAGTCAGTTAGTCTGACAACCGCGCGGTTGCCCCACTGGATAATATGCCATGATGTAGACAACCGCGCAGTTGCCCCACCGGGTACTATGCCATGGTGCAGACAACCATGCGGTTGCCTATTGTCAGGTTGCCTACGTATCCATGATCAGTGGAATCAGGTCATGTCATAGTTCAGAATAAGCTTTGCTTTTGATTGGTTGGATTCTGCTCCTTTGATTTGTCATTCATAGGGTGCCCTAGTGTATGGGATTAGAAAGGAAGACTATTAGGCTCAATGGGCTAACTAGCGTATGTTATTGCATGGGTACGAAGGAGATTTTAAGGGTTAACCAAAGATGGCTTCCTATCATTTCTTTGATTGGTCAAGAGCATGTGTGGTTATTGCATTATCCTCGTTCAAATATGTTTAATGCTTGATAGCTCGGGGAGGTCTTCGTCGCTCCTTTGCTTCTTGTCTTCTGATGGATTGGTAGCTCGCCTTGAAATCTTTGGGGGGTAGAGTACCTTTCTAATTCATGAGAGGGTCTTGAGTTTTTAGATTACTCACCCGATGATCATGCAATAGCCCTTTGCGGGTTCAGAATCTAGTTCAGTTCCCAAAAATAGGCATCTTGGAGTAATAAGTAGGACAAATTCAACCAAAGTGAGAGATTTCATTAGAGTACGAAAGGATGTACAGACACAAATGCGGAAAATAAAGACTGGTGGCCACTGGCCAATATGCTAACTGACTGGGAAGAATTCAACTTGGGCCATCAGGGCCATTTGCAAAAAAGGGGAAATTAAGGAATAAACAAAAAAGAGAAAAAAACTGGTGAGACTGCTCAAATCGGCTATAGAGTGGCTCAGGATGGTGCGCGTCGATTTCCTGCTGCTGCATGATTAGGGAGAGAGACCTGGTTGATGTCGGTGTTCCCTGGTTAAAACTAAATCTTTCCCGTTTCAAGCATGTATTGGATTGTATGCTTTAAATCAAAACACATATCGGTGGAATGCCCCAGGGCTTGATGATACCCACAATGCTGGTCAGTCCTGTATGACCTTGGCAGTGTGACTGGTGGCGGCTTGGGTTCCCTCAATGTGACCAATTTCTTATCTAGTAGATAAGGGAGGAGTTGCGTCATGGTATATGGCATGGGTGAGAAGACTCTTCTCTTTTCTATTCTAATGTCATCTGCTGCGAGGTAAGTTGTTACTGAGTCTGCTCGGGTTGTCGAGGTCACTGGGGTAAATGGGGAATATGGATAGGCATTGCTGTCACCATTTGCACCTCATCCTCTCTTATTCGTGTATCTTTTTGCGGTGGTTAAGGACGATTAGAGGATGACGCCCCCTTAGATCCTGAGAACATGTCAACTGTTCCCACATCTCCCATTGTAGCCTCAATCCTGGCCCCACATTTGGCCATAATGCTGAAGTTGGAAATAGGTTGGGTTGCTAGCAGAGTCTTGAATGGATACTTGAGTGTGCGGAGGAATGTGGTCACTAACTCATCCTCGGGCAGAGGAGTGTTCATCTTTCCAACATTTTCCCTCTATCGAACAGAATATTCGATAAAGGATTCATTCTCTCTTTGAGTCATTCTCTCTAGATCTGCTCTCTGTGGGACCTAGTCAATGTTGTATGAGTATTGAGCAACAAATGCCTCTCAGAGGCCTTCCAATATGCGGACCTTAGCTGAATCAACCTTGGTGAACCACTGTAAGGCTGGTCCCTTCAAACTTCTCTGAAATAGCTGCACCAGCGGCTTGTCTCCGTGCTCTAGCTGGAACAATTCTCTTCAGTAAACTTTTAGGTGTGTCTCCGGGCATCATTTTCTATTGTATTTCTCAAATTCGGGCATTTTGAAGTGTTAAGGCAATTGAATCCTCGGATGCAGACACATATCTCGGAAGTCAGTGGATGCTAAGTTGTAAGACCCCTGGGCCCTCTTCACCAATAGTTTTAACCTCTCAATCCTGTCCTTGTAGAAGTCTGGAGTATGGGCTGAGCTAGTTGATATGCCTGACTGCTCTGTATTCTGGGTAATCCTTGCTTCCTCTTCCTCATACTGGCCAATGTGTGGTGGTGGGATGTTAAAGGATGGTTGGTTTAACGGTAATAGATTGTGAGACGGCTGGTTTGAAGGTGATGGGTTGTGAGATGGTGGATTTGGAGGTGGTAGGTTGTGAGATGGTGGATTTGGAGGTGGTGGGTTGTGAGATGATGAGTTTGATCGGTTCAAGGCTAGTGGTTCAGTGATCGAAATAGAAGAGGAGGATGGTTGTTCCCTATTCAGGGCTTTTAAGATATCCTGCATAATGTTTTTCAGCTCTAGGATGCCTTGTTCAGTTTTAAATACCCTTGCCTCTAAATCAGGGATTTGCTGCAGCAGATGTTGAGGAGATACTGGGTTGTCAGGGTCGGTTTCCAAACCTTTTACTACTTGCTCATCTCGATCAGTCAATCTCGTGCTTACCAGAGTCATCTCAAAGTGGGCAGATAGCTTAGTACCGCTTTTGCTCAGGGTGCAATAAGCTGGGTGGTAATAGCACGTATGTACAGAAGGGTCAGATGACGGTCAATATGCTGAATGAAGACTGAATTAAGACAATGATGAAAGCAGTGATGCTACACACATATGACCTAATGGATGACTTTTTGACATGGGACGTTGCCCCTTGTCTGGTCATAAATATAAGTTTGCACACAATGATGGGTGCGGAAAGTCCTAAGACTAATATATGATTTAAACAATATGATGATGAGCAAAATTATTGAATGAATTTTTTGAATTGACTTGAATCAAAAATTTATTTATTTATTATTATTATTTTTTTTATGAATTGATCAAGTATACTCAAAAAAAGATGTGTCAACTTAACATGTGTGACCCAATGGGTTGAGCGGATAGAGATCCATTTCACTTATCTGGGTTATAGGGAACCAGAGCTCATTGGGTTAAGATCAAAATGAATCAATGAGTTAACCATGTGATTCGTTTAGAGTCCAGGGTTTTAACCCTCACAACATCTTGTTGACTTAGAAAAGAATAAGGTTAGACCTATCTAGCAATGAAGGCTTACTCAAGCTCCGAAAATGATTTAGGTATAGAGATACGGTTGTCCCAATACCTAAACAAATGATGTAGGAGCGGCTTAAGCCAGTAACAGAATAGGGATAAGGTAGTCCCTCCTGACGGGTGTTCTTGGTTTATGCCCAAACAAAGACCTATAGTCTATATGCTTATGTTGGTGTATGCAAGGTTTTTGTCTAAAGGTTAATGAACACTTGACCGTATATGCGACTCCCTGGTAAAGAATATACCTGAAAAATGATGATTGGTGAAAGCGGGAAAGACCAGTCGCATTAACTGGGGATAACCATCCCTCGGTCTCCAACCAGTACTTTCCACAGATCTTTCGGCTCCAACATTAGGGATAACCATCCCTCGATTGTAAGCTTACCGGATCCAAGTAGATAGGTGAATGGTTTTTATTCTGTGATGCAATGAATATGAACGTGAATCAAAACTAAGCAATGAATAAAAATGGAACCCAAGGCATGTTGCTAAGTTGGCAAACAAATGACTGAGATTCGATGAATTGTACTAAAGCAAGAAAATGCACAAAATTCGCGACATATAGATGGAAGTAAAATTTTTCTGATGTGGTTTCCCTAATTCAGTTCAGACTTAGCTTTTGACTCGAATTCTAGTATATGAAACCAGAGTCCCTAGCAGAGTCGCTAAGCTGTAGACCTGTGATTTTAACCCCACTCCCGATCAGGATTGAACTTGAGGAGAAATAGTGCTAAAAATACAGAAAAGAGAGAGTCGCCACCAATTTAGATTGTGAGGAAAAATAGGATGGATAAGGCTTTGGTCTGGAAATAGAGTTCAAGGTAAGGATTCATTTGAGTTAGGGGAAGGTGTTAGGCACCCCTAAACTCATCTCCAGAGATGGTTACCTACTCCCTAAGTCTGAATTAAAGTGGGGGAGATCATAAGAGAAGCTTGCATTTCATGTATATGCCTGATAGGTATTGTATGAACAGTAATATACATGTTGAAATAAGTAGGGACAGGATAGGAGCTCTATCCTGGGTGAAATGAACCCGATCAAGGTTGCCTATGTATCCACAGTCAGTGGAATCAAGCCACACGTAGTTCCAGATGGGTAGTTGATGGTTTGATTTGTTGAGTGTTTGGATTGTGGGTGTTTGATAGGCTAAGATTTGTCTTTGGATAATAAGGAGTTTTTGAATTGTTTGGGCTCCTATTTCAGGAGCGTTTGGGTCTTTTATGCTTTTGCCGGGGAGCATTTGGACAGTTTTAGCTCATGTCAAGGAGCATGTGGGTTGGGTTTGGGGTTGGTAAGATTTTAACCAGGGTTTAAAGCGAGGTTTAGCCAAAAGTTCGACTAGGTGGGTAAGGCTTGAACCAGGGTTTGAACCGAGATTCAGACAGAGGTTCGGCTAAGGTAAGTGGGCTTTGAACCAAGGTTTGAACCGAGATTCGGAAAAAAGTTCGATAGGGTATTCTAAGTTTGAACCGAAGTTCGGCCAGAGGTTCGACAGGGTAGGCTATGTTTGAACAGAAGTTCGGGTAGAGGTTTGATAGGGTAGGCTATGTTTGAACCGATGTTTGGGCAGAGGTTCAACAGGGTAGGCTAGGTTTAAGTAAAACTGGGCAGATGTTCGATAGGGTAGGTTAAGCAAGCAGTCTAAGCAATTAAAGGAATTTAAAAATAATTAAAAAGTTAATTTAATTACTAAAAGACAAAGTAAAAGTCAGTGTTTAGAGAAAAATTACCTTCCGGGAAGCCCAAAAGGGTCTCTGAACTAAGTGCTCCCTAAAATGATTATTCGAAATCAAATTCCTAGGATTGCCAAACGCTAAAGAGGGATTTTTGAAAGAGGAGAGAGAAGAGAGGAAATGAGAGAGGATGAGTGAAAAATGAAGAAGAGGTGAAGGGTATTTATAGGTTTCGAAAAATGATATTCTAGGGAATAATCCAAGGAATATTCTAAGGAATATTCCTTAGGATATTCTAAGAAATATCCTAAGGAATATTCTTAGAATAGTCCAAGGAATACTTTTTAAAAAAAATTAATTTTTTTATTTCTTTTATTTTTTGGCGTCGAGCGTGGCTTTCTAGTTGCCCAAAAACTTGATTTCTCGTTTTAAGTCTGATTTGAGGCCAGAAACTGCCAAAATTGAACTGCTAAATTCCAGAAAAATATCTTAGATAAAATATCACTTTTTCAAAACTTAACAAGGGTGTTTTGGTCATTTTACGCCCTTGGGGCATTTTGGTCATTTTTACCATTTTAGGCCCGATTTAACCCCAAAAACAGTCGAAATTGAACTAATAAAATCCAAAAAAATATTTTAGAAAAAATAAGAATTTTCCATAAATTTTTAGTGGTATTTTGGTTATTTTGAACTCCAGGGGCATTTTGGTCATTTTTTACCTCAGGGGCGTTTTTGAAAATCGAAGCACAGGGAAAGAGGGTTTCTGAAAGAGTTTTTAAAAGTGAGGAAAGAGAAAAGAAGGGTGCAAAATTAGGGTGTTCACACCTGGGTAAACCCTAATTCAGCCCTAAGGCCCCAAAAACCCCAAAATCCAAAGCCAAGAACCCTTTGTGGGCCCAAACAAGGGCCCACAGGCCGTTTGGAGCAGTTTTAGTGGGGCCCACCATCCATTTTCTAAAATCCCAAGAATGGCGGTAATAACTTTACTGCCATTTCCAGTTATGGTAAAAGCTATAGTGTATCAGCTCAAGTGTGTGAGGGTTTAGCCATTTTTGGCAAAAACTAGTAAATGGTGGTAATAACATTACCGCCATTCCCATTCTAGCCAGATGCAGTAATGGCGAAAATGTTATTACTTCCATTACTGGGTTCTTCAAAATTCGTAGCTGGTACCCCCTCTGGCCACTCCTGCTGCACCCATTCCGTGTCTAGCATGGCTAGACTAATCCCTAAAATACTCCAAGGTCTTCCCAAGCCTGTATAAACTCCCCTCCCTCATGGGTTGAAACCACTCCAAAAATCCCATAACAAACCCCTGCTAGTGCTCGGTTAGCCCTGACCCAGCCTTCTTCGGCCTTGGGTCTTCACCCGAGACCACTTATTAGCCTCCTAGGAGCATCCCTAGGCCTGTCCTGGCTTTGCACCTGCCCTGTGCACTAGCACCAGCGTGAGCAGATCACTGTTCCGCCATAGTTGCAACCCAATAATAAGGTAGCCCTCCCTACACATTTATTTTGGTTCTTGTTGAAGCATTGTCCTATTCCAGGAGTCCCCCATTTCCTTTCTTTCTTTTTTGCAATACTCTCAAACCAAGGATAAGGGGTTCCCCTACCTTCCTCATAGGTATGGGGAAACCCCTTTGAGGTTTCAAGCATAGATACAAGACCTCACATTCTCTCAACACCCCTTTTTGTGATCCCGGAGTAAAATCCCGCGCTCACAGCTTTGGCGACTCTGATGGGGATTTGGATCTAAGGTTCAACTTGGAACCTAGGTCTATGCCAATTAAAATCAATCTTGTTTAAATGCCTAAGTGTTTAATCTAATACTAATCATTTCATCTCTTTTGTTAATTGTGTACTCTGCATATCATAATAGTATAATGTCTTATTAAACCCAGTAGTTAGGCTTATTACACTTATGACTGGTGGATGATCATCCTCAGTGTCAAAGGCTTAAAAGTCTTGGAGGTTCGCAGAATTAAGTCTGGTGGGTGATTACTCTCAGGGAAGGATTCTAAACGCTCCCGCTTACACTAATCGTTCCTGTTCAAGTATGTTCTATACTGGGGAGTCACATTATACGGTGATAAGTGATACCCCATCCTGGTAGGAACACACTTGCGTCAACCCAACATTTAAACATGTGGACTAGGCTAGGGCATAGTCTACAAGTAGCCCATTCGGGGAGGGTTATCCTTAACCCTAACCCGATTGCACCATATACCTGCCACCAATCATGGTTGACTATCCGAGCATATTCTACCCTGATAAGCACCCACCTAGGGGCATGTAATGAGCCAAACCTGTACTTGTAATAAACTACATTCGACCCTGCATCCCGACACAACATACGGGGTTTAAATCCCAGGCGGACAGGTCTTCACAAGACCTATCCCCAACTTTGACTTGATTGGTCCCCGATTACCAATAACCCGGATAAAGAACATCGGATCTCCGTCCGTCTGCCCTATTGGATCACATGTGCCTTGTTACACCTAATCAAAATCAGAAAAAAAAAATAATAAAATAGTTGCATCATCATCTTTGCATTTTCATCTGCATACACAGTACACTTACATCGAGTCTGTCTCTTATCCATGTAGATGATAGGTCCTTCAAGGATCATTTGGTCAATTGGTCAACCATTATGGCCCGTACATCTGACATCTCAGGCGGCATGTGACGAAAACCTCCAGGAATCAGTTGAGGCCTTTACTTTGAGTCAGCGTCTTGCTTGAGCTCAGTACTACAAAACCAGGCCGATCTTAGACCTGTCCATGGTTAAACCGGACCCGCGCCTCATAAACGCTGCTGTCCAGTATTAGAAGCCATCACATATGGTGTTCTGCTTTGGTAAGAATGAACTGTATCCGACACTGGAAGAGATTCAGCACATTCTGGGTTTAAACATAGACGACGAAGCTATAGTCCCACACTACAAGACAACATATCAGGCAGACCTCTCAAGGTTCTTGCATATCAAGCCTGCTTGCTTGCAGCACGCTCCTAATGGCTTTTTTGATCGGATACCCATAGAGTATCTTGAAAAGCAGTACAAGCACAAGTGGAGCCCTGACTCCATTACAGCTGAACTTCCAGGTCTCAACACCCTTGCACTGATAGCTATGTCTCAGTTGGTGTTCCCGAAGTGCCACTCCCTTACCGAATCAATATTGGTAGGGATCATCAAGGACATGTACAACTTCGGATTAGTCATACCCATCATCCTCGCAAAGCTTCTTAGGGCTCTCAATTAGGTAGCAGACCATAGAAAGGGCATCTTCCATGCTAGTGCACCACTCTTACTTCTATGGTTGGTGGGACACCAGCCCACAATCATCTCAATACCTGCTGATCTCCGTGATGCATACAGTATACCCCAGAAGATTGTTCAGAATTAGGGATTAATAGTGACTACTTACGTCAGAACGCTCTACCAGCTTCTCCAGAACCTTCAGAGGAAGAGATTATATAGCAATACGAGTGGCTTGTTCTGAAAAAGCTATCTCGTGTCGTTGTAACTGGAAGACGATGCAAGATCCTTGCCGGTTTGACCCACTCCGCAGTCTTTACACCACTCTGAGTCCTCCGCCAGTTTGGACTCCCTCAGTGCATCCCACTGATAGATCGACAGGAAAGTGATTAGATCACCTTCTCAGTGCACTCTGACAGCCTCACTCGATGCTTCCAATCAGATTGGCGAAGCTCCAGATTAGAACAGTGGTCGGACTTTATGGTTAACATCAGGGCCACCAACTGATTCAGCATACCGACTGTGGGTGGAAGACCCTGATATTCCATCCAGTATGCCTGCACCCAGGGAATTGCCCACACCTGTCTCAGCTCCATTAAGAGGAACCATACTAATAGCAAAGATGGTGGTTCCTTGGAGAGACATCTTCATGAAGAGACAGTTCCATATCCACCATAAGGAGAGAAGGCTACAGAAAGCCCAGCATGCATTCAAGCAACAAGAGGCGGATTGTAACTGTAAACTCCGAACAATGAAGGGGTAGATTGAGCAGTTTGAACAGACAGTCCAAGCTCTCCAGAAGAGACGCAGAGGCGACACCATGAAAACCACCATCATTAGGGCCCTGCTGCACTTCTACCAAGAGCAGCTTGACAGTGCAAAGACGGAGATGACTTCCCAGATCCGACAGTTCGGATCCCGAATGGACAATGCTTCTAAGGCAATTGAAAACATGGAGGTTGAGGTCACATCCCTCCAACAGCTGATCATGGACCTTAACGGTGTGCCCCGGCCATTTGAATTTTTGATCCCTGACGGACCTGCCTAAGATCGACTCTTTTTCTGTTATTGAGTCGCACAGTCCTCTACTCACTTTTCATGCATCAATGTAAAATTTTTTTCTAGCATCTTTTTCTTGGCCTCATGCATATTCATGTTTAGTCGTTACATCCTTTTCAGTTTGTATAAGCCTTCCCATGACTCGATCTATGACTGTAATTCTCGTAAAAGCAATAGCCGCAGACGTAGAACGAACAGAAGTTCTAGTCATGAAAGAAGCATACAGTGCAACCTCTACTGAGAGCTGATCAGAATCGATAGCAGAACCATCCGACCAACATCAATAAGCCAGTGAGATTTTGTAATCTCACGAGAGATATCACGGTCATGCAAGCAAAGTTAGAAAGTGTTCCAGAATTCTTGAAGATTCTCATTGGTGCCCGAACCGAAGAACCCTCCATCCGAAACCCTACAGGGGAAACCTCTGAGCAACCTCATCCAGAGCCACACCAGCCTATCGCTATCATCATTCTGAATCCTATGCCCACACCAGGCGGAGAAGAAGCAATATGATCAATATGAGGAGCAGTCTAAGGCCTCGCATGTCAATTAGGATAGGCCATTGTCTTTAGATCCTACTTCGTCCCTCAGGGACCAGCACGAGGAGATGAAGTAGATAAAAGAGGAGATGAGACCTGTCGCGACCCAAAACCCATCCTAAGAGTTAGAGTGAAACTTGGACGACTTATCATGACCTACATGACTTGCTTGACAAACCATCCTGCAAATCATATGGAACATATACGATAGAGGACAAAATAGTGGAAGCATAACTAACATGGCATAGCGGAAGTCTAACAAAACCCTCTATGTATAACTATAATCCAAATCCTGTACAAAAGTGAAATCAACAAAAGAAGGTGCAGACATGCCCGCTAAAATACATGAGTATAAAATCTCTCGTGCTCAGCCACACTCACTTAGAATCTACCACCTAATAATGGCCTTTTACATGAGGATCCTCAGCAGGGACCTCCTCGAAGTACTCCTCTTCTTCCTAGGGACTGGGAGCACATATGTCAAAAGGAGCAGCCACTCCACTAACACTTGCCGATATCAATGTACGGCTGAGTATTGAAATACTCAGCGGGTACCAAATACTAACCAACAGTCATAGCAACATAATAATGAAAACAAAGCAGAAGTAGTTCATATTATAACAGGAAGATAAATAGTTTATATTTCATGCTTGCATCACATCAAAGTCGAGAAAACTCTTGAAATCATCGTGTGCTTGACTTGACTTAAAATACTCTTTTCATACTAGAAAACTTGTCATATCGTGTTCTGTCTTACTTGTCTTGTCGTGTTCTGTCTTGCTTGTCTTGTCATGTCATGCATATCATGCCATGAAATTAAAATGCTCATGCTTGCTTGCTTGGAATTTAAACATGCTCATGTGCTTGGGATGTTAGTGCCCTTAAACAACTTGAAGGGAGGGTGGTGTAAACCCCCTCTTTTACGAAATATGGAATAAAGGAACTTGAAGGGAGGGAAGTGTAAACTCCCTCTTTTACGAAAATACAATAAAGTAAACATGCATGCTTGGAGGCGAACTAACATCTTGCTTGACGTGTTCTTGTTCTTGTCAAAAGCGAGGCAAACATATCGTAGGATATGCCCTACCTCTTATACCAACCCTTCCGTTTGGCCTTGTCATGGTATTTGTAGAGCCCCGGACCTTTTCACATTTTATGCATGACACTTCGTTGCCATTTTGCCTTTAAAGAGGTATAATTAATAAATAAGGAAGAAATTGGAAATTCTGAAACGTCAGAAATGTTTCTTTTTGAAGTACGAACACAACGCAAGTTGAATCGTCAAAATCGGACGAACGAGTCAAAAGATATGGCCAAAACAGTCTGGAACTGCAGGAAAACGTAGCTCGGTTAGGCACTAAGGACGTAGCTCGGTTATGCACCAAGGACGTAGCTCGGAAGGCGCTAAGGACATAGCTCGGAAGGCGCTAAGGACGTGCTCTGACAACGTGCTCTATTAAGGCACAGACAACGCATAGACAACGTATACGTTGTGCATACGATGTACAGCAACAACGGGTACGTTGTGCATACGATGTACAACAACAACGCATCCGTTGTGCAACAGACAATGGGTACGTTGTGCAGCAAACAACGTGTACGTTGTACAGCATGATGGGAACGTTGTACATAAGACAACGGACAACGAGCTCAGCACTAGGCACAACACAACGGACAACGGGTTTGGCACCCTTCACAGCACAACGAGTTGGCACTATTCACAGCACAACGAGTTGGCACTATTCACAGCACAACGTGCTCGACACTCGTGTTTTTACAGAAATTCAGTAAGGGTATTATGGTCTTTGGTCGGTTCACTCTTACCTTAAGAGTTTAACCCGAGCCTTTAGGGCTCATTCTCAACACTTAGAGGATTTGGGGGATTAGAAGAGATGAGAAGGCGATCCTAAACCTAGGGTTTCCATTTTGGAGAGAAATCAAAGGGTTTTGAGAGCCTAGATCACTTCAAGTCCGGTTTTTCTCCAAGATCTCGACTCAAGCACTCGTGGAGAGCGTTCTCCAAGCTAGGGCAGTAGCTACACAGTCGTTTTGGAAAGGGGTTTCTTCCTCATTTCTTCAAGGTCGGTACTTCTTGCTACCCTCCTAGTTATAGTTCCTCTTCTCCCCTTTATTTCTTTTGATTTTCTTTCATTTACACATGTGATATGAGATTGATGAATGGTGAATGGTAAATGGTGAATGGTGAATGGAGATGGAATGGGCGATTGGATGCCAATGGTTGTGTTGTGATGATTAAAATGGGGAGGGCATTGTTCCAATAATGAACGTACATGCATGATCTGAGTAAAACCCATCTAGAAAAGCATGTTGTAGGGTAAATGAATAATGAACACACCATGTTTGATGAAATGCCAAGGTGAATAAAGTGAGTTGTAAATTAGGAAATGCATGCCTAATAAATTCTGAATATTGCTAGGGCCTATGATAGTGTGTCTTCTTGCTTTCCCTAAATGATATGAATATTACATTGCTCAATCATTGATGTTATATGTGTTGTGAAATTACTCAAATGTCATGTTTAAATTTAAATGCAAGTATGTACACGGTTTCCACGAGCACGACATGCATGACATGATTTATCGAGGTTTTCAAGAACATGGTTAGAGGTGGGACATATCCTACGATAATTCTTACCTCGCTTTTCACAGGAAGACAAGAACCAACATTCCACGAGGGGTCTCCCCTCACTCACAAGTGCATATCATGAAGAAGGGCCTCCCTTCCCTCGTAAGTACATACATATCATGAAGAAGGGTCTCCCTTCCCTCGCAAGTGCATTGCATAAAGAAGGGTCTCCCTTCCCTCTCAAGGCATCTCTCAAGCGCATCTCACAAGGACATCTTACAAGTGTGTCTCACGAGTTACATGATCACAAGCAAGCACGCATGACATGCATGACATGACACGACATACAAGAATCAAGCAAGATAGACAAGACAAGCTTTCAAGTACGAAATGATATTTCAAGCCAAGTCAAGTGCACGAGGTTTTCAAGAGGTTTTATCGGCTTTCTACGAAATACAAGCATGATTATAAATTGCTTTACTTCCTCGTATGATATGAATTGTTTCCGTCTGACATATATGAATTGCTCCTGATTATGTATTGCCATTTTTATGCTATAATTGTTGGTTAGTATTTAGTACCCGCTGAGTATTCCATGCTCAGCCGTACTTCTTATGTCGGCAGGTTCTGAGGGAGCTGCTACTCCATTTGATGTTTGTGCTCCTGGCCCATGGGTGGAAGAGGAGTACGTCGAGGAACCTCTAGTAGAGGGTTACCATTAGGTGGTTGTAGATTCTGAGTGAATAGTTGTGGGTGAGATGAGAGATATACATTCATGTATTTTGGCAGGTCTGTCCGCACTTTCGTTTGGGATTCCTTTTGTATAAACTTGGATTTGCATTTGTATATACATAGAGGTTCGGTAGACTTCCGCTGTGCTATGTTAGAGTATGTTTCCGCTGTTCATGTCCTCTATTGTATATGCTCTGTTGGTTTTTGCAGGTTTGTCGTCAAGTAAGTCATGATTAGTCGTCCAAAGTTCACTCTAACTCCTAGGGTGGGTTTTGGGTCGCGACAGAAGTGTTATCAGAGCTTAGGCTTTAGGTCTCTAGGGTCACTTAGAATCTTATACCACGGCTTGACAAGAGTTTATGTTAGGAAACAAGTTAGGAAGAAAGTAAGTCGGAAGAGAGTCTTGATTCCAAGTGTGAGACTAAACTTTAGTCTTAGTCTAGAATGGTTGCTTCAACCAAGTACGGTCCTAGGTACGCTAGAACACTAAAGTATAAGTATAATGTGCTGAATACTCTGATGACTTGATGTGATGTATATTAGTATTATACAACTAATACAAATTGAATTATTGTGAAATGGCATTGAAATAAACTATAGTTTCAAGTTAGACTCATGTGGTGTTATTATTCTCAGGACTTTAGTCATGAGACGGAACACACGGGGTCGTGGACCACATACCAGAGCTTCCTCTTCTTCACGGGATGAGGATGAGCAGCTGGACCTCTCTCAGGTCTTAGGCTCTATTGCTGAGACACTCGCCATACTGGCGGCTCGGCAAGCTTTACCATCGTCGGTGGCACCTACTCCTCCACCCGCAGCTCCAGTACATCGTACAGCTGGAGTTGAGGCATTTCGGAGATTGAGGCCTCCACCATTCCATGGGAGTGTGGACCCTCTTGCTGCGGAGGCATGGATCCTCCACATGGAGAAGATCTTTGCGGTCCTCTCACCTACAGAGGAGGATAGAGTAGCATGGGCAGTTTTCATGCTAGAAGGTGAAGCCCACCATTGGTGGTTGTCCGCATTGAGGACACGAGATTTGACCATGCAGGGTCAACCTTGGACTTGGGAGGAGTTCAAAGATACTTTTTAAAAGAAGTATTTTCCGATTGGAGCACGGGAAAAGAAAGAGAGAGAATTCATCAACCTTGAGCAAGGTTCGATGTCTGTGGCCGCTTACGAGGCCAAGTTCTCGGAGCTATCACGCTTCGTGACACATATGATTGCCACCGAGGCAATGAAGGCAAGAAGGTTTGAGCAAGGGCTCAAGGATGTCATCATGGAGAAAGTATCGGTCTTTAGGCACGCCACTTACGCTGAAGTGGTGGATAAAGCCTTGTTGGTTGAGACCAACTCTGAGGTGGTGTCTAAGAAGAGGGAATTGGCGAGAGGCCAATCCAGTAGTTCAGCACCTCTAGAGAGGTGGGCTCGTACCGGCCCTTATCAATATGCATGGCCAGCACCACCGATGAGGCCATCTTATGCGCCTCCAGCTCCACGGCAGTATGTGCCTCAGGCACCGCGACCTCAGGCTCTTCTGGCCCCACGGCCTGTTGCACCTCAGACGATGAGGTATGCTCCACCTCCGGTCCCTCCGACTTATACACACGAGGTCTGCACTTCATGCGACCGAAGGCACCCGGCAGAAGATTGCCGAAGAGCATCGGGTGGATGTTTTCATTGTGGTCGCCAGGGCCATATGATCAGGGATTGCCCCAGTCGGCATTTACCAGGCCAGTCTCAGGGGATTAGGCCACCAGCACGCCCAGCAGGATCATATCAGGCGTCATCTCAGACTACCCGGTCTACACCTCAGTCTCGCCAGGCGAACCAGGGGCGAGTTTTTGCCTTAACAGAGGGTGATGCACTTGCATCTGACGATGTAGTGCAAGGTACGCAGTTGTAGCTTATTTAATTATCCGTAAAGTAAACTGTGAAGTATTAATTGATTGTGTACGTACTTGGCATGTTATATATGTATATATACCTACATGTATACACTGTTGATGTATGGATTAACTCCACTAGTTAAAATTTCAGGAACCCTACTAGTCAATGAGTATTTGGCTCGAGTGTTGATTGATACCGGGTCTACTCATTCATTTGTCTCGCCGAGTTTTTCAGAAGGCTTTTCTGTAGAGCCAAGTCGGCTAGAAACGGAGTTAGCCATTTCGACTCCTCTCGGCAAAACAGTATTGGCAGATAAAGTGTATAGAAATAGTGTGGTCCAAGTTGGAAGCCACGAGTTGGCGGTTGATCTCATCGTCCTTGGATTCCAAGACTTTGATGTTATATTGGGAATGGCTTGGTTAGCAGCACATCATGGGCATGTAGCTTGCTTTGAGAAGATGGTACTCTTCAAGCCGGTAGAAGGAAAACCATTTCACTTTCGAGGGTTGAGAAGTAGAGACATTGCCCGCTTTGCGGCATTGAGCTTAGTGAACCCGGAGGCAAAGGACTCTTCGACTATTCCGGTCGTGAGTGAATTCCAGGATGTATTTTCAGAGGAGTTGCCAGGATTACCTCCAAATAGGGAGATTGAGTTTGTGATCGAGCTTGCACCAGGCACAACTCCTATATTCAGGGCTCCGTATAGAATGGCCCCGGTAGAACTCAAGGAGTTGAAGACTCAGTTGGAAGAATTACAAGGCCTTGGTTTCATTCGACCAAGTGTCTCACCGTGGGGTGCCCCGGTGTTGTTTGTTAAGAAGAAAGATGGTTCAATGCGGATGTGCGTCGATTACCGGCAATTGAATAAGGTCACTATAAAGAATAGGTACCCATTGCCTAGAATTGATGATTTGTTCGATCAGTTGAAGGGAGCGAGATTCTTCTCAAAGATAGACCTTCGATCGGGTTATCACCAGTTGAAGATTAAGGTGGAAGATGTTCCCAAAACTGCTTTCAAGACTCGGTATGGACACTACGAGTTCTTAGTGATGCCTTTTGGACTCACGAACGCGCCGGTAGCCTTTATGGTTTGATGAACCGGGTGTTCCGGCCATATCTTGATAGGTGTGTGATTGTATTTGTTGATGACATTTTGGTCTATTCCCAGACACGGGAAGATCACACACGCGACCTATGCCTTGCTTTGGAAATGCTAAGAGAGCACAAGCTATACGCTAAACTCAGTAAGTGTGAGTTTTGGTTGGAAGAGGTGGCATTTCTAGGCCACGTTGTTTCTGTGGAAGGCATCTCGGTTGATCCAAAGAAGATAGATGCAGTCATGAGTTGGGCGAGGCCCAAGAGTGTCATAGAGATACGTAGTTTCCTTGGATTGGCAGGCTACTACAGGAGATTTGTAGAGGGCTTCTCTAGCCTTGCGGCACCGCTCACTTACCTGACAAGGAAGAACGCCAAGTTTGTATGGAGTGATAAGTGTGAGATCAGTTTCACGGAACTGAAGAAGAGGCTTACTACAGCCCCTGTCCTTACTGTGCCATCTGGACCTTATGAGTATGAGGTGTATAGTGATGCCTCACACGTTGGACTTGGGTGTGTACTCATGCAGCACAAGAAAGTCATTGCCTATGCATCGAGGCAATTGAAGGAGCATGAGAAGAATTACCTCACGCACGACTTAGAGCTTGCCACAGTCGTGTTTGCACTCAAGATCTGGCGACATTACTTATACGGGGTGGAATTCTATGTGTTTACCGATCACAAGAGTCTCAAGTATCTCTTTTCCCAAAAGGAGCTGAATCTAAGGCAACGGCGTTGGATGGAATTTTTGAAAGACTATGATTGTACCATTCAATACCACCCGGGTAAAGCAAATGTAGTGGTTGATGCTTTGAGTAGAAGACCTCCGGGGTTATTAGCAGGCATGTTAGTGCAGGAATGGAAACTACTTGAAGACTTGGCGAATCTGGACATTAGTGTGAATGACTCTGTTCGTAGTCCTATCTTGGCAAATGTCACGGTTCGACCATACATTATAGATTTGATCCAAGAATACCAAGCCACGGATGCTGAATTGTTGGCTTATCGGGACAAGGAAGTTGCTAAGGGTAGTGAGGACTTCTCTCTCACTAGTCGGGGTACTATCACATTCAAGGGAAGGCTGTGCGTCCCAGCCAATGCAGATCTTCGAAGAGAGATTTTGGATGAAGCATACCGTTCGAAGTACACAGTGCATCCAGTGGGTACAAAGATGTACCGTAACCTCAAGAGTCACTTTTGGTGGCGGAATATGAAGAGGGAGGTTGCGGAATATGTAGCACGGTGCTTGGTGTGTCAACAGGTAAAAGCAGAACACATGCGGCCCCTAGGTCCATTACAGTCCCTTCCGATTCCCGAGTGGAAATGGGAGAACATATCCATGGATTTCATAGTTGGCTTGCCAAAGACGGCAAGGGGCTCAGATGCGATATGGGTAGTAGTGGATCGTTTGACGAAGTCCGCTCACTTCTTACCTTACCGAACTACTTTCAACTCTAGTCAGTTAGCCGCTTTGTACATCAAGGAAGTGGTGAGGTTGCACGGAGTGCCCGTTAGTATTGTGTCAGATCGGGATCCAAGATTCACATCACGATTCTGGAAAAGCTTCCAGGAGGCTATGGGTTCCCGACTTGATTTCAGCACCGTTTTTCATCCACAGACTGATGGACAAATCGAGAGAGTGAGCCAAGTCATTGAAGACATGCTTCGGGCTTGTATGTTGGATTTCAGAGGCAGTTGGGAAGAGCACTTGCCTTTGGTTGAATTCGCCTATAATAACAGCTATCAGGCAAGTATCCAAATGGCACCATTTGAGGCTGTATGGGCGAAGTTGTAGGTCTCCTCTCTATTGGGATGAGGTAGGAGAAAGGAAAGTACTTGGTCCGGAGTTGATTGAGCAAACTGCAAACACAGTTAAGATCATTCGGGATCGATTGAAAGCCGCTCAAGATCGCCAGAAAAGTTATGCGGACACGCGCCGTAGGGACTTGGAATTTCAAGTAGGGGATCAAGTTTTTGTGAAAGTATCTCCTAGCAAAGGGATCATGAGATTTGGAAAGCGAGGCAAGCTCAGTCCTCGGTATGTTGGGCCTTTTGCGATTATCACACGAGTTGGTGAGGTTGCTTACAGGGTAGCTCTCCCACCACACATGGCTGCAGTTCACAACGTCTTCCATGTGTCTATGCTTCGGAAGTACATTGCGGATCCTTCGCATGTCATAGACTTGGAACCGTTGGAGATTCGAGAGGACCTCACCTTGATTGAAAAGCCGGTTCAGATTTTGGATCGAAGAGATCAGGTACTTCGCAACAAGACAATCCCTTTGGTTCTTGTGCAATGGCAACACCATGCTCGGGAAGAAGCTACATGGGAGCGTGAAGCCGAAGTCAAAGCAAAGTACCCAGAATTAATTGAAAGAGTTTTTGGTGTAAGTCTGTATATGACTTGTAATTTTATTTTTGGTTTGTAATGCAAGTAGCGTCTAAATTTCGAGGACGAAATTTTTGTAAGGGGGGAGGATGTAGAGCCCCGGACCTTTTCACATTTTATGCATGACACTTCGTTGCCATTTTTCCTTTAAAGAGGTATAATTAATAAATAAGGAAGAAATTGGAAATTCTGAAATGTCAGAAATGTTCCTTTTCGAAGTACGAACCCAACGCAAGTTGAATCGTCAAAATCGGATGAACGAGTCAAAAGATATGGCCAAAACAGTCTGGACCTGCAGGAAAACGTAGCTCGGTTAGGCACTAAGGACGTAGCTCGGTTATGCACTAAGGACGTAGCTCGGAAGGCACTAAGGACATAGCTCGGAAGGCGCTAAGGACGTGCTCTGACAACGTGCTCTGTTAAGGCACAGACAACGTATACGTTGTGCATACGATGTACAGCAACAACGGGTACATTGTGCAACTCAACGGGTACGTTGTGCATACGATGTACAGCAACAACGCATCCGTTGTGCAACAGACAATGGGTACGTTGTGCAGCAAACAACGTGTACGTTGTACAGCACGACGGGAACGTTGTACATAAGACAACGGACAACGAGCTCAGCACTAGGCACAACACAACGGACAACGGGTTCGGCACCCTTTACAGCACAACGAGTTGGCACTATTCACAGCACAACGAGTTGGCACTATTCACAGCACAACGTGCTCGGCACTCGTGTTTTTACAGAAATTCAGTAAGGGTATTATGGTCTTTGGTCGGTTCACTCTTACCTTAAGAGTTTAACCCGAGCCTTTAGGGCTCATTCTCAACACTTAGAGGATTTGGGGGATTAGAAGAGAGGAGAAGGCGATCCTAAACCTAGGGTTTCCATTTTGGAGAGAAATCAAAGGGTTTTGAGACCCTAGATCACTTCAAGTTCGGTTTTTCTCCAAGATCTCGGTTCAAGTACTCGTGGAGAGCGTTCTCCAAGCTAGGGCAGCAGCTACACAGTCGTTTTGGAAAGGGGTTTCTTCCTCATTTCTTCAAGGTCGGTACTTCTTGCTACCCTCCTAGTTATAGTTCCTCTTCTCCCCTTTATTTCTTTTGATTTTCTTTCATTTACACATGTGATATGAGATGGATGAATGGTGAATGGTGAATGGAGATGGAATGGGCGATTGGATGCCAATGGTTGTGTTGTGATGATTAAAATGGGGAGGGCATTGTTCCAATAATGAACGTACATGCATGATCTGAGTAAAACCCATCTACAAAAGCATGTTGTAGGGTAAATAAATAATGATCACACCATGTTTGATGAAATGCTAAGGTGAATAAAGTGAGTTGTAAATTCGGAAATGCATGCCTAATAAATTATGAATATTGCTAGGGCCTATGATAGTGTGTCTTCTTGCTTTCCCTAAATGATATGAATATTACTTTGCTCAATCATTGATGTTATATGTGTTGTGAAATTACCCAAATGTCATGTTTAAATTTAAATGCAAGTATGTACACGGTTTCCACGAGCACGACATGCATGACATGATTTATCGAGGTTTTCAAGAACATGGTTAGAGGTGGGACATATCCTACGATAAGTCTTACCTCGCTTTTCACAAGAAGACAGGAACCAACATTCCACGAGGGGTCTCCCCTCACTCACAAGTGCATATCATGAAGAAGGGCCTCCCTTCACTCGCAAGTACATACATATCATGAAGAAGGGTCTCCCTTCCCTCGCAAGTTCATTGCATAAAGAAGGGTCTCCCTTCCCTCTCAAGGCATCTCTCAAGCGCATCTCACAAGGACATCTTACAAGTGTGTCTCACGAGTTACATGATCACAAGCAAGCACGCATGACATGCATGACATGACACGACATACAAGAATCAAGCAAGATAGACAAGACAAGCTTTCAAGTATGAAAAGATATTTCAAGCCAAGTCAAGTGCACGAGGTTTTCAAGAGGTTTTATCGGTTTCTACGAAATACAAGCATGATTATAAATTGCTTTACTTCCTCGTATGATATGAATTGTTTCCGTTTGACATATATGAATTGCTCCTGATTATGTATTGCCATTTTTATGCTATAATTGTTGGTTAGTATTTAGTACCCGCTGAGTATTCCATGCTCAACCGTACTTCTTATGTCGGCAGGTTCTGAGGGAGCTACTGCTCCATTTGATGCTTGTGCTCCTGGCCCATGGGTGGAAGAGGAGTACGTCGAGGAACCTCTAGTAGAGGGTTACCATTAGGTGGTTGTAGATTCTGAGTGAATAGCTGTGGGTGAGATGAGAGATATACATTCATGTATTTTGGCGGGTCTGTCCGCACTTTCTTTTGGGATTCCTTTTGTATAAACTTGGATTTGCGTTTGTATATACATAGAGGTTCGGTAGACTTCCGCTGTGCTATGTTAGAGTATGTTTCCACTGTTCATGTCCTCTATTGTATATGCTCTGTTGGTTTTTGCAGGTTTGTCGTCAAGTAAGTCATGATTAGTCGTCCAAAGTTCACTCTAACTCCTAGGGTGGGTTTTGGGTCGCGACAGTATTTGTGAATTGAGACTAAAATCCTTGTCTTGAAAAACTCGATAAATCATGCTTGACTCATGTATGCATGTTGTGCTCGTGAGGTCGTGTACATGCTATAGCTTGGAAATAAACATGACCTATTGAATTTAATAGTATACAATTCATCAAAATAAGCATTCACTTTACCACATGCCATCCTAGAAAGCAAGGTAACAAACTAACATAAAACCCTAGAAATTTTTATGCCTTAAATCATGCTTTTCTTGATCAATGATTCATCCAATCCATCCATCATCCATGTGTGTTCATTATTGGTGAAATACCCTTTCCATTTCATTCATGACAACATTCATATGGTATTCATCGTCCATCACATTCTCCATCCATCCATTCCATCACATTCTCATGCTTGAAAATTGGGGAAAAACCAAAAAATGAAGAAAAAGGAGAAGATGAACTAGAAGGGTAGCATAGGGTATCGACCTTCAATGGATGAGGAAAACCCTCCAAAAATGTGTGTGGATTAGCTACCGAGCTTGGAGGAGGTGCTCCTCGCGTGCCTTGCCTTGGATTTGAAGAATCCAAGGATTTGAGGATGATCTCCTCAAGAATGAAGACCCGCACTTGCAATCCCCTCTTCTTCCTTTCTCAATCTCCTAAGGGCTTTCTTTAGGTTTAGGGTAAACCAAAAACCCCCAAATGGAAGCCCTATTTATAGGCAAAAAGGTTGAAACCCTTGATTTCGGGTCTTTAAAAAAACAAAGTTCCGCGATGACGATCGATCGTCGATCTTAGGACGATTGATCGTCCACACTTCAATAAGCTTGCCTAGATTTCTGTCTCCAGACGATCGATCATTAGTTTTTGACGATCGATCGTCCATGATCCAGTGAGTTGCCCAGATTTCTGGGCTCATGATGATCGATCATCGCCATGTGGCAATCGATCGTCGATCCCAGTTTTTCATCCTTTTTCACCTGTAGATCCCTTGGGGCATTTCCAACTTCTTCTTCAATACTTTTAGGGTCTTAAACTCCCTTCTTCACGCTGCCCATGGGTTATCGACATCCAATTTTTCATAAATTATTAATCGGACTACGTGAAAGGCCAAGTGGCTACGAAAATACTGAAAGTTTCGGGGTTCTACAAGACGTATGAAGGGAGCATCTGCCAGCTCCAGTCTGTCTCTTGAGGATCTAACATTCTCATCAGGGGATGCTATTCCCCTAGGGTTCAAAGTACCAGAATTTGACAAGTACGATGGCACAGGTTGCTCAAAGCAACATCTACAGTTATATATGGGAGACATGCTCCAGCATAACAGGAATCAGCCTCTGTTCCTCCAGTACTTTTAGAAAAGTTTGAAGGGGGTAGCCCTTAGCTAGTGGATGTCGGTTGGCAAACAACGAATCAAGACTTGACAAGATGCCATGAACAACTTTGTGGAGCAGTACTCCTTCAACCAACAGCTTCGGTCGAAGCCAATTGGAACAGATGTAAGTGGAACAACAAGTCCTTCCTAAAATTTGCTACACGCTGGACGAGTTGACTATCAAAGACGCTATAGAAACGGAAGATCCAACGGGAGAGCAGGTCTGCACCCTCTCCAACAGCGTCGAGGCATCATCCAGTCGCCAACCACTAATCTGTTGGTGGATCGAGGCTCTCACCATCGAGGCCATTTAGGGTTGGGGCAAGCAGAGTACAAGGCAGGTTGGTTCAATCAAGAAGTGACCGAAGCACAATACTTCTCCTGTTGCAAAATCCAAATGTCGGCCACTGTCGACCTCTTTTTGTTGAGTCACATTTTGTAAACAATAGTCATTGTTTTATCAATAGAAAAATCTGATATTTTCACTCAAAAACATATTTTGCATAAAATGTTTTATCTATCTAATGATAAGATCACACAGACTCTTCCCTTGGAAGGTCTAATGTCCTGAAGCCATTAAATATAACAAAAGCATGCTAAACTAAGGTAAGTGATTTGCCAGGAAATCACCTGCACTAAAGCTATCCCTGAAACCCCTCTCAAACTTTTAGAAGTGGAGTGTGACTTAGAGCAGGAAGAGAAACCGCCTCAAGAGATTCTGGACCTCCTAGAGCAAAGTGAGGGGATACTGTAGTCTAACATTGAGGACACTGAGACCATCAACCTCGGTTCTGAAGACAACCCCGAGCTTGTCAAGATTAGCACAACTATGAGCCCTCAACAGAGAACAGACATGATTAGCTTCCTAAAGAGATACAGTGACGTCTTTGCCTGGTCAAACGCCGACATACCTGGCCTAGACCCAGCATTGGTGGTACATAGACTGTCCTTGAACCTTGAAGTCAGACCAGTTAAGTAGAAACTGAGACAGATGTGACCTAAATGGTCCCAGAAGGTCAAAAAAGAGGTAAAGAAGCAAATCAAAGTAGGCTTCCTGGCAGTAGCAACCTACCCTGAAGGGTAAGCCAACATTGTACCAGTACCGAAGAAGGATGGCAAAGTCAGAATGTGCATCGACTACCTGAATCTGAACAAGGCAAGGCCTAAAGATAACTTCCCTCTCCCACACATTGACATACTAGTTGACAATATAGCGGGGTATGAGACACTCTCATTCATGGATATTTTCTTTGAGTACAACCAGATCAGAATGGCAGAAGAAGACATGGAGAAAACCTCCTTCATTACACATTGGGGCAGTTTTGCTACTAGGTAATGCCCTTCGGGCTCAAGAATGCACGGGCAACTTATCAAAGGGCCATAACAGCGCTGTTCCATGACATAATCCACAAGTCAGCTGAAATTTATGTGGATGACATGATCGTTAAATCACCGATTGCCAGGAGGCACCCTGAAGACCTGAAAAGATTGTGTGACAGACTTAGAGAATTTGGCCTGCGACTGAATCCAGCCAAATGTGTCTTTAGAGCCTCATTAGGAAAGTTTGTTGGCTTCATAGTCAGTAAAAGAGTCATCAAGATTGATCTGACTAAAGCCAGAGCTATCATCGAAATGCCGACTCCTCAAACTGAAAAGGAAATCCGTGATTTTCTGGGTAGAATTCAGTACATCAGTCGATTCATCTCTCAGCTCATCCTGATATGCGAGCCAATCTTTAAGCTTATCCTGAAGAATACACTTACAGTCTAGACAAACGAGTGCCAGGAAGCCTTTGACAGAATAAACTAATATCTTATTCATCCTTTAGTACCTCCATGGGGTGCGTCCTGGCACAGCATGATGAGACAGGCAGAATAGAGCAAGCCATTTACTACATCAGTAAGCGTCTGCTAGAGTACGAAGAAAGGTACAGCCTGCTTGAGAAAAATTGTCTGACACTAGTCTGGGCTACTCAGTGTCTTCGGCACTATCTACTCTCCTACCCGGCAATCTTGATCTCCCGAATGGACCCACTCAAGTATCTACTGGAAAAGCCAGCCTCCACCGGGAGGACAACCCGATGGATTACAAGGTTATATGAATTTGGCATCACATACATGACTCAGAAGTCAATCAAGGGGCAGGCGATTGCAGATCACCTGGCCCTTAATCCGGCACAAGACTACGTCTCAGTACATGATCAGTTTCTAGATGAAGCCATCTTGTATACAGAGCCTGAAGAACAACAATACCTCAGTTGGGAGTTATACTTCGATGGAGCCACTAACAGTAATGGACACGGGGTAGAAGCAGTCCTGATCTCACCTAAAGGAGCACACCTCCCCATCTCAGTCAAGCTGTAATTCAGATGTTCAAACAACGAAGCAGAATATAAGGCGTGCATAGCCGGACTGAAAGAAGTCCTGGACATTGGGATTGAAGAGATAAACGTCTACAGTGACTCATCTTTGGTAAACTTTCAGGTAAATGAATCTTAGGCCATCCGGGAAGCAAGGCTAGTCCCGTACTGGGCGTACTTCAACATGCTGATTACTCAGTTCAGGAGAATCAGCTTCAGTTACAGGTCCAGGAACCACAACAGATTCACTGATGCATTGGCTACTCTCATCTCTATGGTACAGATCCCTTGAGGCATCATGCTCTCGTCAATTGAGATTTAACAACACGATCAACCTATCTACTGCCTTCAGATTGAAGAGGTATCAGATGGCAAGCCTTGGTATATGGACATCAAACAGTATCTCAAGGATGAGACCTTCCCACTCGATGCCACCAAAATAGATCGTCGGGTAATCAGAAGACTGGCCATCCAGTTTGTCCTCTTCGAAGAAATCTTGTACAAAAGATCGCTGAACTTGATCCAGCTCAGATGCCTCGATACTCGTGAAGCTGCACAAGTAGTTGAAGAAGTTCACAGAGGAACTTACAGCCCACATATGAACGGGTTAATGCTCTCCAAGAAGATACTCAGACTGGGTTACTACTGGTCTACAATGGAATCTGACTGTTGTTAACATGTACAGAAGTGCCACCAGTGCCAAATCTATGCTGACAAGATCAATGCACTGCCAGCCAGGCAGCATAATCTCATTGCTCCGTGGCCATTCTCAGCTTGGGGCATCGACATCATCGGGCCTATAACCCCAAAAGCATCAAACAAACATCGATTCTTGCTGGTTACAATCGATTACTTCTCAAAATGGGTCGAGGCAGCCTCTTATGCCAACATCACAGCCTCTATAGTTCAGTATTTTCTGAAGAAGGATATCATCTGCTGGTACGGTGTCCCGTTTGAGATTGTGATAGACAATGCTCTCAACTTCTGCAACAAAGGGATGATAGATCTCTGCCAGAAATTCAAGATACAGTATCACAATTCAACGCTATACAGGCCTCAGACCAATGGTGCAGTTGAAGCCGCCAACAAGAACATGAAGAAATCATAGAAAAGATGGCAACCAATTACTTTGCCTGGCACGAGATGATTTCATTTGCACTCATGGCCTATAGAAAATCCATCTGAACTTTAACTGGGCAGCACCATTTTCTCTGGCCTATGGTATGGAAGCAATCCTCCCTATTGAAGTTAAAATTTCATCCCTCCGAGTGTTAATTGAAGCAGAAATCTCAGAAGCAGAATGGGCACAGACCCAGTATGTGCAGCTGAATCTAATCGAAGAGTGACGACAGAAAGCCATCAATTACTCTCAGGCCTATTAGAGGCGTATAGCTGGGGCATTCAACAAGAAGGTCAAGCCATAAAGCATTGAAGTCAGTGACCTGGTTCTCTGAAAAATGTTACCAAACCACCTTGACCTGAGGGGCAAATTCACGCCCAACTACGAAGGCCCATACATCGTCTGAGATAAATTATTAGGCGACGCCCTCCGACTCGAACGTATGGATGACGAAGACCTCATAGAGCTCGTCAACATGGACAAAGTCAAATGATACTATGCTTAGGGTCTAGATCTGATAAACGCTTTGCACTTGTAGATTCTCCAGGAAATGACAAGAGGCTATCCTTGGCAAAGTCCCTATCCCGAGCAATGTAAACCATTTTCAAATCAACGAAATTTACTAGTTAGCCCTCTTGAGCTTAACAGCCCTTCTTTCATATAACCTTTTCAAGGACACCCTCCCTCGCCTCTGTGATATTTGCCTGAACTACGTCATGACCTGATTCTGCAAAGGGTATATAGGCAACCTGACAAATCAGGTGTGGTCACTATAGGGACCAAGATATTTCCAGAATCATCTCCCAAGTAGGGATCCAGACCTCCCCTAAACCCTCCCCAGTGGAGCCAAAGCCTCTCTAAAAACCGTCTCCCCAAAGAGTCCAAACAGAGCAAGAATCCTCTCGACTTCCCAAGGGTATAAAATTTCCATCAAAGGAAAATCTAAAATAGAAGTCAAAATATTCTCAAAGTCAGAGACTCCCTAGCAGAGACAAACCTCTCCAGACTCTTTCCCCAAGCAGAGACAACCTCTCTCAAAATTCTCCCTGGTAAAGACAACGTCTCTTAAATTCCCCAGCTGAACAAAAAAAAAAGAAAAAAAAACTCCACCGAAAATCCCAAAGTGCAAATCCCCATGAGAGCACAATGGAAGAAATCCGTAGAAGAGCAAAGATTAGCTACAAATAGGAGAAATCTCAGGGTGTCCCAAACTTCGGTCCCCTAGCCTACATTTCGTTCCACTCTAATTCCTCTTAGATCTCCTATAAATTACGAGTGGAAGCGCAGTATCGCATATACATCCCCAGCGGAACTCCTACCGTCAGCAGGACACCATTTAGGGCAATGAAGGGAGAAGATCCATTCTCCCAACAAATCGCGAGCATGAGTGAAAACCAAAAAATGCCTCATTACACAAAAATTACGCGACCCTAGACCTAGTCTTGCGACTAGGGGAAAAAATGGACAAAAATCAATCAGCTTCACAGGCATGAGGAAAATCGGCAACAGCCTCATAGTGCAAAAATTATGCGAAACCCATTGACTTGGTCATTCCAAGGGTAAAAAAGGGAGAAAAGCTGAAGATCAGTTTGACAACAAAGTCCGATAGTAATCAGTCTCACCTAATTCCTAATAAGCCCCCGCAGGTTGCCTACAGATGGCATGAAGAAACAAGATTCCCCAGCAGTAGTCTCCGGCAGTGGTCTCCAGCAGATGTCATAATTCCACAGTAGACAGTTGACAATCTCTAGCAGAGTTCCAATTCCCAGTAGATCCCTAGCGGTAGTCTACCACAGTGTACCCCCAACAGCGGTCTACAGCAGTGTCACATTCTTCAGTGGATCGTTATAGAAGCCTCCAAATGCTCTCTACAACGCTCTCCACAATAAGAGTTTAGAAGTTTCCAATTGGTCTGCAGCAAGCTTCTCCCCAGCCAAAGTCCACACTCTCCAGCAGTAGCAAGACAAACAGGTCTTCCTAAGCATCCCCAACAGTAACGAAGCCTCTTTTGGGTCATACTCCATTCTTCGAAAGTAAAAAATAGACTACAAAATCCCTTAAGCCCTGACAAAGGTAATTTCCTGGTAAATCTAAAAGCTAGCTAAATATTCTTTCTGTTAAAAATCTAAAAACTTTTGCAAAAGTTCGATACTTTTCTAAAAACGTTTTCTAAAATAGAGCTTCCATTACCGAGACCTGGTCGTACCAACCTGCATCAAACAGCCTCGATAAGACAAAGTAGAAGCAGCCGATACCGTGTCCCCACAAGTCATAATCAACAGATTCATGGGAAAACATCCTTGTCTTTACACCCTGCATGACATCATCCATCTGGCTAGCGCCTCTGGGACATGCCGCTTTAACATTAATCTGGCTAGAGCCTTCGGGACATGCCACCTCTAGATCAATTCGGCTAACACCTCTAGGAAGTACCATAACTCTTTCGACACCCCGTGTGTCTTTGACATCCCGTGTGTACCTTAACAGTGTATACTACCCGCATGTCTCCTTTATGACACCCAGTGTGTCCTTGACATCGTGCGTATCCCTTGACAACCTCGTCATACCGCGATACCACCCGTATGTCCACTTTTAACACACCCGTGTGTCTCTGACATCCCAGGTGTACCATTGACATAACACACCTTGTCAACATGCCGACACCTCGCATGTCCCCTTTCGACGCCCCCGCGTGTCTAACATCCCAGGTGTACCATTGATGTAACATACTTTGTCAACATGCCGACACCTCGTATGTCCCCCTTCGACACCCCGTGTGTTTCTGACATCCCAGGTGAGTATTGATATAACGCACTTTGCCGGCACCTCACATGTCCCCTTCGACACCCCGTGTGTCTCTGACATCCCAGGTGAGCATCGACATAACGCACTTTATCAGCACCTCGCATGTCCCCCTTCGACACCCCATGTGTCTTCAACGTTCTAGGTGTGCATCGACATAACACACTTTGTCGGCACCTCGCACGTCTCCCTTCGACACCCTATGTGTGTCTGACATCCTAGGTGAGCATTGACATAACACACTTTTTTGGTACCTGGCATGTCCTTCTGTTGACACTCTATGTGTCCTTCGTTTTTTTTGGCTAAAGCACCTCCGGGTAATGCCATAGCAACCAATCTTGGCTAGCGCCTCCGAGACATACCATCCTCCATAGTATCTATTAATCCCTAACATAAGTAGCAAGGACTACTCTTCATTCCTCAGAGAGTGACCCTAACTGCATCCACTTTCCCCAGCTCACCTGTATCTCCAATAGATATAGGAAGGCACATCCCTCATATCACCACTTACACAACATGCATCCCGTTCAATTACCAATTTGACACTCTCTGGTAAAGAGGGGCAGCTGTAAGTACCCAATTTTTACACTCTACCTTAACCATGGTTAATATCTTTTAGCCATGGTTATCCTTAGTCAAACCCTAGGTGAACCCTAGGCTTAACCCTAGTGAAGCCCTAAACCCTAGGTAATCCCTGGTAAAACCCTAGACTAACTTTAGGTAAACCTTGATTAAACCCTAGGCCTAACCCTAGATGAACCCTAGGCCTAACCCTAGTCAAGCCCTAAACCCTAGGCAATCACAGGTTAAACCTTAGACTAACCTTAGGTAAACCCTGATCAAACCCTAGGCCTAACCCTAGTCTAACCCTAGGTGTAGCACCCCGGACTTTTTCATCCTTAATGAATAGCACCTTCGTAGCTAATTGGCCGTTTTTGTAGTCTAATTAATAAATAAGGGAGAAATCGGAAATTCCGAAACGTCAAAAATGTTCGTTTTCGAAAGACGGATCCAACGCAAGTTGAATCATCGAAATCCGACGAGCGAGTCAAAAGATATGGTCAAAACAGTCCAGACATACAGAGCACCGATCGCTCGGTCCAGTCAGCGATCGATCGGTCCATAACCGATCGATCGGTAGCTATCGCACGGTCAGAAATTTTGTATGGGGAAATTTTCCAGAGAGTGAGTTTTTGACCGATCGATCGGTCAATAACACCGATCGCTCGGTAGGCAACCGATCGATCGGTCATAACCACTGATCGCTCGGTCTTCGCGTTTTTGCAGAAATTTCAGTAAGGGCGTTTTCGTCTTTTGGGTGTTAAACCCTTACCCATAAGGGTTTGCTCGACCCTTTGAGCCCTCATTCACCTCACTTAGAAGGTTTTGAGAGAGAAGAAGAGAAGAGAAGGGGGATTTACATCTAGGGTTTTCCACTTGAGAGAATCAAGGGTTTTAGAACCCTAGAACCGTTCTAAAGGCTTGGATTCTCCAAATCCAACCTCAAGCTCGTGTGGAGTACCTCGTCCAAGCTAGGGCAGCGTTTCTACATCATCCTCAAGGATTTTCTTTCCCTTTCCAAGGTTAGTACACTCTTCCTAGTTACTTTGGTAATAACCTAGGATTTTTTTTAAGAAAATGTGTTGGATCTTCCCCATTGCTCCCTTGTGTTGGTATATGCTAAATCCCTAAAACATAAACAAGATAATACAAACAAATGGTGGAATGTATGAATGGATGAGGAGTGGAGGCGATTGGATGCCATGTTGTGATGTGTTGAATGATGGGAAAAATGGTGGAAGGGCATATTACGCATAATGAACACACCCCAAGTGTTGAGAAATGTTCGAATGAGAAAATATGAAATAACTAAAGGTAAAAAGGTTGAATACCACATATTTGATAGAATGCATGAACAAACTAAGATTTGAAAGCATGAGTCACATAAATGTTCCCCATTTGGTAAGTTGTATGCATGTGTTTATTTCGCTTCTTAAATTCTCATGTGAGTTGGGAATTGTTAAAATGCTATATGTCATCATAATTTCACGATTGCTATGCACGAGCACATATGTAGATGGAGGATATTGTCAAGGAGGTTGGTAGCCCAGGATTATGCGGGTGCTAACCTCTGGCTCATAAGAAACGTATTGTATTGTCAAGGGGGTTGGTAGCCCAGGGATCATGCGGGTACTAACCCCTGGCTCATAAGAAAGGACTCGGAAATATTGCACTGTCAAGGAGGTTGGTAGCCCCAGTTAAGGGTGCTAACCTCTGGCTCATAAGAAAGGAAATGATATTGTCAAGGAGGTTGGTAGCCCCGGTTAAGGGTGCTAACCTCTGGCTCATAAGAAGGGTAATGTACTGTCAAGGGGGTTGGTAGCCCAGGGATGTGCGGGTGCTAACCCCTGGCTCATAAGAAAGGTATTGTACTGTCAAGGGGGTTGGTAGCCCAGGGATGTGCAGGTGCTAACCCCTGGCTCATAAGAAAGGTATTGTACTGTCAAGGAGGTTGGTAGCCCACGGATATGCGGGTGCTAACCTCTGGCTCATAAGAAATATTAAAAGGACAACTCAAAGAGGAATTGTATGATGCATAGACATGTTTTAGTTGCATAATAATTATGACTTGATAAAATGTTTATGTATGAGGTTGCTAGAAATGATTATGAACTATACTCCTCCCATTACTTGTATATGATGTTGTTCGTTATTACCATTGTTAGTTAGGGGCTTGTACTCGCTGAGTATTCCATGCTCAGCCGTACTTTCATGTCGGCAGGTACCCAAGTCCCTCTCAACATTTGTGATCCGGGTCCTTGGATAGAGGAGAACTATGGCGAGGAGGAACCTTATGAGGATCTAGTAGTCGAGCCTCAGGCGGAGGCGAGAGACTTAGACCACTGGCCCAACGGGGATGGCTATTGAGCGAGACAGAGTTGTATTTTGTCTTTTGTATTTTGTTAGGTGGGCCTGTCCACCTTAGACTGAGACGTGTTTTGTATTTATGTTAACTTGCAATACTACATTTTGGATCATTATAAAGAAAAGAAAATTTTAGTTTTCGCTTCCGCAAATTATGTTTAGCCTTCGCGCTCTGATTATCATTGTTTAGTACCTTATTTATCTTGTTCGTCACAGGATGGTTTGGCAGGTTTGTATGGTCCACCTAAAGTATCCCTAAACTCCTAGGGGGTATTTTGGGGCGTGACAGAGGTGGTATCAGAGCTCTAGGCATTAGAGTCCCTAGGGTCGCTTAGTACTAGATACCATAATTGAACAAGGCATTAGGTGTAGGAAAGAGTTGTATTCCAAGTATAGACTAACAAGTTAGTCTTAGTCAAAATAGGTTGAACTTCAACCAAACTTAGAATCCTACGCTAGGAACACGATATGTATGTTATGATATGATGCTGTATACCTTGTGTGCATAAATTGTGTTGTGCTTATTAAATATGTCTGATGAATATGTATTAAGTGAATTGCGAAATTGTATTAAATGCGTATCCAAGTTAGACTCATGTGGTACTGTCGTTCTCAGGATCACATCATGAGACGCGGTGCTCGGGGTCGCGGATACAATACGAGGGGAAGTGGAAGTGATGCCCCTTCCGGTGACGAGCAACCCGATTTTGCCCAAGCTTTTGCATCTATAGCCGAGACCTTGGCTATGTTAGCAGCAAGGCCGGTTGCCGTTACTCCTTCTACGCCTCCGCCACCTCCGGCACACCATGCTTCAGGATTGGAGGCATTTAGGAGATTGCGTCCTCCTACCTTCTTCGGTACTACTGACCCCATGGTCGCCGAGGCATGGGTGATGCAATTGGAAAAGATTTTTAGAGCGCTCCACTGCACGGATGAACAGAGAGTGGACTGGGCCACCTTCGTGATGGAAGGTGCGGCCGAGCATTGGTGGAGAGCCGCACAGAGACAGAGGGAGTCCACCAGGGCGGGGGAGCCATGGACATGGCCGGAATTTTTGGATTACTTCTATAAGCAGTATTTTCCAGCAGCTGTCAAAGAACAGAAGGAGATTGAATTCATGACTCTTGAACAAGGAGAGTTGAGTGTGGCCGATTATGAGGCTACCTTCGTGGAGTTGTCGAGATTCGCACCTCACCTAATTGCATCAGAGCATATGCGAGTCAGGAAATTTGAGCGGGGATTGAAACCCTCCATTAGAGACAGGGTCTCGATGTTCCAGGTGGCTACCTGGGGAGAGGTTGTGAGCAAGGCGAAGCTTGCCGAGAAGAATTCGGAAGAATTCTTCAAGAGAAGGGATGTGGCTCGAGGCCAATCGAGTAGTTCGGGGTCAGCAGAGAAGAGGGCTAGGGCAGCCCCATATCAGGCATCCAAGCCGATACGGTCACAGAGGCCTCCCTTGACATCACAAGTATCTCGGCCTACCATTACACCGGTACCTCGTCCCACACTTTCACAGGCCACCCGATATGTTCCACCTTCATCCTCATCAGCATTTGAGGAGTGCTCCTATTGTGGTCGGAGTCACCGGATTGGTGAATGTCGGAGGATTTCGGGTGGGTGCTTTCACTGTGGAGATGTGAATCACATGGTCAGGGATTGCCCACGCAGGCAGCTGCAGCCTATCCAACCCCAGGGGAGTAGGCCCCCAGTTCGACAGGATTCCCAGCCGGGTCCTCACAGGCTTCTGCGTCTAGACCTTCACGACCCACGTTATCCACTCCACCGCCTCGTAGGGCAAACCAGGGTCAAGTTTTTGCCTTATCGGAACGGGATGCACGTGCATCTGACGATGTCGTGCAAGGTACGCTATCATGCTAAAGTTTCGAGTTGTAATTGGCTGTTATTATGTAATGTGATTGCTTATATGTATGACATGCTACCTATACTTATGTGTTATTGCGTGAAATCTATTAACGTGAATTTAATTAATCATACAGGCGCGTTATTAGTGAATGAATGCCTAGCCCGAGTGTTGATCGACACAGGATCCACTCATTCCTTTGTATCGCCTAGCTTTGCGAAAGGATTTCCAACCAAGTCCAGTCAGTTGAAGCATGAATTAACCATCTCCACACCACTCGGCAAGTCAGTGGACACGGACCGTATATACAGGGACTGTGTAGTCCAAGTGGGACAGAATGAGTTGTTAGCCGACCTCATCATCCTGGACTTCCAAGACTTAGATTTTGATGTCATACTTGGTATGGATTGGCTATCGGCTCACCACGGACATGTGGCATGTTTCGAGAAGATGGTGAACTTTGAGCCGATGGGAGTTAAGCCATTTCACTTTCGAGGGTTGAGGGAAAGAGACATTGCTCGCCTCGCAGCTTTGAGCTTAGCAAACCCAGAAGCACAAAACTCCTCGGTCATTCCGGTCGTGAGTGAGTTCTTGGATGTGCTTCCGGAGGAACTTCCCGGATTGCCTCCGGATCGGGAGATTGAGTTCGCTATAGAGCTTACTCCAGGCACCGCTCCGATTTCAAGGGCACCGTATAGAATGGCCCCAATAGAGCTTGAGGAATTAAAGAAGCAAATTGAGGAGTTACAACAACTTGGTTTCATCCAACCAAGTGTGTCACCATGGGGAGCTCCGGTCCTCTTTGTGAAAAAGAAAGACGGGTCAATGAGAATGTGCATAGATTACCGGCAGTTGAACAAGATAACTATTAAGAATCATTATCCTTTGCCTCGGATAGACGACTTGTTTGACCAACTGAAGGGAGCGAGATTTTTCTCCAAGATTGATCTTAGATCGGGGTATCATCAGTTAAAGATCAAGGCGGCAGATGTTCCGAAGTCGGCTTTCAGGACTCGGTATGGGCACTACGAGTTCCTTGTCATGCCTTTTGGGCTGACGAATGCACCGGCAGCGTTCATGGATTTGATGAACCGGGTGTTCCGATCGTACTTGGATCGATGTGTGATTGTGTTCATAGATGACATTTTAGTGTATTCCCAGACACGGGAAGATCACGCACGAGACCTTCGTCTTGCTCTGGAGATATTGAGAGAGCATAGGCTATACGCTAAGTTAAGCAAGTGTGAATTTTGGTTGGAGAAGGTGGCGTTCCTAGGCCACGTAGTGTCGGCCGAGGGTATTTCTGTTGACCCGGCAAAGATAGAGGCAGTTATGATATGGGAGAGACCCAAGAGCGTCACGGAGATACGTAGATTTCTCGGGTTGGCAGGCTATTATCGGAGATTCGTGGAGGGATTCTCCAGTCTGGCGGCACCTCTCACTTACCTGACGAGAAAGAATGCTAAATTTAGTTGGAGCGACAGATGCGAAGCGAGCTTCCAAGAGTTGAAGAAACGCCTCACCACGGCCCCCGTCCTTAGTGTGCCATCCGGGAGTGGTGGTTTTGTGGTTTATAGTGATGCCTCGCACGTGGGGTTGGGATGTGTACTTATGCAGCACGGCAAAGTCATTGCTTACGCCTCCAGGCAATTGAAAGAGCATGAGAAGAATTATCCCACTCACGATTTAGAGCTCGCCGCGGTTGTGTTTGCCTTGAAGATTTGGCGACATTATCTCTATGAGGAACAGTTCGACGTATTTACGGACCATAAAAGCTTGAAGTACCTGTTCTCCCAAAAGGAATTGAATTTAAGGCAGAGGAGATGGGTAGAGTTTTTGAAGGACTATGAATGTTCCATTCAATATCATCCGGGCAAGGCGAACGTTGTAGCCGATGCTCTTAGCCGGAAGCCCACTGGACTTTTGGCGCACATGATTCTGAGGGAATGGAGGTTGTTAGAAGATGCATCCAACCTCGACATCAGTTTTAGTCTCCCTACTTTTGGGCCAGTAATGGCTAACATCACAGTTAGGCCATATATCCTAAGCATGACCAGGGAGTTGCAGGGAATGGATGCCAAGCTACTGTCTTACCGAGACCAGTCAGTTAAAAGTGGCAGCAAGGATTTTGCGGTGAGGGATGATGGAATTATCACTTTCAAGGGAAGAGTATGTGTCCCAGCCGACGAGAAGCTTAAGCGAGAAATCTTGTACGAGGCTCACCGGTCCAAGTACACCGTTCACCCCGGGGGCACCAAGATGTATAGGGACTTGAAGAAGCACTTTTGGTGGCGGAACATGAAGCGAGAAATAGCGGGGTACGTGTCCCGATGCTTGGTGTGCCAACAAGTCAAGGCCGAGCACAGGAGACCAGCGGGTCTGTTGCAGTCTCTCCCTATTTCCGAGTGGAAATGGGAACATATCTCTATGGACTTCATCGTGGGGTTGCCAAAGACAGTTAAAAAGACTGATGCGATATGGGTTGTGGTTGACAGACTCACGAAGTCCGCCCATTTCTTACCGTACCGGACTACATTCAACTCAAATCAGTTAGCTGCCTTGTACATCAAAGAGATAGTCTGATTGCACGGAGTGCCAGTGAGCATTGTCTCAGACCGGGATCCAAGATTCACATCCAGGTTTTGGAGAAGTTTTCAGGATGCCATGGGTTCCAGACTAGACTTTAGCACGGCTTTCCATCCACAAACGGATGGGCAAACCGAGCGAGTGAATCAGATTATTGAAGACATGCTCCGTGCATGTATGCTAGACTTCAAGGGAAGTTGGGAGGATCACCTACCTTTGGTGGAATTCGCCTACAACAATAGTTACCAGGCAAGCATACAGATGGCACCCTTTGAGGCTTTGTACGGAAGGAGTTGTAGATCTCCGTTGTATTGGGATGAAGTGGGAGAAAGAAAAATTTTGGGCCCCGAGTTGATTGAACAAACTGCGGATAGAGTCAAGCTCATCCGGGAAAGGTTGAAGACCGCACAAGACCGACAGAAAAGCTATGCCGACAACCGAAGGAGGGATCTTGAATATCGAGTTGGTGACTTTGTTTTTGTCAAGATTTCACCAACCAAGGGGGTTATGAGATTCGGGAAAAGAGGCAAGCTTAGCCCGAGATATGTGGGTCCATTCGAGATCATTACTCGAGTTGGTGAGCTAGCTTACCGAGTTGCCTTGCCCGCTCACATGGCGGCGATCCACAACGTATTTCACATCTCCATGCTTCGGAAGTATATCCCGGATCATTCTCATGTCATCGAGCTTGATCCAATAGAGATCCGAGAGGAGCTCACCCTAGTTGAACAACCGGTGCAGATCTTGGATAGGCGAGATCAAGTCTTGCGCAACAAGACCATTCCCTTGGTCTTGGTAAGATGGCAACACCATTCAAGGGAGGAAGCTACTTGGGAACGAGAAGCCGAAGTACGAGAAAAGTACCCCCATTTATTTGTTTAAGGCCTTGACATTCCCTTGTATTTGGTTATAGTTTTACGCATGTATGTATCGTCCAAATTTCGGGGACGAAATTTTTGTAAGGAGGGGAGAATGTAGCACCCCGGACTTTTTCATCCTTAATGAATAGCACCTTCGTAGCTAATTGGCCGTTTTTGTAGTCTAATTAATAAATAAGGGAGAAATCGGAAATTCCGAAATCTCAAAAATGTTCGTTTTCAAAAGACGGATCCAACGCAAGTTGAATCGTCGAAATCCGACGAGCGAGTCAAAAGATATGGTCAAAACAGTCCAGACATACAGAGCACCGATCGCTCGGTCCAGTCAGCGATCGATCGGTCCATAACCGATCGATCGGTAGCTATCGCACGGTCAGAAATTTTGTATGGGGAAATTTTCCAGAGAGTGAGTTTTTGACCGATCGATCGGTCAATAACACCGATCGCTCGGTAGGCAACCGATCGATCGGTCATAACCACCGATCGCTCGGTCTTCGCGTTTTTGCAGAAATTTCAGTAAGGGTGTTTTCGTCTTTTGGGTGTTAAACCCTTACCCATAAGGGTTTGCTCGACCCTTTGAGCCCTCATTCACCTCACTTATAAGGTTTTGAGAGAGAAGAAGAGAAGAGAAGGGGGATTTACATCTAGGGTTTTCCACTTGAGAGAATCAAGGGTTTTAGAACCCTAGAACCGTTCTAAAGGCTTGGATTCTCCAAATCCAACCTCAAGCTCGTGTGGAGTACCTCGTCCAAGCTAGGGCAGCGTTTCTACATCATCCTCAAGGATTTTCTTTCCCTTTCCAAGGTTAGTACACTCTTCCTAGTTACTTTGGTAATAACCTAGGATTTTTTTTAAGAAAATGTGTTGGATCTTCCCCATTGCTCCCTTGTGTTGGTATATGCTAAATCCCTAAAACATAAACAACATAATACAAACAAATGGTGGAATGTATGAATGGATGAGGAGTGGAGGCGATTGGATGCCATGTTGTGATGTGTTGAATGATGGGAAAAATGGTAGAAGGGCATATTACGCATAATGAACACACCCCAAGTGTTGATGAAATGTTCGAATGAGAAAATATGAAATAACTAAAGGTAAAAAGGTTGAATACCACATATTTGATAGAATGCATGAACAAACTAAGATTTGAAAGCATGAGTCACATAAATGTTCCCCATTTGGTAAGTTGTATGCATGTGTTTATTTCGCTTCTTAAATTCTCATGTGAGTTGGGAATTGTTAAAATGCTATATGTCATCATAATTTCACGATTGCTATGCACGAGCACATATGTAGATGGAGGATATTGTCAAGGAGGTTGGTAGCCCAGGATTATGCGGGTGCTAACCTCTGGCTCATAAGAAACGTATTGTATTGTCAAGGGGGTTGGTAGCCCAGGGATCATGCGGGTACTAACCCCTGGCTCATAAGAAAGGACTCGGAAATGTTGCACTGTCAAGGAGGTTGGTAGCCCCGGTTAAGGGTGCTAACCTCTGGCTCATAAGAAAGGAAATGATATTGTCAAGGAGGTTGGTAGCCCCGGTTAAGGGTGCTAACCTCTGGCTCATAAGAAGGGTAATGTACTGTCAAGGGGGTTGGTAGCCCAGGGATGTGCGGGTGCTAACCCCTGGCTCATAAGAAAGGTATTGTACTGTCAAGGGGGTTGGTAGCCCAGGGATGTGCGGGTGCTAACCCCTGGCTCATAAGAAGGTATTGTACGTAGCCCAGGGATGTGCGGGTGCTAACCCCTGGCTCATAAGAAAGGTATTGTACTATCAAGGGGGTTGGTAGCCCAGGGATGTGCGGGTGCTAACCCCTGGCTCATAAGAAAGGTATTGTACTGTCAAGGAGGTTGGTAGCCCAGGGATATGCGGGTGCTAACCTCTGGCTCGTAAGAAATATTAAAAGGACAACTCAAAGAGGAATTGTATGATGCATAGACATGTTTTAGTTGCATAATAATTATGACTTGATAAAATGTTTATGTATGAGGTTGCTAGAAATGATTATGAACTATACTCCTCCCATTACTTGTATATGATGTTGTTCGTTATTACCATTGTTAGTTAGGGGCTTGTACTCGCTGAGTATTCCATGCTCAGCCGTACTTTCATGTCGGCAGGTACCCAAGTCCCTCTCAACATTTGTGATCCGGGTCCTTGGATAGAGGAGGACTATGGCGAGGAGGAACCTTATGAGGATCTAGTAGTCGAGGCTCAGGCGGAGGCGAGAGACTTAGACCACTGGCCCAACGGGGATGGCTATTGAGCGAGACAGAGTTGTATTTTGTCTTTTGTATTTTGTTAGGTGGGCCTGTCCACCTTAGACTGAGACGTGTTTTGTATTTATGTTAACTTGGAATACTACATTTTGGATCATTATAAAGAAAAGAAAATTTTAGTTTTCGCTTCCGCAAATTATGTTTAGCCTCCGCGCTCTGATTATCATTGTTTAGTACCTTATTTATCTTGTTCGTCACAGGATGGTTTGACAGGTTTGTATGGTCCACCTAAAGTATCCCTAAACTCCTAGGGGATATTTTGGGGCGTGACACTAGGTAAAACCTAATTCAGCCCTAAGGCCCAAAAAACCCTAAAATCTAAAGCCCAGAACCATCTGTGGGCCCGAACATGGGCCCACAGGCCGTTTAGAGCCATTGCAGTGGGGCCCACCATCCATTTTCAAAAATCCCAGGAATGGTGGTAATAACTTTATCACCATTTCTAGTTATGGTAAAAGTTACAGTGTATCAGCCTGAGTGTGTGAGGGTTTAGCCATTTTTGGCAAAAACCAGTAAATGGCGGTAATGTTATTATCGCCATTACTGGGTTCTGCAAAATTCGTAACTGGCACCCCCTTTAGCCACTCCAGCTCCACCCCCTCAGTGTCTAGAACACCTAGACTAATCCCCAAACTACCCCAAGGCCTTCCCAAGCTTATATAAACCCCCCTCCTTCATGGGTTCGAACCACTCCAAAAGTCCCATACCAAACCCCTGCCAATGCTCGGTTAGCCCAGATCTAGTCTTCTCCGACCCTGCTTCTTCACCTGAGACCACTTCTTCGCCTCCCAGGAGCATCCCTAGGCCTATCCTAGCCTTGCACCAGCTTTGTGCACCAACACCAGCGTGAGCAGATCACTGTTCCGCCACAGTTGCAACCCAACAGTAAGGTAGGCCTCCTTACCCCTTTTTTTATTTCTTGTTGAAGCATTGTAAGGGACCCCTAGTCATATTCTAGGGGTCCCCCATTTTCTTTCTTTCTTTTTTGTAATACTCTCAAACCGAGGATAAGGGGTTCCCCTACCTTCCTCATAGGTATGGGGAACCCCCTTTGAGGTTTCAAGCATGGGTACAAGACCCCACATTCTCTCAACACCCCTCTATGTGACCTCGAAGTAAAATCCCGCTCTCACACTAATATCTCCATTTAGTATGTGAAAATTCAGAGAAAAAGGATACTAAGATCGTCATTCAAGTTATGAAGAATTGAAGAGCTCAACCAGTCAAGGCCAACATGTTCAAAGTCCAAGTACCAGTCACTTCAAGGGAAAAAGCTTTAAGGACTCAAGCCAATTCATGAAGTCAAGTCACAATTGAAGCTCCACAAGTTCCATGTCAAGATTATCTCCATATGAAGTCTAGAGTAAATGTCTAGGACCTTGTAAAGTTTTCAAGACTTTTGGAAATGTTTGCTCAAAGTTTACCTAGATAGACCTTAGATAGACCCTAGGAGACTTAGTATAATTTGGGCATCATTCTAAAGGCCTAAAAATGATTAAAATAATGTTTGTATGATGGCCTAGGGGTGTAAGCACAATACACATCCATTTGGTCTCATTACAGATGAGTTCACAGAAAAACTTCAGTGGACTCATCGACAAGTGGAAGAGACTCGTCGATGAGTGGGAAAACAGTAAGCTCATTTTGAGTATTGTCACCCCACTCATCGACGACCCCAGGTTTTCTACACTCACTCGTCAATGAGTGTATGTGGGAAAAGTGTATAACGGCAAGTTTTCAACGGCTAGTTCGCATTAAATGTGCTGCCAATGGCCATATTGATTGCTCAATTATAAATAGACTTATTTATGAACTGAAAATAAGATTTTAACACTGTTCAATCATTCACACATCACTTACAATCTTCCAGCAATCAATACTCTGTTTTTACATTGAATACCTAGAATCCCAATCCCTCATTCATTGAGCTTTGAATTCCAATCAATCTCGAGTGATTATTGGCATTGTATTCCATTCAAATCTAGCTCAGTTAGGAGCTTTCAAATTCTAATTTTATATCCAACAAATTTTGTAAAAGCTATAAGTCAAGAATTGAAGATTCTTGCACAATTTGAGAAGAAGGTCTTCTTGTATCCAAGAGAGGGTTGAAGATGTTGGATTTTACACCAGTGAAAAGGATTATAAAGGATTACTCTCTGCCTGAAAAGAAGAGTGCGATTAGTGGAATCATAGGAAAATCCTTGAAGCGGGAAGCTTAAAGGCGGGGATGTAGGCAATTTGCCAAACCCTGATCACATATCTTGTGTGTGGTACCATTCTCTCTCCGTCTCTATATTTATTTCTGGTTATTGTATGTATCTTTTGTGATTAACCTTTTAATTCTGCAATAATCACTTAGTTCTAATTTTTAATTACCATTGACCCTAATCACCTCGCCTTTAGGGTCCATTAACTGGGCAACAATTGGTATCAGAGCCTAGTACTTTGTTTTAGATTTAACCATCTTGAGTTAAAGATCCTTAAATGGAAAAATTATTTGCTACTACCTTAGGAGAGGGCCAATCGACCACCCGTCCTCCATTGTTCAATGGGGAAAACTATAACAATTAGAAAATTAGGATGATGTATTACATCCAAGCTCTTGACTATGAATGCTGGAAAGTTATAGTCAAGGGTCCACATCTTCCCTCCAAAGTAGTTTAGGATGTTATTCCTAAAGTGGAAGAAGAGTGGAATGAGGCTAATATTAAACTCATTCAAATTAATGCTAAGGCTATTAGCAATCTATATTGTGCTCTTAGCCCTCAAGATTTAAATAGAGTCTCTGGATGTGATTCGGCTAAAGAGATTTGGAATAAACTTCAAGTTATATATGAAGGAACCAACCAAGTTAAAGAAGAAAAAATTAGTATGTTGGTTCACAAATATGAACTTTTCAAAATGGAAAAGGATGAATCAATTAGTGAAATGTTTACTAGGTTCACTAATATTTTGAATGGACTAAATGCACTTGGTAAAGTTTAATCTAGTATAGAAAATGTAAGAAAAGTGTTGCGTTCATTGCTGAAGGAATAGTCTCCCAAAGTGACGGCCATTCAAGAAGCTAAGGACTTAACAAAGGTTCAAATGGATAAGCTTCTTGGGTCTTTGATGACTCATGAAGTTATCATGAATGGACATTAAGAAGATGGGCCCAAGCACAAGAAGGGACTTGCTCTCAAGTTATCTCAACAAGAAGAAGAGAGTGATGGAGAGGAAAGTGAGGAAGATGAAGACATAGCCTTCATGGCTAGAAAATTCAAGAGATTCCTCAAGAACAAAAGAAACTTCAAGAAGAATCCCTTCAAGAAAGAATCACCAAGGAGGTATCCAAAGGTGAAACAAGTAAAAAGGAACCACTCATATGCTATGAATGAAAAAAACAGGGACACATCAAGACGGAGTGTCCTCAACTGAAGAAGAGCAAAAGGTTCTGGAAAAAGGCCATGAAAGCTACATGGGATGACTCTGAAGAAAGTGGATCGGATGCCTCTAGTGATGAGAAAATGGCTAACTTGTCCCTCATAGCAAATGAGGATGAGGTAAATTCTTCACTTTGTGAATCCCTTCATATGATGAAATTAGGGATGCATTTAATAAACTTTACTTAGAATTTAAAAGAATAGCTTCTATAAATAAATCTTTCAAAATGGACATTGCTTCTCTTAAAAATTCTTGTGCATTTTTACAAAATGAAAATACTTCTCTTGAAAAGGAAAATAATATTTTGAATGAAAAATTAAAAGAATCTCAAAATTCATCTCAAAGATCACCTTGTGAGTGTGAAGAGCTTCAAGCAAATGTCAAAGATTGGACTAAGATTGCTCACACCTTGTCTACGGGAGAAAAGAATCTTGAGAGACTTTTGGGCCAACAAAGATGTGTCTTTGGAAAGACCGGACTTGGTTACAACCCTTTTGCAAAACAAAAAGATTATCAAAATTTCTTTTCAAAATCTACAAATGATTTAAATCCACCTATTAATGCATTCTTTACTTTTAATGGAAAGAAATTGGTAAAGAAAATTTGGGTCCCAAAGGGATCATTTACACCCAAGACCATCCACAAAGGACCAAACATGGTTTGGGTCTCCAAAGGAACTTACCCTCTCAAGACCAACCAAAAATCAGTTTGAGTCCCAACCAAAATAGTGTGGGTACCGGGAGGAACATATGTTGGAGTTACTTAAATCTTGTCTTGTAGTTACGTTTGAAATCTAACTCCTCCAAGTCAAGATGGTTCTTGGATAGTGGATGCTCTAGGCATGTGTCGGAGAATAAAAAGCTCTTTATCTTAATCACTTCAAAAGATGGAGGGCATGTGACCTTCGGGGACAACACGAAAGGGATGATCATCAGTATAAGTAATGTTGGCAAGGACTCTACTACATTTATTGAAAATTTCTTGTTAGTTGATGGTCTCAAACATAACTTAATTAGTATATGTCAATTATATGATAAAAGACTAAATGTATCTTTTAAATCGAATGTATGCATTATTAAAGACAAAGATAACATTAATACAATATTCATTGCTCATAGATATGAAAATGTGTATACAATTGATTTTTATGAATTAATTTCTCAAAATTTAATTTTTTTTCGGCTATCAATGAAACTAGTTGGCTATGACATAGAAGGTTAGGCCATGCTAGTATGGATTTACTTTCTAAATTGTCTAGAAAAGAACTTATAAAAGGTTTACTTAAAACCAAGTTTTCAAAGACTAAATTTGCGATGCTTGCCAACTAGGAAAACAAATCAAATCATCATTTAAAAGGAAACTTGAAATATCAACTTCTAGGCCATTGGAATTATTGCATATGGATTTATTTGGGCCAAATGATGTTGCTAGCTTAGGTGGCAAACTCTATGCTTTTATTATTGTTGATGATTATTCTAGATTCACTTGGGTATTATTTCTATCTCATAAAAGTGAAGTGCATGTTTTGTTTGAAAAATTTTGTAAAAGAGTTCTAGATGAAAAAAGGCTACTCAATTAACAATATTAGAAGTGATAGAGGTGGAGAATTCAAGAATAAAGAGCTTGAATCTTTTTGTGGGGATAATGGTTTCAACCACAACTTCTCCACCCCTAGAACTCCTCAACAAAATGGAATAATTGATAGAAAGAATAAGTCTTTTCAAGAAATTGATAGAATAATGTTAAATAAACATAAATTACCTAACTATTTTTGGGTTGAGGCTATCAATACATCTTGCTATGTAATCAATAGGGTTGTTATTAGAAACAAATTAAATAAAACCCCTTATGAGCTTTGGAATGGAAGATCACCTAATATTGGTTACTTTAAGGTGTTTGGCTGTAAATGTTTTAATCTTAATAACAAACACAACTTAAAGAAATTTGATCCAAAATCTAGTGAATGAATTTTTCTTGGTTACTCTTCTAATAGCAAAGCCTATAGGGTATTTAATAAAACATTCCTAATTGTAGAAGAATCCATGCATGTAATATTTGATTAATCAAATCTTTTTGAAATCAAAAAAATTGATGATGATATTCCAAATTACAAAATTGAAATAATTTCTAAAGATATTGCTAATTTAGAAATCAATAAAAATGATAATGAATATCCAGATAATGATAATGATGATAAATCATTAGAAGTTGAAAACTTAGATGAAAATGAAGAAAAAAATGAAATTCAACTTCCTAAGGCATGTAGACTAATTAAAGATAATCCTAAAGAACAAATACTTGGTAATATGAAACAAGGTGTAAGAATAAGAAGAAATATTTGCAATAACGTTACATTCCTCTCTCAAATTGAACCTAAGAATGCTCTTAAAAAAAATTAATGATGAATCTTGGGGAATTGCTATGCAAGAGAAATTAAACCAATTTGAAAGAAATCAAGTATGAGATTTAGTGCCTATACCAAAAACCAAATCTATAATTGGTACTAAATAGATTTTCAAAAATAAAAAGAATGAAAGTGGAAACATTATTAAAAATAAAGCTAGACTTGTAGCTCAAGGATACAACCAAGAAGAGAGAATTGATTATGATGAAACCTTTGCCCCTATTGCTAGACTTGAAGCTATTAGAATGTTGCTTGCTTATGGTAGTTTTAAAGATTTTAAATTATATCAAATGGATATCAAAAATGCTTTCTTAAATGGATTTATATCGGAGGAAGTATCGTTGAACAACCTCCTTGCTTTGAAAATCATAAAATGCTTGATCATGTGTTTAAACTCACTAAAGCTCTTTATGGTTTAAAGCAAGCTCCTAGAGGCTGGTAAGATAGATTAAGTGACTTCCTACTTGAAAATGAGTTTATTAGAGGAAAAATAGATACTACATTATTTATAAAGTCAAAAAATGATGATATGCTTATAGTACAAATATATGTTGATGACATTATTTTTGGATCTACTAATGAATCTCTTTGTCAAGAATTTGCTAAATCCATGCAAGATAAATTTGAAATGAGTATGATGGGAGAATTAAACTTCTTTCTCAGGCTTCAAATCAAGCAAACAAAGGAAGACACCTTTATCAATCAAGCTAAGTACACAAGAGAGCTGCTCAAGAAATTTGGGATGGACAACTCAAAGGAAACTGATACTCCTATGAGTCCATCTATAAAGCTAGATAAAGATGAAAAGAGCATTAGTGTGGAAGAAACAAAATATCGAGGTATGATTGGTAGTCTATTATATTTGACTGCTAGTAGGCCTGATATCATGTTTAGTGTTTGCATATGTGCTAGATTTCAAGCTAATTCTAAAGAATCGCATATGACTGCTATAAAAAGAATTTTCAAATATTTAATTGGAATAATTAAACTAGGTGTCGTGACCCAAAACCCACCCTAGGAGTTAGAGTGAATCTTGGACGACTCATCATGACTTGCTTGACCAAAACAACCTATAACAGACCTAGAGCATACACAATAGAGGACAATAATAGCGGAAACATAAACTATAAAGCACAGCGGAAGACTTAACCAAACACCTCTATGTGTATATACATATACATGATCCAAGTTTATACAAAAAGAAAATACACAAAAGAAAGTGCGGATGGGTCCGCCAAAATACATGAATATATCTCTCTCCCTCATCCACAGCTATTCACTCAGAGTCTACCACCTCTAATAATAACCCTCTACCGGAGGTTCCTCGACATACTCCTCCTCCACCCAAGGGTTTGGGGCACAGATATCAAAAGGAGCAGCCGCTCCGCTATCACCTGCCGACATAAGAAGTACCGCTGAGCATGGAATACTCAGCGTGTACCAAATGCTAACCAACAGTCATAGTACAGAAACAATGATATATATATAAGCAGGAAGCAGTCAATCTCATAATAGGAAAGTAAAGCAGTGTATGATCATACTTCATTTTCGTAAAAGCAGATAAAACCCTTGAAAACATCGTGCACTTGACTTGACTCAAATTGCCCTTTTTGTGCTTGAAAACTTGTCTTGTCTGTCTTGTCTTATCGTATCATGTCGTGTCATGCGTGTCATGACATGTCATGCTTGCTTGGAAAATAAACGTGTTCATGCTACTTGTGAGGGAAGGGAGACCCTTCTTCCTAAATGCTCATGCTTGTCATGCCATGTATCTTGCTTGCTTGGAAAATAAACTACTTGTGAGGGAAGGGAGACCCTTCTTCCAAAATGCTCATGCTTGCCATGCCATGTATCTTGTTTGCTTGGAAAATAAACTACTTGTGAGGGAAGGGAGACCCTTCTTCCTAAATGCACTTGCGAGGGAAGGGAAACCCTTCTTTATGAATGCTTGTCTTGTTCATGCCAAAAGCAAGGCAAAACATATCGTAGGATATGTCCCACCTCTAATTATCATTCTTGAAAAACCTCGGTAAATAATGTCATGCATGCCATGCTCGTGGAATCGTGTACATACTTGCATTTAAATTTAAATATGACAATTGGGCAATTCACAATACATATAACATCAATAATTTGAACAAGTCAATATTAAGGAAGCACACTATCATAGGCCCTAGCAATTTCCATAATTAATTAAGCATGCATTTCTTAATTTATAATTTGTTTTATTCACCTAGACATTTCATCAAACAAGGGGTGTGTACATTATTGATCAAACCTATATCATGCTTTTCTAGGTGGATTTATATTCACAACATACTCGTATGTTTATTATTGGTACAATGCCCTTCCCCTTTTCATTCATCACATCATTCGCACGACATCCAATCGCCAATATCCATCTCCATTCACACCATTCACACATTACAACTCATATTATAGTTATAGATGGGGGAAAACAAAGAATAGAAAAGAAAAGAGGAAACTATGACTAAGAGGGTGGCACAAGGTACCAACCTTGACAAATGAGGGAAGAAACCCCTTACAAAAACGTGCTCGAGTTGCTGCCCTAGCTTTGAGAACGTGCTCTACAAGTGCTTGAGCCTTGACTTGAATGAAAACGAGCTTGAGGATGATTGTGGGTTCACAACCCCTTTGATTTCTCCCCAAATGCAAACCCTAGGTTAGGAAACCTCTTTGTCTTCTTATCTCTCAATTCTCTACTTAGGGTTTATGAACTCTCAAATGCTCGGGCAAAGCCTTTAAGGCATGGGTGAAATGCCCAAAAGATGAAAACACCCTTAATAAAAATTATGCAAAAACGCGAAGACCGAGTGATCGGTGGTTATGACCGATCGATTTTATCCTACCGAGCGATCGGTGTTCTTGACCGAGCGACCGGTCAAAAACATGCTCTTTGGAATTTTTTCCCATACAAAAAAGTTGACCAGTCGATAGCCTTCGATCGATCGGTTGTGGACCGATCGATCGCTACAATGGATCGAGCGATCGGTGGTCTGCAGGTTTTGACACTGAGACCATTTTTCACCCATTCCTACTATTTGGACTTGTCCTACTTCTATTCTAACCTCTTCTAAACTTGCCTAGGACATTTGTAAGGCTATAGTTTGTTATTAGACAATTTATTTAATTAATTATAGCATCCTTAACACAATTCTCTAAGTTTTTAATTTATCATTTCATGAAATTGGACATTACAAGGCATCATGCCATGGCACACATTCCAAGACATGAGCAAAAAGTTCCAGGGTTCTACATCCTCCCCCCTTACAAAAATTTCGTCCTCGAAATTTGGACAATACATGCATTACAAATCCCAAACATCATTACATAGCACAAACAACACCTATTCAAATAACTCCGGGTACTTGGTTTTGACTTTGGCCTCACATTCCCATGTAGCTTCTTCTCGAGCATGATGTTTCCATTGCACGAGAACTAGTGGAACAGTTTTATTGCGAAGGACTTGATCTATCCAATCCAATATGTGAACCGGCTTCTCAACCAAAGTGAGATCCTCTCGGATTTCTAACGGTTCTAACTCTATGACATGCGAAGGGTCCGCAATGTACTTCCGAAGCATAGACACGTGAAAAACGTTGTGAACTGCAGCCATGTGAGGTGGAAGAGCTACCCTATAAGCAACATCACCAACTCGTGTGATAATCTCAAACGGCCCAACATACCGAGGATTGAGCTTGCCTCGCTTGCCAAACCTTATGATCCCTTTGCTAGGGGATACTTTCACAAAGACTTGATCCCCAACCTGGAATTTCAAGTCCCTACAGCCTGTGTCTGTATAGCTCTTTTGACGATCTTGAGCGGCTTTCAACCGATCCCGGATGATCTTGACTATGCCCGTAGTTTGCTCAATCAACTCCGGACCTAGTACCTTTCTCTCTCCTACCTCATCCCAATAGAGAGGAGACCTGCAGCTTCTCCCATACAAGGCCTCGAATGGAGCCATTTGGATGCTCGCCTGGTAGCTGTTATTGTAGGTGAATTCAACCAAAGGCAAGTGTTCTTCCCAACTGCCCTTGAAATCCAGTATACAAGCTCGAAGGATGTCTTCGATGACTTGGTTCACCCTCTCGGTTTGTCCATCCGTTTGTGGATGAAAGGCGGTGCTGAAATCAAGTCGGGAACTCATAGCATCCTGAAAACTCTTCCAGAACTTGGACGTGAATCTCGGATCCCGATCCGACACAATAGTAACTGGCACCCTGTGTAGCCTAACAACTTCCTTGATATATAGTGTGGCCAACTGACTAGAGTTGAATGTAGTACGGTAGGGTAAGAAATGCGAGGACTTTGTCAAACTGTCCACTACAACCCATATCGCATCCGCGTTCCTTGCCCTTTTTGGCAAGGCAACAATAAAGTCCATGGATATGTGCTCCCATTTCCTCTAGGGAATAGGGAGAGACTGTAATAGACCTGCGGGCCGTATGTGCTCTGCTTTCACCTGCTGGCACACCAAACACCATGCCACATATTCCGCAACATCCCTCTTTATATTCCACCACCAAAAGTGACTCTTGAGGTTCCTGTACATCTTTGTACCCCCTGGATGCACCGTGTACTTTGCCCGGTGGGCCTCATCCATAATCTCTCGTCGAAGATCCGTATTGGCTGGAACACAAAGCCTTACCTAGAATGTGATAGCACCTCGGCTAGTGAGAGAAATCCTCACTACCCTTGGCAACTTCCTTGTCCCGGAAAGCCTATAAGTCAGTATCCGTTGCTTGATACTGTTGAATCAAATCTATAATGTACGGTCGGACCGTGACATTTTCCAAAATGGGACTACGGACAGTATCATTCACACTGATGTCCAGATTTGCCAAATCTTCCAATAGTTTCCATTCTTGCACCAACATGGGTGCTAATAACCCCGGAGGTCTTCTACTCAAGGCGTCTGCTACAATGTTTGTTTTGCCCGGGTGATATTGGATGGTGTACTCGTAGTCTTTCAGAAATTCCATCCAACCCCGTTCCCTCAGATTCAGCTCCTTTTGGGAAAAGAGATACTTGAGGCTCTTGTGATCCGTGAACACATAGAATACTACCCCGTAAAGGTAATAACTCCAAATCTTAAGTGCAAACACGACTGCAGCAAGTTCCAAGTCGTGCGTGGGATAATTCTTTTCATGCTCTTTCAATTGCCTCGATGCATAGGTAATGACTTTCTTGTGTTGCATGAGCACACACCCAAGTCCAACATGCGAGGCATCACTGTACACCTTATAACCACTATGTCTAGATGGAACTGTAAGGACGGGGGCTGTGGTAAGCCTCTTCTTCAGTTCCGTGAAACTGATCTCGCACTTATCGCTCCATACGAACTTCGCTTTTTCCTTGTCAAATAAGTGAGCGGCGCTGCAAGGCTGGAGAAACCCTCTACGAATCTCCTGTAGTAGCCTGCCAACCCAAGAAAGCTGCGTATCTCTGTGACACTCTTGGGCCTCGCCCAACTCATGACTGCCTCTATCTTCTTCGGATCTACCGATATGCCTTCCGCGGATATAACATGGCTTAGGAATACCACCTCTTCCAACCAAAACTCACACTTATTGAGTTTGGTGTATAGCTTGTGCTCTCTCAGCATTTCCAAAGCAAGACGAAGGTCTCGCATGTGATCTTCCCATGTCTGGGAATACACCAAGATATCGTCGACAAACACGATCACGCATCGATCCAGGTATGGCCGGAACACCCGGTACATTAAATCCATAAAGGTTGTCGGTGTATTTGTGAGACCAAAAGGCATCACCAAGAACTCGTAGTGTCCGTATCGAGTCCGAAAAGCAGTTTTGGGCACATCCTCAGCCTTAATCTTCAATTGGTGGTAACCGGACCGAAGATCAATCTTAGAGAAAAATTTTGCTCCCTTCAACTGATCGAACAAGTCATCAATCCTAGGCAATGGGTACCTATTCTTTATAGTGACTTTGTTCAACTATTGGTAATCGACGCACATCCGCATCGAGCCATCCTTCTTCTTAGCAAATAACACCGGGGCACCCCACGGTGAGACACTTGGTCGTATGAAACCAAGGCCTTGCAATTCCTCCAACTGAGTCTTTAAATCCTTGAGTTCAATAGGGGCCATTCTATACGGAGCCCTAAAAATAGGAGCTGTGCCTGGTGCAAGCTCGATCACAAACTCAATCTCCTTGTCTGGAGGCAATCCTGGCAACTCATCTGGAAACACATCCAGGAATTCACTCACAATCGGAATAGTCGAAGAGTCCTTTGCCTCGGGGTTCGCTAGGCTCAACGCCGCAAAACGGGCAATATCTCTACTTTTCAACCCACGAAAATGAAATGGCTTGCCTTCCACTGGCCGAAAGAGTACCATCTTTTCAAAACAAGCCACATGCCCATGATGTGTTGCTAACCAATCCATTCCCAATATAACATCAAAGTCTTGAAATCTGAGAATGATTAGATCAACCGCCAACTCATGGCTCCCTACTTGAACCACACTATTTCTATACACTTTATCCACCAATACTGTCTTGTCGAGAGGAGTCGAAATGGCTAACTCCGGTTCTAGCTGACTAGGCTCCACAGAAAAGCCTTCTGAAAAACTCGACGAGACAAACGAATGAGTAGACCCGGTATCAATCAACACTCGAGCCAAACATTCATTGACTAGTAAGGTTCCTAAAATTTTAGCTAGCTAAGTCAATCCATGCATCAACAGCGTATACATATTGGTATATATACATATAATCATGCCATATACGTACACAATCGAATAATACATAACAAAATTTTAAGGAAAATCAAATAAACTACAACTGTGTACCTTGCACCACTTCGTCAGATGCAAGTGCATCACCCTCTGTCAAGGTAAAAACTCGCCCCTGGTTCGCCTGGCGAGGTAGAGGTACAAAACGTGCAGGCTGAGAGGACACCTGGTATGATCCTGCTGGGCATGCTGGGGGCCTACTCCCCTAAGACTGGCCAGGCAAATGCCAACTCGGGCAATCCCTAATCATATGGCCCTGGCGACCGCAATGATAACATCCACCCGATGCTCTTTAGCAATCTCCTGCCGGATGCCTTCGGCCGCATGAAGTGCAGACCTCATGTGTGTAGGTCGGAGGGGCCAGAGGTGAAGCGTACCTCGCCACCTGAGGTGCAACTGGTCGTGGGGCCGGAAGAGCCTGAGGTCGCAGTGCCTGAGGCATGTACGGCTGTGGAACTGGAGGCACATAAGCTGGCCTCATCGATGGTGCTGGCCACGTGTACTGATAAGGGCCGGTACGAGCCCGCCTCTCTGGAGGTGCTGAACTACTGGCTTGGCCTCTAGCCAACTCCCTCTTCTTAGACACCGCTTCAGAATTGGTCTTGACCAACAAGGCTTTATCCACCACTTCAGCAAAAGTGGCATACCTGAAGACCGATACTTTCTCCATAATAAAATCCTTGAGCCCTTGCTCAAACCTTCTTGCCTTCATCGCCTCGGTAGCAACCATGTGAGTCGCAAAACGTGACAGCTCTGAGAACTTGGCCTCATATTGTGCTACTGACATCGAACCTTGCTCAAGGTTGATGAATTCTCTCTCTTTCTTTTCCTGTGCTTTAATGGGAAAATACTTCTTATAAAAAGTGTCCTTGAACTCCTCCCAAGTCCAAGGTTGACCCTGCATGGTCAAATCTTGCATCCTCAATGCGGACAACCACCAATGGTGGGCTTCACCCTCTAGCATGAAAACAGCTCATGCTACTTTCTCTTCCTCTGTCGGAGAGAGAACCGCAAATATCTTCTCCACTTGGAGGATCCAAGCCTCCGCAGCAAGAGGGTCCACACTCCCATAGAAGGATGGAGGCGTCAATCTCCTAAATGCCTCAACTCCAGCTGTACGATGTACTGGAGCTGCGGGCGGTGGAGTAGGTGCTGCTGATGATAGTATAGTTTTCGAGCCACCAGGATGGCGAGAGTCTTAGCAATAGAGCCTAAGACCTGAGAGAGGTCCGGCTGCTCAACCTCGTCTTGAGAAGAAGATAAAGCTCTAGTATGTGGTCCCCGACCCCGTGTGCCCCCTCTTATGACTAAAGTCCTGAGAACAATAGCACCACATGAGTCTCACTTGAAACCACAATTTATCACAGTTCCATTTCACAATAATTCAATTTGTATTAGTTGTATAATACTAATATACATCGCATCACAACCATCGGTGTATTTATAATATTATACCTTGGTGTTCTAGCGTTCCCAAGACTCGTACATGGTTGAAGCAACCATTTTGAACTAAGACTAAAGTTTAGTCTTACACTTGGAACACGACTCGCTTTCGACGTCCTTCCTAACTTGTTTCCTAACATATGCTCCCATCAAGCCGTGGTATTAGATTCTAAGTGATCCTAAAGACCTAAAGCCTAAGCTTTGATCTCACTTCTGTCGCGACCCAAAACCCACCCTATGAGTTAGAGTGAATCTTGGACGACTCATCATGACTTGCTTGACCAAAACAACCTACAACAGACCTGGAGCATACACAATAGAGGAAAATATTAACGGAAACATAAACTATAAAGCACAGTGGAAGACTTAACCAAAAACCTCTATGTGTATATACATATATATGATCCAAGTTTATACAAAAAGAAAATATACAAAAGAAAGTGCGGACAGGCCCACCAAAATACATGACTATATCTCTCTCCCTCACTCACAGCTATTCACTCAGAATCTACCACCTCTAATAATAACCCTCTATCGGAGGTTCCTCCACAGGTCCCTCGACATACTCCACCCAAGGGCTCGGAGCATAGATACCAAAAGGAGCAGCCGCTCCGCTATCACCTGCCGACATAAGAAGTACGACTGAGCATGGAATACTCAGCGTGTACCAAATGCTAACCAACAGTCATAGTACAGCAACAATGATATATATATAAACAGGAAGTAGTCAATCTCATAACAGGAAAGTAAAGCAGTTTATGATCATGCTTGTATTTTCGTAAAAACCGATAAAACCCTTGAAAACATCATGCACTTGACTTGACTCAAATTGCCCTTTTTGTGCTTGAAAACTTGTCTTGTTTGTCTTGTCTTGTCTTGTCGTATCATGTCATGTCATGCCATTTCATGCTTGCTTGGAAAATAAACGTGTTCATGCTACTTGTGAAAGAAGGGAGACCCTTCTTCCTAAATGCTCATGCTTGTTATGTCATGTATCTTGCTTGGTTGGAAAATAAACTACTTGTGAGGGAAGGGAGACCGTTCTTCCTAAATGCTCATGCTTGCCATCCCATGTATCTTGCTTGGTTGAAAAATAAACTACTTGTGAGGGAAGGGAGACCCTTCTTCCTAAATGCTAATGCTTGCCATACCATGTATCTTGCTTGCTTAGAAAATAAACTACTTGTGAGGGAAGGGAGACCCTTCTTCCTAAATGCTCATGCTTGCCATGCCATGTATCTTGCTTGCTTGGAAAATAAACTACTTGTGAGGAAAGGGAGACCCTTCTTAAATGCACTTGCGAGGGAAGGGAAACGCTTCTTTATGAATGCTTGTCTTGTTCTTGCCATAAGTGAGGTAAAACATATCATAGGATATGTCCCACCTCTAATTATCGTTCTTGAAAAACCTCGGTAAATAATGTCATGCATGCCGTGCTCGTGGAATCGTGTACATACTTGCATTTGAATTTAAATATGACAATTGGGCAATTCACAATACATATAACATCAATAATTTGAACAAGTCAATATTCATGCAATTTAGGAAAAATAAGGAAGCACACTATCATAGGCCCTAGCAATTTCCATAATTAATTAAGCATGCATTTCTTAATTTATAATTCATTTTATTCACCTTGGCATTTCATCAAACATGGGGTGTGTACATTATTGATCAAACCTATATCATGCTTTTCTAGGTGGATTTATATTCACGACATACTCGTATGTTTATTATTGGTACAATACCCTTCCCCTTTTCATTCATCACATCATTCGTACGACATCCAATCGTCAATACCCATCTCCATTCACACCATTCACACATTACAACTCATATTATAGTTATAGATGGGGGAAAACAAAGAATAGAAAAGAAAAAAGGAAACTATGACTAAGAGGGTAGCACAAGGTACCGACCTTGACAAATGAGGGAAGAAACCCCAAGCAAAAACATGCGTGAGTTGCTGCCCTAGCTTGGAGAACGTGCTCCACGAGTGCTTGAGCCTTGATCTTGAAGGAAAACGAGCTTGAAAATGATTGTGGGTTCACAACCCCTTTGATTTCTCCCCAAATGCAAATCCTAGGTTAGGAAACTTCTTTCTCTTCTCTCCTTATCTCTCAAATCTCTACTTTGGGTTTATGAACCCTCAAATGCTCGGGCAAAGCCTTTAAGGCATGAGTAAAATACCCAAAAGATGAAAACACCCTTAATGAAAATTCTGTAAAAACGCGAAGACCGAGCGATCGGTGGTTATGACCGATCGATCGGTTGCCTACCGAGTGACCGATCGATCGGTTGCCTACTGAGCGATCGGTGTTCTTGACCGAGCGACCGATAAAAAATATGCTCTCTGGAATTTTTCCCCATACAAAAAAGTTGACCAGTCGATAGCCTCCGATCGATTGATTGTGGACCGATCGATCGCTACAATGGACCGAGCGATCGGTGGTCATCAGGTTTTGACACTGAGACCATTTTTCACCCATTCCTACTATTTGGACTTGTCCTACTTCTATTCTAACCTCTTCTAAACTTGCCTAGGATACTTGTAAGGCTATACTTTATTATTTGATAATTTATTTAATTAATTATAGCATCCTTGAGACAATTCTCTAAGTTTTCAATTTATCATTTCATGAAATTGGACATTACAAGGCATCATGCCATGACACACATTCCGAGACATGAGCAAAAAGTTCTGGGGTTCTACACTAGGTTTATGGTATCCTAAGAACACATCACTAGAACTAGTTAGTTATTCTGATGCTGACTTTGCTGAATGCAAAGTTGATCGGAAAAGCACTAGTGTCACTTTTTACTTCTTAGGACACCCATTAGTCTCATGGTCATGTAAGAAACAAAACTCTGTAGCTCTATCTACAGTTGAGGTTGAGTATGTATCAGTTGGGAGTTGTTGTACTCAAACTTTAGACATGAAACAACAACTAGAGGACTTCAAACTATTCTATGATAAAATTCCAATTAAATGTGATAACACAAGTGCAATATGTATGACAAAGAATGCAATTCAACATTCAAGAACAAAACATATTGAAATTAGATATCATTTCATAAGGGATCATGTTCAAAATGGGGATGTGATGTTGGAATTTGTTGAAAAAAATAGCCCACTTGCAGGCGATATGTCACGACCCAAAATACCTCCTAGGAGTTAGGAATACTTTAGCTCGTGACCGTCGTATCATACCATCTCGTATGACACACAAGGCATACATACTAACCTATCAGAGTACACAAGTTATGCACAGCGGAAACAATTTATAATCAAACACTCCTATCATTAGGTTCAAGTTTGAACCAACAAAACATATCCAAAAGATGGAGTGGACAATTCCCACTCTTAACCTACACAAAATCTCTCTTCCTGGCTTGCTCAGCAAAAATCGAAATCGGGTCGCCTATCTAGTGCTCCCTCGTCCTAGTAATGTTCCATGGTAGGCTCCAGCTCGTAGTACTCTTCCTTTATCCAAGGTTTCAAACCATAGACATCGAAAGGAACACGTGCACCTACCGAAGTAAATAATTCGGTTGAGCATGGAATACTCAGTCACATACAAACTACTAGCTAACAATGAATAATATCATGAACATGCAAAAATTTAGAGTATAGCATATGTGAAAGTAGTTTCCCAAAACCCTTTTCTTAAAAGTATTCATGTGAAATTAAAACTAAGTAAATCTTGTGAGGTCATGTGATAATTATGTTCTTGTGAGTTCTTGTGAATTCTTGTGAGAGTTGGGATTCCTTATGAGCTTGCGAGATCTGAGTATGCATGATTTTCTGTGAACTTGTGAGCTTGTGAGACATGACTTCTTATGAGTTCATGTATAGTGGGGTTCCTTGTGAGCTTTGGAACGATCTTAGAACACCAACCCAAAGTTTGGCCTTGTCACTTACCAATCCATAGTTTGGTCTTATCAATACTTATGAACTTGTGAGAATTCTTTTAACAAAAACCTTGCTTATAAACTTTTAGAAAACACCTTATCTTGTGAGAAATCATCGAATCATGCGAGACTTATGAATATAGAGTGCATAGAGTACTTGTAAACATCATGGTAGACTTAGAAAGCTCGTAAACATGGAATCATATTCATAGAATTTCAATAGTAGTGATAGTTTACATCCCATGTGAAATCATCATTCAAGAAATATACTGTGCATCCAGGTTTTCTTAGAAATATGACACAAGGGTAGATAGTAGAGTGTATCTACCTCAAAATGAAGTTTTTATACTTTTGTGGAACAAAAATCAAGTTTGAGGAAACATGACTGAAGCTTTGAGTATCCTGAACCTTAATTGGAAAACAAACCAAAAACCCCTCTTTTGATTTCAGAATTTGAGAATCACCTTGGGTAGAAAACCCAAGCTCTAAAATACTAAAAATAGCAAAGTAGAAACCTTAGATACAAGGATTGAGCTTCACATTGGTCTGAGAAGAACGCTTTGAGAAATCAAAGTTTTCTTCTTTTTCTTCTGTTCTTCAATCTCTCAAAAATCCAAGCTTAGGGTTTGAGTAGATCAATACCAAAAATTCAGATCCTATTTATAGGTATAGGGTTGCAAAAACCTCTAAAAGTCCTTACAAAGTATCTCAAAATATCTCCCAAGGTCGATGCCAAGGTCGGTGGAAGAGTTCTGGGTTGTTCTGGGCATGAAATCTTCGATGAATGGTCGAAAATCGTCACCGAATAGGAAATCTTCGCATTCTGTTCGGTTCACTCGTCGACGAGTGAATACAGTAACTCGCTTGAGTTTTTCCAGTTTTGGTATTTCGATTATAACTTTTAACTCGCTTATTGGATTTTGATGATTCAACTTGCGTTGGACTCATTATTCAAAGGGTAACAACTTTTATGTTTTGAAAAATTTCTAATTCTTCTTTATTCAAGGACAAAATTTCCCTTCAAGCTGACTGGTCTGAAAATGGATTTCAGCATAACAGAATTTCAGCAAACTCGTTTCTGGAAATCTGACGTTTGACCCAACATCGACTCAAAATCTGAAAAAGTAATAACCATGAACCTCAAAGAGGGTTTCAATATATTTCTAAATATTCAAGAATCAATCAATTCCGATCAGTGGCAAGAACTCTAGAGCTCTTTAAAGTTGAGGGCATGTTTAGGCATCCCTTACTTTGACACTTTGAGTATGTTATACTCTCATTTTTCATTTATCCCTAACCCCTAAAAATACTTCCATACATATTTTGATTCATTCAAAACATCCCTTCTTTATAAAACATGAATTCACAATTTCATTAAGGCTTTAGGCCTTGAAGGCACTATTTGTAGCCTAGTGAACTTGGTTCTGGGGTTCTACACGATAATGAGTCATGATGATATATGTTTGATGAAGTGTGTTTGAAGTGTATTCTTATTTGAATTGTAGTTTTGAATGTCCAAAATTATCTCTTGATCATTAAAAAGGAGTTTTAAAAGCTTAAGAATTCAGTGTTGTCCTTAAAAATCTCAAAATTGTTTGTTTTCTATATGGACTCGTCGACGAGTCAGAGTACAGAATTGTACTCGTCGACGAGTGGCCATTCCAGTAGCCAAATTTTTGTCACTCGGCGATGAGTCCTAGCTACTCGGCGACGAGTGGATTATTTTTTTAAGATTTAAAGCCACTCGGCGACGAGTCAGACCTACTCGTCGACGAGTGACCACGAATCTATAAAAATAAACCTCATTTCCCTAATTTTTTTCACTGTTCATCTTTTCAAATCCTCATTCGCCCTCATTCTCAATACTCCAAAACCTATTCTATTCTTCTCAAATCTCATCCAAACCCACTCCATTTCATTCCTTCTCTCTAACTTCCATGGCACCAAGGACCAAGACACCATCTATGCCACAAGAAGAAGGCCATGAATGCTGAAAAGGAGAAGAGAAAAGCTGGAGAAACTTCAAAGGTAGAGGCTCCTAATCTGTTCTAGACCAAGGAAGCCCAAGAAAACTACACAAGATTCTTCATTAAGAGAGAACCGGTGCATGGTAAGGTTCCAAATTTTGACTTCATCAAGGATATTGGTTTAGATGTGATTTCTTCAAAATTTCATTCTCTTAAATGGCATAGGTTCTTAGGTTTTTATGAATCTATGTATCTCGATCTTGTCAAACAATTTTATTCCCATCTTACCTATGACAAAATTACCAAATCTATCAATTTATATGCTTATGGTAAGAAGATTTCATTTAACCATGATGAACTTCAATCCATTCTTAAACTTCCTAATGGGGACTTTCAAACTTATACCACAAACTAGTGGGTCTCCCATGAAGGGTTTAATGTAATAGAGGCCTTGAACATAATGTGTGTCCACAAGGACAACACCAAGCCTGTCCCTCCTAAGCTCAAGGATCTCACCCACCCTTGACGCTAGGTTAGCTCACCACATTATTACCTACGATATTATTCCTCAAGGTGGTGGTAGAGACTTTATTACTTTTTTTGATGTGTTTCTCATCTGGTGCATTCTTACCACCCATCATGTTGATCTTACTTTTATCATTATGCATGTCATGAGGGATGCTGCCAAGAAAACCACCGGCAGATTGCCTTATGGCCTTGCTCTCACACGTGTCTTCAAGCATTTCAAAATCCCCCTATCAGTCTATCATGACAAGAGATCTATTACTAACTCCGATGTGTACTCCAAAGCAACCATCATGCGCATGGAGTACACATTGATAGAGGCTAGTAATGTTTGGGTTCCAAAATCCCAAACTATCCCTTCTTCTACTCCTTCTATCATTCCAGACACCTTTGCTCCTCCACCTTCTCACTCTACTCCCTCAGTACCCCCTTCATCCATTCTTGACTCGTTCGTCCCACTCCCTCCTTCCTATGATCCCATTTCATCTCTTGCTCACTCTACTACCCCTTCTCCTACCCATTCCCCTATCCTTCATCCATCTTATGTAGCAGCTGAACCATTATCTCCAGAGGATCCAGAGACAGCTGTTGAGATAGCAGCAGAGGCTGAGACTGTTTGGGGAGATGTGATGTTTGATGCTGAGATTCCAAAGTCCTCACAGAGACAGGATTCAGATCATTTTGTGGACCCAAGACAGCACTATATTTCTCTTGTCAGGCCTACACATTCATATGAGCAGATGAGTATGATGACTGCCCAAATTACCTCCATGGCTTCTAGCATGAAGCAATTTCAGCTTGAGATGAGGCAGAGTCAGTTGCAGTTTCAGTCTGAGACTAGAGATATGATTTCTTCTCTAGAGTCTAGGATGGAGATGATTTAAACTGAGTTGAGGTGGAGAGATGAGTTACTTGAGCCCAGGCTAGCTGAAATTGAGATATCTAGTCAAATTGTGAAGAACAGGGTGTACTCCATCATTTCTATGATTGAGAGGAAGGCTATAGAAGTATCAGTTGTGAGTGACAGGCACAGTGATGACCTGACCAGTGTGGGGAAGGCAGTGAACTTCCAAGCCACTTATATTCAGCGGATGACAAAATTATTAGACTCTCAGGCCCCAGTAGTTGGAAAGATGGCTGCCAGGTTGATCAAATTGCCTCTGAGATGTTGATTATCCAGAAGAAGCTTGAGTTGGTACCTATTCCAAATGATGTGGAAATTCCATCTTCATCTCAAGCTCATCAAGGACAACAATCTCAAGAGCAGCCTCAACCTAAGACTGAAAAGGCACTTCAAGAGCACCCAGCTGAGATCTCCTCTGATTCTTTTGAAGACTTGTCCAAGACTTTCAAGCCAAAGAACCCAACTTCCATGCCTGACAGGCCAACCAATAGGTAGAAGCTGTGATGAAGACATTTTCTCTATTTTTCTTCTTTTTATTGACTCTTTTTGACTTTTAAATTTTCTATTTTTGGATATAATGACTATTAGACATGTATGCCCACAAAGCCATTCCGGAATTGTATTTATCTATTTTTTAAATCAATATATGCATATTTTACATTCACACATTGTCTTCTACATTGGGTAATATATTGAAAGTATCTCATTGGATGAGACTACTTTGTCCCTTAGGTAACATTGTAGGAAAACCGTCCAATTAGTTGATAACTGATTGCTAAGGAGATATGGTTTTTCCGGTTCCTTGTAGACCTAAAATTGTTCTAAGTTAATCAGGATACATTTGGACAATGTATTCCTAATAACTTACACATTGTTAGTTCCATATGATGGAGTGATGAATCTCAATCACTGAAAGAAGAGTCTCTTGACTAAAATGTGGATATAAGTAAGAAGTACTTATATTGCAATTGGATCACTCAGTGAATACCCTTAGAAATATACTGTCTTTATATTTAGGGTAGTCCATTTGACAGATTGTCCTTAACCTGAGAGGTCAACATCTTCTCCAGTATTTGCCTATGTAGCTTTGATGTAGCCAATCGTCAATGTCCAACACACCGGACTAAATACGGGCTCGTTGGGTTATGTACGCTGTACTGGAAGAAGTGTGTGTACTCTCGACAAGGATTTCATTACTCTTATAGAGTAAATAATATTGAGTTGATACTTGTCAAAACCGGACTTGAAAAACCCAGCGCTGGTATTTATCACTGAAATGGTTTTATCGAGGAATTTATTTTCTATATAAAAGAAATGTAATAATAATTATTATTTCTTTTAAAGAATTTTTAAAATGTTTTTGCAAGTCCAAGTTTGACTAAAAGTAACAAAGAGAATGAGTTCTCAATATAAGCCAGGGATTAAAGACAGTATTAGATATTGTCCCGTAAGCTTATAACAATATTGGAAGTGGAGGGACTTATCTGTAAACAAATATTGAGATAGAAATACCTGCAAGTAATTCTCTATTTTCTGGAGGTTAATCACATTGTGTTAATGGACATTAATTGTGATTGGTGGAAGTTCATGGATATAGATAAAATTCTATAATCCTAATGGAGTGTAGGAAATGTGTTTCCTAGTAACAATACTTTAACTAAAAGGTTCAGTACTTGGTCCCACAACCGGAAATAAGAGATCCCTTTAGATCCCACACACAAGGACTTTCTTAAAGTATTTAATTTAATGATTTATTAAATTAATTAATTTCTCTAAGAAATCACTATATGGTATAGTGAAGCTCTAAAAGATGGAATCACATTAAATGTGAAAAACCAAATGGGTAGGACCCATTGGGGAATAGTTTAAAAGAATATTAAAAATGACCAAAGGGTTAAGAACCCATGATGTGGCGTGTTGGGGTGGGACCCACCTAGGGTAGGACACCCACTCCATGAGGGATAATGATTATTATCATTATTAATTAGTTTCTAATTAATTAAAATCCTTATTAGATAAGGTTTGTTAGTTAGTTAGTTAGTTACTAATTAAAGATTCCCTATTTGTTAGAGATTCTATTAGTTACTTGCTAATCAAGGAATCCTAATTGGATTAGGATAAGGATAAGGTTAGTTGAACACTAATGGATAAGATTAGTTTCTATTTTGATTAATCGTAATTAATTAAAGGAGAAACCAAATAGGAAATTAATTGAGGACTTCTAATTGGATTAGAAAGAGGAGACTTGGGTTGCAAGCAACCCAGGTAAAGCCTATTTAAAGGGTGGACGTCCAACACTTTTGGATATAATTAATAATTTCCAAAATTTCAGATTTGGAAAGATCTCCTCTATCGCGACCCAAAACCCACCCTAGGAGTTAGAGTGAATCTTGGACGACTAATCATGACTTACAAGACTTGCTTGACAAACCACTTGCAAAACACCCACAGAGAACATACAATAGAGGATAACAGCGAAAGCATAACTATAAGACACAGCGGAAGTCTAACAAACCTCTAAGTATATACACATGGTCCAAGTTTTAATACAAAGAAATCAAAACAAAGAAAGTGCGGACATGCCCTCCAAAATACATGGATAAAATCACTCATGCTCACCCACAGCTAATCCACTCAGAATCTAACACCACCTACTGATAACCCTCTACGGGAGGTTCCTCCAAACGCTCCTCGATGTACTCCTCCTCCAACCATGAACCAGGAGCACAAACATCAAATGGAGCAGCAGCTCCCTTAGAACCTGCCGACATAAGAAGTACGGTTGAGCATGGAATACTCAGCGGGTACTAAATACTAACCAACAGTCATAGTATACAGATAGCATACATAAAGTAGGAAACAAATTGCATATATAGAACAGGAACAATTTATATCATACAAGGAAGTAAAACAATTTATACTCATGCTTGCATTCAAAAAAACTGATAAAACCTTTGAAAACATCGTGCACTTGACTTGACTTGAAATACCCTTTTTGATGATAAAACCCTTGAAAACATTGTTCGTCCATTTCTGATGTTTCAGAATTTCCAATTTCTTCCTTATTTATTAATTATACCTCCTTAAAGGCAAAATGGCAACGAAAGTGTCATGTATTAAATGTGAAAAAGTCCGGGGCTCTACATCCTCTCTGCTCAATTTCATGCCCCTCTCTCCCTTTGTGGTGTACGGTCATCTCTCCCCTTCCCCTTTTGATCTTGTTCTCTTGTGTTCTAGTTTGAATATTAAGAAGAGATCAAGATCCCATCTTGAAGAATAAAGATTGGATCTTTTATTCAAGATTTATAGAGCTGGATTTTGGAAGGGCCATTAGCTTCCATTAGAGAAAGCTTTAAAGAAAAAGAAGGTCTGTGTGGATTGCGAAGGAGACTTGGCACTTGTGAAGTTTGTCGGTATAGCTTTTATCGTGGATTTGACTTAACAATTTCAAAGTCGCAAAGGTATTGTGATTTTTACTCTCATTGAATAAAATCAATTAGAATCTTAGTCAGATCTTGGGATTCGATGTATGCCCCCCAAGAACTGTTTTTCTAAAATTAAAAAGTGGCATACTTTCAGTGGTATCAGAGCCTTGGCTATGCTTCTCTTTGATTTTAGGGCATAACCAATTCTTATTATATCATATTACCATCCCTATAGATTTCGGCTACCCCTAGTGATGAATCTTTTAGATTCTTGATCACTTCTTGATTATTAGATAATCATAGTAGGGCTAAGGGGTTCCCCTGTTAAATTTGGTTAAAGGCCTTAAGGATTTAGAGATCCTTTTAGTAGTAAGTTAAATTGTTTAATTTATTCTGAGAGCCCCGGGCTAGCATAAATAATATATAAAATATTTATCATGATAAATAAATATTATTTTATGTGTTGGATGGGTTCCACAAATCATACCTCCTTCTCTTTCCCCTCCCCTCCCCTTTTTCTTATTTTTAGAATAGGGTTGCTGATTTAAGGTGGACTAAATCAACCGAAGGAGATGCTCGGAGAACCATTGCAAGATAGCAAATTGTAGTAGGGCTTTATTTAATTCCCCTGTTGTAATTAAATAAGGTTGTATGATTTTTGTGAACCCATTGTGAGATTATAATATGATTATAATTATTATATTATTATTCATGTAATGATTAATAATTTTTCCTTTAGCCCAGAAGCTGTGATAATTATGATTATCGCTTTTATGATAATTTAGGATAATTGGATTTTACTTTAATTAATGCATTGTGTTTAATTATAAATTTTTTATATTTAGACACAATACATTACTAGTACTCTTTTGGACGTGGATTTTGTGACCCATGCGGAGATTTTTATGTAAAATCTTTGCATACGAGATTATTGGATAATCTTGTCTGAAAAGACAATAATTGTAGATGGATCACTAAACTGACATCCAAATATCCTAAGGTAATAGGGATGAGTAGGTTTTGATTATAAGGTAAAATTCCTAATGATCAAAACCCCCTGTGAGGGCTAGTGGGAGTTTATCACTCCTTGATAATCCTATTATCTAAAATTTTCATAATTCATATGATGAATATTTGGATAATGATATGATCATGCCTGTTTAATATTATTCCCTTCAAGAAAAATATTAAGTGATAATAAATGGGATTATTAATCCTAAGGCCTTCCATTATCAATAAGACTAGGAATTAATTAGCCTGAGTCTTGTCTTGCCAAAAGGTATTAACATAATTCAGTCTAAATTAAACTCCTAGAGACTTATTTCTATTGCAGATAAGTTTGTGTATGGCCTGATAAGGAGTGTCAACTAAAATGGGGGCACAGCCTTACTTAATCATATGACGAACGAGAATAATGGATTTCACTTAAACAAGGAAACATGACGGCTAAAACAGTGATAGTCATGTTATCCTTGGAGGTCGCAAGAAAATTGGGAATCACTGATTTACATAAGGAGTTATGCATGAGATGCTCAATGATGGATGGTTACTATCCACCTTGTAGTGCACGTGTGGTACTATCCTAAAATGGAAGATTACATGTGTAATATGAGGATCCCAATACTCATCTGGAATAAAAGGTTTATTCCATAATTTCATATACTGAAGAGAATGATGAAATTTGAAGAAAGATGAGAGGATCATCAGATTTTAAAATCCCAAAAATCCGATGAATATATGTGTGAAAATAAATGTTATAATTTATGCTTATTTTATTGTGTAGATATAAACCATGAATCCCTTTTCCAAGATTCTAGAAGAGAATCGGTTGACTGGTCCAAATTTTGTGGTCTGGAAAAGAAACCTTGATATTGTGCTTATCTCTCAGAAGATAGCTTATGTCCTCACATCCGACTATTCGGAATTTGATGAGGCAATTCAAATCCCTGAGGCAGTTGAGAAAGCCTCAAAGTGGCATGAGTCAAATAGTTTGGCCACATGCTACATGCTTGCATCCATGTCAAATGTCCTTTAGCAACAACACGAGGGTTTTGCTACAGCTAAGGTTATATTGACTAATCTCAGGGAGATGTTTGGGGAACAGAACAGAACTGCTAGGTAGTTGGCAATGAAAGGACTGATGGGAACCAAGATGTCTGATGGTTGCCCAGTCCGGGAACATATTGTCAAGATGATGGGGTTCATTAATGAACTCTTGACCCTTGGAGCTGATCTTGATCAACAAAGTCAAACGGATGCGATCCTGAACTCTCTTCCAGAATCCTTTTCTGCTTTTGTGTTGAATTTCAACATGAACAAATTGGAGACATCTCTGCCAGAGCTCCTAAACATGTTACAAGGAGCTGAGGACCTTATGAAGCGTACTAAGCTCTATACAAATGTGGCAGAAGGAGTTGGACCTTCAAGGCCCAAGCCTAAGGGCAAAGGCCAGAAAAAGAAGAAGTCTAATTTTTCCAGGTTCCTCAAAGGCAAGAAGGGTAAGAATAAGAACAAGAAAGCTTCTGAGAAGAAAGACAAGGAAAAGAATCAGAATGTCTGTTTCTATTGCAAGAAACCAGGTCACTGGAAGAGGAATTGGAAAGTTTACTTAGCATCCCTCAAGGACAAGCCTTTGGAAGGTATGTCAGATTCTTTCATCATTAAATCCAATTTTATTATTGGTTCCTCAAACTCTCGGTGTGTAGATAGTGGATCTACCTCACATATTTGTAATATGTTACAGGGGTTTCAGGAGAGCAGAAAGCTCAGTGATGGGGAAGTCAAAATAAGGATGGGAACGGAAGCAAGTGTTGCTGCGATCGCCATCGGAACTTATATTTTAGAATTTGCTTTTAATAGGATTTTGGTTTTAAAAGACTGCTTATATGTGTCAGACATGCGTAGAAATTTGATTTTTGTTTCTAGTTTAATCGTTAATGGTTATTCAGTGCTTTTTGATACTAATGTAGTTATCAAATACAATAATAGTTTTATTGTTTCCGGCACATTGTCTAATGGTCTTTATTATCTTGATCCTGTAAGCAATTCTGTAAATAACATTGAGGATAAAGAGTCCACCAGTGTGACACCTCAGAAAAGTGGTAGAGAATTTGTGAATCAAACATGCTTATGGCATCTCAGATTAGGCCATATCAATTTGGATAGGCTCAATAGATTGGTAAAGAATGGTCCTTTAAACCATTTACATGTTGAACCTTATCCAACTTGTGAACCTTGTTTGCAAGGTAAAATGACCAAAAGGCCATTTACAGGCAAACCTATGAGAGCCACAAGTATTGTCGCGACCCAAAATACCCCCTAGGAGTTAAGGGTAAGTTGACTCGTGACCGCCGTACCATACCTCCAGTATGATACATAAGGCACACGTGGAAACCTGTCAGAGTACCTGAACATACATAACGGAAACGAAATACAATGCACAGCGGAAAATAAAATGCTAAACATAGCGGAAGCAAAATGAATACTCCTATAGCTTGGCTCAAGTAAGAACCAACAAGTATACATGTGTGAGAAACCCAAAAGTGGAGTGGACAAACCCCACACTCACATAACAAAATGACACAAGTTCTAAGTCGGTCGATCAACAGAAATCGAAGTCACGACTCCTATCTAGAGCACCATCGTCATGATAGTGATCCATGGAAGGCTCTGGGTCACGGTACTCTTCCTCAACCCAAGGTTCGTCGCCACACAAATCGAATGGAACCCGAGCACCTGCCGATCATAACAATATCGACTGAGCATGGAATACTCAGTGTATACAAACTAAGAACAATAAAGCGGTTAGGCATGGAGCATACAAGACATGGAGAATGAAACCCGAACAATCCTTAAAGCATGGAAACCGTGAAAACATATGTGAGATAATATTCGAAACAAAAACTGTAACCGTGTGAGTCAATCGATAATCATAGCCTTATGAGTTCTTGTGAGTTCATGGAGTTACTTAGAGTCATTATGATCCGTAGAGACATAGAGCATAGAGCAATACCGTAGAGCATTTCCATAGAGCATAACCTTAGAGATCTTAGAGCATTTCATTGTGATCCGTGGAGCTTGTGAGACGATCTTAGAGCATTATCATAGAGTTTTCTTGTGAGCATGGTATGATCCTTAGAGCTTGTGAAACGATCTTAGAGAAATCATAGAGTTACTTAGAATCATTCATTATTCGTCTTTTCGTGAAAAACCCTTGTTTGTACTTTTGAGAAATCCATGGAAAACATCGGTTTATGCGAGACATGCGAGCATATGCACTTAATAAGAGAAATCATCATATTTAAGCATAGAATCCCTTAGAGGTATTTCATCAAACACTTAGAGTGCATCATAATAGTAACCTTCATCCAAGTATATAATCACACCTTTTCATACATAGAATCAATACATATAGATAGGGCATATATAAGAAGAATCATATCTAGTAACTAGTAGGATTGCAAGATTGTAGTAGAGTGTATCTACCTTGGAGGAATCAATGGTTTTGACTCCCAATGGCTGGAACAAGCAAGAACAGTGAGTTCTTGGTTGGAAACCACCAAGGGAAGTGGAAGAACCTTGATCTTCCACAAGCTTGATCAACAAGTAGTTCCTCTCCTTCTTCTCTCTCTCAAAATCTCCTAAGATAGGGCACAGAGGGTTTCTGAAACCCTAAGGCACGAACTCAGCCTATTTATAGGCAAGGGGTGGTGTTTAAAGTCTTAAACACTCTTAATGAAGAAAAACTGCGTATGACCGATCGATCGGTGCTATGGACCGAGCGATCGGAGGCTTACCGATCGATCGGTGTTATGACCGAGAGATCGGTCAAAAACACACTCTCTGGAATTTTTCCCCATACAAAAAAGTTAACCGTGCGATAGCCATCGAGCGATCGGTAGTGGACCGATCGATCGCAGGTAATGACCGAGCGATCGGTCGACCCCTGTTTTGCTGAAAAACCTTGTTTACACCACTCGAATCTTCCCCAATGCACTTCCAACACTCTTTTATGCTTTCACACATTCCCTAAGGACATATAGACCCATTGGAACATATACGCCATAATTCCAAACACCTATATTAACATAAGACTCATAAGTGTACAAAACCACACTTGGGCACTATTCACACACTATTCATTCTTAGCGAAATGAAATTTCGGGGCTCTACAAGTATATTGGAATTAATTCACACTGATGTATGTGGACCCATGAATCATTCATCCAGAGGTGGATTTGTCTACTTCATTACATTCACAGATGATTTTTCAAGATATGGTTACATATATCTAATGAAATACAAGTCGGAATCTTTTGAAAAGTTCAAAGAATTCCGGAATGAAGTAGAAAAGAAATCAGGTAAATGTATTAAAACTCTCAGATCCGACAGAGGAGGAGAGTACCTCTCGAATGAGTTCATGGATTATCTTAGAGATAATGGAATTTTATCTCAATGGACTCCCCCAGGAACACCCCAGCTTAATGGTGTTTCAGAAAGAAGAAATCGAACCCTATTGGATATGGTTCGTTCAATGATGAGTAATACTAATTTGCCAATATCTTTTTGGGGATATGCATTAGAGACTACAATCTATCTATTGAATAGGGTACCTTCTAAGTCTGTTTCCAAAACTCCAATGGAGCTATGGATGGGGCGAAAGCCTAGTCTAAAGCATGTCAGAGTATGGGGTTGTCCTGTTCATGTACGAAAGTAGATTTTCGACAAGTTGGAAAGTAGGACTGAGAAATGTCTATTCATAGGATACCCAAAAGAAACACATGGATATTCCTAACGAACAAAAGGTGTTTGTGAGCAGGAATGCCATTTTTCTAGAAGAGGAAATGATCCTCAATAGAAAAGATGGATTTAGAATTGATCTTGAGGAGCAAATTGAGGATAAAGTGACAATGGTTAATCCCATCTTAACTGAACCTTTAAATACACAACAGCCTAAGAGAAGTACAAAGATCAATTGACCTCCAGATAGATTGTCTTATCAGCTTGAAGTATATTCTATGGAATCGGATTCCTTAGACGATGATCCTTACACTTATCAAGAAGCAATATGTGATATTGATTCTGATAATTGGAAAAAGGCCATGGAATCTGAAATGGACTCCATGTACTCAAATGGTGTCTGGACCCTGGTTGAAAAGCTTGAGGGAATTAGACCTATTGGGTGCAAATGGATTTACAACAGGAAACGTGGATCCGATGGAAAGGTAGAGACCTTTAAAGCAAGGCTTGTGGCGAAAGGGTATAGTCAAAGAGCTGGTATCGACTATGAGGAAACCTTTTCACCAGTAGCAATGCTAAAGTCCATCACAATTCTGTTATCAATTGCAGCCTTTTATGATTATGAGATATGGCAGATGGATGTCAAAACCGCATTCTTGAATGGAAACCTTCAAGAGGATATTTATATGGACCAGCCCAAAGGTTTTGAACTGCATGGCCAAAATAATAAAGTCTGCAAATTGATAAAATCTATTTATGGCCTTAAGCAAGCTTCTCGGAGTTGGAATATCCGTTTTGATGAATCAATCAAATCGTTTGGTTTTCAACAAAACATGGATGAGGCATGTGTGTACAAGAAGGTCAGTGGGAGTGCAATAACTTTCCTAGTTCCTTATGTAGATGATATTCTACTCATTGGGAATGATGTAGGAATGTTATCAACGGCTAAAATCTGGTTGTCATGTAACTTTGCAATGAAAGACCTCGGTGAAGCTTCCTATATTCTTGGTCTTAAATTGTTTAGAGATCGAAAGAAAATGATGCTAGGATTGTCCCAAGTCAATTACATTGACAAGATCTTGCGCAAATATAGCATGGAAAATTACAAGAAAGGGTTTTTACCCCGTAGACATGGAATTAGTCTCTCCAAATCAAAGTCTCCAAAGACTGATGATAAAAGAGAGCAAATGAGTCATATCCCATATGCATCTGCAGTGGGAAGTCTCATGTATGCTATGTTGTGCACAAGACCTGATATTTGTCACGCAGTGAGTATCGTGAGTAGATATCAATCAAATCTGGGTCCTGAGCATTGGACAGCAGTTAAGCACATTTTCAAGTATTTGAGGAGGACAATGCACCACTATTTGGTTTACAGTGGAGAAGATCTGACTGTTGTATGATACACAGATTCAGATTTCCAGGCAGATGTTGATGATAGAAAGTCCACCTCAGGATTTGTCTTTACTCTTGGAAAAAGAGCATTTAGTTGGAGAAGTTGTAAGCAATCAACAACTGCTGACTCAACAATTGAAGCTGAATATGTTGCTACATGTGATGCTGCAAAGGAAGCAGTGTGGATAAAGAAGTTCATTCATGAACTTTGTGTTGTCTCCTCGATTGAATCTCCTATCACACTTTATTGTGATAATAGTGGTGCTGTAGCTCAAGCCATAGAGCCTAGAGCACATCAGAAGACAAAGCACATTGAAAGGAGATTCTATTTGATTCGAGACATTGTCAAGAGAGGAGACATTGTGTTATCCAAGATTGCGTCAGCGGACAACATGGCGGACCCATTTACTAAAGCACTACCTCAGAAGGTGTTTGAGAAACATCTAGAGTCGATGGGTGTTAGATACATAGGAGATTGGCTTTGAGTGCAAGTGGGAGATTGTTAGACATGTATACCCATAAAGCCATTCCGGAATTGTATTTATCTATTTTTTAAATCAATAAATGCATATTTTACATTCACACATTGTCTTCTACATTGGGTGATATATCGAAAGTATCTCATTGGATGAGACTACTTTGTCCCTTAGGTAACATTGTAGGAAAACCATCCAATTAGTTGATAACTGATTGCTAAGGAGATATGGTTTTCCCGGTTCCTTATAGACCTAAAATTGTTCTAAGTTAATCAGGATACATTTGGACAATGTAATCCTAATAACTTACACATTGTTAGTTCCATATGATGGAGTGATGACTCTCAATCACTGAGAGAAGAGTCTCTTGACTAAAATGTGGATATAAGTAAGAAATACTTATATTGCAACTGGATCGCTCAGTGGATACCCTTAGAAATATACTGTCCTTATATTTAAGGTAGTCCATTTGACAGATTGTCCTTAACCTGAGAGGTCGACATCTTCTCTAGTGTTTGCCTACGTAGCTTTGATGTAGCCTATCGTCAATGTCCAACACACCGGACTAAATACGGGCTCATTGGGTTATGTATGCTGTACTGGAAGAAGTGTGTGTACGCTCAACAAGGATTTCACTACTCTTACAGAGTAAATAATATTGAGTTAATACTTGTCAAAACCGGACTTGAAAAACCTAGCGCTGGTATTTATCGATGAAATGGTTTTATCGAGGAATTTATTTTCTGTATAAAAGAAATGTAATAATAATTATTATTTCTTTTAAAGAATTTTTAAATTGTTTTTGCAAGTCCAAGTTTGACTAAAAGTATCAAAGAGAATGAGTTCTCAATATAAGTCAGGGATTAAAGACAGTATTAGATATTGTCCCGTAAGCTTATAACAATATTGGAAGTGGAGAGACTTATCTGTAAACAAATCTTGAGATAGAAATACCTGCAAGTAATTCTCTATTTTCTGGAGGTTAATCACATTGTGTTAATGGATATTAATTGTGATTGGTGGAACTTCATGGATATAGATAAAATTCTATAATCCTAATGGAGTGTAGGAAATGTGTTTCCTAGTAACAATACTTTAACTAAAAGGTTGAGTACTTGGTCCCACAACCGGAAATAAGAGATCCCTTTAGATCCCACACACAAGGACTTTTTAAAGTATTTAATTTAATGATTTATTAAATTGATTAATTTCTCTAAGAAATCACTGTATGGTATAATGAAGCTCTAAAAGGTGGAATCACATTAAATGTGAAAAACCAAATGGGTAGGACCCATTGGGGAATAGTTTAAAAGAATATTAAAAATGACTAAAGGGTTAAGAACCCATGATGTGGCTTGTTGGGGTGGGACGCACCTAGGGTAGGACACCCACTCCATGAGGGATAATGATTATTATCATTATTACTTAGTTCCTAATTAATTAAAATCGTTATTAGATAAGGTTTGTTAGTTAGTTAGTTAGTTACTAATTAAAGATTCCCTATTTGTTAGAGATTCTATTAGTTACTTGCTAATCAAGGAATCCTAATTAGATTAGGATAAGGATAAGGTTAGTTGGACACTAATGGATAAGATTAGTTTGTATTTTGATTAATCCTAATTAATTAAAGGAGAAACCAAATAGGAAACTAATTGAGGACTTCTAATTGGATTAGAAAGAGGAGACTTGGGTTGCAAGCAACCCAGGTAAAGCCTATTTAAAGGGTGGACGTCCAACACTTTTGGATATAATTAATAATTTCCAGAATTTCAGATTTGGAAAGATCTCCTCTCTCCTCAATCTCACGCCCCTCTCTCCCTTTGTGGTGTACGGTCATGTCTCCCCTTTCCCTTTTGATCTTGTTCTCTTGTGTTCTAGTTTGAATATCAAGAAGAGATCAAGATCCCATCTTGAAGAGTAAAGATTGGATCTTTTATTCAAGATTTATAGAGCTGGATTTTGGAAGGGCCATTAGCTTCCATTAGAGAAAGCTTTAAAGAAAAAGAAGGTCTGTGTGGATTGCGAAGGAGACTTGGCACTTGTGAAGTTTTGCCGGTATAGCTTTTATCGTGGATTTGACTTAACAATTTCAAAGTCGCAAAGGTATTGTGATTTTTACTCTCATTGAATAAAATCAATTAGAATCTTAGTTAGATCTTGGGATTCGATGTATGCCCTGCAAGAACTGTTTTTCTAAAATTAAAAAGAGGCATACTTTCAATGACTACTCATACCTGTACTTAACTATTATATATATCACATCCTGTTTTTATTCCAATAATGAGTTGATTACTTTATTTTTTCCATTATCTATTCTTTTTGATGTTGCCAAGGGGGAGAAAAATGTGAATGTTACAAAAATATGGTGCGTGATTGATTGTTGCAACTGTGGATAATTCAAATGCTATGATATTTGAATTTTGATATGCTATGATGCCTTGAATTTTTTGTTCATAAAAAATTAAAATGGCAAATCATATTTGTGGAACTCCTCTTGATTCCAAAATTTCTAAAATTCTATGTTTTAACAATCTTAAAGTAAAATCAAACTTATGGAACTTCTCTTGATTCCCAGGTATAAAAACCAGTTCATCTTGAAAATCAATGATTAAACTTGTTGTTGACTCTTGAATGATCTTAAAAAATTGCTCTGAACTTCTTTATGCTATGAACCATTTTATATAATGCATATGTTGAGGAGTAGCTAACCTAAAAAATTAATAGAATATATATATTGAGGGGGAGCTTAACCCAAGTCATTCACATTATTATGTCATCATCAAAGAGAGGGAGATTGTTAATCTCAGGGTTACGACTCTAAGTACCCTTAATAGTTTCGATGATAACACAATAATGGAATGATCTTTATAATACTAATATCTCCATTTAGTATGTGAAAATTCAGAGAAAAATGATATTAAGATCATCATTCAAGTTATGAAGAATTGAAGAGCACAACCACTCAAGGCCAACAAGGTCAAAGTCCAAGTACCAGTCACTTCAAGGACTCAAGCCAATTTATGAAGTCAAGTCACAACTGAAGCTCCATAAGTTCCATGTCAAGATTATCTCCATATGAAGTCTAGTGTAAATGTCTAGGACCTTGTAAAGTCCTCAAGACTCTTGGAAATGTTTGCTCAAAGTTTACCTAGATAGACCCTAGGAGACTTAGTATAATTTGAACATCAGTCTAAGGGCGTAAATATGATTAAAATAATGTTGGTATGATGGGCTAGGGGTCTAAGCACAATACACATCCATTTGGTCTCATTACAGATGAGTTCACAGAGAAAATTCAGTGGACTCGTCCACGATTGGAAGAGACTCATTGACGAGTGGGAAAATAGTAAGCTCATTTTGAGTACTGTCACCCCACTCGTCGACGACCCCAGGTTTTCTACACTCCCTCGTCGATGAGTGTATGCGGGAAAAGTGTATAACAACTAATTTTCAATGGCTAGTTCGCATTAAATATGCCCCCAACGGCCATATTGATTGCTCAACTATAAATATAACTTATTTATGAACTGAAAACAAGATTCTAACACTGTTCAATCATTCATACATCACTTACAATCTTCTAGCAATCAATACTCTGTTTTACATTGAATACCTAGAATCCCAATCCCTCATTCATTGAGCTTTCAATTCCAATCAATCTTGAGTGATTATTAGCGTTGTATTCCATTCAAATCTAGCTCAGTTAGGAGCCTTCAAATTCGGATTTTATATCCAACAAATTCTGTAAAAGCTGTAAGTCAAGAATTGAAGATTCTTGCACCATTTGAGAAGAAGGTCTTCTTGTATCCAAGAGAGGGTTCTCTCTTGAAGTGGTTGGATCCTACTCCTATGAAAAGGATTGTAAAGGCTTACTCTCTGCCCGTTAAGAAGAGTGCGATTAGTGGAATCGTGGGAAAATCCTTAAAGCAGGAAGCTTAAAGGTTGGGACGTAGGCAAGTTGCCGAACCCCGATAACATATCTTTTGTGTGGTATCATTCTTTTTCCTTCTCTCTATTTATTTTTGGTTATTGTATGTAGCTTTTGTGATTAACCTTTTAATTCCGCAATAATCACTTAGTTCTAATTTTTAATTGCCATTGACCCTAATCACCCCCCTCTAGGGTCTATTAACTGGGTAACACTCCAATCATAGATGCCATCTTCTGAACCATAGGGCCCTATGCCCTGAGATGCTGATCTGAAGAATCAGTCCTGCCTCTTATGTGTATCCTTTTTTAGTTGGCATGTGCCTTTCTAGCAGAGGTGCCCTGCCTTTTGTTGCCCAAGTATTGACCTGTGAATAGGGTCTTGGCAAATTTAAATTTTAGACTCTGGTCTTTTACGCGGAATTTAAATTTATCTAAGTATTTTAAACTAATAAATGTAAGCAATGCGCAACTGAAATTTTAGCATGTTTGACCTAAGTGAATCAATCTTTCCCATAATTAAGGTAAGAAGATCAGTGTAAAGAGATGCTTTAGGAGGTGATGGCATAGGAGAAGGTAGAGGAGATGCTACTGGAGACAAGGTTGGAGACTGAGTCTCTGCTATTGCTACTACTAGTGTCTTAAATGGTATGGATGAAGATGATGGACCGAGAGTAGAAGTGGTTTCAGAAGCAGTGATGTCTGTAACAGCTTGAGAGGAGATGCTGGGCTTACTAATAGGAGCTAAGAAGGAGCTGATGATGGCAGACTAGTCAGAGCACATGTAGAGGACTGGGTAATGGATGACTTTGGGACCCAGGCCTTCATGACATTGTGCCATTGATATCTCATTCTCATGAGAGTAGGGGCACTATAAGAGTCACCAACAGTAGGGGCTATCTTATTAGAAAAGGAGTCCAGAGGTAAGTTGAAAGATTTAAAAACATGAGTGAGGGCTTGGCCATAGGGAAGACAGACACTCTTTTTCTTCTCACTGTCTACCATGGTTTGGATGATCATATATGAAAGATCAATGTGCTTTTTGGTGAGGATGCACCACATAAGGAACACGTCAAGATAAAAGATGTAATTCCTATTTCCAGATCTAGGAATCAAACTGTACGTGATGATGCGGTGGATGATTCTAGCCTCAAGGGTGATGTCTTTAGAAGTGGGTTGGAATGGCTCAGTGATGTCTTTGTTTAATCATATGAGTTTCAGGGCTTCTAGAGGACTGAACCCTTCATGGACAGTCCATTCCTTGAGAATGTAGGATTACTGTAACGCCCCGTAATACCCCCTAGGAGTTTAGGGATATTTTAGGTGTCACACTACGTACCTATCAAACCATCCTGTAATGCACAAGATAAAATACAGTACTAACAACGATAATCAGAGCGCGGAAGCTAACATATATGCGGAAGCGTGAACAAATTTTCATTTCTTCTAATGATCCAAAATAGTATTCCAAGTTAACATAAATACAAGACATGTCTAAGTCTAAGGTGGACAGGCCCACCTATCAAAATATCAAAATACACAAGACCCTCTCATACTCTCCCCTCAACAGTAGTCGAGGTATGGCCACACATCGAGGTCTCGGTCCGCCTGAGACTGTAATGGAATAGCCGGCTCTCTCTCCTCTATATACTCTTCCTCGACCCAAGGCTCCGGGTCGAGGGCTCCCTCAGTACCTGCTGACATGAAAGTACGGCTGAGCATGGAATACTCAGCGAGTACAAGCTACTAGCAGACCATAACAATAATAAAAACACACAATAGTAATATCATACAAGCAGTAATAGAAACATCACAAAAGAAACAGTATAAGGCATGATACAATACAAGCATCCTGACGTGCGTACATGAATGCGAAAACGCCGATAAAACTCATGCTTGAAAACCCCTATCATGTCCCGGTATGCCTCGTAGAAATCATGTATGCGTGCATGCATGAATGCATGATCATCATCTTGTAAACCTCCATCTCGTAACTTGTGAGCCAGAGGCTAGCACCCGAATCTCCCTGGGCTGCCAACCTCCTTGATATGCAATGCACTTGTGAGCCATAGGTTAGTACCCGAATGTCCCTGGGCTACCAACCTCCTTGTTATGAAATGCACTTGTGAGCCAGAGGTTAGCACCCGAATGCCCCTGGGCTACCAACCTCCTTGATATGCAATGCACTTGTGAGCCAGAGGTTAGCACCCGAATCTCCCTGGGCTGCCAACCTCCTTGATATGCAATGCACTTGTGAGCCAGAGGTTAGTACCCGAATGTCCCTGGGCTACCAACCTCCTTGTTATGAAATGCACTTGTGAGCCAGAGGTTAGTACCCGAACGTCCCTGGGCTACCAACCTCCTTGTTATGTAATATTTTCTTGTTGTTTATTATATGCACATGCTCTTGAAATCTCGGTTCATGCTATCATGCGTGCTCGTGTACGTGTTCATAGTGACAATCATGATAATGGGAATAACCAAGATATGACATTACAATTCAATTCATGATATGAACATAGGTAACATAAGTAGTTTGCATAACATTTGATCAATTTATCGTTTATAAGAACGCATGCATAAAACCCATTTCCATATTCTTCCTTTAGATCATTTATTCATGTTTTAGGCATTTTGTCAAACACAACACATGCAATGTTTCTTAATAATTCATCTTGTTCTTTTTAGCGCATATTTTCCATCCAAACATCAAGGTAAGTTCATTATTGGTAAAATACCCATCCACCATTTCCATCACACACATCACACAACATACATCTCGGCATCCAATCGCCACATCCAACCTTCCATCCACACATCCACACCTTTTCCATTATCTTGTTTATTTTTAATAGGGGATAACACATTTCATAAGGAGGAAAACATAATATAAAGAATCACATTTTTATATAGAAAACCTAGATTTTTGCTAGGGTAAGTTAGTAGGGTGTACTAACCTTAGATCAAGGCTTGATCCTTGGTAGAAACCTTGATTGAAGCTCCAACTTGAAAGAAGAACACCTTTGCTTGAAGGAGACTTGAGTTGGGGAAGAAACCCCTTTCAAAAACGTGCTTGGGTTGCTGCCCTAGCTTGGAGAACGCTCTCCACGAGTGCTTGAGCCGTGATCTTGGAGAAAAACCCGGACTTGAAGTGATCTAGGGTCTCAAAACCCCTTTGATTCTTCTCCAAAAGCAAAACCCTAGCTTAGGAAACCCTTTCTCCTCTCTTCTAATCCCCCAAATCCTCTAAGTGTTGAGAATGAGCCCTAAAGGCTCGGGTTAAACTCTTAAGATAAGAGTGAACCGACCAAAGACCATAATACCCTTACTGAAATTTCTACAAAAACACAAGTGCCGAACACGTTGAGCTGTGAATAGTGCCAAACACGTTGTGCTGTGAATAGTGCCGAACACGTTGTGCTATGAATAGTGCCAAACACGTTGTGCTGTGAATAGTGCCGAACACGTTGTGCTGTGAATAGTGCCGAACACGTTGTGCTGTGAATAGTGCCGAACACGTTGTCCGTTGTCTTATGTACAACGTGCCCTCGTGAGCTGTACAACGTACACGTTGTTTGCTGTACAACGTACCTGTTGTCTGTTGCACAACGGATGCACAACGTATACGTTATCAGAGCTAGAGCTACGTCATCAGAGTACGTTGTCTATGCGTTGTCTGTGCCTTATCAGAGCACATTGTCAGAGCACGTGAGCTGTACAACGTACACGTTGTTTGCTGTACAACGTACCCGTTGTCTGTTGCACAACGGATGCACAACATATACGTTATCAGAGCTAGAGCTACGTCCTTAGTGCCTTCCGAGCTACGTCCTTAGTGCATAACCGAACGATCGATTGCCTGCAGGTCCAGACTGTTTTGGCCATATCTTTTGACTCGTTCGTCGGATTTCGACGATTCAACTTGTGTTGGGTTCGTCTTTCGAAAACGCACATTTCTGACATTTCAGAATTTCTGATTTCTCTCTTATTTATTAATTAGACTATGTGGAAGGCCAAGTAGCTACGAAAACGGTATTCATTAAGTATAGAAAAATCCGTGGTGCTACAATTAGAAATCCTCATTTGGAAGTCTAAGGAGGGTAGTGAGTTTTCCAAGGGAAAGAGCAATTTCCCTTCCACAAATATAACAAGAAATTTTGTGGGTGGAGGAGTCGTAATCAAAATGGGTATAGAAGAGCTTTACCAGCACTGGATACATTGGCTCACTGGAAGTGAGAAATGTGAGCCATTTCAGAGCTTCGAAGTGCTCTGTGATATTTTCTAGATCCCACGGAGTGAAAAATACTGGGTCAAGGAACTTACCGTACACTACAGTTCTCTTGCTGAAGATTTTTCGGTATTTCTTCTCAGATTTTTCAGAGCTGAAGCTCAATGACCTTACTTGTGCAGAGGAGGAGGCTACGACCTTTCCTTTTGCTATTTTTTGCCTTTTAGGGTTTGGTTCTTAGCTTGGATTTTTAGTTCTAACCATTTCAGATGTGATTGATGAAATGAAAGAGGTATTTGAATGACTAATGCAGGTTTTGAGAGGCTTTGAGATGATTGGAGAAGGTTTTGAGGGAAGAAGAGCAAAGACTCGAGAATTTGAGAAGTTTGAAATGATCGGGTAATTTGGAAATTTTAAGAGGTTATGTTTATAACCTAGTCCATTTAGACGACTGGATTGAAGGGGGATCCGAAATTTATTTTTTTTTTCGGAAACTGGATCCCCTAGATCTTAACACCATAAAAAACATCAAATTTTATCCAAAAGTTTTAGTCATATCACCTCGGTGAATGATGTTCACTGGTGAAGCTTAATCCACTCAAACCATCAAAACTCTTCATAGAGATTTCTCGAAGAAATACTCGAAGCTCGATCCTTGTTCTTTGCTATCCCCACGAAGCTTTAAAATCTCTTTTTGGAATTATTGAAGCAAGAGGAAGAAGATGGAGTAACGGTGTAGACCTTCTATCACCAATAACCTTAAGGTTCAAAACCCTAAAGTAGAAAAACCCACTTGGCGCACCCTAGTAGCTCATGAAAATCCCTAGGGTATATCCCTAGGGGCTCACGGTTTGGAGAGAGATGAGTGGGAGAGAGAAAAAATTCTGGAGAATTATGAATCCTCTCCACGTTTTGGTGTTGGTGTATTTATAGGATTTGGAACAATTCCAATCCTAATAAAACTACAAATTATCCCTTAGGAATTGTTTATCAATAATAACTCTTATTATTAATTGAACAATATCCTATAACTACTTTAGTTATAGTAAACCTACCATTTAAGGAGTCCTTATTAATTGAGGATTCCTCAAATAAAGGGATTAGTCAACAACCAACAAAGGGAGGAATCCTAGTCAAACTAGGAAACCTTAACCACAAAGGGGGGGGGGGAGTGTGAGCATCAAGGGGGCATGGACTTTGAGGAGCTTTAGACTCCTAGTTGCAATCCAACTTAATCTCATCTTAATCCTAATTGCAATCCAACCATTGGATTTAAATTCCATAATAAAAGGAATTATATTTTAACAATTATTCAATTAACCTAATCCTAATCCAATTAGGATTACTCCAAGGGGGCACCCAACCTTAGGGTTTTAATCCATGGGTTTGGGCTCTTATTAAAGGTACATATTAAATGGGTTTATGGATATTGGTCAAACCCATTTCCCCTTTAATTATATTAATTAAATAATAACTAAAATAATTCCTAGATTTAAATTAATAATTAATTTAAACCATAGATTAACTTTTAATCTATTTAATTAATGATTAACTTTTAATCACTTAAATAATTGATTAACATTTAATCAATTATTGAGCTTGTATTTCTTATGTGAACATCTCCACAGATTGCTCTGGGACATTCTTACCTTGGCTTACCCAATGTTATCCCATTGACCCTAAACAGGAATTACATCGGAATTGCAAGTGACGTGAGATATCCATGTTGCAATTGAATCCCAGTGTATGAACATTAACCAATACGGATCCCGCCACATGAACTTTTTAATTCGATTTATCCTTCCAAATACATTATCCCTAATGAGCCTTCGAGATTGACATACTATCTAACTCATAGCCCATTGTACATCATCCGGGTTTCCAAGACTTATGATTAAGCCATGAGAAACAATTTCTCATGAAAAATATTTTGAGTAAATCCTTTTATAAGTATAATATATTTTAATAAATATTTCAAACCATATTTTGATTTCAAAATCACCTGCGCAGGATTTAAACTTAATCAACTATCTTAGCCGGAACTTGAATAATCTCTCAAATTAATGAGCATGAATTTCTTGTTTGAAATTCATCATGACTCGAACAACTTTTTGACTATTCAACTGTCACTGTATTCTATTCCTCAAGTTAGAAAATATGTTGGTAGAATCAAAACAGTCAGATCACTGCTCAGTCATAGATGAACACATCAGATCTAAGAATCATTGAAACTGTTCAATGTGAATGAGAGTCCAGCTATCTGATAGTATGTTTATGCAAGAGGTATCTCAATTAATGCAAACAGTCAGTGTACATTTAAGCACCAATATGTTGATGTATAGTCTCCACTACAATTATTCGAGATAAAACTACATCTCAACTATTGAGTATATCTTAGCATTCTGGCAGCCATATAAGTGAAGTGCCCTACTTCACCCACAGTTGTGACTATATAAGGTATAAGGAACCGAAAATTTATATCTGCCTGTGATAATCTAATCACATAAATTTTCTACAATATATCCTATGGACCTTTATCGATATCTCATATCATATAGAACATCTAATTATCATGGTCAATTACCCATAATGAATACATAATAGATTAAGAAGAAGTCTTTATTAATCAAATTAATAAGAATCTAACAATCTAAGTGACTTTTCTGGGCATCTTGTCTAACAATCTCACACTTTCCCTAAAAGTCACCATGCCATAGATTTCAATCCCATACTATCTAAGTGTGTTACAAATACTTTATCTGATAAAGCTTTGGTCATCGGGTCAGCAACATTAAGTTGAGACGTAATCTTTGTAACAACTACATCTTGCCTATCAATGATCTCACGAATGAGATGATACTTCCACTCCACATGTTTCATCTTTTTGTGGTTCCTAGGTTTTTTGCTGTGGGCTACTGCACCATTACTATCACAGAAGAGAGTGATAGGTTTAAGTGCTGAAGGAACAGTTTCTAGCTCTTGCAAAAACCTTCTGAACCAGACTGTTTCTTTTGTTGCTTCTGAAGCTGTAATATATTCTCTCTATGGTGGAGTCAGTAATACTCTTGTGCTTTATGTTGCGCCAACTGACAGTAGCACCACCTAGTGTGAGCACATACCTAGATGTGGAAGCTCTATTGTCCAGATCAGATTGGAACTTGGAATCAGTGATCCCAGTCCAACTAAATCTTCTGATTGAAAAGTAAGCACATAATCCCTAGTCCTTTTCAGGTACTTTATGATGTGCTTTATAGCTGTCTAGTGATTGATACCTGGATTGCTTTGGAACCAACTAACAACTCTCAATGTATGACATATATCCGGTCTAGTACATAACATGACATACATGAGGCTCCCAACTGCCAAAGCATAAGGGTACCTCTTTATCTGCTCGATCTCATCAACTGATGTAGGGGCCAGCTTTTTAGACAAAGTGACACAATGTCTAAAAGGAATGAGTGTTGTCTTACAATCACTTATATTGTATTGGGACAATATTTTGTCTATGTAGGAAGTTTGACTCAATCCCAACATTTGGAATTTTCTATCTCTCTGAATCTTTATTCCAAGAATATAGGATGCCTCTCCCAAGTCTTTCATTGAGAAATGCTGGGAAAGCCATATCTTGACTGATGATAACATCCCTACATCATTCCCAATGAGTAAAATGTCATCAACATATAGAATTAGGTATACTACTGCTCTCCCATTGTCCTTCTTGTAAATATAAGTTTCAAATTCTTTTGGAATCCAAATTCTTTGATCGAAAGATTAAATCTTTGGTTCTAGCTTCTAGAAGCTTGTTTCAAACCATATATTGACTTGTTGAGCTTGCATACCATGTTCTCCTGGTGAGGAGCAATGAAGCCCTCTATTGCTTCATATAGATGTCTTCATCTAACATTCCGTTAAGGAAAGCAGTTTTGACATCGATTTGTCATATCTCATAGTCATGGTGTGTAGCTATTGCTAGCAATATCCTGATGGATTTGAGCATGGCAACTTGCGAAAAAGTATCCTCATAATCAACTCCTTGAATTTAAGTATAACCTTTTGCAACAAGTCTTGCTTTCTAGGTCTCCACGTTACCATCGGTACCCTTCTTCCTTTTGTAAATCCATTTGCATCCAATTGGCCTTATACCATCTGGTGGATCTACTAAAGCATAGATGCCGTTGTCATACATGGAATCTATTTTAGCATTCATGGCTTTATTCCATTGAGATGCATCTACATTTAATGTAGCTTCCTGATAAGTATTAGGATCCATATCCTCATCATCAGGGGTAACTAGATAAACCTCATTATTAAAATACCAAAGTCTATCTGGTGGTCTAGAAATTCTTTCAGACCTTCTCAGTGGAATAGAATTAGGAGAATCATTAATAGAAGGATTAGGTTCAGTTTAGACACTGGCTGTGTTGTTTTTCATCTCATGAAATTCAACCTTCTTAAGGAGATCCATTTCTTCCTCCAAGAAAGTGGCATGAAGCCTAACAACTATTGTTTGGTTTTCTTTGGAGTAGAAATAGAAACCCTTAGTTTCTTTTGGATACCCTACAAAATTCCATTTCTCTGTCCTAGATTCCAAATTAGTGGATTCAAGTTTGTGAACATGCACAGGACAACCTCATACCCTTAGATGTTGTAAACTAGGTTTTCTCCCAGTCCACAATTCATAGGGCGTAACCGGAATAGACTTAGATGGAACCCGGTTCAGAATATAAATGGCAATTTGTAAAGCATATCCCCAAAGATATGAGGGTACATCGGCATGGCTCATCATAGAGTGACCCATTTCTAATAAGGTCCGGTTTCTTCTTTCAGAAACTCCATTTTGTTGAAGAGAGGTAAGACTTGTCCATTACGAGATAATCCCATTATCCCTTAAGTAATCTATAAACTCGTTGGTGAGGTATTCACCACTTCGATCAAATCGAAGTGTCTTTATGGATTTGTTAGTTGATTTTCAACTTCTAATCTAAATTCTTTAAACTTTTCAAAGGTGTTAGATTTGTGTTGCATCAAAAGACATATCCATATCTGGAATAGTTATCAGTAAATGTGACAAAATACCAGTATTGACCTCGTGCAACAATGTTAAATGGACCACATACATAACTATGTATTAGTCTTAACTTTTCTTTAGTTCTTCCTACCTTTTTAGGGTAAGACTTCTTGGTCATCTTCCCTTCGAGACAAGACTCGCAAGTAGGGAGTGGTTCTACTTTGAGAAAGTCAAGGGGACCATCTTTTACCAACCTCTTGATCCTATCAAGATTAATGTGACCAAGTCTCTTATGCCAAAGATAAGTAGACTCAATGCAATGTCTCTTCATTCCAGACATTCTAGATGTTGAGACATTGTCACTTTGCAGACATTCATTATTTTCCAAAGGAAATATTAAATAAAGACCATTAATGAGATTACCAGTAATCAAGACCATTCCATCTTTCTTAATTTCAACAATTGAATTAAAAACGATAAAGAATCCACAATGTAAGAGTCTAGATACTGAAATCAAATTACAATGTGCAAAAGGCACATAAAAGCAGTCTTCTAAAATTAATGTCTTTCCATTAGGTAAATAAAGAGTAAACAAGCCAACCGACTTGACAGCATCATTTGCACCTGAGCCAACTTTCAGCTCTGCTCCTGTTTGGTCAGCTTTCTAGTTTCCTTGAAACCCTGCAAACAATTGCAAACGTGTAGAGTGGATCCAGAATCCACGCACCATGATTTAGGAGGACCATCCAGAAAGTTAGACTCAATAGTAATAAGTACTTCAAAACATCTCATACCTTGAGTACTTCCGTCACCCTTCTTAAGAGTTGTGAGGTAAGTCCTACAATTCCTCTTCCAGTGGCTTATTTTACCACAGTGGAAACACTTTCCATTGCCCTTCTTAACCTTGCCAACCTCTCTTGATGAACCTTTTGCAACTTTTGCCTTACCCTTATTATCTTTAAAATTACATTTACCCTTATTCTCCATGTAAAGTCAAAGTGTTGTTGGCAAAATTCCAAGCCCAAAAGGTTGTATAAGTCATAGTAGGTCTCATCCGGTCTGAAGACAAGGTGAAGAAGAAGCCATGAAGAATCTTGAAGCTACATCACTCACATTGGCTCAAAAAGTAAGTTTTGAAAGAGAGACCTAGATGACCTTAGGTTACCTCATAGATTTGGCCGATTCATCATAAAAAACTAAGTCAAAAAAACTCTAGAGATATAGGGGATTGCATTTAAAGATAAAAGGATAAAAATATGAAAAATTGCACCCCTAGGGTTGACCCTGACCATTTTGGGTCGACCCTGAATAGCCCTCGGTTTGTATGAGTTTTTGTGGCAGAGAGTTGAAATTTTGGAGGTTGACCTTGAAGGATGGTTGGGTCGACCGAAGTGTACACTTTGGTCGATTGGATCATCCCCCAGGGTCGACCTGATAAGGGATTTCGGCTGTTTGATGTGCTTGCAATAATGGGTCGACCCAGGGATCCTCCAGGGTCGACCGTGATATGGAAAAACTTTCTAAATTGATTTTTTAGCAACTTCTAATCCTTTGAAATTATCCTATATAAAGGGGACCTCTCCCAATCCGTGAGGGATATTGATTTGAGACTTTTTAGAGCAATTTGTGCTTATTTTGAGTTGATGAAAACTCTTGGATTCATTGATCTTCATCTTCATTAGTTGGCCTCTAGGTAGTGTAAAGTGTTCATGCATATTTTCTCAAACTTGCATTAGATGATCCTTAATTATTAAGAGATCACCCTAGGGCTTCCACAAACCCTAAAACCCACTGTGTGCTCTACTGTGAGCATTTGTTAGCTTGAGCTAAAACCGTCAAGGATGGAGATCGGTCTTCAGAGACCGTGGTTGATCACTATGACTAAGATTGGCCGGTGAAGAACCGGAGCTGCTGTTACGAGGATCGAACATGCTGTGTTCGTGGTTTGCAAGCTGAGGAATCGATACCGAGGAATGGTGCATCGTGTCCGGTTGGGTAAGATTCGAGTCTTGTATTGTTCAAATCTTCTCATAGTAAGTCTTGTGCTAGACTAGGTCCCGTGGTTTTTCCCGGAAGGGTTTTCCACGTAAAAATCTTGTGTGTTCAAGTGAGATTGTTTGTGTGTGGGTGTCTAAAATTAAAATTGGGGAAGAAAGTTGAAGTAGACCTATTCACCCCCCCTCTAGGTCTAAGAGTACATTAAAATAAGGAATTTCTATTGGTATCAGAGCAGGTTCACTCATAAGGTTAAATCCCTTAAGTGTGATTTTGTGTCTATCCTTAAGTCAATGACTACTTTAAGAGAGGGTGGATCCATCTCTCGTCCCCCACTGTTTGATGGGAACAATTATACATATTGGAAAGCTCGAATAAGAGTATTTCTCAAATCCATAGATGAGAGAATCTGGATGTCCATTCAGGATGGATGGACTCCACTGGTGAATATTCTAGGTGATGTAATTCTCACTAAAAGTACCAAGGAATGGAGCAAAGAAGAGCTCGAGACAAGTGGTTGGAACAGGAAAGGTCTTAATGCAATCTTTACTGCAGTCACTGTTGAAGAATTTAGACGAATCTCTTCATGTGAAATAGCAAAGGAGGCATGAGATATTTTGGAAATGACTCATGAAGGTACAACCACTGTCAAGATCTCTAAGCTTCAAATTCTCACCACAAAATTTGAAAATCTAAAAATGGAGGAGAATGACACAATTGATGAATTCTATGCTAAACTAAATGACATTGTCAACTCCAGTTTCAACCTGGTTGAGAAAATCAGTGATGAAGAACAATCTGAAAGCTCTACCTCAAATGAGGAATCTGAAAATCACATGGCTTTCACTGTCGCCCTATCAGAGATAGACCATCCTCCCACTACTCATGAAAAGAAGAGTGATGAAGATCAAGTAAGTGAGTCTAGTGAAGATCATGATCAGAGTCACACTGTCTCTAAGTCTGATGAAGATATGGACAAAGCCTATGAAAGGTTATTTTCTGAAAGCCTTAAGCTGAAGAAAGCTAAGATCTCTTTGAACAAATAACTGAAATTTACCCAACAAGAAAGACTCGTGCAGACTAAAAGCAGAAAGGAAGAATGCTCTAGTATCTCAGCTTGAAAGTGAAAAGGCTGAACTGGTGTCCAAACTAGAACACCTTGAAGAAGAAAATGCCTCTTTATTCAAATGGATCAAGGTTCTAGAAAATGAGGAAGATAACTCTATGAGTGTATCTGAAGAGTCAAAGACTCGAATTTTAGAATTGGAATCCGAAAGAAATAATCTTATTGAAAAAGTTAGATTTCTAGAAAAGGAATTTCTTGATATTCTGAAGGTTAAGGATGGGCTAGCTAAGAAAATAACTGAACTCGAAAAAGAAGCTAGACTCCTTAGCAACACTCAAATCTTGGATAAACTGGCTAGCATGCAGCGCTCAACAATAAACATGTCCAGCATAGGACATCCGGACAGACCATCTGGTCCTTTGAATGTCGGAACAATGTCTACTGCAACATTTGAGCCAATACATGAAAATCCTAGATTTGTGAGTTCTATCTCCTCAGGATCAACAGCCAGGATGCCAAACTCTCAGTTGTACCAAACTTTTTTCATGTCTGGACAAAGTAAAAATTCAATTGAAACTGAGAGAACAAAATTTCAGTCCCAGGCTAATAGATCTCCTCCTTCCAGGTTCATTCCCACTTGTCACCATGTGGAGTGAAGGGTCACATCCGACCTAATTGCAATGCCTTCACGAGAATTCCCCGAAATGGTTCTTGGAATCAAACACAACATCAAGGGAATCTCCAAAGGAAAATTCAAGCCTTAGCAGAAAAGTCTAGGAGTTTGAGTGAAGAAGTGATGAAAATTGCTCAACTCTCTAGTACAACATATGGTCGTGACACTTCTTATGCTCATCATGAAGAAGGTAACAGGATGGACCAAAATGCAAGGTTTACCCAGAAAAGAAGGAAGAACAGAAGATCTAACAAAAAAAAGGTCATGCCTACAAATGAAGTGAACAAAGACAATAGGGTTCCCTAAAAGTCTAAGTTCATTTATGTGAGAAAGGATGATCTAAAATGCTTTGTCATTCACACCGCTTTGAAAGTCCAAAATTCTGACATGTGGTATTTCGATAGTGGATGCTCCAGACACATGATTGGTAACAAGTCCCTCTTTACTCACCTTGAGGAATGCTCGGATGGGACTTTTACTTTTGGTGATGGAAGCAAATCCCTTCTGAAAAAAAAATGTGTCATCCAAGCACTAGGCATTCCTAAACTGAAGGATGTCTTGTTTGTAGAAGGACTGAAAGCTAATCTAATTAGCATAAGTCAATTGTGTGATGATTACCATCCTGTCCACTTTACCAATAACAAGTGCTCTGTTATGGATGACAAAGGTGTCTGTGTTTTGGAAGGATTAAGAACCACTGACAATTGTTATGGTTTAATTCCTAGTGTTGGTTCTTCTCAAATGTGCAACAGGGCTAAAGTTGAAGAAGTTGAACTGTGGCACAGGAGACTAGGTCACATGAATTTCAAAGACCTAAGCAACCTCTCAAAACACGAGCGTGTGAGAGGTGTGCCAAAACTAGGGAAGCCCTCTACTGCTGTGTATGGGCCATGTCAAATTGGCAAACAAATTAAAAGCCCACACAAGAAGGTTTCAAATATTGCTACCTCACACCCACTAGAACTAATACACATGGATCTCATGGGTTCAACTCGAACTGAAAGTCTAGGAGGAAAGCAATATATCCTAGTGACGGTTAATGATTTCTCAAGGATGTCATGGGTGGTATTCATAAGAGAGAAGTCGGATACATTTGAGAACTTCAAGAACATTTGCTTAAGAGTACAAAATGAAAAAGGATGCCCTATCACTCGTATTCGAAGTGATCATGGAAAGGAGTTTGAAAACTCCAAGTACAATGCGTTTTGTGATGAAGCGGGCATCAAGCATGAATTTTCAGCTCCAATAACACCTCAGTAAAATGGTATGGTGGAAAGAAAGAACAAGATGCTTCAAGAGATGGCTAGGGTGATGCTTCACAGCAATAACCTGGTTGCTCATTTCTGGGCTGAAGCAGTTAGCACTGCATGCTATACTGTTAACAGAGTCTACTTTAGGCCTAGAACTAGGAAGACAGCCTATGAGCTGTGGTACAACAAGAAACCCAATGTCAAGTACTTTTGAGTATTCGGAAGTAAGTGCTATATCCTTAGGGATAGAGAGCAATTGGGTAAACTTGATTCCCGGAGTGATGAAGGAATCTTTCTTGGATACTCCACAAATAGTAGGGCTTATCGAGTGTACAACTTGAGAACCTCTACTGTTATGGAGTCTATAAATGTGGTGGTTGATGACTCAGGATCTGAGTCCTTGCAACTAGAGGATGACCATACTGATGAAGGGGTGAAAATTTCAATATCTAAATCAGAAGATGAATCACCTTCAAAGTCTCCTCCTAAAAAACCTACACATCCTAGGGTCATGAGGCCTCACTCCTCAACTGAAATTATTAGAAACCTTGAAAGTGGAGTGAGAACTCGAAAACAAGTTGAAAATGAAGTTAGTCACTTCTGCTATACTTCTACTTTTGAACCCAAAAATGTAACTGAAGCTCTCACTGATGAAAACTGGATAAATGCTATGCAAGAAGAGCTTAATAAGTTTACAAGGAATGATGTATGGTCTTTAGTTCCTAGGCCTAAAAATACAAATGTTATTGGTACTAAATGGATTTTCAAGAACAATTCTGATGAACATGGTACCATTGTTAGAAACAAGGCTAGGTTAGTTGCACAGGGATACACTCAGATTAAGGGCATTGATTTCAATGAAACATTTGCTCCAGTTGCCCGACTAGATTCTATCAGAATCTTGCTTGCTGTTGCATATCATCTCAAATTCAAACTTTTTCAAATGGATGCCAAGAGTGCCTTTCTGAATGACATTCTTCAGGAGGAAGTTTATGTGGAACAACCAAAAGGGTCTGAGGACCCTAATCATCCTGATCAGGTTTACAAATTAAAAAGGGCTCTCTATAGTTTGAAACAAGCTCCCAGAGCTTGGTATGAGAGACTGACTACATACCTTTTAGAAAAGGTATTTTTGAGAGGGGGAGTAGACAGGACCCTATTCATTAAAAATATCAAGGATGATATGGTTATTGCTCAGATATATGTTGATGATATTGTCTTTGGTTTCACATTAGACTCACAAGCACACTCCTTTGCTGATCAAATGAAGAATGAATTTGAGATGAGCATGGTTGGTGAGATGAATTTCTTTCTTGGTCTACAGGTAAAACAAATGAGCAATGGAATTTCTGTGTCCCAAACTAAATATGCCAAAGACCTTGTAAAGAAATTTGGCATGAGCTCAGCTAAACATGCTCACACTCCTATAAGCACCACCACCAAACTTAGCAAAGATACTTAGGCAAAAGTGTCGACCAAACCACATATCGAAGTATGATTTGTAGTCTGTTGTACCTCACTGCTAGTCATCCTGACATTGCCTTTAGTGTCGGAGCTTGTGCTCGCTATCAAGCAAGCCCCAAAGAGTCACACTTACTTGCTGTCAAATGAATTATTCGATATGTAAGTGGAACTCTCTCTTTTGGCCTCTGGTATCCCTTTGATACTAATGTCGTGGTTGTTGGATATTCCGATGCCGACTAGGCCGGAAATGCTGATGATAGGAAAAGCACCTCTAGAGGATGCTTTTATGTTGGAAACTGTTTGGTTGCTTGGCTTAGCAAAAAACAAAATTCCATTTCTTTGTCTACTGTCGAGGCTGAATATATTGCAGCCGGTAGTTGTTGCACTCACCTTCTGTGGATAAAACAGATATTGCAGGACTACGGGATAGAACAGGGTACCATGACTGTGTATTGTGATAACCCAAGTGCCATCAACATCTCCAAAAATCCCGTGCAACACTCTCGCACCAAACACATAGATATTAGACACCACTTCATTCGAGAGCTTGTTGAGCAAACTGTCATCACAATGGAATATGTGCAAACTAATACTCAACTTGCAGATCTCCTAACCAAACCTCTAGACTCCCTTAGGTTTGAGTTTATTTGGAAATCCATTGGTGTGTGCGGTATTGAGTGATTGAGTGCTTTTTGACAGACTAGGTAATCTCATATTCATATCTCTTCCTAGCTCTATTTCTCCGGTGTATAGTATAGGTTTTTACTTATTGTTGTCCTTTTGTGTGTTTATCTTATTTCAAAAATACAAAAACATCAAAAAATTTAGAAAAACTCCAAAAAGATTTTTGCTTTCTTTTAGTTAGGCATGTTTAAAAAAAAAAGGAGGGGTTTTTATTGGATTATGGTGTGCATGGCTAAATTTTTTCTGGTGCTCATAATGCTTGTCTAAGATACATATTTGATCGTATTGAGTTCATGAGGATATCATTCCTACCAAAGTGTCTTTCGGGAAGTGCATATAGACTATCTTGCTAAATACAGTCAGAAATATGGCAAATACCGTTGCACTATCATCTGCACTTGCACTCTGTCTATCTCCTGTAGATGGTACATATCCCTATGAACATGCAATGATATTAGTCATGATGGTTCTTCGAGTTGATAAAATCTGATTTGATCATGAAGGTACCATTCCTCAAAATGTGCCCCAGTTTAAAGGTCTTATGGATTGGAAAGGGCTACCTATAGGATAGTGTGAAAGTTACTATTGGATTCAAACAGTATGAAATGGCTACCTAGGTGGACAGTAGGTATCTATCTGGGTCCCTAGAGTGAAAGCCCCTGCTACCAATAACTAGGGCTACCTACCGAGTAAGTGTTAAAGCCACCATTGCATTCCAAAACTCAAAAGAAAAAGACTGATCAAGAATGACTTCACCAATCAAAATTTCATAAACACTATAAGAGCAACATATGAAAAAGGGTAAAAATAGCACATAAAACTCTTCATTTTTTACTACCCTAAATGCATCTCTCAGTATTTTTTGAAGCTTGGTGTTCTTGAAATGCACTAATGTCCTTATCTATCTAAGGGTGCCTACCTCTAAAGGTGTTCAGTTAGAATTTCACATCACACACTTCACATTGAAGGTATAGCATATTACTCCCTGTACATTAGCTTGTGTGACTGTGTCATGCCATCCCGTGTGCATAGTGTCGATGGACATATCCTCGTATACTCATCATTTTATGCTACACATTTTTGGACATTGTATTATCTATTCTTGCAAAAATTTGCACATACTGGTTTTGATTATTGGAGCTATCATGTTGAAATTTTTTTGCAAAAATGGAGGATTTTAAAAAAAACGTTTTCTAGCAAAATGCATACATATGGTTGATTTTGAGGGTGTTCAGGGAAGATCTTACCTTGCCATTCTACAGATATCTAATTGTGCGTTCTTTAATCTCCCAAACTGATTCATGTGCATTCTTCAAGTTCTATACGGTAGGTTCATGTGTCCATTTCAAGGGTTGAAATCCTTGGGTCACTAGCATGCCATTTTTTTTCGAGGGTATTGTTATTCTCTTCAGATTTTTCAGAGATTCTTCTCCAAAAGCTGCCCCATAACATGCCAAAAGTAATCCAAATGGGGTCTCTCTCATCTCTTACACAAGTGTAGAGCTTTTGCCAAAAGGGTCGACTGTGAGTGGTCATTCGGTCGACCGAACTCAGCCATGGGGTCATTCTTAGATTCCTTTCCTTTTGGAGTTTTCCTTATGCAAAAATCCAACTGGGGTTACCGTATTTTTAGCCCTCACATGTGTGATATCAGGCTCTCCTCTTGGTCTCAAGCTTCCAGGTTTTGCTGGCTCTGTTTTTGCAAGTTACAGACCTTCTTACCTTCTTCACAAGTGCCTCAACGCCTCAGTGCCGCCTGGATCCTTGCTCCTTCATGCTCAACGGATTTCTCTTTGTACTCGGTTCCTCCATGCCTCAAGTGAGCTGCTCACTCCACTAGTAGTTCCCTTGCCCAAGCCATATTGCTCCTTCCACAGTGCTGTACGGTTCTCCACCACTACTTGGTTTGGCGCTAGGGCCTGTTCTCAGCACTCCCAGCCTTCTCTCCTCTCCTCCACGTCATCCCCAAGGTAAAACCCTACCTTCTCTTCAATTCTTGCATTTGGGTATATGGCTCTTGAGTATCTTCTTCTCATTGCCTCTATTCTCATGGCAGGTCGCCCTAAGCACCACCTCATCACTTCTCAGGATGAAGATGATCTCCCTGAGTCTGAGGATGCATCATATGATGCTGGTCATGGCATCCATGTGGGCCGTGCGGTCCACTCTAGGGTTCCTCCACCCTCAACTTCCCATAAGAAAGCCATGGGTGCTTCCGGTTTGAAGCCCTCGGCCAAATCAAATGGTAAATTTCAAGTCCTCGCTCCTAAGCTAGAAATTGTGCGATTTTGCATCAAAGGGAATGAACAGCTTTATAATACTTGGCTAAAAAATAGGGCTGTTACAATTGAAAGGGCCATTGTCATTTTAGATTTCACCCATCCTGGTTTCGAGGAAATCATTGACTCTCGCCAATGGTCTGGTCTTTTAAAATTGACCGGTTATGCTAGTCTAGACCTGGTTCAAGAATTTTATGTGAACATTTATTCTGTCAACCCTCGTAATTTTTCCTTCAAAACTCAGGTTCGAGGTAAGAAAATTCTCATTAATTCAGATGTCATTGCCTTTTTCATTAGTGCCCCTCGGGTCCCAGGAGCCTATTACCCTTATCTCTATCCCACCGATGAGGATAAGCATGATTTGGAGAAAGTGGCTAGCAATCTTTGTGATGATCCCTCATAAAAATGGGCTCATCCTCATTTACCTCACTCCAGTCTTTCATACTTGGGTCATCTGTTTCATCTTATTATGTGTTCCAACATTCATCCCAAGGTGCATTCTACTAATCTGAGTGTTGATCGGGCTCGGTTCCTGTACAGTGTCATGACTGGAGACACTATTGATACTGGTGCCCATATTATCGACCTAATCCTTCAGGCTATCGCCGTGCATCAAAAACGCGCTGCTCTTCCTTTTGGTGTACTTATCACCAATCTCCTGTTTGCTGAGGGTATTAGGGCTCGTTCCTCTGAGGCTACCAAGCCTTCCTTAGGACCCATCTGTGCTCGCACCTTGATTAGTAGTATGACCCATGCTGTGATGTCGGAGCATGAGGAGGACATTGATGATGATATCGCTCCTTCTGCCTTGGGTGCCGATCCCTCTCCCAGCCATGCTAGATCTCCTCCAGGTCCCTTTTCCTTCAAGACAATGGCTGCCATGCTTGCCGATATGTCGGTTGCTCAGTCGCACTTCGCTACTGATCTTCATGCCCACCTGGATTCTCATGCCGCTGCTACTTAGGACAGTTTTTCGGTAACTAATCACCGGATTAATGCACTTTCTGATATGGTGCAGGCGTCTCGCCAGGAGATTCGCGTTTTCCGTTCTCGAAATCAGGATGATGTTGCTCGTCACTTTCCTCCGCACCAGGATGATTAGCACTTCTTGCGATGATGGTTCCAGCCTTGTTTTGTTAGTCGGTTGTGCTGGATTTCGTTAGTCTGGTTTGTCTGTTACGAGTCTGTGGTTGGTCTTTGTGTTGTGCACCCTTGGTTCCTATATATGGAATGCTACTTGCTTGTTTCTACTGCTTAGTTTATGCTTTGCTTCCGTGTGTTTCTCTATGCTGTTGATCTTTGATGCTAACTCTTCTTCATGCTAGGGTTGCTATTTTTGCAGGAGTGTTTTCCCCTTGGCAATTCAGGCCAAAAAGGGGAAGAAGTTGGCTAGATAGATCACCTCATCATATGTGCAATTGTGTGTTTAAGTCACATTATCACATGTTGCATAGTGTATTCACATTGCTTCACTCATAGATTCACATGTTCATGATTCTGGAACCTTTGTCAGATGGGATCACAGGTTGAGGGGGAGATCTCATACTACCTTTCATTATGTTCATTTGCAAGATGTTCATTATTTCAATGATATTTATTTTATGAAATTCCTCCATGCTTCACAAAGGTATTGGTTGTTTTAGGGTTAATTGATGCCTCAACGATCTCGTAAGGCATATTACTCCATGGAAGAAGTCAAAATATCCAGTGCCATGTACTTTTTATTCTCTTTGTTTCTTGTGGGTTTAAGAGAGTTTGTAAAGTAATGTCCACCTGTTATATTGTTTGTTTTGTCTCGGAATTGTCTAAGGGGGAGATTGTAAAGTCAAATTGTTGATGGCAAAATTTCGAGCCCAAAAGGTTGTATAAGTCATAGTAGGTCTCATCCGGTCTGAAGACAAGGTGAAGAAGAAGCCGTGAAGAATCTTGAAGCTGCATCACTCACATTGACTCAAAAAGTAAGTTTTGAAAGAAAGACCTAGATGACCTTAGGTTACCTCATGGATTTGGCCGATTCATCATAAAAAAACTAAGTCAAAAAAACTCTAGAGGTATAGGGGATTGCATTTAAAGATAAAAGGATAAAAATATGAAAAATTGCACCCCAAGGTCGACCCTGAATAGCCCTCGGCTTGCATGAGTTTTTGTGGCAGAGAGTTGAAATTTTGGAGGTCGACCTTGAAGGAAGGATGGTTGGGTCGACCGAAGTGTACACTTTGGTCGACCGGATCATCCCTCGGGGTCGACCCTGATAAGGGATTTCGGCTGTTTGATGTGTTTGCAATAATGGGTCGACCCAAGGATCCTCCAGGGTCAACCCTGATATGGAAAAACTTTCTAAATTGATTTTTTAGCAACTTCTAGTCCTTTGAACTTATCTTATATATAGGGGACCTCTCCCAATCCTTGAGGGATATTGATTGGAGACTTTTTAGAGCACTTTGTGCTTAATTTGAGTTGATGAAAACTCTTCGATTCATTGATCTTCATTTCCATTAGTTGACCTCTAGGTAGTGCAAAGTGTTCATGTATATTTCTCAAACTTGCATTAGATGATCCTTAATCATTAAGAGATCACCCTAGGGCTTCCACAAGCCCTAAAACCCATTGTGTGCTCTACTGTGAGCATTGGTTAGCTTGAGCTAAAGCCGTCAAGGACGGAGATCGGTCTTCGGAGACCGTGCTTGATCACTGTGAGTAAGATTGGCGGGCGAGGAACCGGAGCTGCTGTTGCGGGGATCAAACTTGCTATGTTCGTGGTTTGCAAGCTGAGGAATCGATACCGAGGAACGGTGTATAGTGTCCGGTTGGGTAAGATTCGAGTCTTGTATTGTTCAAATCTTCTTATAGTGAATTTTGTGCTGGACTAGGTCCTGTGGTTTTTCCCGGAAGGTGCGTAAAAATCTTGTTTGTTCAAGTGAGATTGTTTGTGTGTGGGTGTTTAAAATTAAAATTGGGAAAGAAAGTTGAAGTAGACCTATTCACCCCCTTGTAGGTCTAAGAGTGCATTAAAATAAGGAATTTCACTTCTTTCTAAAAATTTTAGATTGATTGGAAGTATCAGGTTTATCGATAGTTAAAATTTCTCCCTTTGTTGACTTTTTGTTCAAATCTTCTATAGACACAAGTGAGTTCATAAGCTCACTTGGTGACATTTCACTCTTGTTCATGTTATAATTTAACACGAACGCATTGAAGGACGAAGGGAGTGACTGCAGAACAGTGTCAACCTGAGTGATGGCATCTATCTCTCCACCAAGAATTTCCAGTTCATTCAATAAGCCCATCATCTTAATGATGTGCTCTCTGACTGGAGTTCCCTCAGCCATCTTGATGTTAACAAGGGATTTTAATTTTACATGTCGCGCTGACCTATTTTGCTCACCAAACATCTCATGTAGGTTTTGGAAAATGTCAGAAGCCTTATCCATGTGTTCATGCTGGCTTTGCAACATGTTAGACATCGATGCTAGAATATAACACTTGGTCATTTGATTGGACCTCTCCCATTGCTCTAACTCAGCCTTTTGGGCCGGTGAAGCATCTGGAGGAATTTCGGGTTTAGGTGTCTTACGACATAGGTCAAGGTTATCAGTAGCAAATACTATTCTAATTTTTCTTTTCCAGTCTACATAGTTAGTTCGTACTAACTTTTCATTACGAAGAATTTCAGTCAATGGGTGTAGGCCTGTCATAATCTAATCAAATGACAAAAACGATAGTATTAGGGATTTATTGTATTCATTAATACCTATTAGATTATGAGTCTGTTTCTAATGGTATTGCCAATTTGGTAGGAATCAATTGGCATAAAAAACCTAGACACTAGCTGAATGTGATCCTGCCTTTGGGCACATCATCACATTACCTTGAATAGGCAGATAGAAACTATCTTCTCTAATTTCACAGATCTCATCTTGTGAATTTAGAGCATTTGATCTACTGTCTGATCTATAAGGGATGTTATACTCACGTTTTGGCGTTATTATATAATATCTCTTATTCATGTGCTCACCTACCATGAACCTAATAAACACCTAGCAAAAGCTCATGCTTTGACGTTATTGCTCTCACTATTTGCTTATTTAGTTTTCACCATGTTCACACATAGGTGAGAGGGATTGGGCCCGGCTTTGGCCTGTCAGCTTACTCACACTCCTCACTATAGGATCACATAGTGTATGATAGAAGATCATAATACTTAGGGACTTGTCCCCAATCTTATATACACATGATATATCAAGGGCAATTATTTCAACAATATAATTAGACATATAAACAGATACATCTCATGATAAAATAAACAAGTATCATCTCATGATAATAAAAACAATAATATACGAGATTAATTGCTATGGGTCAATAAATTAAAATGCATGGATGCAAGAGAATGAGATAAGAATAAAGACAGCTCGCAAATTCCTTCACAATCCCTTCCTTTATCATCTTATCGAGATCATCATTGCAGCATCCTTCTTAATAGCATCTCCACCAATGCATGATAAAATAATGGCATTAGGGAAACCAGTATTCCATTCTCCCTTTTCAGGGAAACCGAATGAATCTACCCTTTACAGATTGCCAAAACCTACTACATATTATCCTCTACTATGAATGCATGAATGATAAACAATTTATCATAAAATATGACTCATAACTATAATCTCATATAAAAAAGATGCTACATGGTGATGGAATAATTTTTCTTATTTTAAAATGATTTAAAACTTGATAACAATTACCAATTCACTCGATAAAATCTATATCTTATATCGATCAAACTCCGAAAAAATAAAACAATTATATTTTCCATAAAAAATTATTTTTAAAATATAAGATAGAATTTTCTTAAAATCTCTACAATATTTTATTTCTTTCTCGAATGCAAGATCCTTTCTTATAGATTGGTTCTACTATTATCCAAGATTAAAAATAAAAATTAAGAGAATCGAAAATCCTAAATATGATCTCATCATAAATTAGGGTTTTATAATTTTTTGAATAAAATCTATTTATGGGAAAAATCATATATTAATTATTTTAAACAATTAATAAATATATATATTAAATGGTCAAATAATTTTAAAAGAAATTTAAAAATAAACTCCTTATTTCAAATTTAATTATATCACATATAATGCTAATTTTTAAAATTATTTAATTATCATTATCAAATCTCATTCAATAATATAATAAAATAATTAATTTATTTATTCACCACATGAACAAATAAAATAATAAAAACTACGAGCAATATAAAATAGATCTCAATAAAATTCATCTCATGAATTAAATTATCCATTTAATTACCTTATTAAAATAAACAAAAAATACTCCCCAACCATGCTCATATACCACTTGAAGGGGGATCCGGATAAAAATTTATGCGGAAACTAGATCCCCTAGATCTTAACACCATAAGAAATATCAAATTTATCTAAAATTTTAGTCATATCACCTCGGTGAATGATGTTCACCAGTGAAGCTTAATCCACTCGAACCGTCAAAACTCTTTATAGAGTTTTCTTGAAGAAATACTCGAAGCTCGATCCTTGTTCTTCACTATTCCCAAAAAGCTTTAGAATCACTTTTTGGAATTGTTGAAGCAAGAGGAAGAAGATGGAGTAATGGTGTAGACCTTCTATCACTAACAACCTTAAGGTTCGAAACCCTAAAGTAGCAAAACCCACTTGGAGCACCCTAGTAGCTCACGTAAATCCCTAGGGGCTCATGGTTTGGAGAGAGATGAGTGGGAGAGAGAAAAAATTCTGGAGAATTATGAATCCTCTCCACGTTTTGGTGTTGGTGTATTTATAGGATTCGGAACAATTCCAATCCTAATAAAACTACAACTTATCCCTTAGGAATTATTTATCAATTATAACTCTTATTATTAATTAAACAATATCTTAGTCTATCTATAACTACTTTAGTTATAGTAAACCTACCATATAAGGAGTTCTTATGAATTGAGGATTCCTCAAATAAAGGGATTAGTTAACAATTAACAAAGGGAGGAATCCTAGTCAAAGTAGGAAACCTTCACCACAAAGGGGGGGGGAATGGACTTTGAGGAGCTTTAGACTCCTAGTTTCAATCCAACTTAATCTCATATTAATCATAATTGCAATCAAACCATTGGATTTAAATTCTATAATAAAAGGAATTATATTTTAACAACTATTCAATTAACCTAATCCTAATCCAATTAGGATTACTCCAAGGGGGCGCCCAACCCTAGGGTTTTAATCCATGGGTTTGGGCCCTTATTAAAGGTCCATATTAAATTGGTTTATGGATATGGGTCAAACCCATTTCCGCTTTAATTATGTTAATTAAATAATTACTAAAATAATTCCTAGATTTAAATTAACAATTAATTTAAATCATAGATTAACTTTTAATCTATTCAATTAATGATTAACTTTTAATCACATAAATAATTGATTAACATTTAATCAATTATTGAGCTTGTATTTCTTATATGAGCATCTCCATGGATTGCTCTGGGACATTCTTACCCTGGCTTACCCAATGTTATCCCATTGACCTTAAACAGGAATTACATCAGAATTGCAAGTGACGTGAGATATCCATATTGCAATTGAATCCTAGTGTATGAACATTAACCAATACGGATCCCGCCACATGAACTTTTTAATTCGATTTATCATTCCAAATACATTATCCCTAATGGGCTTTCGAGATTGACATACTATCTAACTTATAGCCCATTGTACATCATCCGGGGTTTCCAAGACTTATGATTAAGCCATGAGAAACAATTTCTCATGAAAAACATTTTGAGTAAATCCTTTTATAAGTATAATATCTTTTAATAAAAGTATATTTCAAAACTTATTTTGATTTCAAAATCACATGCGCAGGATTTAAACTTAATCAACTATCTTACCCGGAACTTGGATAATCTCTCAAATTAATGAGCATGAATTTCTTGTTTGAAATTCATCATGACTCAAATAGCTTTTTGACTATCCAACTGTCACTGTATCATATTCCCTAATGTAGAAAATATTTTGGTAGAATCAAAACATTTAGATCACTTCTCAGTCATAGATGAACTCATCAGATCTAAGGATCGTCAAAACTGTTCAATGTGAATGAGAGACCAACTATCTGATAGTATGTTTATGCAAGAGGTCTCTCATTGCATGCAATCTGTCAGTGTACATTTAAACACCCATATGCTGATGTGTAGTCTCCACTACAATAATTCGAGATAGAACTACATCTCAACTATTGAGAACATCTTAGCACTCTGGCAACCATATAAGTGAAGTGCCATGCAGCTTCACCCATAGCTGTGACTATATAAGGTATAAGGAACTGGAAAGCTATATCCGCCTGTGATAATCCCATCACATAGCTTTCCTGTAATATATCATATGGACCTTTATCGATATCTCATATCGTATAGATCATCTCATGATCATAGTCAATTACCCATAATGAATACACAATAGATTAAGAAGAAGTCTTTATTAATCAAATTAATAAGAATCTAACAATCTAAATGACTTTTTAGGGCATTATTTCTAACACAGGGGACATAAAACCTTACCCCTACAAAGACATACCAAAAAAGAGAAAATAAGGGAGGGGGGGACATAAACCTTACCCCTATACAAGGACTCAACCCAAAAAAATCAAACTCATCTGTTGACCAATCTAACATTACCACAACCTGCTTTATCAAGAGAAAGTAGAGCTTTAAGCTGAGGAGGATTAAAAATAAGGGAGGGGGGGACATAAACCTTACCCTTATACAAGGACTCAACCCAAAAAAATCAAACTCTGTTGCCCAAAAAAATGTGATAACACTAGTGCCATCTATGTCGTGCCCCAAAATCACACCTAACTTAATGTGAGACTTTGGCACGTGACTTAATCATTAATTCCATAACTTCTTATCATAAGCATTTAAGGCAATTCTAAAAACATGGACCTAAAATTTATTTTTTTTTTCTTTAAATAAATGCAATCAAGTCCAATATCTGAAATAAATACTAAGACCTCATAATCAATTTAAAATCAACCTCTATGAATCTTCAGTCATAAACTCAAACTAACTATAAATCCATAATTTGTCTATTACAATTCTAAAATTCAAAATCCAAATATACTAGTGATCTAGTGTCCTGTGTATGACCAGCAATCCAAGTTCCATTCTCCATCAGGATAGTCACCTGCTGGCTCTTCCTGCTCTTCCTCGTATTCTTCCTCTTCCCAAGATCTGGGGCACAAATGTCAAATCTAGCACCTGCCGACAACAACAGTCATCGGCTGAGTAACAAGTTACCCAGCGTATATACAAAATCCTGCCTAACAATATACGAGATTTGATAACAATATATTTTAAGATTCAACATCACAAGTGAACTCACAATATTTCAAAGTGCGGAAGCATAATTAAATTTGATTCTTACACCTGATTACTCATGCTTATTTCTCTTATTTATCTTGCCTATTTTTGTTCATGAATTCATTCAACAACATGCAATTGCAATAACTTAAAATAACTCTACCCCATATATCGGGTAGAGACTAACATATACCCTACTTTCCGAGGTACCACACAATATACACATTATCCGGTGTACACGGCTTGTCTACACATTATCCGGTGTATACGGCTTGTCTACACATTATCCGGTGTATACGGCTTGTCTACACATTCGCCGGTGCATACGGCTGGTTTTGCCTTGATCATAGGCCTGTGGGTACTCGGTCAGTGCAAAACTCAATCATGCATAATGCTTGTGTCCTTGTGTACTTGCATATTACTTGTCATCTTGTTTATTCTCATGCTTGTTCATGTATAGATTTCGTGAATCCGTGTGAATGAAATAAAATACTTGTAAATCATGCATAGATTTAAACATGCAAGGGTTCTCCTAAGTGATCAATATAAAGCATAATTTGTCAAATAAAATAAGGGATAATTTTATTTACCACGTCTAAATTTTTAATACGCATCTATAATCAAATAAGTCTCACAGGGCCTTAGTTTTCACAACACATAATGATCTCAAACAAACTTATAATAATTTCATCAATTCTGAACATCATCCACTTCCTTCATTCTCATCATTCATACACCACAAAATCAATCCCATTCCCCTTGTTGATATAGAATAAAAAAAATCATAAACAACATCTTTTTCAAATAATTATCACAAGGAAATCACCATCTAAAATGTTCTCTATTCATCATATATAAATATTATCCATCAGATAACCAAGATCTAAAATTTTCTAACATCGTCTATAGATTTTTCAAGGGAAAATCCTGATTTAGAACATTACAAAAATCATCATATATATTTTCCATAAAAAAAATCTGGGTATAAACATCGTAAAATCATTATATATAATTTTTCATGAGAAAATTTGAGTATAAACATCATAAAATCCTCATATATAATTTTCATCATAGTTTAAAACAATAAAAACATATTTACTATTGTCGTTCTTACTTTAGATCTATTTCTTCATCATATTTGTATCAATAATCCCTATATTGAGAGGAAGGAAGTCGTATTTACCTCTCACAATCGCTTCTCTACGATCAAACGTTTGCGAATGGGATGAATCTAAGCCTTTTTGTACTTTTTCCTTGCAACACCTTTGATTTCTCCTCTTGGATCTCTCCAAAACCCTTTTCTCTTAGTCTCTTTAATGAGAACTCATAGGTTTTTCTTCTAGTTTTCTCTCTAATAAGTTTTAGAATGATGAAATACCTAAAATCCATTAGTTAGGGTCTTTATATAGGCAATACCAGAGTTAGAAAGTGATAAGAACTGCTAAAACACTATTCACGGTTACTGTTCACGCAGTACTGTTCATCGTATTTACAGTTTTGCCACTGCACTTTGAATAATTCTATAGAGCTCAATTCTAATCGGATTAACCTGAAATTTGAACCATAGCTACTTTAGGTCATATATAATCTACATTAAAATTTTCATAAATTTTGGATTGCACAAAATGACCAAAATGCCCCTCTTATGATAAAGGAGATTTCGTCTATTTTTCACTTGATTAATTGATAAAACACCCTCATGCTACTTTAATTGTTCCAATTTTAAACTTATGTAATAAATTAATCATGACAACCAAGAATATTAAAATAATTGATACGAATGCCAAGAAATTAAATTTCGGGTCTCTACAATCTACATGACTAAAAATTTCATTCAACACTCAAGAACTAAAAAAATTGAGATAAGATATCACTTTATAAGAGATCATGTTCAAAATGGGGATGTTATGTTGGAATTTGTCGATACAAATAATCAACTTGCAGACATATTTACAAAACCCCTTCAATATGATAGATTTAGTTCTTTGGGAAGAGAACTTGGGATAAGAAGACTAAATGATAATTTATAATATCAAGTGATGCCTAGTAATCCTAACAGTTGAATGTAAATGAAATTAGTGCTTCAAGATATTATAAATTATATAAATTAATTGATTAAAATTTTTATCAAAATCTTGAGTTAAATTGATTAATGATGCTTGAAAAATGTATTGGAATGATTAATAAATGAAAATCTATAGGTGATTGGATCTAGAAGAAAACATAAAATTTTCTAATTTTTCTTCCATCCAGTCGACTAGATGAAGTCATCCATATGACTAAGTAAGAAGAACACTCGTCAAAATTAGTTTTAAAACCAAACTGAAAATTTTCATATTTTTTCTTCTACCCAGTCGACTAGGTGTAATTGGATTAGGATTAGGATATGATCTAAATCCTATAAATACCCCAACACCCCTTGACCATAAAAAAAGATTCTCTAGAATTTTTTCTCACTCTCTGTTCAAACTGTGAACCCCTAGGGAGTGTCCCTAGGGATTTTCATGAGCTACAAGGTGCATCCAAGTTGGGTTTTTTCAATTCTAGGGTTTTGAACCTTAGGGTTTTGGGTGATAGAAAGTCTACACCATTACTCCATCATCTTCTTATTTCTTCTTTAATTTCAAAGAGAGATTCAAAAGCTTTGTGAGGATAGTGAAGAACAAAGATCGAGGTTCGAGTATTTCTTCGAGAAATTTCTACAAAGAGTTCTGACGGTTCAAGTGGATTTAAGCTTTACCGGTGAACATCATTCACCGAGGTGATATGACTAAAACTTTTAGATAGTATTTCATGTTTTCTATGGTGTTAAGATCTAGGGGATCCAGTTTTCACATAATTTTTATCCAGATCCCCCTTCAAGTAGTATCAGAGCTCATGGTTAGGAGTATTTTTTTATTTTATTTTAAAGGATGAATAAATAGATAATTTAATTCATGAGATGAATTTAATTTAATTTATTTATTTATGCTCATAGTTTTTATTATTTTATTTGTTCATGAGATGAATAAATAAATAATTAATTTTATTATATTATCGAATGAGATTTGATAATGATAATTAAATATTTTTAAAAACTAGTATAATATTTGTGATATAATTTTTGAAATAAATTTTTTATTTTGAAAATCTATATTAAATCATTTGATCATTAAATGTACATTTATTAATTGTTTAAAATAATTAATAATGTTTTTTTCTAATAAATACATATTATTGGAAAATTTTAAAACTCTATTTCATGATATGATCATGTTTAGGTTTTACTATATGTTTTTATAATATTAGGAAAGTCCTAATATATATATATATATATATATATATATATTAATTATTACTTAAAATTGTTTTAAGTATATCCTATCCAGATTTTTAATAAAATAGTTTTATTAAAATATATTGTAGGAAAATATAATAGTTTTATTTTCCGGATTTGATCTATATGAGATATAGAATTTTATTGAGCATATTGATAATTGTTATCAATTTTTTATCTTTTAAAATATCAGAAAAATTATTCCATCACCATGTTGCATCTTTATATGAGATTATAATTATGGGTCAATTTTATTCTATGAAAAATTGTTTATCATGCATTCATATTAGAGGATAATATGTAGTAGGATTTTCTGGCAATTTTGTAAAGGGCAGATTTATTCGGTTTCCCTGAAAAAGGCGAATGGAACATTGATTTCCCTAATGCCATTATTTTATCATGCATTGGTGGAGATGCTATGAAGGATGAAGGAATCCCGAAGGAGTTTGTGAGCTGCCTTTGCTCTTATCCCATTCTCTTGCATCTATGCATTTTAATTTCATTGATTCATAACTATTAATCTCATATGATGTTTATTACTGTTATTATTCTCATGAGATGATACTCGTTGTTTATTTATCATGAGATGATATCTGTTGATTAATTATTCTGTTGAAATAATTGCCCTAATATATCATGTATATATAAGACTGGGGACAAGTCCCTAAGTATTATGATCTTCTACCATACACTATGTGATCTTATAGTGGGGAGTGTGAGTAAACTGTCAAGCCAAAGCCGGGCCTAATCCCTCTAACCTATGTGTGAACATGATGAAAACTATATAAGCAAATAGTGGGAGCAATAAGGCCAAAGCATGAGCTTTCGCTAGGTGTTTATTAGGTTCCTGGTAGGTGGGCACATGAATAAGAGATATTATACAATAATGCCAAAGTGTAAGTATAACATCCCTTATAGATCAAACAATAGATCGAATGCTCCAAGATTCACAAGATTTGATCTGTGAAATTGGAGAAGATAGTTTCTATCTACCTATTCAAGGTGATGTGATGATGTGCCCAAAGGCAGGATTACATAAGCCAGTGTCTAGGTATTCGATGCCAATTAATTCTTCCTGAATTGGCAATACCATTAGAAATAGACCCATAATCTAATAGGTATTAATGAATACAATAGATCCCTAATATTATCTTATTTGTCATTTGATTAGATCATGACAGGCCTACACCTTATGATTGAAATTCTTCATGATGAGAAGTTAGTTGGAACTAACTATGTAGACTGGGAATTTAGGATATACCTGGTACTCTCTTTCTGAAAAGCTTACCCTGTGTCTTACAACTCCTAAACCTATGGTTCTTCCGGATTCAACACCAAATCTATTAGCTGAAGCTGATTTATGGAATCATTCCAATCAGAGAGCAAGAGATTGGGTGTTAGCATCATTATCCACTATATTGTATGACCATCATAATTATATGGATAATACTTCAGACATATTGCAACAACTAAATGAGATGTTTGGTAAAGAGAATAAGTCTGCCAAACAAACAACGTTAAGGTCTCTTCTTACCACCGAGATGAAAGAGGGAACTTCAGTCAGTGAACACATCATGAAGATGATTGGTTTTATTAAAGAATTGGAGATGTACGGTGGAGAGATGGATCATATCACCAAAATCAATACTATTCTACAGTCCCTCTATCGAGCCCCAAAATACCCCATAGGAGTTAAGGGATACTTTAGGTGTGACTATACTGAACCTGGCAAACCATCCTACAATGAACAAGGTATAAGATGTTCTAATAGAAATATATCACAAAATGCGGAAGCTAAACATGAGTGCGGAAGCGTAAAGCAAATTTTTCCCTCTATATAAGGTAGTCTGTATTCCAAGCTATACATAACATATCAAGTCAAAGGTAGACATGCTCACCTATCAAAATATCAAAATACAAAAAGAACTATTGAGCCCACTATGCTCAACAGTAATCTAAAAATGGCCAAACATCTCGGTCTCTGTCCTCCTGCGACTGCATCGGGATAGGAGGCTCTCTCTCCTCTACATAATCTTCCTCAACCCAAGGCTCAGGGTTGAGGGCTTCCTCGGTACCTGCCGACATAAAAGTACAGCTGAGTATGGAATACTCAGCGAGTACAAGCTCCTAGCTAACACTAATAATAACAAGCATAGCATCATAAGCAGGTATTTAAAAGAATATAGTTCATGAATCATTCTTAAAGCAATGTACGATATCATTCATCACAACATAATTCTGAAGAAAGTAAAGCATCATTTATGATTCTTGTGAGTTCTGATGAGTCCTTGGGAGTCTTTTTGAGTTCGTGTGAGTTCTTATAAGCCTTGTGATATTCTTATGAATTCTTGTGAGTTCTTGTGAGCTTAGAGGTTTTATGAGATTCTTGTGAATTCTTATGAGTTCTTATAAGTCCTTCTTTCGTTATCCTTGAGAGCAAGAGATTAGTTCCTGTACAACCTAAGCTACCAATCTCCTTGACCATATAACAACTTATGAGCCTTTTCTTGTGAGCTAGAGGTTAGCAGCCGCACATCCTTGGGCTACCAACCTCGTTGTCCATGTACTTGTGAGTCTTTCTTGTGAGATCTTTTCCTGTGAGCCAGAGGTTAGCACCCGCATATCCCTAGGCTACCAACCTCCTTGTCCATGTACTTGTGAGTCTTTCTTGTGAGACCTTTTCTTGTGAGCTAGAGATTTGTACCTATACAACCTGGGCTACCAATCTCCTTAACATTCCATTCTTGTAAGCCTTTCTTGTGAGCAAGAGGTTAGCACCTTTACTCGGGGCTACCAACCTCCTTGACAATATCCATTTCTTGTGAGTATTTCTTGTGAGAGGTTCTTACAATTTCTTGTGTACTATTCTTGATGAGTTTCACTTGTTATTCGATTCTTAGCACTCGTGTATAATCAATAGGTGATATGAAATTAAACATCATATAGCATTCAAGATCTCTATAACATGTGAGAGTTGAGTAACATGTAAAGCATATTAACATGATTATCAATTAATTGGGGAAAAGTCCCTAATTCATATGGCATAGTCTTGGTTCTAATTTCATACAAACATTTCATCAAACACTTGGCATGCACATCCTCATAGCTTTTCATTCATGATTCCTATGTCAAACATTTCATCAATTACATCGTGTTTGTTCATTATGTGTACTTTACCCTTCCACCATTTTCCATCACACAACACATCCACATTCACATGGCATCCCATTGCCTCATTCACCATCCATCCACACATCCACAATCATTACGTTATCTTGTTTATCTTGAGGAAAGTGAAACAATTAAGGAATAGGAATGCATAAACTTAATAACATCATTTAAGGAGAGAAATCAAGGTTATTATTAAGTTAGTTAGGAGGGTGTACTAACCTTGAAATGAAGGGGAAGAAAACCCTTGAGAATGCTGCCCGAGCTTGGAGAAGGTACTCTATGCGTGCTTGAGCTTGGGCTTGAGGAATCCAAGCTTTTGGGATGATTCTAGGGTTGTCAAACCCTTGATTATCTCTCAAATGGGAAGAGACCTCTAGAAACCCTAGGTTCTCTCTTCCTCTCTCTCAAAATATCACTAAAGATGGCGTGTGGAGACCCAAGGCTCGAGCAAGCCATATAAGGCCAAGAGGTGCTGGCCAAAAGACTTAAAAGCCCTTAATGAAATTTCTGCAAAACATGAAAGACCGAGCGATCGGTACCCAACTGAGCGATCAGTGTTTTTGACCGAGCGATCGGTTGAAAACACCCTCTCTGGAATTTTTCCCCATACAAAATTTTGAACCAGTCAACAGATATCGATCGATCGGTTTTGGACCGATCGATCTCTACTTTGGATCGATCAATCGGTTTTGGACGAAGTGATCGCTAGTGATCGGTGTTCTGCAAATTTTCCCATTTTACTGCTTTGGCCATTACTTTTGACTCGTTCGTTGGATTTTGACGATTCAACTTGCGTTGGATTCATTATTCGAAGGAGAACATTTCTAGTGTTTTAGAATTTTTAAATTCTTCTTTATTTATTAATTAGACTACGTGAAAGGCCAATTGACTACGAGAACACTATTCATTAGGTACGAAAAGTTCCAGGGCACTACATTCTCCCCCCTTACAAAAATTTCATCCTCGAAATTTGGACGATACATACATGGTACAAAATACAAAAGAGAATGTCCAAGCTCTAAACAAACAGTTGGGGATATTTTTCCTTTACTTTGATCTCACGCTCCCAAGTAGCTTCTTCCCTCGAATGGTGTTGCCATCTTACAAGGACTAACTGAATGATTTTGTTGCGCAAGACTTGATCTTGCCTGTCCAAGATCTATACCGGTTGCTCAACTAGAGTGAGGTCCTCTCGAATCTCTATTGGATCAAGCTCAATGACATGGGAAGGATCCGGGATATACTTCCGGAGCATAGAGACATGGAACACATTATAGACCGCTGCCATATGAGCAGGTAAGGCAACACGGTAAGCCATCTCACCGACTCTAGTGATAATTTCGAACGGACCCACATATCTCGGGCTAAGCTTGCCTCTCTTCCCACATCTCATAACACCCTTGGTCGATGAAATCTTTACAAACACCAAATCGCCAACAAGGAATTCAAGATCCCGCTTACGGGTGTCGGCATAGCTCTTCTGTCAATCTTGCATGGCCTATAACCTTATTTCCCAGATAAGCTTGACCCTGTCTGCGGTCCGCTCAAGCAACTCCGGAACCAATACTTTCCTTTCTCCGACTTCATCCCAATATAAGGGAGATCTGTAACTTCGCCCGTATAAAGCCTCGAAAGGTGCCATTTGGATGCTCGCCTGATAACTGTTGTTGTGGGCGAACTCAACCAAAGGTAAATGATCTTCCCAACTTCCTTTGAAATCCAGCATACAGGCTTGGAGCATATCCTCTATCACTTGATTTACCCTCTTGGTTTGCCGATCAGTCTGTGGATGGAAAACTGTGCTGAAGTCCAACCGAGAACCCATAGCGCTCTGGAAGCTCTTCCAGAATCTAGAAGTGAATCGAGGATCCCTGTCCGACACAATACTCACTGGCATTCCGTGCAACCAAACTACTTCTTTGATGTACAACGCAGCTAATTAATTTGAATTGAATATAGTCCGGTAAGGCAAGAAATGGGCGGACTTCGTCAAATGGTCAATCACCACCCTAATCATATCTGTGTTTCTAACCGTCTTTGGAAATCCCACAATAAAATCCATGGAGATGTGTTTCCATTTCCACTCGGGAATAGGGAGGGACTGCAAAAGTCCAACCGGTCTCCTGTGCTCGACCTTGACTTGCTAGCACACTAAGCACTAGATACATACTCTGCTACTTCCCTCTTCATGTTCCGTCATCAAAAGTGCCTCTTAAGGTTTCGATACATCTTGGTACCCCCAGGGTGAACGGTATACTTGGACCAATGAGCTTCATCCAGTATCTCTCTTCTAAGCTCTTCATCTGTAGGAACACATGCTCTTCCTTTGAATGAGATAGTCCTATCTCCTCTTGTGGCAAAATCCTTGCTACCCCTACCAATTATCTTATCTTAGTAAGCAAGTAACTCGGTATTCGATTCTTGCAATTCTTGGATCCGGGCCAAGATGTAAGGCCTAACGGTGATGTTAGCCATTATGGGTCCAAAAGTAGGGAGGCTAAAATTGATGTTGAGGTTGGATGTATCTTCTAGCTACCTCCACTCATGCACCATCATATGAGCCAAGAGTCTATGAGACTTCCTACTAAGTGCATCAGCCACCACATTTGCCTTGCCTAGGTGGTATTGAATAGAGCATTCATAATCCTTTAAGAACTCCATCCATCGCTATTGCCTAAAGTTCAACTCTATCTGGGAAAACAGATACTTAAGGCTTTTGTGATATGTGAACACATCGAATTGTTCCTCATATAGATAATGTCACCATATCTTCAATGCAAACACAATGACGACAACCTCTAGGTCATGTGTAGGGTAGTTCTTTTCATGATCCTTCCATTGCCTTGAAGCATAGGCCAAAACACATCCTAGCCCAACGTACAATGCATCACTATAAATCACAAGGCTGCCACTCCCAGATGGCACTGTAATGACTGGAGCCGTAGTGAGCCTCTTCTTCAACTCCATGAAGCTACTTTCACACTTGTCGCTCCAAGTAAACTTGGCATCCTTCTGAGTAAGGTACGTGAGCGGTGCCGCTAGACTGGAAAATCCCTCCACAAACCTTTGATAGTAGCCTTCAAATTTGAGGAAACTACGTATCTCAGTGACACTCTTTGGTCTGTCCCAGTTCATCACTGCCTCTATCTTTGCCAGATCAACTGAGATGCCTTCCACGGACACTACGTGGCCAAGGAACGCTACTTTCTCTAACCAAAACTCACATTTACTTAGCTTGGCATACAACTTATGCTCCCGAAGCGTCTCAAGAACAATGCGAAGGTCTCGATCGTGCTCCTCCCATGTTGGAGAATATACCTAGATGTCATCGACAAACACCACGACACATTAGTCAAGACACAACCTAAACACCCGGTTCATCAAGTCCATGAATGCCGCCGGTGCATTCGTCAACCCAAAAGGCATTACAAGGAACTCATAGAGACCATACCGAGTCCTGAAAGTTGTCTTTGGAATATCATCGGCCTTGATCTTCAATTGATGATACCCCGATTTGAGATCAATTTTTGAGAAAAACATCACTCCCTTCAGTTGGTCAAACAAGTCGTATATCCGTTGTAAAGGATAAGGATTTTTGATTGTGACTTTATTCAACTGTCTGTAATTGATGCACATCCTCATCGATCCATCCTTCTTCTTCACGAAGAGTACCGGAACTCCCTATGGTGAAACACTTGGTCGGATGAAACCAAGTAGTTGCAGCTCTTTGATTTGCTCCTTCAACTCTTTAAGTTCAATTGGGGCCATCCTATACGGCGCTCTAGAAACTAGAGTTGTGCCCGAAGCAAGCTCTATCGTGAACTCGATCTCCCGATCCGAAGGTAATCCTGGTAATTCCTCTGGAAACACATCTAGAGACTCACTCACAACCGGAAGGGCTGAGGAGTTTGGTGTCTCAGGATTTGCTAAGCTCAGAGTTGTGAGGTGAGCAATATCTCTTTCCCTCATCCCTCAAAAGTGCAATGGCTGAACTCCTTTCGGCTTGAAGTTCACAATCTTCTCGAAATATGCCATGTGTCCGTGGTGAGCCGATAGCCAATCCATGTCGAGGATGATATCGAAATCTAAGTTTTGGATGTCCAAGATGATGAGGTCAGCCAACAACTCATTATGTCCCACTTGGACTACATAATCCCTGTATATCCGGTCCGTGTCTACCGACTTGCCGAGCGGAGTGGAGATGGTTAATTCATGCTTCAACTGACTGGACTTGGATGGAAATCCCTTTGCAATGCTAGGCAATACAAAGGAATGAGTAGATCCTCTGTTGATCAACACTCGAGCTAGACATTCATTTACCAATAAGGCGCCTGTGTGATTAATTTATTCACGTCAATAGATTTCACACAAGAATACATAAGTATGGGTAGCATGTTATACACGTAAGCAATCACATTATATAACAACAACCATTCATAATTTGAAACCTTAGCGTTATAGTGTACTTTGCACGACATCGTCGAATGCATGTGCATCCCGTTCCAACAAGGCAAAGACTTGGCCCTAGTTTGCCTTGCGAGGCGGTGGTATGGGTTGTTGGGTCGAGATACAGAAGCCTGCGAAGACCCTTGCTGGGAAGTCTGTTGAACTGGGGGCCTACTCCCCTGAGGCTGGGTGGTCTGCAATTGCCTACGAGGGTAATCCCTGATCATATGGCTCACATCTCCGCAGTGAAAACACCCGCCCGAAAGTTTACGGCACTCTCCGAGCTTGTGCCTCTGGCCACAATAAGAGCAGTCCTCAAATGATAATGAGGATGTGGGTGACACATATCGGGTGGCCTGTGAAAAAGTGGGACGAGGTACCGGTGTAGTAGTCGACTGAGATGCCTGTGTTGCCAAGGGAGGCCTACTGCATCGGCTTGGATGCCTGATATGGGGCAGTCCTAGCCCTCTTCTCCACTGACCCCAAACTACTAGGCTGGCCTCGCGTCATCTCTCTCCTCCTGAAGAATTCTTCCGAATTCCTCTTGGCAAGCTTCGCCTTGCTCAAAACCTCTCCCCAGGTGGCCACCTGGAACATCGAGACTCTGTCTCTAATGGAGGGTTTCAATCCCAGCTCAAATTTCTTGACCCGCATATGCTTGGATGCAATCAGGTGAGGTGCGAATCTTGATAGCTCTACAAAAGTAGCCTCATAATCGGCCACACTCAACCCTCCTTGCTCAAGAGTCATGAATTCAATCTCCTTCTGTTCTCTGACCACCGCCGAAAAATACTGCTTATAGAAGACATCAAAAAACTTCGGCCATGTCCACGGCTCTCCTGCCCTGGTGGACTCCCTCTATCTCTGTGCAGCTCTCTACCAGTGCTCGGCTGCACCTTCCATCACGAAGGTGGCCCAGTCCACTCTCTATTCATCCGTACAGTGGAGTGCTCTAAAAATCTTTTCCAGTTGCATCACCCATGCTTCAATGACCATGGGGTTAGTAGTACCGAAGAAGGTAGGAGGACGTAATCTCCTAAATGCCTCCAATCCTGAAGCATGGTGTGCCGGAGGTGGTGGAGGTGTAGAAGGAGTAACAGCAACCGGCCTGGCTGCTAACATAGCCAAAGTCTCGGCTATAGACGCAAAAGCTTGAGAAAAATCGGGTTGCTTGTCAACAGAAGGGGCATCACTTCCACTTCCCCTCGTATTGTATCCGCGACCCTGAGTACTGCATCTCATGATTAGATCCTGAGAACGACAGTACCACATGAGTCTAACTTGGACACATATTTAGTAACAATTCTATAATCGCATAATATTTAGTAAGCATATGACAATCTATTCAAGGCATACACACAACATGATAAGAATTCAACTTGCGTTTCTAGCATAGGACCCTCAATTCGGTTGGTCTCCAACCGGTTATGTACTAAGACTAAGTCATTAGTCTTTACTTAGAATACGACTCCTCTTTGTGACCTAAGACCTTGTTCAATCATGGTATCAGTTCTAATTGACCCTAAAGACTCTAATGCCTAGGCTCTGATACCACTTCTGTCGTGCCCCAAAATACCCTCTAGGAGTTAAGGGATACTTTAGGTGTGACTATACTTAACCTAGTAAACTATCCTAGAATGAACAAGGTATAACATATTCTAATAGAAATATAACACAGAGTGCGGAAGCTAAACATGAGTGCAGAAGCGTAAACCAAATTTTTCCTTCTATATAAGGTGGTCTGTATTCCAAGTTATACATAACATATCAAGTCAAAGGTGGACATGCCCACCTATCAAAATATCAAAATACAAAAAGAACTATTGAGCCTACTATACTCAATAGTAATCTAAATATGGCCAGACATCTCGGTCTCTGTCCTCCAGCGACTGCATCGGGATAGGAGGCTCTCTCTCCTCTACATACTCTTCCTCAACCCAAGGCTCAGGGTTGAGGGCTTCCTCGGTACCTGCCGACATAAAAGTACGGCTGAGTATGGAATATTCAACGAGTACAAGCTCCTAGCTAACAGTAGTAATAACAAGCATAGCATCATAAGCAGTTATTTAAAAGAATATAGTTCATGAATCATTCTTAAGGCAATGTACGATATCATTCATCACAACATAATTCTGAAGAAAGTAAAGCATCATTTATGGTACTTGTGAGTTTTGATGAGTCCTTGGGAGTCCTTTTGAGTTTGTATGAGTTCTTATAGGCCTTGTGATATTTTTATGAATTCTTTTGAGTTCTTGTAAGCTTAGAGGTTTTATGAGATTCTTGTGAATTCTTATGAGTTCTTATAAGTCTTTCTTTCGTTATCCTTGTGAGCAAGAGATTAGTACCCGTACAACCTGGGATACCAATCTCCTTGACCATATAACAATTTATAAGCCTTTTCTTGTGAGCCAGAGGTTAGCACCCGCATATCCCTGGGCTACCAACTTCCTTGTCCATGTACTTGTGAGTCTTTCTTGTGAGACAGAGATTTGTACCTGTACAACCTGGGCTACCAATCTCCTTGACATTCCATTCTTGTAAGCCTTTCTTATGAGCAAGAGGTTAGCACCTTTACCGGGGCTACCAACCTCCTTGACAGTACCCATTTCTTGGGAGTATTTCTTGTGAGAGGTTCTTACAATTTCTTGTGTACTGTTATTGATGAGTTTCACTTGTTATTCAATTCTTAGCGCTCGTGTATAATCAATAGGTGATATGAAATTAAAGATCATATAGCATTCAAGATCTTTATAACAAGTGAGAGTTGAGTAACATGTAAAGCGTATTACCATGATTACCAATTAATTGGGAAAAAGTCCCTAATTTGTATGGCATAGTCTTGGTTCTAATTTCATACAAGCATTTCATCAAACACTTGGCTTGCACACCCTCATAGCTTTTCATTCATGGTTCTTATGTTCAACATTTCATCAATCACATAGTGTCTGTTCATTATGTGTACTTTACCCTTCCACCATTTTCCATCACACAATACATCCACATTCACATGGTATCCCATTGCCTCATTCACCATCCATCCACACATCCACAATCATTACTCTTTCTTGTTTATCTTGAGGAAAGTGAAACAATTAAAGAATAGGAATGCACAAACTCAATAACATCATTTTAAGGAGAGAAATCAAGGTTATTACTAAGTTAGTTAGGAGGGTGTACTAACCTTGAAATGAAGGGGAATAAAACCCTTGAGAATGCCGAGGGGTACTCAACGGGTGCTTGAGATTGGGCTTGAGGAATCCAAGCATTTGGGATGATTCTAGGGTTCTCAAACCCTTGATTCTCTCTCAAATGGGAAGAGACCTTTAGAAACCCTAGGTTCTCTCTTCCTCTCTCTCAAAATATCACTAAAGATGGTGTGTGGAGACCCAAGGCTCGAGCAAGCCTTATAAGGCCAAGAGGTGCTGGCCAAAAGACTTAAAAGCCCTTAATGAAATTTCTGCAAAACGCGAAAGACCGAGCAATCGGTGCTTATGACTAAGCGATCAGTGCCCAACCGAGCAATTGGTGTTTTTGACCGAGCGATCGGTTGAAAAACACCCTCTCTGGAATTTTTTCCCATACAAAATTTTGAACTAGTCGATAGATACCGATCGATCAGTTTTGGACCGATCGATTGGTTTTAGACCGAGTGATCGCTAGCGATCGATGTTCTGCAAATTTTCCCATTTTATTGTTTCTGCCATAACTTTTGACTCGTTCGTTGGATTGGATTCGTTATACGAAGGGGAACATTTTTGGCATTTTATTTTTAAATTCTTCTTTCTTTATTAATTGAACTACGTGAAAGGTCAATTAACTACGAGAATACTATTCATTGAGGACGAAAAGTTCTAGGGCGCTAGACACTCCCTCGGTCACTCAAGCTTGGGACTCCAAATCAATAGGGTTTTTTTCAAGATAGGAGTAAATCCTCAAGTTTTGTACACCCTCCTAACTTGCATAGTAATAACTTAGGTTTTTCTTTGGAAATGATGATTTTGATCTTGTGTTTTCCCTCTTCCTTGAGTTACACAACTAATCCTAAAATAAACAAGATAAAGAATGGTTGTGGATGTATGAATGGTGAAGGGTTGAGGCGATTGAATGCCGTGTGGATGTGATGTATTGTGTGTGATGGAAAAATTTGGAAGGGCATTGTATACATAATGAATACACCCTATGTGTTTGATGAAATGTATGCACATAACAACTTGAATAAAATGGCTATGAGAGTGTTGAATTCCAAGTGTTCGATGAAATGCATAAATGAGAATTTAATGGATTTAATAAAGAATATGAAAGTATGATTTATGTAGTTTTTCCTAGGATGGTAAATTGCTCCAATGCCTATATGCTTGTCTAAATCCTATCAAGATTTTACTAAGAAATTGAAATGCTCCCTTGGATATGTCATATCTGGCTTACAAGAAAACAAAATGATAAAGTCGGACATCGGGCCGGTCAAGGGTAGGGTATATCGCAAGATATGCTATACCTGTCTTACAAGAAAACAAGACAAGTTGATAAAGCCAGACAGAGGGCCAGTTAAGGATGTTGGTGTGCCTTTTCTATTTTGCTGAAGGATACTTACGTATCTGGTTCACAAGTCATTTTTATTGCAAGTTTCGCTAAAGGATACTTATGTATCCGGCTCACAAGTCGCTACAAGAGCACTAACATCTGGTTCACAACTAAACATGGCAAGGCAAGTCAAGACATGTCAAGATATGACAAGACAAGCATGACAGCTATGATTCCAAATAAAAATAAGACAAAACATGTGTGATTCCCATGATACAAGAACAACACAAGAACAAGTTTTAACATGACAAACAAGTTTTGAAAACCATGAAAAAGTAATTTTCAAGAACAAGCCATGAATTTCAAGTATGAGTTTTATCGGAGTTTTTGCATTATTTCATGCATGTCACGATCATAGCATTGTTTTAATTCTTGATGTTGTATTGCTTTAAATATTGCGATTATGAATTGTATTTAGTTATTGCTATTATAGCTCGTTATTACTATTGGTAGTTTGTAGCTTGTACTCGTTGAGTATTCCATACTCAGCTGTACATTTCATGTTGGTAGGTCTAGTGGGTACCTTCGACCCTGAGCCTTGGATTGAGGAAGAATACGTTGAGGAGGCGGCACCTATTCCACTTCAGCCATAGGAGGATAGGTGTCGCGACCCAAAATGCCCCCTGGGAGTTAGGGATACTTTGGTTCGTGATGTGTCATATCCGATACCAAACCATCCTGTAATAACATCCAAGTCATGACAACCATAATCATGAATAAGGTGGAAGCTTAAACCAATGTGCGGAAGCGTAATCCAAAAATTTCTTTTCTATACATGCTGTGTATTCCAAGTTTGTACATACATCACAAAAGTAAAGGTAGACATGCCCACCTATCAAAATACAAAATGATAATACTCTCTCTCTCTCTCTATGTAATCACTCTAAAAGGGCCAGTGGTCTAAGTCATTTGCCTCCTCCTGAGGCTCTACATATGGCTCCTCCTCGCCATAATCCTCCTCTATCCAGGGCCCCTGATCACAGATGTCAAATGGAGTCCGTGTACCTGCCGACATAACATGTACGACTGAGCATGGAATACTCAGCGAGCAAAATCTACTAGCTAACAATGCTATCATAATCACAATATTTTATACAGTGCGTAAAAGAATACAAATCACCAAAATCCATGCTTAAAACCCGTCGGGAAAAACCTTTCATAAAACTTGTTCTTTTCATGGAAAACAAACCCTCTCATGTATGCTTATGAGTTCTTATGAATGCTTGTGAGCCTCGTGTTTTCTTATGAGTTCTTGTGAGCTTAGAGTTCTTGTGAGCTTGTGAGTACTTGTGAGCTTATGAGCTTCTTGTGAGCTTATGAGTACTTGTGAGCTTCTTGTGAGCTTATGATCCTTGTGAGCTTGTTCTCCTTGGAGACATATGCAAGATCTTAGACTTGTGAGTTTCTTATGAGTTCTTGAAAAGCCTTGCGAGACTTATGATCCGTGGAATTCATGCAAGATCTCGACTTGATCCTTGTGAGCGTGGAGTAACCGATCTTAGAATGCCAACCCAAAGTTTGGCTTAGTCTATGCTTATGCATGTATGCTTCTTACTTATGAATGCCTTTGAAAATCCTCTTATCTTTTCTTGAAAATTCATGCTTATGAGAAAAACCACGGTCGTGCAATACTTATCATGCGTAGAGTGCTTGTGAGCATTATAACATCTATGTGGAAAGCTTCAACTAATTAAACATGTTCATGCAAGGCATAATGATCATTATAGTATACTTGAAGACCTTAAGTAACTCATATGGTTCATACAATGTATATTAGCATCATAACATACTTAAACAATTCTAGAATGTAGAACATTTCATTCATTGCGTCACATCATAACAATCATGGCTTCTAAGCCTAATTCATCATATCACACTTAAAATCATGGTTCCTTGGAGGATATTAACACTTACTTGCACTTATAGTCATATTCACCCTTTTATTGGAAAACCCCCAAAATCTTAAATCCTTATTTGCTTATTTGAACATAATCAAGTTCACCCAAAATCCCTTGTTTGTCATTGCATCATAGTATACTTAAAATCATGGTTCATTTAAAGGTATTACAATTTTCTTACAAGTTTAGCCATATTCATCCTTGTTATTGAAAAATCCCCAATTTGTAAAACCCTATTTGATTGTTTATTCATGATCTAGTTCACCCAAATTTCCACACTTCCTATTTGTATCATAATAGAATTAAAATCACCTATTTGACTCATCTTTGTATGATAACAAGGCTAGATAGTAGTTTACTAACCTATTTGGATCAATTTCTAGGTTGAAGAAACCCCTTGAGAAATCCTCACTTGATTTGAATGATCCAAGCTTGATTTGGGGAAGATCCAACCCTTGATTGAAGCTCTTCTTGGTTTCAAGCAAAACCCTCTTTGGAATGCTCAAGATCCTTTCCTTCTCTTTCTAGGAACTCTCCTTGGTTTAGGGTAACCCAAAAACCCTCCTAAAGTCTTCTATTTATAGTGTAAGGGGTGAAAAACCCCTAAAAAATCGCATCCAAGAAAGTAAAATCGCGTATCTACGATCGTTCGTAGCGATTTACGATCGATCGTAGACTTCTACGATCGATCGTAGCTTCCTACAATCAATCGTAGTTTCACCCAAGAGTTTCCAGCATTTCTGGGGCTTTACGATCGATCGTAGCAACTCTACGATCGTTCGTAGCTCCGCTACGATCGTTCGTAGGGTCCCTACGAGCGATCGCAACTTTTGCAGAAAGCTTCAGCATTTTTACGTTTTTGTATCTCGGCCATAACTTTTGACTCGCTTGTCCGATTTTGATGATTCAACTTGCGTTGGATTCCTCTTTCAAAGGAAAACAACTTTCATGTTTTTTACAACTTCCAATTCTTCATTTTTATTGGACCATTTTACCCCTAAACCTGACTGGTCCGAAATTGGGTTTCGTCAATCCAGATTTTAAACCGACCCGACTTTAGAAATCGGTCTTTTGACCTAACACCAACTCAAAACCAAGACAAGTGATCAACATGAACCCTGAAGAGGGTTCAATTACCTTTCCAAAAATCCAAGAATCGCTTGATTCCGACGAGCGGTGTGAACGCTAGGGCTATTTAGAGTCGAGGGTATGCCAAGGCATAACCCTTGTCAATACTCAAGAGTATTCTATACTCTTGCCTATTTCATTCCAAACACCCATACACCATAAATACATTCTTAAATGCTTTAGTATATGATATCATTCGTCGTACATGGCCATCAAGATCCGGGGTTCTACAATAGGGATTTAGATGTGTGGCCATATTTAGACTACTATGAGTAGGGTGTTGTGGAGAGAGAGAAAGAGTGAGACTCAATCTTTTTGTATTTTGATGGCGGGCATGTCCACCTGTACTTGTGATGTTTTGTATAAACTTGGAATATTGGATATGTATAGGGAAAGAAAAAGTTCGTTTATGCTTCCGCACTGTTATGAGCTTCCGCACTTTGATTAGTATTGCTATTGTATTATGTTTTGTCTTGTTCATTACAGGATGGTTTTTCAGGTATGTATTGTAGCACCCCGGACTTTTTCATCTTTAATGAATGGCACTCTCGTAGCTAATTGGCCGTTTTCGTAGTGTAATTAATAAATAAGGGAGAAATCGGAAATTCCGAAACGTTAGAAATGTTCGTTTTCGAAAGACGGATCCAACGCAAGTTGAATCGTCAAAATCCGACGAGCGAGTCAAAAGATATGGTCAAAACAGTCCAAACATACAGAGCACCGATCGCTCGGTCCAGTCAGCGATCGATCGGTAGCTATCGCACGGTCAGAAAATTTGTATGGGGAAATTTTCCAGAGAGTGAGTTTTTGACCGGTCGATCGGTCATAAACACCGATTGCTCGGTAGGCAACCGATCGATCGGTCATAACCACCGATCGCTCGGTCTTCGAGTTTTTGCAGAAATTTCAGTAAGGGCTTTTTCGTCATTTGGGCATTTCACCCTTGCTTTATAAGCCTTGCACGAGCCTAAGGGTTTCATAAACCCTTAGGGCAGATATTTGAGAGAGAGTGGGAGAGGAGAAAGGGGTTCTAACCTAGGGTTTCATCTTGAGAGTGAATCAAGGGTTTAAACACCCAAGATCATCCCAAAAAGGGCGTGGATTCATCAAATCCAACCTCAAACTCGTGTGGCATTCCCATTCCAAGCTAGGGCAGCGATCCTACGGCATTTTGAAAGGGGTTTCTTCCCCAAATCAAGCCTTCTTCAAGTAAGGGTTCTTCCCTACCATTTGAGGTTCGATTTCAAGGTTTCTTCAAGGTCAAGCCTTGATTTCAAGGTTAGTACACTCTACTAACTTCATTAGTGATAACCTTGATTTTTCTTCCTCAAATATGATGATTTTATATGTTGTATGTCCCTTTTTATTGAGTTGTGATGAAATCCCTATAATAAATAAGATAAATGGATAAAGGTGTGGGAATGTGTGAATGGATGGTGGATTGTGGCGAATGGGTGCCGTGTGGGGTGATGTATGTAATGGAATGGATAATGGTGGAAGGGCATTTTCAACATAATGAACATACCTTTGTGATGGATGAAAAACATGCACTAAGCAACTTAAATAAAAAGGCTATCATAGTGATGCTTACCAAGTGTTTGAGAAAATGTTTAAATGATGATTTGAATGAGTGAACTTGAATTATAAAAGCATGCATTGAGTTATTCTTTCTAAAATGCCTATCTTGATCAAATGTGCTACATGTCATTTATATTTCCATATGCTCATATTAAGAATTGAAATGCTATGCTCATGTGACCATCATACTCAAGTATGTCCTCATGCCTACCACAATTTCTACACGCACGCACGCATGCTTGCATGAACTGGGTTTATTTCACGAGTATTAGTGCATGAGAAATAAAACGAGAAACAAGCATATGTCAAGGAGGTTGGTAGCCCAGGGATGTGCGGGTGCTAGCCTCTGGCTCACAAGTTAAACGAATATGAATATCAAGGGTAGGGCATATCCCTAGGATATGTCATACCTGGCTCACAAGAAAACACGACGAGCAAGGATCAAGAAACATGGAAGGGTGTTAGTGTACTAAGACCAGGTACGGGCACTAACATCTGTTCCCCAACACGCATGAAAGTATGCTAGTGTACTAAGACCAGGTACGGGCACTAGTGTATGTTTCCAAGACAAGCATGAAAGGATGTTAATGTACTAAGACCAGGTACGGGCATTAACATCTGTTTCCAACAAGTATGAGAGGATACTAGTATACTAAGACCAGGTACGGGTACTAGTATCTGTCTCCAAGCGATAATCAAGAAATATGGAAGGGTGATGATGTACTAAGACCAGGTACGGGCATTGTCATCTGTTCCCAGGCAAACAAGAAAACTCACGAGCAAGTCAACAAGAACATACGCATAATACTCACTCACGAGACAAGAACCGGGCAAGAACCTAGTACGTCCGTCCAGTTCATAGTTCGGGTACTAGCTAAACCAGAACAAAACAAGGCAGGTGTGATTTCCACGATACGAGAACAAGTCATGACTTTTGGATACGAATTTACAATGCATGAGTTGATGTTCATGATTCACTTACGTGGTTATGTTGTTTTAGCTTCCGCGCTCTGAATTTGTATCTCTTGGGTGAACTGTATCATGTATTACATGTTATGCTATTGTTATTACTATTGTTAGTTAGTAGCTTGTACTCGCTGAGTATTCCATGCTCAGCCGTACTTTTATGTCGGCAGGTACATTATGCAGCATATGAACTCTTGCCCCTTGGATCGAGGCAGCTCGGGGTGAGCAGGAGATTCTTCGGATGGTTACCTAGATATTAGGAGACGTGGCGTATGGCCAACGGTTGGGATGAGCGAGAGAGAGGGACATGTATTTTGGGATTTCCTTGGGGACTTTTCGTGTGAGCTTGAGTGGGTGACTCAAGCATTTGTACTCTTGTGATTATTGTATTCTATCCAGCTATTGATGATGTGGACACTTGGAATTACATTTATGTTAAAGGAAATTTTAGTCTCTCTATTTTTGCATGCCTTGTTATGCTCTTGCCGGTTGACTAAGGATAGGTCACGTCGCCAAGGTATCCTAACTCCTAGGGGGTATTTTGGGGCGTGACATGTATAATCGTGCCTAAAGTATCTCTTAACTCCTAGGGGTATTTTGGGGTGCAACAGAAGTGGTATCGGAGCCTAGGCGTTAGAGTCCCTAGTGTCACTTAGAACTGATACCGTAATGGAACAAAGCATTAGGGTCATTTTAAAGAGTTGTATTCCAAGTATAGACTAACAAGTTAGTCTTAGTCAAAATCGGTGAGAACCAACCGAACTTAATGTCCTACGCTAGGAACACAATTGTATGTTATGCCATTGCTATGTATACCTTGGGTGTATCGTTCTATGCTTAGTGAATATTAAGAAATGATTATTGAGCATGTATCCAAGTTAGACTCATGTGGTACTTTCGTTCTCAGGATTTAATCATGAGATGCGGTGCTCAGGGTCGTAGATACAATACAAGGGGAAGTGGAAGTGATGCTCCCTCAGGTGATGAGCAACCCGACTTTGCTCAAGCTTTCGCATCAATAGCCGAGACTTTGGCTATGTTAGTAGCGAGGCAACCGACTACTCCACCTCCTAATGCTGCACTTATAGCTGCTCCTCCAAATCGAGCACAAGCAGGAATAGAAGCTTTTTGGAGGATGAGGTCTCCGGTGTTTTGTGGAAGTATTGATCCGTTAGCCGCCGAAGCATGGATCTGGAAACTCGAAAAGTTCTTTTCAGTCTTGTTGCCTATAGAGGTAGAGAGGGTCACCTGGGCCACCTTCATGCTAGAAGGTGAGGCCGACCATTGTGGAGATCAGCGGTGAGGACCCGAGATTTGACCCGACAAGGTCAAGATTGGACTTGGGGAGAATTCTTGGACGTCTTCTACAAGAAGTATTTCCCGATCGGGATGAAGGAGAAAAAGAAAGTTGAATTTATTACCTTGGAGCAAGGTAATATGTCGATGGGGGCTTATGAAGCCAAGTTTTCAGAGCTATCCAGGTTTGCTCTGCATATGATAGCGACAAAGGCTATGAAAGCCCGAAAATTTGAAAGGGGATTGAAGGCTTACCTTAAGGATAGAGTTTCGATGTTCAGGCATGAACTTATGCCGAGGTAGTGGATAAAGTTCAGTTAGCAGAGGCTAATTCCAAAGATTTTTTCAAAAGAAGGGAAATGGTGAGGGGCCAGTCTAGTGGTTCAGGGGAGAAGAGAACCAGGACTAGTTCTTACTAGCCTTAGGGCTAGCGCCATCACAGAGGTTGTACCCTGCACCTCTAGCTCTTCACCCTTTTGTTACACTGGCTTCACGCCCGGCTCCTACACAGGTTCCTTGCCCCGCAATGTCACATGCCACGGGATGTGCATCCTCCACTTACTCATACGAGCCATGTATGTATTGTGGTAGGAGGCATTTGGTAGGGGAATGTCAAAAGATTTTTGGAGGATGCTTTTATTGTGGTGACCAAGGCCACATGATCAGGGATTATCCCGCAATCAGATGCCACCTCAGTCTTAGGGGAGTAGGCACCCTATCAGGCAGTCCTCTCAGCAGAGCTCATCACCGGCATCAAGGCCCTCACAGTTTACACGGCCGCCTCGTCAAGTAACTCAAGGCTGAGTTTTTGCTTTGTTAGAACAGGGCACGCATTCATCTAATGATGTCGTGCAAGGTACGCAAGAATGCTAAAGTTTAAATTATGAATGTGTACTATAATATAATATGATTGCTTATATGTATAATATGTTAACTGTATGCATAACTAGCGCAGTCCTCAGAGTCACCATTAGTTTAAATAATTGTTTTAGTTTAATCCATCAAAAATCAACTCTTCTCACTGATTAGTTTAGAATTAATCTTGATAAAAGGCAACAAAACTAGCGCAGTCCTCAGAGGTTCGACACATTTACTAGTACTATTCTACGGAATTATTACTATAAGGAATAATTAAATTGCATAACGATCAATAGACTTTTTTATTTTGCACTTGTTTACAAAATTTTGTAAATAATACATGTGCTTCACTTTTGTGAGATAAAAATAATACTCATGTATATCTTGAGTAATCATCAACTATAACAAATGCATATAATTGACCACCTAGGCTAGCTACATCATTTGACCCAAAAAGATCTATATGTAAAAGTTCTAAAGGCCTAGATGTTGAAATTTCTTTCTTTTTCTTAAATGATGTTTTGATTTGTTTACCTAATTGACATGCATCACAAACTTTATCTTTAATGAACTTAGTTTTAGGTAGACCTTTTACAAGATCATTCCTAGAAAATTTTGACAGTAAATCCATACTAGCATGGCCTAATCTTCTATGTTATAGTCAAATAGCTTCATTTAATGCTAAAAAATAGATTAAATTTTGAGATGTTAATTCATCAAAGTCTATGGGATACACATTTTCAATTCTATGACCAATGAACAATGTGTTAATATTATCTTTATCCTTCATTATACATACATTGGATTTAAAAGATATATTTAATCATTTATCATATAGTTGACTTATGCTAATAAGATTATATTTCAAACCATCAACTAATAACACATTTTCAATGAATGTAGAGTTATTCTTACCTACATTACCTATACCAATGATCTTTCCCTATGCGTTGTCTCTGAAGGTCACATACCCTCCATCCTTATGAGTAATCGAGATGAAAAACTTAACATCCGCTATCCAAGAACCATGTTAACTTAGAGCTACTTGTCTTTATGCATACCTACAAGATAAATTCATGTAACTGCCTTTGGTACCCAAACCATCTTAGGTCCTCTATGGTTAGTTTTGGGAGGGGAGGTTCCCTTTGGAACCCAAACTTTCTTAACTACCTTCTTTCCCTTTGCAGTATAAAAAACGCTAGAAGGTTTAGTTAAGGTACTAGTTGCTTTAATAAAGAATTTTTGGTAATTCTTTTGTTTTACCGAGGGATTGTAGCCTACTCCGGCTTTTACAAAGACACATATTTGTTGGCCTAATAGTCTTTCTAAGTTCTTTTGGCCATTAGTGAATGTGAGAATTGTGCTAGTCAAATCCTTGACTTTAGCTTTAAGCTCATCACACTCACTAGATGAGTCTTGAGGTAAATGAAGAGTTTCTTTCTCTTTCCTTTTTAAAACCTCATCTTCTTTCTTTTTTGGTAAAAAATCATTTAAATTAGTAAGAGAAAGATTTTCCTTCTTAAGCATTTTATTCTTGGAGGCAATTTTTCGAAATTCTTCATAGAGCTCATCAAAGGCATCTCTTAGTTCATCAAAAGTAAGAGATTCATTGGTAGAAGAATTTACCTCATCCTCATTTTTCATGAGCCACAAGTTGGCCACTTCTTCATCACTTGAGACTTCCGAACAACTTTCTTCGGAATCATCCCAAGTCGCTTTCATTGCTATTTTCTTGAATTTATTGCTCTTCTTGAGTTGGGGACAATCCATCTTGACGTGTCCCGACTTTTTACAATCGAAGCGAGTGATATGATCTTTCTTGCTAGATTCATCTTTTATGATTCTCTTGGCGAATTCCTTCTTATAAGGCCTTTCCTTGACGTTCCTTTTATGTTTTAAGAACTTCTTGAACTTCCTAGCCATGAAGGCTATATCATCATCTCCCTCACTTCCTTCTTCTTCATCACTCTCATCCACTTGAGAGGATTTCAAGGATACGACTTTCTTGATATTTGGCTCATCTCTTGTTGACCTGTCATAATGACTTCATGAGTCATTAGTGAACCGAGAAGTTCATCCATTCAAAGCTTGGTCAAATCTTTGGCTTATTGGATGGCCGTCACCTTGGGAGACCATTCTTTAGGTAGTTAGCGAAGCACCTTCCACACATTTTTTGCATTAGGATATACCTTTCCAAGTGACTTTAGTCCATTTAAGATATTAGTAAAGCGAGTTAGCATATCAACTATGGACTCATCTTTTTTCATTTTAAATAGTTCATATTTATGAACTAGTATGCTTATCTTTTCTTCCTTCACTTGATTAGTCCCCTCATAGGTAACTTGAAGTTTATCCCGATTTTCTTTGGCTGAGTCACAACCCAATACTCTATTGAATTCTTGAGGACTTAAGGTACAATATAATTTTCTATTAGCCTTAGCATTTATTTGGATAAGTTTAATATCCGCCTCATTCCACTCTTCCTTAACTTTGGGTATTTGAATCTCATCTATAATTTTTGTGGGAAGATGTGGACCTTTGACTATGACTCTCCAATATTCATATTCAAGGGCTTGAATGTAATACATCATTTGGATTTTTCAATAATTATGGTTCTCTCCATTGAACAATGGAGGTCTAGTAGTGGATTAACCCTCTCCTAGTAAAGTTGCAAAAATGTTTGTCATATTAGATCTTTAACTCTAAGATGGTTAAATCTAGATATAGAGTCTGTAAACACCCCAATTTTGCACCCCCTAATCTCTTTTCACACCTTTAAAAACTCTTTAAAAACCCTCTTTTAAAACCCTCTTTCTGCGTGCTTCAATTTCCCAAAAACGCCCCTCAGGTAAAAATTGACCAAAATGCTCCTAGGGTGAAAAATGACCAAAATATTCCTGAAAAAGTGCTAAAAAGCCATCATTTTGTCTAAAATTATTTTACAAATTTTTTGATGAATTTTGGCTATTTTCGGAATTAAATTGGACTTAAAACGGTAGAAAATGACCGAAATACCCCTGGAGTGTAAAATGACCAAAATACCCCTAAAAAGTGCTGAAAAAGTCATGTTTTATCTAAAATACTTTTCTGGATTTTATTAGTTCAATTTTGACTATTTTCGGGCTAAAAACGGGCTAAAACAGAAAAAGGCTTTTCGGCGAATCAGAGCGCGACACGTGGCGAACCAAAAATAAAAAAATGGTCTTTTGGCCCCTAGCTAGGGGTGCTACTTCAAACTGCGCTCCCAGAGGGGCCTGTTCCTTTAGGCATGTTGGTAGGCTTATTTTTAAAACCCGGCTGGGGGTGCTACTTCAAACAGCGCCCCCCAGTTTCGGTCCGTTTTGCCACCTTACTATTCCTTGCCGCCTTGCTTTTTGGGGTTTTTATCCAAATAGGGGCCCTACTTCAAGTAGCACCCCCCTATTTTGAAAAACTATTAATACCCCCACCCCATTCCTTTATTCTTCATTTCATTCCACTTGCTCTCTTCGAAGAATCATGCTCGGGAGCACTTATTTTAGAGATCCTTTTGGGTTTCATGGAAAACATATCGCCAAACTCTGACGTTTGCTTAGTCTTTTAGTAGTCTTAATTATTTTATTGTTTTTAAAATTCTTATACTGCTTGCCCTGTCGAACCCCTGCTCAGTTTTACTTAAACCTATCTTGCCTTAATGAATCCCTACCCAGTTTTATTTAAACATAGCCTACCCTGTCGAACCTCTGCCCGAACTACGGTTCAAACTTAGCCTACCTTGTTGAACCTCTACCCGAACTTCGGCTCAACATAGCCTACCTTGTTGAACCACTGTTTGAACCTCGGTTCAAACCATACTTACCTTAGCCGGACCTCTGTCCGAACCTCGCTTCAAACCCTGGTTCAAATCCTATCAAACCCTTACCCCACTCAAATGCTCCTTGATATGAGCTAAAACTGTCGAAATGCCCCCCAGCAAGAGCATAAAAGGCCCAAGCGCTCCTATCGCGACCCAAAATACCGCCTAAGAGTTAGGGATACTTTAGCTCGTGACCGCCGTATCACACCCTCCAGTATGATACATAAGGCATACATACCATCCTATCAGAGTATATTATACACATAGCAGAAAACAAGTGGAAGCAAGTTAATAACACTCCTATTGATAGGTTCAAGTCTGAACCAACAGAACACATATCCAAAATATGAAGCATGTAGTGGACAAGCCCCCACTCTCAATACTTATCAAAATACAAGTATACTCTCTCTCTCTCTCTCTCTCTCAACAGAAATCGAAATCGGGCCGCCTATCCAGCGATCCACCGTCCTAGTAGTGGTCCATAGAGGGCTTCAGATTGTGGTATTCTACCTTTATCCAAGGCTCCGTGCCACAGACATCAAAAGAAATATGCGCACCTGCCGAAGTCAATAGTCGGCTGAGCATGGAATACTCAGTGTCTACAAACTATGAAAGCTAGTAAGCAATAACACTAATTTATAACATGTCTTTCAAGTCAAGTAAAGCGAGCAATTAAAACCAATTCGACTAAACCAACATACTTCGAAATCGTAGAGCAGAAACCATGATACATTTCAAAACATATACGATACAAACTTTTCAAATCACATTTCTAAACAAGGCTTTACAAGCATAACTTTGAGATATACTTTACAAGCAAATGTTTCCCTTCTCGGAACACCTTAGAGACTAGTTTAGACTTTACAAGCTTTCAAAGTGATTCCCTTCTCGGAACACCTTAGAGACGAGTTCATACTTTACCAGATTTCAAAGTGATTCCCTTCTCGGAACACCTTAGAGACAAGTTCATACTTTACAAGCTTTCAAAGTGATTCCCTTCTCGGAACACCTTAGAGACGAGTTCATACTTTACAAGATTTCAAAGTGATTCCCTTCTTGGAACACCTTAGAGATGATTTCATTTCTTTCATTGAGCAAGCTTTGAGACTATGAGCCAAACATAATACTTTGAGCATAATACTTAAAAAACCAAATCCAAAACATTGAGCAAACCTCTTCCTGAAACAAGTCCGATTAAAACTCCTTTTTAAAACCCAATTCCTTCTTTGAGACAAAAACCCTTTTTCTTCCATCCTTTGATTAAACAAAACCCAATATACAAGTGCAAGTGATTATTTGTGAACAAGATTTAAACAAGAACCTTAAATATAACTTATCTTAATCATAGTTTATCAATAACAAATCCAAGACCTTAATTTTCCTAGAAAATCCTCCCAAAACTATAAGCCTAGCATAAAACATAACTATACTAAGTTTAGTAGAGTGTATCTACCTTTCTAGATCAACCCTTTGATCTAAAACGCTTTAGAATGGTTGAGAAGCGCGGAGAAACACCTTTGTAGTTGAGCAATCGACTCAAGAACACCCAACAATCAAAACCCTTAAGCTCCTCCTTCTTCCTCTTTCTTTTCTTCAAATTTCTCCCAAAAACTTTCCCTAAAGGTGGTGGTAACCCTAGCCCACGAAATTGGGCTATTTATAGCCAAAGGGATTGAGTTAACGACTCAAACACCCTTGAAAATATCTCAGGAGGTCGGCTATAAGCAAAATCAGCATGATGGGTCGGCCGGTAGAGATGATCGGTCGACCGGTCAAAAATCACCTCTCTGTCCAAAATCCCCATACAATTTTTCGAGCATTCGGTCGACCGGATTTGCCTGTTTTTCCCCTGTTTTTGCCCTGTGCTTTGTTCTTTTTCCCTTTCCTTCTTCTACACTTATACTCATTTTACTTTAAAACATTTAAGTTAATGTTTTTAACCTTTCATTTTAACTTTAAGTTTAAAATTAAAATAAGGAAGTACTCCCATTTGAATCCAATAAAAAATACTTAGAAATTCCAATTCCTCATAATTCAAAATCTGAATTTCCAGTTTTAGGCAAAATCCGATAAATCCAGTTCGTCATAACTTTTCCCATTGTTCGAAAACCGTTCTAACTATATGCATAAAATCAGCTAAACAACCATTACCAGGACTTTTTATCTCAAAATTTAGAAATTTACATTTCATGGTTACTATTCACTGCACTATTCACAACACTATTCACAGGCTATGAAAATGAGATTCGAGGTTCTACAACTCCTGAATAGGAGCCCAAACCATTCAAAACACCCTAACGTCCAAAGGCAAATCTTAGCCTATCAAACACCCACAATCTAAAGACTCAACAAATCAAATCATCAACTACCCATCTGGAACTACGTGGCTTGATTCCACTGACTGGGGATATGTAGGCAACCCTGATCGGGTTCAGCTCACCTAGGATAGAGCCCCTATCCTATCCCTACTTATTTTAAACATGTACATTACTGTTCATATAACATCTGTCAGCATATATATGAAATACAAGCTTCTCTTATGGTTTCCCCTATTTTAATTCAAACTTAGGGAGTAGGTAACTATCTCCAGATGGGAGTTTAGGGGTGCCTAACACCTTCCCCTAACTCAAATGAATTCTTACCTTGAACTCTATTTCCAGACCAAAGCCTTATCCAACCTTTTAAGGGACCCTATTTTCCTTAACAATTTAAATGGGTGGCGACTCTCTCTTTTCAGAATTTTTAGCACTATTCCTCCTCAGGTTCAATCCTGATCGGGAGTGGGGTTAAAATCTCGAGTCTACTGCTTGGCGATTCTACTGGGAACTCTGGTTTCACAGACTAGTATTCAAGCCAAAACCTAAGTCTGAATTAAACAAGCGAAACTATATCAGAAACTTTTATTTTCATCTATATGCTGCTAATTTTGTACATATTCTTACTTTACTGTCATTCTTCGAATCTCGGAAATTTTTTTGCCAACTTAACAACATGCCTAGGATTCAATTTTTTATTCATTGCTTGATTTCTATTAATGCATATTCATTCATATTCATTGCATACTAGAATAAGGACCACCCTTTTACCTATCTAGTTGGATCCGATAAGCTTACAATCAAGGGATGGTTATCCTTGATGCTAAAGCCCAAAGATCTGTGGAAAGTATTTGTTGTAGACCGAGGGATGGTTATCTCTGGTAAACGCGACTGGTCTTTCCTGTTTGCACCAATCGTCCCTTTTCAGGTATGTTCTATACCAGGAAGTTGTATATATGGTCAAGTGCTCATCAACCTTTAGACAAAAACCTTGCATACACCAGCATAAGCATATAGACTATAGGTCTTTGTTTAGGCATAAACCAAGAACACCCGTCAGGAGAGACTACCTTATCCCTATTCTGTTACTGGTTTAAGCCACTCCTGCATCATTTGTTCAGGTATAGGGACAATCTTATCCCTATACTTAACCATTTTCAGAGCTTGTGTGAGCCTTAATTGCTAGATAGATCTAACCCTATTCTTTTCTAAGTCAACAAGATGTTGTGAGGGTAAAAACCCTAGACTCTAAACGAATCCCATTGATTCATTTTGATCTTAACCCAATGAGCTTTGGTTCCATACAACCCAGATAAGTGAAATAGATCTTTATCCACTCACCCCATTGGGTCATACATGTTGAGTTGACACATCTTTTTTTGAGTATAATTGCTCAATTCATAAAAAATAAAAAATTCTTTTTATTTGATTCAAGTCAATTCAAAAACTTCATTCAATCATTTTGCTCATCATCATATTGTTTAAATCATATATTAGTATTAGGACTTTCCGCATCCATCATTTTGTGCAAACTTATATTCATGACCGGAAAAGGGGCAACGTCCCATGTCAAAAAGTCATCAATTAGATCATATGTGTGTCACATCACTACTTTCATCATTGTCTTAATTCAGTCTTTATTTAGCTTCTCGACCGTTATTTGACCCATCTATACATACCTCTTATTACCATCTAATTTATAGCACACTGAGCGGAAGTAGTACTAAGCTATCTACCCTCTTCGAGATGACTCCAGTAAGCACAAGATTAACTGATCGAGATGAGCCAGTTGTAGAAGGTTTGGAAACCGACCCTGACAGCTCAATATCTCCTTAACATGTACTGTAGCAAATCCTTGATTTAGAGGCAAGGGTATTTGGAACTGAACAAGGGATCCTAGAGCTGAAAAACATCATGCAGGATATCTTGAATGCCGTGACTAGGAAGCAACCGTCCTCCTCTTCTATCCCGATCGTCGAACCAGTCGCTTTAAACCATTCAAACCCGCCATCTCACAACCCATCACCTCCAAATCCACCATCTCACAGTCCATCACCTCCACATCCACCATCTCCCAACCCATCACCTCCAAATCCACGATCTCAAAACCCACCACCTCCAAATCCACCATCTCACAACCCATCACCTCCAAATCCACCATCTCACAACCCACTGTTGGACATATATGCCCTCGAAAGCTAATAAGAGACTTTTCTATGTTGATTAGATAAACATCATATTCACACAACCAACTATAAAGGGTATTTATATTAATTACTATCTCATATGATGGAGACATAAAGTTCCATAGGTAACATTGTAGGAAAATCATGCAAAGGTTGCGAGGAGATATGATTTTCCGGTTCCTTGTAAACCTAATATTGTTCGAAACCTCTAGAGTACTGGTTGGGCGCCATACTTCATCATGGCTTGCACATGTGTAGTTCTATGAGATAGTGTGATGAATCTCATTCACAGAGAGTGGTGACTCTTAACTAACATGTGAGTATATGTAGCAAGTACATAATACTGAACGGGGTCACTAGTGGATACCCTATGGAATACACTGTCAGATTGTATTAGGGTTATCCATTTGACAAATTGTCCTTAGACCTGAGAGGTTAACATCTTCTCAGACATCTGTCTATATGGCTTTTATGTGCCAATCGGCAATGTCCAATACACAGGACTAACACCGGGTACGTTGGGTCATGTACACAATGTTTGCAGAAGTGTGTAAACACTCAATAAGGAATCCACAACTCCTTAATTGGAGATAATGATATCAAGGTGATACTTGTTGAACTGAACTGTTAAATCCAGTACTGGTGCTTTTCGGTAAAATGGTCTTTATCGAAATTCATATTTTCAATATGGAAATGTATATATAAATATATATATGTCAGTTCATTTCTTTGTTTCTTCAAAAGTGTTTTGGAGGTTCAGTTCATTGAAAAAGCAATCATGAGAAAGGGTTCTATTCATAAGCTAGGGACTAAGACAGTGGAATTGTTCCAATCCCGGAAGCTTACAAGGGATATCGGAATGTGGAAGGATTTATTTGTAAATATATTGTGAGATGGTACTTACAAGCAATTCTCTAATTTCTGGAGGTTAATCACATTGTGTTAGTGGACATTAATTATGATTGGTGGAAGTCCAGGGATATAGATAAAATTCTATAATCCTAATGGAGTATAGGAAAGGTGTTTCCTAGTAACAATGCTTCAATCAAAAAGGTGAGTACTTGGTCCCACAACCAGAAATAGGAGATCCCTTTAGATCCCACACACAAGGACCTTCTTAAAGTATTTAATTTAATTATTAATTAAATTAATTAATTTCTCTAAGTAATCACTATATGGTATAGTGAAGCACTAAAAGGAGGAATCACATTAGATGTGAAAAACCAAATGGGTAGGACCCATTGGGAATTATTATAAAAGAATAATTCAAGTGACCAAGAGGGTTTTGGAAACCCTTTGGGCGTGTGGAGTGGGACCCACCTAGGGTGGGATGCCCACTTCAAGGAGGAATAATAATTGTTATTATTTTAATTAGTTTCTAATAACTAATATCCTTATTATATAAGGTTAGTTAGTTAGTTAGATACTAATTAAAGATTTCCTAATTGTTAGAGATTCCATTAGTTAGTTACTAATTCAAGATTCGTTATTGGATAAGGATAAGATTAGTTACTAATGGATAAGGTTAGTTTCTTTTAAGATTAATCCTAATTGGATTAGGAGAATAATCAATAAAGGAAACTACTGAGGAATCCTAATTGAATTAGGATAAGGTTAATGAATTATAATTGGATTACAATTCAAGCAACCAAGAGAGAACTTATATAAAGGATTGGATACCCAGCCCTTTAAATATATATATATATATAATTCTCCAGAATTTTTTCTTCTCTCTCTCTCCTCAAGTTCAACCCAGCCCTCTCCCCCTTTGAGGTTGTACGGTCACCGTTCTCCTTCTTCCTTTTTGTTTGGTTTTTGTTCTTGATGATCAAGAACAAGTTCTTTGAAGATCAAGATTGGATCTTGTTTGATCAAGAAAGGTTCTTGGATCAAAGAAAAGAAGAAAAAATAAAAGAGTATGAAATTTGGAAGGGCCATTAGCTTCCATTAGAGAAAGCTTTAAAGGAAAAAGAAGGTTCGTGTGAATCGACAGGAGGCTTGACACTTGTGAAGTTTTGTGAGTACTATTCTAACGTGGATTTGACTTAACAATTTCAAAGTCACAAAGGTGAATGTTATTCCTACCTTCATTGAATAAAATCAATTAGAATTTAGTCAGATCTTGGGATTCGATGTTTGCCCCCCAAGAACTGTGTTTCTAAATTAAAAAGAGGCATACTTTCATTGGTATCAGAGCCAGGGCTTTGCTTCTCTTTGATTTTTGAGTTTAATCAAGATTTATATGAAGATTGTCTCCCCTATGAATTTTGGTAGCCCTAATGAATCAATCTTCTAGATTCTTGATTATTGGATAATCATTATTAGGCTTAAGGGATCCCCCCTCTAGTTATTGAGGGAGTAATCAAGCCCTTAGAAATTAGTGTGATACTAATTTCAGTTTTGGATGATTTCAAAACTTCTCTTAATTCTATTAGGAATAGGTATATAAAGATATAAATTTGGTAAAAGCCCTTTAAGGATTCAGAGATCCTTTTTATATTAAATTAAATTGTTTAATTTATTCTTGTGAGCCCCGGGCAAGTTTTCCCTTTGATATATACCACTTAGATACCCATTGATATTTTGGCTAGCATATATAGATGGGATTTTATTTATTAAATGTTAATTAATAAATCTCATGGTGTTAGACACCCTTGCTTAAGTGTTCTTGGAGATTAAAGCTTATTTCGATTAAAATTGATTCATGGATTTTCGGATTTGTATTTGATTAAAAGAATCGATACAGTTTCGGTATTTCGGCCATAACTTTATGACCGTAAGTCCGATTTAGGTCCATCAGTACATCGTTTCGAAGCCGTCGAAAAGATCTACAACTTTTGTGAAGAAAGTTTTTCTAGAATCAATCATTTTGAGAGTCAAAACTTGAGTCGAAAATCTAAAGCAGGAAAATGAGTTTTCTAAATTAATTTTTCAAGAGGCTTTCAAATTTTTCCTAAATTCCATTATTTGATTTGAGAGCATGGGATGCTATTAAATCGTTTAATGGGCTATCAATTAATTAAATAGTTTAATTATTTGATTAGAGAGCACGGGCTGAGATTTAATTAAATTGTTTAATTATCTGCTTCGAGTCCACGGGCTATCATTTAATTAAATGTTAATTATGATATCTTTTATGGTTCCCTAAAAAGTTTATGGGAATAATACCATAATTATTGTAGTTGATTTGGATCAATTACATATGCTCAGAATGACTGCCTACATAGTATTTATAAGTTTTTATTTGATTAATAGTTAATCAAGTAATTACATAAATGTCATTGGTTGAGATACATGGTTTTATCTCAAGTGAATTTTAATTGATAGAGATCAATTATTTTATGGACATTTAATACTAGTGTTTAGGGTATTATTTTATTTAATTGTTAAATCAAATAATCCCTAAAGCAGTTGACCATTATGGAAAATTTTGAATTTATTTTTGGAATCAATATAAAGTGATATTAAAAATTAGCAATTTGCTGATTTTTATTTTGGTCTTTTAATAGTTATTAGATCAAAATAATATGGAAGAGATTAGATCCCTAGCCTAGCCGAATTTAATATGGTGTTTTCTATTTGTTTATCAATTGAGGAATGTGAGGATGAATTTTAGAGTTAGATTAAATTTTAGAGAAATTGTTTCTCTTAATGACTTTCCAAGCATTAAAGGAAAATTGTTTTCTTTTAATAATGATCTAAAAACCCTAAGAATTCATTCTAGTCATGCTTGCTTTCTTTGCTCTAGGGTTTATCTATTAAATGTTAATAGAGGCCTTAACCATATGGGAAAGAGTTTCCCTAAGGTTAGTCAAACCCTTGTTGAGGTTATGGACTTTCTAAGTAATTTGTCAACTCATATTATTATTCATAGTTGATGAATTGTTAATATATATTCTTGTTGAATGGTGGATGGGTTCCATGATCATGCCTTCTTCTCTCTCTATTCTCTTCTCTTTCTTCTTATGGGTTGTACTCCCCTTGAGCCCCCTATTTTGGGTGGTTTCTCAAGGTTTCTTATTTTGAATATGATGTAATCTTAGTATTAGGAGTTGCTGATTTTTTTTTTTTTGACAAATCGAATTGAAGATAGAAGATGATGGTAATCGCATGGAAAATAAATCTTAGAAGGCGTTCTACAAGAGTAGTTGTAGGATTTCTAAGATAGCATGATCATGTTGACCCATTGTGCGGCTATATTATGTATTTCATGTGATGATTTGTTATATCTTTTAGTTGCTTAGAAAAGTACATAACCCTTGTGATAATGTGATTATCTTTTTTTGTGCAAATTTTCGATAATTGGATCAAATCCCACAATATGTGTCTTGTTGAAACATAAAAAGTCTGTGTTTAAATAAAACACATTATTATAGCCCTTTTGTCGCGACCCAAAATACCCCCTGGGAGTTAGGGATACTTTGGCTCATGATGTGCCATATCCGATACCAAACCATCCTGTAATAACATCCAAGTCATGACAAACATAATCATAAATAAGGTGGAAGCTTAAACCAATGTGCGGAAGCGTAATCCAAAAATTTCTTTTCTATACCTGCTGTGTATTCCAAGTTTGTACATACATCACAAAAGTAAAGTTGGTGGACATGCCCACCTATCAAAATACAAAATGATAATACTCTCTCTCTCTCTATGTAATCACTTAAAAGGGCCAGTGGTCTAAGTCATTTGCCTCCTCCTGAGGCTCTACATATGGCTCCTCCTCGCCATAATCCTCCTCTATCCAGGGCCCCTGATCACAGATGTCAAATGGAGTCCGTGTACCTGCCGACATAACATGTACGGCTGAGCGTGGAATACTCAACGAGCAAAATCTACTAGCTAACAATGCTATCATAATCACAATATTTTATACAGTGCGTAAAAGAATACAAATCACTAAAATCCATGCTTAAAACCCGTCGGGAAAAACCTTTCATAAAACTTGTTCTTTTCATGGAAAACAAACCTTCTCATGTATGCTTATGAGTTCTTATGAATGCTTGTGAGCCTCGTGTTTTCTTATGAGTTCTTGTGAGCTTAGAGTTCTTGTGAGCTTGTGAGTACTTGTGAGCTTATGAGCTTCTTGTGAGCTTATGAGTACTTGTGAGCTTATGATCCTTGTGAGCTTGTTCTCCTTGGAGACATGTGCAAGATCTTAGACTTGTGAGTTTCTTATGAGTTCTTGAAAAGCCTTGCGAGACTTATGATCCGTGGAGTTTATGCGAGATCTTAGACTTGATCCTTGTGAGCGTGAAGTAACCGATCTTAGAATGTCAACCCAAAGTTTGGCTTAGTCAACTCTTATGCATGTATGCTTCTTACTTATGAATGCCTTTGAAAATCCTCTTATGTTTTCTTGAAAATTCATGCTTATGAGAAAAACCACGGTCGTGCAATACTTATCATGCGTAGAGTGCTTGTGAGCATTATAACATCTATGTGGAAAGCTTTAACTAATTAAACATGTTCATGCAAGGCATAATGATCATTATAGTATACTTGAATACCTTAATAACTCATATGGTTCATGCAAGGTATATTAGCATCATAACATACTTTGACAATTCTAGAATGTAGAACATTTCATTCATTGCATCACATCATAACAATCATGGCTTCTAAGCCTAATTCATCATATCACACTTAAAATCATGGTTCCTTGGAGGATATTAACACTAACTTGCACTTATAGTCATATTCACCCTTTCATTGGAAAACCCCCAAAATCTTAAATCCTTATTTGCTTATTTGAACATAATCAAGTTCACCCAAAATCCCTTGTTTGTCATTGCATCATAGTATACTTAAAATTATGGTTCATTTAAAGGTATTACAATTTTCTTACAAGTTTAGCCATATTCATCCTTGTTATTGAAAAACCCCCAATTTGTAAAACCCTATTTGATTGTTTATTCATGATCTAGTTCACCCAATTTCCACACTTCCTATTTGTATCATAATAGAATTAAAATCACCTATTTGAATCATCTTTGTATGATAACAAGGTTAGATAGTAGTTTACTAACCTCTTAGAATCAATTTCTAGGTTGAAGGAAACCCCTTGAGAAAAATCCTCACTTGATTGGAATGATCCAAGCTTGATTTGGAGAAGATCAAACCCTTGTTGAAGCTTTTCTTGATTCCAAATCAAAACCCTATTTGGGATCCTCAAGATCCTCTCCTTCTCTTTCTAGGAACTCTCCTTGGTTTAGGGTAAACCAAAAACCCTCCTAAAGTCTTCTATTTATAGTGTAAGGGGTGAAAAACCCCTAAAAAATCGCATCCAAGAAAGTAAAATTGTGTATCTACGATCGTTCGTAGCGATTTACGATCGATCGTAGCCTTCTACGATCGATCGTAGCTTTCTACGATCAATCGTAGTTTCACCCGAGAGTTTCCAGCATTTCTGGGGATTTACGATCGATCGTAGCAACTCTACGATCGTTCGTAGCTCCGCTACGATCGTTCGTAGGGTCCCTACGAGCGATCGCAACTTTTGCAGAAAGCTTCAGCATTTTTGCATTTTTGTATATCGGCCATAACGTTTGACTCGCTTGTCCGATTTTGACAATTCAACTTGCGTTGGATTCTTCTTTCAAAGGAGAACAACTTTCATGTTTTTCACAACTTCCAATTCTTCCTTTTTCTTGGACCATTTTACCCTTAAACCTGACTGATCCGAAATTGGGTTTCGTCAATCCAGATTTTAAACCGACCCGACTTCAGAAATCGGTCTTTTAACCTAACACCAACTCAAAACCAAGACAAGTGATCAACATGAACCCCAAAGAGGGTTCAATTACCTTTCCAAAAATTCAAGAATCGCTTGATTCCGATGAACGGTGTGAACGCTAGGGCTATTTAGAGTCGAGGGTATGCCAAGGCATAACCCTTGTCAACACTCAAGAGTATTCTATACTCTTGCCTATTTCATTCCAAACACCCATACACCATAAATACATTCTTAAATGCTTTAGTATATGATATCATTCGTCGTAGATGGCCATCAAGATCCGGGGTTCTACACCTTTTGGACATGATGCATGTAGTCCATGTTGAAATTTTTACGTGGAATATGTTACTTGCATGATTATGAGATAATTATGTCTTAATTGGCATAGATGTAAGCTAACAATATTCACGATTATGAGAAGTGCTTGAGTGACACTTATAGACCCTAGTAGAGGTCTTAGAGAGTTGTTTAAAGACTTCCATAATTTATTTTAGACTTAGGGTTGTTGAACCCTAATGTGCTAAGAATAATTCGTAGAGAATTAAAGGGTAATATAATCCATTTTGACGTATGGGCTTTAGTGATGCACATGGACACTTTATAATTGTTATTCTGGGCCCATGGTGCTTGGTATGACCAATGGACCATCATATGGATGAATGAACCATCTAAAGCTCACTGATGTTAAAAATGACCTTTGTACCCTTGGATTAGATCCATTAAGATTTCTGGGGCTAGTGGGAGTTCATTCGAATTAGTTTGATCTAAATTAAACAGAAATTTGATTTATTATCATGTGATGATTTTGTATATTATTTTATACATGTGATACAATGATAAATATTGTGAATGCTTTTGATATATGCATTAGATATATAATTTATTCATGGTATTCTGTTTTCCCTCAAGAAAAATATTAAGTGAATTAAATGGGCTAATCTATCCTACGAAATAATATTGCCCTATGACCTTCCATTATTAATAAGACTAGGAATTAATTAACCTGAGTCTTGTCCTGCCAAAAGGTATTGACATAATTCAGTTTGAGTTAAACTCCTAGAGCCTTATTTCTATAGTAGATAGGTTTGTGTATAACTTGATAGGGAGTGTCAACTAAAATGGGGGCATAGCCCTACTTGATCATATGACGAACCAGAATGATGGGTTTCACTTAACCAAGGAACATAGTGGCTGAAACAGTGACAGTCATGTTGTCCTTGGAGGTCGCAAGAAAATTGAGAATCACTGATTAACATAAGGAGTTATGCATGAGATGTTCAGTGATGGATAGTTACTATCCACCTTGTAGTGCATGTGTGGTACTATCCTAAAATGGAGGATTGCATGTGTATTATAAGGCACCCAATACTCATCAGAAATATGAAGTAGCATATTTCCTAATTTTATAGATTGAGGGGTCTATGAAATTTGACTGAATGATGACCAATATCATCAAAGATCGAAAGCCCTGATCTAATGATATTATAATGTGTGAAATATTATGATGTATGTTTTATTTTCATGTCATTCTATAACCACCTTACCAAGACTTTAATGAGAATCTCTTGACCAATTCAAAGTGTTTGGAATAGAAAATGAATCTCAAGTTTGTGCTTACTATGTAAAGAATTGCCCAAGTTCTCACTACTGATGTTAAATCTCATATGAGATGTTTACAGAATACAATAGGGCTGCTAGGCAGCTTACTATACAAAAGGACAAGTGAAGACCAAGTTGACTAGGAAAACCCAGTCATAAAGAATATGATAGAGATCATTGGATTCATAAATCCCAATTCTTGGTGCTGAGATAAATTGAAATAAATTTATGGGATAAGAGGATATGATTCTCGACAAACTCCCGGAATCTTTTAATATGGTTATGTTGAACAAGTAGGAAATCAGATTGTCTGAAATCCCACATGTTGCATATGGCTAAGAACCTTTGAAGAGTTCAATGCTACTTGCAAAGATATTCAAAAGAGTTGGATTTTTCTAAATCCCGAACATTTATGCAAAGGAAAGAAATCCAAGATTTTCCATTGGAAAGGTATTCTGGTAGTATGGACAAGGGCTCTTCTGAGAAGAAAGGAAAGTATAAGGATTATGCTTCATAGTGAAGCAATTGGTCATTGGATACAAGACAAACCTTTGGAAGGATTGTCCAGTTTGTATACTCATCAAGTCCAACTTAATTGTTGGAACATCTAGCTCCTAATGCTTGGTATGATCTTGCATAAGTGCAATAGTTGCATGTTTGTTAAGGAGAAGGAGAAATCTAAGTGGATAAAACTTCTACTTGGGAATGGGACAAAAGTTGGATGATCGTAACCATATGAATCTTCCATTAAGAGGTAGCTAACTTTATTTCACATTCTTTGAAAAGTTCAAGGAATTCCGCATTGAAATAAAGAAACAGCTAGGTAAGTCTTCCATGATTGAGAAGAGTACCTCTTAATAGAAATTTCATAATTTACTCTCATTACATCTTGTCTCAAATAATTCCCATAACAAACCATAGCATGATGGTGTTGTTAAATCGAATTATATTGGATATGATTTGATAGAAGATGAGCTTGGGATTCGCATTAGAGATACTTAATCTCTATTCCTGGATAACAAAAGATATTTGTAAACAAGAATACAAGTTTTCTAGTGGAGAAATTGAATCTAGAATTGTTCTAGAAGCGGAAGCCCAATAGACCAATAACTATGAGAATTGATAGAGATCAACTCTCTACTCTCACTATACCTAAATAGAATACTAGAACCCACAGGTCCCAGAATCTGTAGATGGACTAACTTATTCTGATGAAGTAATCAAACTGTTTGATTTTCATCTAAGAATAAAAGTATCATTTGTGTGCAAATTGGTTAGTGGGAGCATAATTACTTTCCTGGCTCTATGCAGAGATAATATTCTTTTCATTGTGAATGAAGTACGAATATTATTCTTCTCTTAGATTTGATCTAGCAATTATGCAATGAAGGACAATAACTTTGACAACATATTTTCTTAGTCCTAAATGGTTTAGAGACAAAAGGAAAATGGTATTGTTATTCTCCCAATAACAATCCTGTTATTGTGCAAGTAAGATTTCAAGAAAAGAGTTTCTACCATTATGGGATGGAATCTGTTTCTCTTAGATATATGATATCATGAGAAAGTATACTTGTATTAGACCGGATATTTATCACATGTTGATGTGATAAGATATTGGTCAGATTAGTCCGGAGCATTGTACAATGGTAAAGCACAAGCATGTTAACTTCTGAAAATGACTGTTGGACAGTATCATTTTGTTTAGTCTTTTAAGACTATGGTTATTGATAATAAATTTGCAAGAGTTGCAAGTGTTATTGCATCACTACAATAGTTGTGAGAAAGCAGACATGACATACCCATACATATTAAGGTATGTCTCAATTGGTGTTTGAGAAACATCACTGAGAAGGTGGGTATTACATCTAATTGGCTTAGAGTGCAAGTGGGAGATTGTTGGACATATATGCCCTCGAAAGCCAATAAGAGACTTTTCTATGTAGATTAGATAAGCATCATATTCACACAACCAACTATAAAGGGTATTTATATTAATTACTGTCTCATATGATGAAGACATAAAGTTCCATAGGTAACATTGTAGGAAAATCATGCAAAGGTTACGAGGAGATATGATTTTCTAGTTCCTTGTAAACCTAATATTGTTCAAAGCCTCTAGAGTACTGGTTGGGCACCGTACTTCATCATGGCTTGCACATGTGTAGTTCTATGAGATAGTGTGATGAATCTCATTCACAGAGAGTGGTGACTCTTGACTAACATGTGAGTATATGTAGCAAGTACATAATACTGAACGGGGTCACTAGTGGATACCCTATGGAATACACTGTCAGATTGTATTAGGGTTATCCATTTGAAAAATTGTCCTTAGACCTAAGAGGTTAACATCTTCTCAGACATCTGTCTATATGGCTTTTATGTGCCAATCGGCAATGTCCAATACACAGGACTAACTCCGGGTACGTTGGGTCATGTACACAATGTTTGGAAAAGTGTGTAAACACTCAATAAGGAATCCACAACTCCTTAATTGGAGATAATGATATCAAGGTGATACTTGTTGAACTGAACTGTTAAATCCAGTACTGGTGCTTTTCGGTAAAATGGTCTTTATCGAAGTTCATATTTTCAATATGGAAATGTATATATAAATATATATATGTCAGTTCTTTTCTAATGTTTCTTCAAAAGTGTTTTAGAGGTTCAGTTCATTGAAAAAGTAATCAAGAGAAAGGGTTCTATTCATAAGCTAGGGACTAAGACAGTGGAATTGTTCTAATCCCGGAAGCTTACAAGTGATATCGGAATGTGGAAGGATTTATTTGTAAATATATTGTGAGATGGTACTTACAAGCAATTCTCTAATTTCTGGAGGTTAATCACATTGTGTTAATGGACATTAATTATGATTGGTGGAAGTCCAGGGATATAGATAAAAATCTATAATCCTAATGGAGTATAGGAAAGGTGTTTCCTAGTAACAATACTTCAACCAAAAAGGTGAAGTACTTGGTCCCACAACCAGAAATAGGAGATCCCTTTAGATCCCACACACAATGACCTTCTTAAAGTATTTAATTTAATTATTAATTAATTTCTCTAAGTAACCACTATATGGTATAGTGAAGCTCTAAAAGGTGGAATCACATTAGATGTGAAAAACCAAATGGGTAGGATCCATTGGGAATTATTATAAAAGAATAATTCAAGTGACCAAGAGGGTTTTGGAAACCCTTTGGGCGTGTGGAGTGGGACCCACCTAGGGTGGGACGCCCACTTCAAGGAGGAATAATAATTGTTATTATTTTAATTAGTTTCTAATAACTAATATCCTTATTAGATAAGGTTAGTTACTTAGTTAGTTAGTTAGTTAGTTACTAATTAAAGATTCCCTAATTGTTAGGGATTCCATTAGTTAGTTACTAATTCAAGATTCATTATTGGATAAGGATAAGATTAGTTACTAATGGATAAGGTTAGTTTCTTTTAAGATTAATCCTAATTGGATTAGGAGAATAATCAATAAAGGAAACTATTGAGGAATCCTAATTGGATTAGGATAAGGTTAATGAATTATAATTGGATTACAATTCAAGCAACCAAGAGAGAACTTATATAAAGGATTGGATACCCATCCCTTTAAATATATATATATAATTCTCCAAAATTTTTTCTTCTCTCCCTCTCCTCAAGTTCACGCCCAGCCCTCTCCCCTTTTGAGGTTGTACGGTCACCCTTCCCCTTCTTCCTTTTTGTTTGGTTTTTGATCTTGATGATCAAGAACAAGTTCTTTGAAGATCAAGATTGGATCTTGTTTGATCAAGAAAGGTTCTTGGATCAAAGAAAAGAAGAAAAGATAAAAGAGTATGAAATTTGGAAGGGCCATTGGCTTCCATTAGAGAAAGCTTTAAAGGAAAAAGAAGGTTCGTGTGAATCGACAGGAGACTTGACACTTGTGAAGTTTTGTGAGTACTATTCTAACGTGGATTTGACTTAACAATTTCAAAGTCACAAAGGTGAATGTTATTCCTACCTTCATTGAATAAAATCAATTAGAATCTTAGTCAGATCTTGGGATTCGATGTATGCCCCTCAAGAACTGTGTTTCTAAATTAAAAAGAGGCATACTTTCACCCACCACCTTGAAATCCACTATCTCATAATCCACCACCTTCAAACTGACCATCTTACAATCCATTACCACTGAACCAACCATCATTCAACATTCCGCCACCACACTTTAACCAGTATCAGGAAGAGGAGGCAAGGATTGCCCAGAATACAGAGCAAGCAGGCATATCAACCAGCTCAACACATACCCCAGACTTCTACAAGGACAGGATTGAGAGGTTAGAATAATTGGTGAAGAGGACCCAGGGGTCCTACAACTTACCATCCACGGACTACCTAGATATGTGTCTGCATCCGGGGATTCAATTGCCTCGAGACTTCAAAATGCCCGAATTTGAGAAACACAATGGAAAAGGATGCCTAGAGACACACCTAAAAGTTTATTGCAGAGAGCTGTTCCAGCTAGAGCATGGTGACAAGCTGCTGGTGCAGCTATTTCAGAGAAGTTTGAAGGGACTAGCCCTACAGTGGTTCACCAAGGTTGACTCAGTAAAGTTCTACACATGGGAAGGCCTCTGTGAGGCATTTGTTGCTCAATACTCCTACAACATTGACTTGGTCCCACAGAGAGCAGATCTACAGAGAATGATTCAAAGAGAGTGAATCCTTTATCGAATATTTTGTTCGATGGAGGGAAAATGCTGGAAAGATAAACACTCCTTTGCCTGAGGATGAGTTGGTGACCACATTCCTCCGCACACTCAAGCATCCATTCAAGACTCTGCTAGCAGCCCAACCTATTTCCAGCTTCAGCACTATGGCCAAATGTGGGGCCAGGATTGTGGCTACAATGGGAGATGTGGGAGCAGTTGACATGTTCTCAGGATCCAACAATGCCTTTCAAGTTACTTATGTCAATTTTTCAGTCTGTTAGTCTATCATCAAGACATCGGTCTATCTTGTCAAGTCAGTCAGTCAGAATCATGTCACAAGTCAGCTCAAACTTGGCTAATCCTTTCGGTGGTACAATCGGATCTCCTGAACTTAAGACTGGTTCAAGCAAATTATTTCAGTTGGACAAATCCAGGCATAACCTCAGTGCAATTTTGATACATCAGGCAGATGGTAGATATCAAATAGAGGCTTAGGGTCGTGCTCCACTCTCTGAATCCTCATACCCCATCATTCATTTGCTTACTTATGGGTAAGCCACGTGGCTATCCCCTTTCATGCATTCACATTTTGCTTGCTCATAAACTAGTCGTGTGGCTATCCCTATTTATACATATACCGCATTCATTTCCTTACTTTGCATTCATGTTCGGTGAAGACGGGTGTCCAACCAATCCTCATTAACCTTATATTTTGCTTTCTTATGGGTTAGTCATGTGGCTTTCTCCATTCATACATTTTGCTTGTAAAATGGAGCAACCACGTGGCTGTCTCCATTCATCATACGCCCTGCTTGCTTATACACTTACTCGTGGACTAGCTGTGTGACTATCTCCACTTATACATCTTCTTGCTTACTTTTGCGAAAGTGGTCGTGCAACCCTTTCAAATCTGATTTTATTCATCTTGCTGGCATAGTACCTGATGAGGCAACCATGTGGTTGTCTGCACCATGGTATAGTACCTAGTGGAGCAACTGCATGGTTGTTTGCACCATAGCATCTTACCCGGTGAGGCAACCGTGTAGTTGTCTACACCATATCATAGTACCCGATGGGGCAACAACGCGGTTGTCTGCACCATAGCATCTTATCTGGTGAGGCAACCGTGTGATTGTCTGTACCATGGCATAGTACCCAGTGGGGTAGCTGCGCGGCTGTCTGCACCATAGCATCTTACCTGGTGAGGCAACCATGTGGTTGTCTGCACCATAGCATAGTACTCGGTGGGGCAATCCTGCGGTTGTCAGCACCTTAGTATATTACCCGGTAGGGTAACCGCACGGTTGTCTGCACCATAGCATCTTACCGGGTGGGGCAACCGTATGGTTGTTAACACCATAGCATAGTATCCGGTGAGGCAACCGTGTGGTTGTTTCACCATAGCATAGTACCCGATGGGGCAACCGCATGGTTGTCTGCACCATAGCATCGTACCCGGTGGGGCAACCGTGCGGTTGTCTGCAGCATGGCATAGTACCCAGTGGGGCAAGCGCGTGGTTGTCAACACTAATTGCATCTTACCCATTTTTTGAAGGAGTAATTGAACGGTTGTCTGATCAGTTATGGCCTCTCGTGAAGCTGGTTGTGTAACCAACCTTCACTCATTTGCATCTTTCACCACATGTTCACATTTCACTGCACTACACTGTAATACTTGCTCACTCTTAAAGGAGTAACTGACACGGTTGTTTAATCGACCATCAGTTGCGGCCTCCTGTGAAATAAGTCTTGAACACTTCATACTCAGCACTGCAATACTTACTCACTCTTAAAGGAGTAACTGACATGGTTGTCTAATCGACCATCAGTTGTGGCCTCCTATGAAACAAGTCTTGCACACTTCATACATAGCACTATAATACTTGCTCACTCTTAAACGAGTAACTGACACAGTTGTCTGATCGACCATCAGTTGCGGCCTCCTGTGAAATAAGTCTTGCACACTTCATACACAACACTACCATACTTGCTCACTCTTAAAGGAGTAACTGACACGGTTGTCTGATCGACCATCAGTTGTGGCCTCCTGTGAAACAAGTCTTGCACACTTCACACACTACATTGCAATACCTGCTCACTCTTAAAGGAGTAACTGACAAGGTTGTCTGATCGATCATCAGTTGCAGCCTCCTATAAAACAAGTCTTGCACACTTCACACACTACACTGTAATACCTGTTCACTCTTAAAGGAGTAACGGACATGGTTGTCTGATCGACCATCAGTTGTGGCCTCCTGTGAAGCAAGTCTTGCACACTCCACCGCCCTGCACTGGACTACTTGCTCACTCTTCAAGGAGTAATTGAAATGGTTGTCTGATCGACCATCAGTTACGGCCTCTTGTGAAGCCAGTTTTGCAACAATCATCATTTACTTGCATCATGCACGTCGTTATTTGGTCGTGTGATCAATTAGTAGGCAGCTTCATACACCATAACCCCCTCTATCCCCAGCAAGTGCTGACTTGGCATGAGCGCACCCTTCCTCTGTTATCTTTCAGTCATCCAGACCATGGCAAGCAGTATAAGTAGAATTCATATTTTCTTAAGCTTTACAGGTTTTCCACACACACGCGTGCAAAATTGAAGCGTTATCAGCCTTTGTCGTTCGCGTGCTCACACCCTCCGACAAAGCGGAGCAACTGTAAACACCCCAATTTTGCACCCCTAGTCTCTTTACACACCTTTAAAAACCCTCTTTCGGCGTGCTTCGATTTCCCAAAACGCCCCCAAGTAAAAAATGACCAAAATGCCCCTAGGGTGAAAAATGACTAAAATACCCCTGAAAAAGTTATCAATTTGACTAAAATGATTTTACAAATGTTTTGATGAATTTTGGCTATTTTTTTAATTAAATTGGACTTAAAATGGTAAAAAATGACTGAAATGCCCCTAGAGTGTAAATTGACCAAAATACCCCTAAAAAGTGCTGAAAAATTCATGTTTTATCTAAAATATTTTTCTAGATTTTATCAGTTCAATTTTGACTATTTTCAGACTAAAACCGGGATAAAACGGTAAAACGGCTTTTTGGCGAATCGAAGCGTGACACGTGGTGAACCAAAAATAAAAAAAATGCTTTTTTGGTCCCTAGCTAGGGGCGCTACTTCAAACAATGCCCCCAGAGGTACCTATTCCTTTAGGCATGTCGGCAGGCTTATTTTTAAAACCCGGCTGGGGATGCTACTTCAAATAGCACCCCCCAGTTTCGGTCCGTTTTGCCGCCTTGCTTTTTGGGGTTTTTATCCAAATAAGGGCGCTACTTCAAGTAGCACCCCCTCATTTTGAAAAACTATAAATACCCCCACCCCATTCCTTCTTTCTTCATTCCATTCCACTTGCTCTCTTCTCTCTCCTCTTTCAAAAACCCCTCTTTAGCGTTGGCGATCCCGGGAATTCGATTTCGAAGAATTATTCTCGGGAGCACTTATTTCAGAGACCCTTTTGGGTTTCCTGGAAGGTAAGATATCACCAAACTCTAACGTTTGCTTAGTCTTTTATTAGTCTTAATTATTTTATTGTTTTTAAAATACTTAGACTGCTTGCCCTGTCGAACCCCTGCCCGGTTTTACTTAAACCTATCTTGCCCTGTTGAACCCTTGCCCGGTTTTACTTAAACCTATTTTGCCCTGTCGAACCCCTACCTGGTTTTATTTAAACATAGCCTACCCTGTCAAACCTCTGCCCGAACTATGGTTCAAACTTAGCCTACCCTGTCGAACCTTTGCCCGAACTTTGGTTCAAACTTAGCCTACCCCGTCGAACCTCTGTTTGAACCTCGGTTCAAACCCTACTTACCTTAGCCGAACCTCTGTCCAAACCTCACTTCAAAACTTGGTTCAAATCCTATCAAACCCTTACCCCTCTCAAATGCTCCTTGACATGAGTTAAAACTGTCCAAATGCTCCTCGGCAAGAGTATAAAAGGCTCAAGCGCTCCTGAATAGGAGCCCAAACCATTCAAAACACCCTAACGTCCAAAGACAAATCTCAGCCTATGAAACACTCACAATCCAAACACTCAACAAATCAAACCATCAACTACCCATCTGAAACTACGTGTGGCTTGATTCCACTGACTGTGGATACGTAGGCAACCCTGATCGGGTTTAGCTGACCTAGGATAGAGCCCTTATCTTGTCCCTACTTATTTTAAATATGTACATTACTATTCATATAACATCTGTCAGTATATATATGAAAACAAGCTTCTCTTATGGTTTTCCCCACTTTAATTAAGACTTAGGGAGTAGGTAACCATCTCCGGATGAGAGTTTCGAGGTGCCTAACACCTTCCCCTAACTCAAATGAATTCTTACCTTGAACTCTATTTCCAGACCAAAGTGTTATCCAACCTTTTAAGGGACCTTATTTTTTCTAACAATTTAAATGGGTGGCTACTCTCTCTTTTCAGCATTTTTAACACTATTCCTCATCATGTTCAATCCTGATCGGGAGTGGGGTTAAAATCCTGGGTCTACAGAGTCCTAGGCTCTAATACCAAATGTTGATCAAGTACTGACATTAGAGGGGGGGTAATTAGGGTCATAACAAATTTAAAATCTAATGATCCCTTTTATGCAGAATTAAAATTAACAAGGGAATGCAGCTAAACTGTGAGCACGAGATTTTGCCGCCTCATAAGAAATTGTAGTGTTTAGAGTCCTCACCTATTAATTTAGAAGGGATAAGTCTCTGAGATGGGGATAAGGTCTTAGTCTATGGTAGAGGTCTAAGTAAACGGTTCGGTTTAGTCTGGAGAAGGTTTTAGGCACCCTACGACTTCTATTTTTCAATGGTTCCCTACTTTCTAGGTATAAGTCAGTTTAAGTCAAGATTTGTTTAAATGCCTAAGTGTTTAAGATAATACTAAGCCAAGAAGGAAAAAACTAACTAGAGTCGAACCCAGGTTGGGTTGCCTATGTACTGACAAGGTGAGATCAGATCGAGCGTAGTTTTGGCACATGGGCCCGTGCCAAGGCTAGGGGTGTGTGTGTGTGCACCAAGGGCGGCTAATGGACTAGTCCGGTAGACTAGGGTTTGGTTGATGGAGTTGGTTAAGTGCAAGGTATTGGATCCGGTAGGCCAAGGGTTAGTCTGGTAGACTAGAGTTTATATTCGGTAGGTCAAGGGGTAAGTCCGGTAGACTTGATTTAGGCCCGGTAGGTCAAAATCGAAAATAACCGAGGTTAGGTTGCTACCGGGGTTAAGGGTCAAATTAACCATGGTTAGGGTTACTAACCACAGTTGAGGGAACAAAGGTAAGCCTGAAAGGTTGAGGTTGGGCCCGGTAAGCCAAGGGAGAGCCTAGTAGGCTAAAAGATTAGGCCCAATAGGCCAAAAATTGGATTTAACCGAGATTACAGTTGCTAACCGGAGTTAAATGGGTAAAGTAATCATGGTTAGAATTGCTAATCATGGTAAAGAAGCTAAAGCAGAACATTTTGGACACTCAGCAAGATTTTGAATGGTTTTGGAAATTTTCAAAAATTTTCAAGGGTTAAGGGGTGCTTAACCATAGTTAAAAGTTAACTGGGGTGAGGTTAACCCTTGTTAAAGGGTTTAGGCAAGTCAGGGTGGGCCCAGAAATCTTGGCAGGGCCTAGGATGACCTCCTACCTGGTATTAGCCCTGTGTAAAAGCCCAAAATACAAAAAATCTATAATGGCGGTAATAAGATTACCGCCATTATAGAAGCAGTTTTGACCCTGGTTTGCAGGTCTGGGGTTTGAGTTAGGGATGAACCCACGGGGTGCTGGACCCCTAGAGTTGAAGAAGGAAGTCTAGAGAAGGCCCTGGGCCTAATGTGGACCCTGGGGTGGTCTAAAGTGGGCTCCACAGTGGGCTGAACACACTGCGGTTGGTATATTGTATGGCGGTAGACTGTCTATCGCCATTATATACAGTATTGTTTTTAGGCCAAACTAACCATGGTTAAGCAGTTGGAATGACTAGGGTAGAAAGAGGAGGACCTGAGGAGTCCAACCATAGCCCTGGATTAGACCAGGGCCCCACCCAAAGGGGTGTAACAGGTGCTAAAATAGGAGGTACAGAAATGATGATAATTATTTTACTGCCATTCCTGATGCTTTTTAGAAAATGATTTTCCCCTATAGGGGTTGCACTAAGGCTGTTCCAGAGGTTTTCTCATGGCCTGAGGGACCCACAAAAGTCCAAGGGGAGCACTGTGAAGGTAGGGGGCTTGTACCCTTGGTTTTAACCTCAAGAGTGTTCCCCCACACCTATGAGGAAGGTAGGACCAGGGGCTTTACAGTGCTTTGACAGAAAGAAAACAGAAGGGAAATGAATTAAATCACCCCTGAAGTAGGACCAGGGGCTTTACAGTGCTTTGATAGAAAATGAAAAAGGAGGGGAGGGGTTCTACCCTCTCGGTTTGCTCTACAAGATGGTGGTGTAGTGGTGGCACATTTTGATACAGCCTAGGGGAGGCCTGGGATAGCTCCTGGGGTTGCCTGGGATCTGCCTTGGTGGAAGACAAAGGCTAGAAGGGAGAAGCTTGGTGTAGAGACCCGAATCTTTTTCATGTCTTTATTACAAGTATTAAGGATATTATAGTCCTTGTGATGTTTTAATGTTTATGTATTTATATCTAATTGTGTAGTGTGATTAAGGCTTAATCAAACTTGTAAACGGAGGGATGTCATATCACACCCTAACCTTTAGGAAGCTCTAGTTTTAGCACCGTTAATCAGAATTGAGTGATTCTTGAACCATTAGAAAGGTATTGGAACCCTCTTCAAGGTTCATGTTTAATTTTTTTCGATATTTTTAATCTAAGCTAAGTCAAAAGTGGGTTTTCTGATGTTTTGTCTGATGGAATTGCAGATCAGTCAACTTTGGGGATAATTTGGCCCATAAATGAAAGGGAATTTGGAAATTCTAAAATGCCATAAATGTTCATTTTTGAAAGACAAATCGAATGCAAGTTGAATTGTCAAAATCTGACGAACGAGTCAAAAGTTATGGCCAAAACAGTAAAACGGGTCAAAATCTGTAGAGCACCGATCGCTAGGGATCGATCGGTACAAAACCGATCGCTCGGTCAAAATTAGCGATCGATCGGTCCACAATCGATCGATCGGTAGCTATCGATTAGTTAATTTTTTTGTATAGGGAATTTTTCCAAAGAGGGTGTTTTTGACCGAGAGATCGGTGAGGAACACCGCTCGCTCAGTTGAGAACCGATCGCTCGGTCAGAACCATTGGTCGATCTGTAGGCGACAGATCGCTCGTGTCATGCCCCAAAATACCCCCTAGGAGTTAAGGGATACTTTAGAGGTGACTACGTGTACCTGTCAAACCATCCTGTAGTGCAAGAGGCTAAACATAATATAATACAATGATAATCAGAGCGCGGAAACTAAACATAAGTGCGGAAGTATAAGCCAACTTTTTTTTTCTTCTATAACTCCAAATAGTATTCCAAGTTAACATATACCAAATACAATCAAAGTAAAGGTGGACATGCCCACCTATCAAAATACAAAAAGGAACTCTCTAACTCTCTCCTCTCAACAGTAGTCGAGGTATGGCCACACATTCAAGTCCCTATCCTCCTGAGACTGCCATGGGATAGGTGGCTCCCTCTCCTCTACATACTCCTCCTCGACCCAAGGCTCGGGGTCGAGGACATCCACAGTACCTGCCGACATAAAAGTACGGCTGAGCATGGAATACTCAGCGAGTACAAACTACTAGCTAACCATAACAATAGCGAAAGCATAACAACAGTGAGCAATACAAGATATTAATTTAAAGCAATAGTGAAAGCATAAGATACAAAGCCATATCTTGACATACGTGTATGAATGCAAAAACCTCAGTAAAACTCATGTCTCGGAAACCTTTTTCGTGTCTCGGTCAAATCATGTATGTGTGTCGTGTCTTGTCTTGTATTTCATGTCTTGATTTGTTCTTGACTTGTATACTTGTGAGCCAGAGGCTAGCACCCTTCCTTGGGCTACCAACCTCCTTGTCATGTTCTTGTTCCATTTCTCTTGTGAGCCAGAGGCTAGCACCCTTCCTTGGGCTACCAACCTCCTTGTCATGTTCTTGTTCAATTTCTCTTGTGAGCCAGAGGCTAGCACCCTTCCTTGGGCTACCAACCTCCTTGTCATGTTCTTGATTCATTTCACTTGTGAGCCAGAGGCTAGCACCCTTCCTTGGGCTACCAACCTCCTTGTCATGTTCTTGATTCATCATATACAATTACAATCTTGGAAAACCCGGTTTCATGCATGCATGTGTGGTGTGTGTAGCACTTGTAATATCATGATGACAATATAACATGAAGAGTAGTGTATAGCAATTCAATCCACAGTATAACCATATAGGAATTTGAGTAATCTACGTGGCATTTGAATAGTTCATCATTCATAAGAACACATGCATAAGGCCTACTTTCATTTTCTTCATTTATGTCATTTATTCCTAGTTTAGGCATTTTGTCAAACACATAGCATGCAAGGTTCCTTAATGGTTCATCTTCTTCTTTTTTAGTGCCTACTTTCCATCCAAAAATCAAGGTATGTTCATTATTGGTAAAGTACCCATCCACCATTTCCATCACACACATCACCCAACATACATCTCGGCATCCAATCGCCACATCAACACCCACACACATCCATACCTTTTTCTTATCTTATTTAGGTTCATTGGAGATGATACATTTCATATGGGAGGCAAACATAATAGCATAAATCACATTTCATAAGGAGAAACCTAGATTTATTGCTAGGGTAAGTTAGTAGGGTGTACTAACCTTAGATCAAGGCTTGATCCTTGTTAGAAACCTTGATTGAAGCTCCAACTTGAAAGAAGAACACCTTTGCTTGAAGGAGACTTGAGTTGGGGAAGAAACCCCTTTCAAAACGTACGTGAGATGGCTGCCCTAGCTTGGAGAGTGGCTCCCACACGAGCTTGAGCCTTGAACTTGAAGCAAATCCAAGTTTGAGGACGACTTAGGATGGTCCACCCCTTTGATTTCTTCCTCAATACCAAACCCTAGGTTAGAGCTTTCTCCTCTTCTCTCTCTGTCACTCAAAATCCCTCAATGTTGTAAGTGAGGCCTCAAAGGGTCAAGCAAAGGGTTTAACACCGAAAAGACGAAAACGCCCTTACTGAAATTTCTGTAAAAACGCGAAGACCGAGCGATCGGTGGTTATGACCGATCGATCGGTTGCCTACCGAGCGATCGGTGTTTATGACCGATCGATCGGTCAAAAACTCACTCTCTGGAAAATTTCCCCATACAAAATTTCTGACCGTGCGATAGCTACCGATCGATCGGTTATGGACCGATCATCGCTGACTGGACCGAGCGATTGGTGCTCTGTATGTCTGGACTGTTTTGACCATATCTTTTGACTCGCTCGTCGGATTTCGATGATTCAACTTGCGTTGGATCCGTCTTTCGAAAACGAACATTTCTGACATTTCGGAATTTCTGATTTCTCCCTTATTTGTTAATTAGACTACAAAAACGGCCAATTAGCTATGAGAGTGCCATTCATTAAAGATGAAAAAGTTCGGGGTGCTACAGCTCGGTCACAACCACCGATCGCTCAGTCTTTCCTGTTTTTTATAGAATTTCAATAAGGGATTTTAGGTCTTTTGGCTCTCAAACCTTGGGGTTATAAATAGGGGGTCCTATTTCGAGGTATTAGAGTACTCTACCTATTTCTAACCTAATTTGGCAAAATAGGAGAGAAAACCTAAGGTTTTGAGAGAGAGATTGCTTGGAAAAGAAGGAGAGAGCTTGGATATTGTTAGGAAAGCTTGGAGATCATCCTCAAAGCTTCCCCAAATCATCTTGGGAGCGAATTGGATCCAAGGGAAGGATCCCTAAGGTCGATATACTATCCAAATCAACCCTACTATGATATTTTGTCAATATTAATATGGTAGAAATGATAGAAATAGAAATTAAATATGCTTTTCCCTAATTTTATATGAATTAAGCTATCATGGATGGAAATATGGATTAATGATGTGGATGTAATGTATGGTGGATGAGAAATACTATAGAGGATGGGATGAATGGGTGGATGTGGATGGTAATTAGGTTGTATAGATGGATTATGGTTTAACGAAGTGTGTGAAATGTGGAAAGGGCAATGGATTCATAATCTACGTACCCAAGGTGTTTGTGAAAATGCTTGAGAGGATAAATACTAATATACTATTATGGAATTGTAGGAATTGATTATGAATTGTGCTAAGAACTATGATAAGACATGTATATATGATTGTTTGTTAAGTATGTCAAATTACTTGCATGGAAATTGATAGTCGGGATGGTATGAACTTAGAGGAAAATCTCTCAAACCGGGAATTCTCTAACTATTTGGTATGAGACAGTATAGTGGAGTTTCCATGGTGGGAGATTGGAATCTAAGCAATTACCAACTCGAATGTTAATTTCGACACTTAAGCACAGATGCACGTGTATGTTAAGATAAGAGTCTCACAAGTCACACATGTGGACCATAAGCATAAGCATGTCATACGTATGACATTCTGAATAAGCATAAGCATGGCATGATCTGTATCCACCAAGAACGGCATGTCCATTTTATAATTTCATAAGCATGGTCCGAATCCGCCAAGAACGGCATGTCACATCACTGTATGATTTGAATAAGTGCATAAGCATAAGCATCTCAGTAGCACGTGGTCTCATAAGCATAAGCATCTCATAAGTATATTGTCTTCTAAGTCTAAGGTTCTCATAAGTACATGAGTCAAGGTGATGATATGATGTATATGAGCACACGTTCTTCCGTACTTTGATTATATAATTATGCTATTGTTATGGTTCTAACTAAGTGTAGGTATAATATTATTGTTGGTTGGATTTTATATACACCGAGTACTTTTGTACTCAGCCGGATTTTATCTTGGCAGGTTTAGAGCAAGAGCACACGGTGGAGCCATGGATTGAGGAGGCATACGTCGAGGAAGGAGGTGAAGGTGAGCCTTTTGAGGAGGGAGCTAGGGGCTTTGATAGTTACCCCTATTAGTTATGTTTTGTTTTGGTGGAGAGATTATTGGTAGACTTCCAGTTGATGTTACTCATTGAATTACTTTACAGTTGGGTAATAGACATTTTTGTTTATGTTAGATTTTATTATGTTGGGTAGATGACTGTTGTACAGGATGGTTTGAGTTTTATAAAATCGGAATTTTACTACTCTCATTTTGGAGACTCGTGGAGTAAGCCTTTTATGCATGGATTTTAAGCAGGTTAAGGGAATGTGACAATTCCAAAGTCCTATTTTAGCCTTGTAGGATTTTGGGATCGTTACAGAGGTGGTATCAGAGCGTAAGGCATTAGAGTCCTTAGGGCTAAGGTATTAAGTATAGGATGCAGGAAGATGTCAACCTTAGGAAAGCAACATCAAACTTAAGACTTTAAAAATTGTTGAGGATTGAGCTTTGATTTAGCATAGACTTAAGAATTTATGTGAGTGTGTTTCTAAATGGGTTGTCTTCTTCTTCTCAGGATTATAGATATGAGGAGAGGCGGAAGAAATAATAGGAATGGAGGAGGTAGTGTGACTGATGGGGATACTCCAGATAGTACCCCCAAGCTAATGTGGGTCGGGCTATGGAAGCTATTGCTGCAGCCATGGAGAGGCAGACTGAAATTATGGCTCAGCAAACTATATTACTAGTGGCAGGTCAAGCTAGGCAAGAGAGGCAGGTTGATGTTCACCCACCCCGTCACAACGGAGTGGAAGCTTTTAGGAGGATGAGTCCTCCAGCCTTCTATGGCAGTATGGATCCCTCAGTTGCTGAGTTATGGATCATGCAACTAGAGAAGATTTTATCCATGCTTGAGGCTACCGTTGAACAGAGGGTAAAATGGGCCTCCTTCGTCATGGAAGGCGAAGCTGAACATTGGTGGAGGGCAGCATCTAGACAGAGGAATGAGGTACGAGCTAGACAAGAGTGGACTTGGGGAGAGTTCCTCGACATCTTCTACGAGAGATACTTCCCGGTGTTTGTGAGAGATCAGAAAGAGATTGAATTCTCTACCTTGGAGCAAGGGAGGATGTCAGTGGCCGAGTATGAGTCCAAGTTTATAGAGCTTTCCAGGTTCTTTCCTAGTCTACCGGACTACCCCTAATCCTACCGGGCATGAATACCTTGCACTTGACTCTCTTCAGTCAATCAAATCCTAGTCTACCAGACTAATCCATGTTAGCCACCCTTGGTGCACACACACATGCCCCTAGCCTCGGCACAAGCTCACGTGCCAGAACTACGCTCAGTCTGATCTCACCCTGTGAGTACGTAAGCAACCCAACCCGGGTTCGATCCCAGTTAGCTTTTCCTTTCTTGGATTAGTGTTAACTTAAACACTCCGGCATTTTGAATAAGATTAACTTTAATTGGCTTATACCTGAGGAGTACGGAACCGTTCTAAAACGGAAGCCTCGGGGTACCTAATACCTTACCCGGACTTAACTGAACCCCTTACCCTGATCTCACTTGCAGACCAAAACCTTATCCAAACCTGAGGGACTTATCCCTTATGAATGAATAGGTGGCGACTCTTAAATCATAACCCTTCACACATATACGGTGTTAAGTGATCCTCCCATCAACAAACATGAGCATCATAGAAATCCGCGCTCACAGCTTTGGTGACTCTACTGGGGAGCTCCAGAGGTTTTGAGCACTTAAGAAAAAATTTAGGGTTCAACTGGGAACCTAGGTTTAAGCCAACTAAACCTTAATCTTGTTAAAAATGTCTAAGCGTTTAACTTAACACTAATCATTTTACATCTCTTGATTAATTGTGTATTGTGCATCCATACATGTCATAGTAGTGTAATTATCCCACTCAACCCAATAGACAGGCTTATTACACTAACGGCTGCTGGATGATCATCCTCAGTCTCAGTAGCTTAAATTCATGGAGGTCTGCGGAGTTACTCCTGTTGGATGATTACCCTCAGGGAAAGATTCCAAATGCTCCCGCTTTCACCAATCGTCCCTTTTCAGGTATGTTCTATACCGGGGAGTTGCATATATAGTGTTAAGTGATCCCCCTATCCTATTAGGAACACACTTGCATCAAACCAGCATTTATACATATAGCCTAGGCTAGGGTATAGTCTACAAGCAGCCCACCAAAGAAGGGCTACTAAAACCTTAACCTGTTTGTATCCTATACCTGTCCCTAATCCTGGTTGACTACCCGAGCACATTCTACCCGGATAACCATCCACCCATGGGCATGTAATGAGCCTAACCTGTGCTTGTAATAAACTATATCCAATCTTACTTCTTGACATAGTACATAGGGTTCCAATCCCAGGCAAAAAGGCCTTCACTGGGCCTATCCCCAACCTTGACCTGATAGGTCCCTTGGTTTCCAACAACCTAGGACCTCCGTCCATCTGTCCTATCGGACCACATGTGCCTCGTCACACCCAATCAAATCAAAAATAAAAAAAAATATGTTGCATCATCTTTTGCATTCTATCTGCATACACAGTGCACTCATAAAGTCTGTATATCGTCTAGGTAGATAGTAGGTCGTGCATGGATTATTCAGTCAATAGGTCAACCATCATGGCCCGTGCATCTAACTTCTTAGGGGGCATGTGATGAAAACCTACAAAAAGCAATTGGAGCCTTTATCTTAAGCCAGCGTCTTGCTTGGGCTCAGTACTACAAAACTGGGATTATCCTAGACCTTTCTGCGGTTAACCCGGACCCGCGCCTCATGAACGTTGCTGTCCAGTGTTGGAATTCATCTCATATGGTATTCTGTTTTGCTAAGAACGAGCTTTGCCCAACACTAGAAGAGGTTCAACGCATTCTAGGGTTAAACATGGACGGCGAAGCCATAGTACCGTGCTACAAGACATCATATCAGACAGACCTATCCAGGTTCTTGCATATCAAGCTTACCTGCTTGCAGCCCGGCCTTAGCTGTTCTTTTGATCGGATACCCATGTCTTTTCTTGAAAAGAAGTACAAACGCAAGTGGAACCTAGACTCCATTATAGCGGAACTTCCCGATCTCAATGCCCTTGCACTGATAGCCATGTCTCAGCTGTTATTCCCGAGGTGTCGTACACTTGTCGAATCAGTTCTGGTCCGGATCATCGAGGAGATGCACAACTTCTACTCAGTCGTACCAGTCATCCTAGTCGAGCTTCTCAGGGCTCTTAACTAGTCGGTAAACCACAGAAAGGGCATCTTCTATGCCAGTACACCTCTCCTACACCTTTAGTTGGTAGGAAACCTGCCAACAATCATAACAGTTCTAGACGGTCTCCGTGAAGCTTACAGTCTACCACGGAAGATTTCTCAGAATCATGGTCCGATAACAACTACAGACGTCGGAGAGCTCTACCAGCTTCTCCAAGCCCTGTTAGAGAAATAGATCACATGGCAATGCGAGTGGCTTGTCCTGAATAGGCTACCTCGTGTCGTCATCACTGACAGACGTTGCATGATTCTTGCTGGTCTAACAGGCTCTGCAGTCTATACACCACTTCAAGTCCTCCGACAGTTTGGACTCCCTCAGTGCATCCCAGTGATAGACCAGCAGGAAAATGATTAGATCACTTTCTCAGTGCACTCCAACAACCTCACCCAACGCTTCCAGTCAGCTTGGCGTAGCTCTAGAGGAGACCAGTGGCTTGACTTTGTGGTTACATCAGGGCCACCAACAACTCGACATACTGACAGTGGGTGGATAATTCTGACATTCTACCTGGCATGGTTGCACCCAGGGAACTGCCCACACCAGTCACAGCTCTATCATGCGGAAGCATATTCCTAACTGAAATAGTGGTTCCCTGGACAGACTTCTTCCTGGAGAGATGGCTCTAGATCCAGCAGAAAGAGAAAAGGCTACGAAAAGCCCAGTGAGCATTCGGGTAACAGGAAGCAGAATAGGGTTACGAACTCCAACCTACGCAAGTGCAGGTTGAACAATTGGAGCAGACAATCTAATCTCTTCGCAGGAGGTGCAAAGGCGACGCCAGAGAGACGACCTTCATCAGGACTCAGCTGCACTTCCACCAAGAACAGCTTGATTGTGTAAAGGCAGAAATGACCTCTCGTATCCAACAGTTTGAATACCACATTTTCAACGCTACTGAAACCCTTTAACGCATGGAGGTTGAGATCACATCCCTCCAGTAGCTGATCATGGATCTTAATGGTGTGCCCCAGCCACTTGACTTCGTGATCCCTGATGGGCCTGCATAGGATCGAGTCATTTTTCTCTTTATTGAGTCACACTATCTTGTATTCACTGCACTCTTCATGCATCAATGAAAAATCCTTTTTCTAGCATATCATGCATAATCGTGATTAACCATTGCATTCTTTTCAGTTGTATGAGCCGACTTATGACTTGTTCTTTGACTACGATTCTCGCAGAAGCAGCAACCGCAGATGCAGCTTTGACAGAGGTACCAATCAAAGAAATAGTATCTCACATAGTCCAATCAGAGAGCAGCTGTTACACAACCCAATCAAAAAGAAGTTCAGACTCAATGGCAGAACCTGTAGATCAACACCAGCGAACCAGTGAGATCCTATAGTCACATGACAGAGGCATCGCCGCCATGCAATCAAAGCTTGATAGTGTTCTGGAATCCTTGAAGATTTTAACTGGTGTCCGAACCAAAGAACCCTCTACCCGGATCCCAACCGAAGAACCAGCCGAGCAACCTATACCAGAGCCTCGTCCTCCCCCCTTCATCATACCTGAGACTATACTTGTAACAGACGGAGGAGAGGAGTATGACCAGTAGGAAGAGCAACCTAAGGCCTCACACGTCAACCAAGATCGGCAATCATCTTCGGACCCTACTCCATCCTTACAAGACGAGATCAAGCAGATGAAAGAGGAAATAAGAAGAATGAAGAGTGCATCCACCAGTACCAGTTTATCACCGGAGGACTTAACTTTCTAATCAGGGGATGCTGTTCCCGCAAGCTTCAAAGTCCCAAACTTTGATAAATACGACTGCTCGAGCTGTCTGCAGCAATATCTACAGTTATACTTGGAGGACATGCTCCAGGACAATCGAAATTAACATTTACTCATCTAGTACTTCAGAAGAGTCTGAAGGGGGTAACCTTAACTTAGTGGATGTCAGTGAACAAGTAGAAGGTCAAGACTTGGTAGGACGCCATGGAAGTTTCGTGGAGAAGTACTCCTTTAACAAGAGGCTCCGCCCTCAGAGGAGCCAGCTTGAGCAGCTAAGCTAGCATAACAACGAATCATTTCTGGAACATGCCACCTGTTGGAGGGAAATAACAGCTAAGATCCCAACTCCAATCACTAAGGAGGAGTTGGCAAGCATGTTCATGGACACTCTAAAGAAGCCCTACTCAACACTTATGGTGACCCTACCAGTAGTGTACTTCGGCACCATTGTCAAGACAGGTGCCCATATCGAGACTGCCATAAAGAGTGGGGCTATTCATTCCAGTCTAGGACTTGATCCCCTCAAGGCAACTACCTCATCCAGTAGGAACATCGGTCTTAGGGACCACAGAAAGAAGGAAGACATACATATGGTTGCTTCTACAGCACTCATCAGATTATCAGCTCCAGCAGCTCAACAACAATCAGTTGTCAGAAATACTCAGCTAGCCCGATCAATCCAGAGGCAAAACCATCCTCCCAGAAACTTTACCCCTCTTCCATACATACTTAGCCAGTTATTGGAATTCCTAACCAAGCAGGGCCTTCTCGAGTTGAGAGGCCCCACACCTCTTTTACCTCTAGACAAATAGAACAAGAACTACCATGCCGATCATCACTGTACCTTTCATAGAGGCCCAGGCCATGCCACAGACTACTGCATACGCCTGAAGTGTGTCATCCAAAATCTCTTAGATGACGAAAGGGTTGAGCTGGCCTCCAGCAACACCAGCATCAATCAGGTGCCACTGCCCCCACACAATAATCAAATCAACTTTATTCAATGGGAAGAGCCCGGGGCAGAGCACCCAGGACTAAGCACACCAACAGTTGATGATGGCATCATCAGGCCCTCTTACTGGTCTCCTATCATAATCCCCTTCCCCTAGTCAAACATACAGACTATTTAGTCTCCAATCCAGATACCTATCCTCGAGTAGATCATCTATACTATCCATTGCCTTATAAATTAGCCTACAACTCTAGCTCAAGCCTCAACATCTTCAGGCCTCATCCGGATCCCCTACATCCCAGAGCCGCCTTTTGACCTCAACCAAGTGCTCGCTCCCCGCTCTCTCATCATTGAGAGAGAGAGCATTACCAACCTAACCAGATTTGACCGGGTATATCCACCTCCCACGACTGAGCCAGAAAAGGCAAAGGATATAGAGAAAGAGAAAGCAAGGGTGTCAGACCCACAGAAGGAAGCAACTGATTCAGCAATTTTGTTAAAAATCCTAGAGAAAGCAGAGGAGTTCAATATCACTCACCAATTGAGTAAGGTCCCAGCACAGATATCTATCTTGGGTCTTCTTCTAACTTCAGAGCACCACAGAAAGAAACTACTTCGAGTATTCGGCAATGCCCACGTAACACCAGACATAACGCCCGAGAAACTAGGGTAAATGATAGGGCAAGTCCTCGAATCCAGAATCATTTCCTTCACAGAAGAGGAAATATCGGACAGTGATAGGGATCATACCCAGGCTTTGTACATAGTAGTTCAGTGCATGGACAGAACATTATCATCAGTGCTCATCGATAATTGCTCTAGCTTGAATGTCTGCACACTTTCAACACTGTAAAACCTAGGCTTGAACCTCGATCAAGTAAAGAAGAGACCCATGACCATTAGGGCTTTTGACAATACAATCAGGCAAAACCTGGGTGATATCGATCTAACCATCAGGGTCAGACCAGCTCAGTTAATGACGAACTTACAGGTTGTAAATGTGCTAGCCTTATTTACCTTGTCTTAGGGAGGCTGTGGATCCACGCGGTCGAAGCCATTCCCTCCTCTCTGCACCAGAGAATCAAGTTCATCCAGGATGATCGTCTAGTTGTTATTCCCTCTAAGGAGTTGACAAGTTCCTTTGGGGACATCCAAGAGCTGGGGCAAGGCACTGCCTTCATGACATTCCAGTTCGAGTAGGTTAGTTCTATCACCCAGGTAGAACAGTAAAGCAAGCAAGAGTGCCGCCATTTGTCAGAATGATGACCAGAATGAACTAAGAGCCCAAAAAAGGTCTCGGTGCCAGGAATCAGGGCATGAAGAAGAGAAACATACCTCCTTGTTATACATATCCCTATGGATTGGGATATAAGCCCAAATATGAGGACTACCTCTCCAAGCTGACCAAGAAGAGCAGACAGTCGACGAAACCTGAACCCCGACCCCACATTTCTGTAACCTTCCCCGTGGGAATCTTCAAAACCTACCCAGAAACTTCTATTGCACCGATTGCCTTAATCCCCCAGCCCAGTGATGAATCTTCAGAGATTCTAGATCCGGAAGTGTTCAGTATAACCTAAATGTTCGACGAGCTGACTGCCGAAGATGCTGTCGAAACAGAATATCCAGTAGGAGAGCAGGTTTGCACTCTCTCCAATAGCGTCGAAGCGTCCTCCAGTCGCCAGCCACTGATCCGTTGATGGACTGAGGATCTCACCATTGAGGCTGCTCAGGGTCGGGGTAAGCACAGTGTAAGATAGGTTGGTCCGAGATAGCAGTGACCAAGCATCACCGTTCTCCTTTATTTATCTCTCTTTTCCTCCCATTTATAAAATCCAAATATCAGGCCATTGTCGACCTCATTTTACTGAGTCATTTTTGTAACAAGTCATCATTTTATCAATGAAAATCAGATGTTTTGACTCAAAAATCATGTTTTCAAAAAAACATTTCATATCGGCTAATGACGAAATTACACTGACTCTTCCCCTTGAAGGCCTAGTGTCCTGAAGCCAACAAAAACAAAAAGTCATAAGCATTCTAAACTAAAGCTAATTGATTTTCCAGGAAATTACCTCTGACAGGGCTACCCCTCAAACCCTCATTAAAGTCTCCGAAGTAGAGTATGACTCAGAACCGGAAGAGGAACCACCTCAGGAAATTTTGGACGTCCTTGAATACAGTGAAGGACTTCTATAGTCAAACATGGAAGACACTGAAACAGTCAATCTGGGATCCACAGACAACCTCCAGCTAGTCAAGATCAGCACAAGCATGGGCCCACAGCAGAGAGCAGACATGATCAGTTTTCTGAAAAGCTATAGTGACATCTTCGGTTGGTCATACGCAGACATGCTTGGCCTAGACCCAGCATTGGTGGTGTACAGACTGCCCCTGAACCCTGATGTCAGACCAGTAAAGTAGAAACTGAGACGGATGAGACCCGAATGGTCATAGAAGGTTAAGGAAGAAGTTAAATAACAGATCAGTGTAGGCTTCCTTGCAGTAGCAAACTACCTTGAGTGGTTGGCCAACATTGTCCCAGTGCCCAAGAAGGACGGTAAGGTCCGAATGTGTATAGACTACTGGAATCTGAACAGGGCAAGTCCTAATGACAACTTTCCTCTCCCGTATATCGACATTCTAGTCGAAAATACTGCATGGCACAAGACTCTTTCATTCATGGATGGTTTTTCTGGATACAACCAAATTAGGATGACAGAAGAAGACATAGAGAAAACCTCCTTCATTACACCTTGGGGCATATTCTGCTACAAGGTAATGCCTTTTAGACTCAAGAACGTAAGGGCATCCTACCAGAGGGCCATGACGGCATTGTTCCACGACATGATCCATAAGTCAACTGAAATCTATGTGGATGACATGATCGTTAAGTCTCCTACTACCGAGCAACACCCAGAGGACCTGGAAAGACTCTGCGATAGACTTTGAGAGTTCGGTCTGAGACTGAATCAGGCCAAGTGTGTCTTTGGAACCTCATCAGGAAAGCTCCTTGACTTCATAGTCAGCAAGAGAGGCATCGAGATCGATCCAGCCAAAGCCAAGGCCATCATCGAAATACCGACTCCCCACACTGAAAAGGACATCCAAGGATTCTTGGGCAGAATTCAGTACTTCAGCAGATTCATCTCTCAGCTCACTCCGATATGCAAGCATATCTTCAGGCTTCTCCAGAAGAATACATTGACAGTATGGACAGCAGAATGCCAGGAAGCCTTTGACAGAATAAAGTAGTATCTTCTAAATCCTCCAGTACTTGTGCCTCCTACATCGGGATGAACACTACTACTCTGTATCTCTGTACAAGGGACCTCAATGGGGTGCATCTTGGCATAACATAATGAGACTGGCAGAACAGAGCAAGCCATCTACTACATCAGTAAGCACCTGTTAGAGTATGAAGAGCTGTACAACCATCTTGAGAAGACATGTCTGGCACTAGTCTGGGCTACTCAGCGTCTCCGGCACTATCTGCTTTCTTACCCGATAATCCTGATCTCCCAGATGGATCCACTGAAGTATCTACTAGAAAATCCATCAACTACTGGAAGAACAGCTCGATGGCTCATGTTGTTGTCTGAATTCGACATCACATACATGACTCAAAAGTCAATTAAGGGGCAGGCAATAGCTGATCACCTAGCCCTCAGCCCAACGCAAGACGGTGATGTAGTACATGATCAGTTTCTAGATGAGGCCATCCTGTATGCAGAAGTAGAGGAGCAAGAGTACTCCGGCTGGAAGTTATACTTTGATGGAGCTGCCAACAGTCACAGACATGGGGCAGGAGCTGTCCTGATCTCACCAAAAGGAGAACACCTCCCTATCTCGGTCAAGTTGAAATTCAGATGCTCCAACAATGAAGCAGAATATGAAGTATGCATAGCCAGACTGAAAGAAGCCCTAGACATCGGGATCGAGGAGGTTGATGTCTATGGTGACTCATCTCTGGTAATCTGTCAGGCAAATGAATCTTGTGCCATCTGAGAAGCAAGGTTAGTCCCGTACTTGGCCTACCCTACCTCAATCTGTAAATCGGTCAGTTAAGAAGAATCAGCTTCAGCCACAGATCCAAGAACCAAAACAGATTCACCAATGCACTGACCACTCTTGCTTCTATGGTACAGATCCCTATAGGCATCATACTCTGGCCAATCAAGATTTAGCAACAGGATTAGCCTGCTTACTGCCTTCAGATCAAAGTGGTATTAGACAACAAGCCTTGGTATGCAGACCTCAAGTAGTATCTCGAAGATGGGACCTTCCCACTTAATGCTACCAAAACAGACCACTGGGCAATCAGAATGCTAGCTATTTAGTTCATCCTATCAGGGGGCATCTAATACAAAAGGTCACCAAACCTACTCTGGCTTAGATGCCTAAATACCAGTGAACCAGCACATGTAGTCGAAGAAGTTTACGGAGGAACTTGTGACCCACACATGAACAGGTTGATGCTCTCTAAAAAGATACTCAGACTGGGCTACTACTGGTCCACCCTGAAATTTGACTGTTGTAAGCATGTATAGAAGTGTCACTAGTGCCAAGTCTATGCTGACAAGATCAATGTACCGCCAACAAGGCTCCACAACTTGACTACTCCTTGGTCATTCTCAATTTGGGGCATCGACGTAATCGGACCCATAGCTCTGAAAGCATCTAATAGACATCGATTCATTCTGGTTGCAATTGATTATTTCACAAAATGGGTTGAGTTAGCCTCTTATGCCAATGTCAAGGCCTCAGTGGTTCAGCGTTTTTTGAAAAGGGATATCATTTGTCGATATGGGGTCCCGTATGAGATTGTAACAGAGAAAGCTCTCAACTTTTACAACAAGGGAATGACTAACCTCTGCTAGAAATTCAAGATCCAGCATTATAATTCTACGCCATATAGGGTACAGACCATTAGTGCAGTTGAAGCTGCCAACAAAAATCTAAAAAAAATCATCTAGAATATGACCACCAAGTACTCTGCTTGGCATGAGATGCTCCCCTATGCACTCATGACCTACAAAACGTCCATCTGAACCTCAACTGGGGCAACACCATTCTCTCTGGCCTATGATATGGAAGCAGTCCTCCCCATTGAAGTATAGATTCCATCACTTCGGGTGTTAATGGAAGTAGAGCTCTAAGAAGAAGAATGGGCACATACCTGGTATGAATAGCTGAATTTGATTGAAGAGCGGCGACTGAAAGCCATTAATCACTCTCAGGCCTATCAGAGGCATATGGCTAGAGCATTCAACAAGAAAGTCAAGCCAAGAAGCATCGAGATCGGTGACCTGGTTCTCTGGAAAATGTTGCCAAACCGTCCTAACCCAAGGGGCAAGTTCACTCCTAATTACGAAGGTCCATACATTGTCTGAGATAAATTCTCAGGTGGCACCCTTCGACTCGGACGTATGGATGATGAAGACCTCCCAGAGCCTGTCAACAAGGACAAAGTCAAATGATACTACACTTAGGGTCTAGGTCTGATAGGCACTTTGTACTTATAGTTTCTCTGGGAAATGATAGGAGGTCATCCTTGGCACACTCTTTATCCATCTTTTCTGTAACCCATTTGCAAATCAATGAAATCCGTTAGGTAGCCCCTTGAGCCTAACAACCCTTCTTTCATTACACCTTTTCAGGGACACCCTCCCTTACCCTCTGTGTAGAGCCCCAGAACTTTTGCTACGCATTGGAACTCGTGCCAAGGCTTTTTTGCCTTTGTAATCCTCCTATTTCTATGAAATGAGAAAATTCAAGAAACCCTACGTGTTAAGAAGTAGTATTCCTGAGTCGATTATGTCAAAAACCCGAGTTACCGAATCCCATTTACGGATTTGTCAACTTCAGGGGAAATTTAGTAAACAAATAAAGAAGAAATTGGAAATTCTAAAATGCCAAATATGTTCCCCTTCGAAAGATGAATCCAACGCAAGTTGAATCATGAAAATTGGGCAACCGAGTCAAAAGTTATGGTCGAATTACCAAAGTAAGGGAAAAACTGGAAGAAAACAACAAGATCTGGAAGGTGCGATCGATCACATGCAGGCGAATTGGGTCCCAAACTCTCAGGGTCATATACGATAGATCGATTCCCCAGGTGCAATAGATCGTAGGGTTCTACAATCGATCGCAAGAATGTGCGATCAATCGTATACAGAGGGAAATCAGACCAATATGTTCGGGTTCATGTGCGATAGATCGCATCCAGGTGCGATCGATCGTAAGGACCTACGATCGATCGCAGATAAGTGTGCGATCGATCGCATGCAGTAGCAGATTCCAAATTTGAGGGTCTTAAACCCTTGTGTTGTGAGGGATTTTTATTTAGGGCTTTTCTAACCTAAGGGAGAGAAAGAGGGAAGAAAGGGGAAGGGAGGATTTTGGGGAAATCCTTCAAAGAAACTTGGATTGGAGATCAAGGGAAGCTCATCTTGAAGATTTTCAAGCAAAGGACCTTCCTCAAACAACTAGAGTTCCTCAAACTCAAAGAGGGATTCTTCCTCAAGTTGGAACTACACACCAAAGGTGTTCTTCACCCCAAATCAAGGTCGGTACCTTACACTACCCTCCTAGTTCATAGTCTCTTTTATTTTATGTTTTTCCCTAAATTTCTAAGCAAGATAATGTGGGGATGAATGGATGGTGGTGTGGATGTGAATGGGCGATTGGATGCCGTGTGTTTGTTGTCATGAATGAAATGGGGAGGGCATTGTACCAATAATGAATACACATGTGTGTTGTGATCGTTAACCCACCTAGAAATTCAAGATCTAGGATTAACCATAATGTACATTCCACGTGTTTGATGAAATGCCAATGTGAAGGAGATGAGTTGTAAACCAAGAAATGCAGGCTTAGAAGCTTACGAAAATTGCTAGGGTTTATGATAGTGTGATATGTTGTTTTCCTTAAATTGGTATAAATATAAAATTGCTCAAATTATTGATGTTCTATGTATTGCGAAATCCCCAATTGTCATATTAAATTTCAAATGAAAGAATGCACACTATTCCACGAGCACGACATGCATGAAATGTTTTACTAACGGTTTTGCAAGAGTAAGGATGTTAGGGGTGGGACATATCTTACGATATGTTTTACCTCACTTTTGCCAAGAACAAGACAAGCATTTAGGAAGAAGGGTTTCCCTTCCCTCGCAAGTGCATTTAGGAAGAAGGGTCTCCCTTCCCTCACAAGTAGTTTACTTTCCAAGCAAGCAAGATACATGACATGGCAAGCATGAGCATTTAGGAAGAAGGGTCTCCCTTCCCTCGCAAGTAGTTTATTTCCAAGCAAGCAAGATACATGGCATGGCAAACATGAGCATTTAGGAAGAAGGGTTAGCACGAACACGATTATTTTCCAAGCAAGCTTGACATGGTATGACACGATATGATACGACAAGACAAGACAAGATTTCAAGCACGCAACAAGTATTTTAAGTCAAGTCAAGTGTACGACTATTTCAAGAGATTTTATCGGTTTTTCTATGATGCAAGCATGAATATAAATTGCTTTACTTGTTATGATATGAATTCTTTCCAGCATCATAATATGAATTGTTCTCTGCTTTATATATTGCTATGGTTATGCTATGACTGTTTGTTAGTATTTGGTACACGATGAGTATTCCATGCTCAGCTATACTTCTTATGTCAGCAAGTGCTAGCGGAGCGGCTGTTCCTTTTGATATCTATGCTCCGAGCCCTTGGGTGGAGGAGTATGTCGAGGAACCTGTGGAGGAACCTCCGGTAGAGGGTTATTCTTAGAGGTGGTAGATTCTGAGTGAGTTGCTGTGGGTGAGTGAGAGAGATATATTCATGTATTTTGGCGGGCCTGTCCGCACTTTCTTTTGTGTATTTTCTTTTTGTATAAACTTGGATCACATATATATACATAGAGGTTTGGTTAAGTCTTCCGCTGTGCTATGTTAGAATATGTTTCCGTATTTTGTCCTCTATTGTATATGCTCTAGGTCTTTTGTAGGTTATTTTGGTCAAGCAAGTCATGATGAGTCGTCCAAGATTCACTCTAACTCCTAAGGTGGGTTTTGGGTCGCGACAGAGGTGGTATCAAAGCTTAGGCTTTAGGTCTTTAGGGTCACTTATAATCTGGTACCACGGCTTGACAAGAGCATATGTTAGGAAACAAGTTAGGAAGGATGTAAGTCGGAAGCGAGTCTTGTTCCAAGTGTAGGACTAAACTTTAGTCTTAGTCTAAATGGTTGTCTCAACCAAGTACGTGTCTTAGGAACGCTAGAACACCAAGGTATATATTATAAATACACCGATGATTGTGATGCGATGTATATTAGTATTATATAACTAATACGAATTGAATTATTGTGAAATGGAACTGCGATAAATTGTGGTTTCAAGTTAGATTCATGTGGTACTATTGTTCTCAGGACGTTAGTCATGAGGTGGGGCACACAGGGTTGTGGACCACACACCAGAGCTTCATCTTCTTCTAGAGATGAGGATGAGCAGCCAGATCTCTCTCAGGTCTTAGGCTCTATTGCTGAGACACTCGCCATACTAGCGGCTCGGCAGGCTATACCATCGTCGATAGCACCTACTCCACCGCCCGCAGTTTCAGTACATCGTACAGCTGGAGTTGAGGCATTCAGGAGATTGAGGCCTCCATCATTCTATGGGAGTGTGGACCCTCTTGCCACGGAGGCTTGATCCTCCAATTGGAGAAGATCCTTACGGTCCTCTCGCCTTCAGAGGAGGATAGAGTAGCATGGACAGTTTTCATGCTTGAGGGTGAGGCACACCATTGGTGGTTGTCCACCTTGAGGACTCGAGAGTTGACTATGCAAGGTCAAACTTGGACTTGAGGAGAGTTCAAGGATACTTTTTATAAGAAGTAATTTCCTGTTGGAACACGGAAAAAGAAAGAAAGAGAGTTCATCAACCTAGAGCAAGGTTTGATGACTGTGGCCGCTTATGAGGCTAAGTTCTCAGAGTTCTCTAGATTTGCGCCTCACATGGTGGCTACTGAGGCAATGAAGGAGAGGAGATTTGAGCAAGGGCTCAAGGATGTTATCATGGAGAAGGTCTCGATTTTCAGACATGCTACCTACCCTGAAGTAGTAGACAAGGCCTTATTGGTCGCGGCGAATTCCGAGGCCGTGTCCAAGAAGAGGGAGTTGGCGAGAGGCTAATCCAGCAGTTCGGCACCTCCGGAGAGGCGGGCTCGTACCGGCCCTTATCAGTATGCATGGCTAGCACCACCAATGAGGCCATCTTATACGCCTCCAGCTCCACAGCAGTATGTGCCTCAGGCACCGTGACCTAAGGCTCTTCCGGCTCCACGGCCAGTTGCACCTCAGGTAGCGAGGTATGCTCCACCTCCGGCCCCTCAGACTTACACGTATGAGACTTGCAGTTCTTGTGGCAAGAGGCACCCGGCAGGAGATTGCCGAAGGGCATCGGGTGGATGTTTCCATTACGGTCGCCATGGCCACATGATCAGGGATTGCCCTAGCCGGCATTTACCAGGCCAATCTCAAGGTATTAGGCCGCCAGCTCATCCAGCAGGATCTTACCAGGCATCCTCCTAGCCTACCCAGTCTACACCTACATCTCGCCAGGCAAACCAGGGGAGAGTTTTTGCCTTGACAGAGGATGATGCACTTGCATCTGATGATGTGGTGCGAGGTATGTGTTTAGAGTTATTCTTTTACCCGCGATTCATGTTGTGTATTATTCGTTGTGTACGTATGTGGCGTGCTATATATATACTGATATGTATACGCTGTTGATGCATGGATTGACTTAGCTAGCTAAAATTTCAGGAACCTTACTAGTCAATGAATGTTTGGCTCGAGTATTGATCGACACCGGGTCTACTCATTTGTTCGTATCACCGAGTTTCTCTCAAGGTTTTTCTTCCGAGCCTAGCTAGTTGAAACCAGAGTTAACCATTTCGACTCCTCTCGGCAAGACGGTAGTGGCAGATAAAGAGTATAGAAATAGTGTGGTTCAAGTGGGGAGCCACGAGTTGGCGGTTGATTTAATCATCCTCGGATTTCAAGACTTCGATGTCATCTTAGGGATGGACTGGTTAGCAGCACATCATGGGCATGTGGCTTGCTTCGAGAAGATGGTACTCTTTAAGCCGGTGGAAGGGAAGCCATTTCATTTTCGGGGGATAAGAAGTAGAGATATCGCTCGCTTTACGGCATTAAGCTTAGCGAACCCCGAGGCAAATGACTCTTCGACTATCCCGGTCGTGAGTGAATTCCTGGATGTATTTCCAGAGGAGTTGCCAGGGTTGCCTCCGACAGGGAGATTGAGTTTGTGATCGAGCTTGCACCAAGCACAGCTCCTATCTTCCGGGCTCCGTATAGAATGGCCCCGATCGAACTCAAGGAGTTGAAGACTCAGTTGGAGGAATTGCAAGGCCTTGGTTTCATTCGACCAAGTGTCTCACCGTAGGGTGGCCCAGTTTTATTTGTCAAGAAGAAGGATGGCTCGATGCATATGTGCGTCGATTACAGACAGTTGAACAAATTCACTATAAAGAATAGGTATCCATTACCTAGGATTGATGACTTGTTCGATCAGTTAAAGGGGGCGAGATTTTTCCCTAAGATCGATCTTCAGTCGGGTTACCACCAGCTGAAGATCAAGGCTGAGGATGTGCCTAAAACTGCTTTCGGGACTTGGCACGGACACTACGAGTTCTTGGTGATGCCGTTTGGTCTCACGAATGCGCCGACAGCCTTTATGGATTTCATGAACCGGGTGTTCCAGCCATATCTTGATCGATGCGTGATCGTGTTTATCGATGACATACTGATATATTCCCAGACACAGGAAGATCACGTGTGAGACCTTCGCCTTGCTTTGGAAATGCTGAGAGAGCACAAGCTGTACGCCAAACTCAGTAAGTGTGAATTTTGGTTGGAAGAGGTGGCATTCCTAGGCCACATTGTTTCTGCAGAAGGTATCTCGGTAGATTCGAAGAAGATCGAGGCGGTTATGAGTTGGGAAAGGCCCAAGAGTGTCACAGAGATACGCAGTTTCCTTGGGTTGGCAGGCTACTACAGGAGATTTGTAGAGGGTTTCTCCAGCCTTGCAGCGCCACTTACTTACCTAACAAGGAAGAACGTGAAGTTCGTAAGGAGCGATAAGTGCAAGATCAATTTCACAGAACTGAAGAAGAGGCTTGTTACGGCCCCCGTCCTTACTGTGCCATCCGGACATGGTGGTTATAAGGTGTACAATGATCCCTCGCACATTGGACTTGGGTGCGTTCTCATGCAGCACAAGAAGGTCATTGCCTATGCATCAAGGCCACTAAAAGAGCACAAAAAGAATTACCCCAGGCACGACTTAAAACTTGTTGCTGTCGTGTTTGCACTCAAGATTTGTCGGCATTACCTTTACGGGGTAGAGTTTTATGTGTTCACGGATCACAAGGGCCTCAAGTATCTCTTTTCCCAAAAGGAGCTAAATCTATGTCAACGGCGTTGGATGGAATTTTTGAAAGATTATGACTGCACCATTCAATACTGCTTGGGCAAAGCGAATGTAGTGGCGGATGCCTTGAGTAGAAGACCTCTGGGTTTGTTGGCCCACATGTTGGTTCGAGAATGGAAGCTATTGGAAGATTTGGCAAATCTGGACATCAGTGTGAATGATTCAGTCCGCAGTCCTATCTTGGCAAATGTCACGGTTCGGCCGTATATTATAGATTTGATCCAAGAATATCAAGCCACGGATGCTGAATTGTTGGCTTTTCGGGATAAGGAAGTTGCCAAGGGTAGTGAAGACTTCTCTCTCACTAGTCGGGGTGCTATTACATTCAAGGGAAGGCTGTGTGTCCCAACAAATGCAGATCTTCAGAGGGAGATTATGGATGAAGCCCATCGATCGAAATATACTGTGCGTCCTGGGGGTACAAAGATGTACTGGAACCTCAAGAGTCACTTTTGGTGGTGGAATATGAAGAGGGATGTTGCGGATTATGTGGCACGGTGTTTGGTGTGCCAGCAGGTGAAAGCAGAGCACATGCGACCCGTAGGTCTGTTACAGTCTCTTCCGATTCCCGAGTGGAAATGGGAGCACAACTCCATGGACTTCATTCTTGGCTTGCCAAAGACGGCAAGGAACTCAGATGCGATATGGGTTGTGGTGGATCGGTTAACAAAGTCCGCACAATTCTTACCTTACCGGACTACGTTTGACTTGAGCCAGTTGGCCGCACTGTATATCAAGGAGATCGTTCGGTTACACGGGGTGCCAGTTAGTATTGTGTCAGATCGGGATCCAAGGTTCACATCAAGATTCTGAAAAAATTTTCAAGAAGCCATGGGTTCCCGACTCGATTTCAGCACCGCTTTTCATCCACAGACGGATGGACTAACCGAGAGGGTAAATCAAGTCATAAAAGACATGCTTTGGGCGTGTATGTTGGATTTCAAAGGCAGTTGGGAAGAACACTTGCCTTTGGTTGAATTCGCCTATAACAATATCTACCAGGCAAGCATCCAAATGGCACCGTTTGAGGCCTTGTATGGGTGAACCTGCAGGTCTCCTCTCTACTGAGATGAGGTAGGAGAGAGAAAGGTTTTAGGTCCGGAGTTGATTGAGCAAACTAAGAGTATAGTCAAGATCATCCGGGATCGGTTGAAAGCTGCCCAAGATCGTCAGAAAAGCTATGCTGACACTCGCCGTAGGGACTTGGAATTCCAAGTAGGGGATCAATTTTTTGTGAAGGTATCTCCTAGCAAGGGGATTATGAGATTTGGCAAGAGAGGCAAGCTTAGTCCTCGGTATGTTGGGCCGTTTGAGATTATCACACGAGTTGGTGAAGTCGCTTACCGAGTAGCTCTTCCACCTCACATGGCCGAAGTTCACAATGTTTTCCACGTGTCTATGCTTCGGAAGTACATTGCGGATCTTTCACATGTCACAGACTTGGATCCGTTGGAAATCCAAGAGGATCTTACCTTGGTTGAAAAGCCAGTTCACATATTGGATCGGAGAGATCAAGTCCTCCGCAACAAAACGATTCCGTTGGTTCTCGTGCAGTGGCAACATCATGCCCGAGAAGAGGCTACAAGGGAGCGTGAGGCCGAAGTTAAAGCGAAGTACCCAGAATTGTTTGAATGAGTTTTGTATAGGTTTTGTATACGACTTGTAAATTTTTTTTGGCTTGTAATGCATATGTCTTCCAAATTTCAAGGACGAAATTTTTATAAGGGGGGAGGATGTAGAGCCCCGAAACTTTTGCTATGCATTGGAACTCGTGCCAAGACATTTTTACCTTTGTAATCCTCCTATTTCTATGAAATGAGAAAATTTAAGGAACCCTAAGTGTTAAGAAGTAGTATTCCTAAGTCTATTATGTCGAAAACCCGAGTTACTGAATCCCATTTGCAGATTTGTCGACTTCAACAGAAATTTAGTCAACAAATAAAGAAGAAATTAGAAATTAGAAATTCTAAAATACCAGGAATGTTTCCCTTCGAAAGACGAATCAAACGCAAGTTGAATCGTCAAAATCGGGCAACCGAGTCAAAACTTATGGTCGAATTACCAAAGTAGGGGGAAAACTGGGAGAAAACAACAAGATCTGGAAGGTGCGATCGATCGCAAGTTTGGTACAATCGATTGCATGCAGGCGAATTGGGTCCCAAACTCTTGGGGTCATATGCGATAGATGGATTCCCTAGGCGTGATAGATTGTAGGGTTCTGCGATCAATCGCAAGAATGTGCGCTCGATCATATACAGAGGAAAATCAGGCCAATATGTTCGAGTTCATGTGCAATACATCGCATCCAGGTGCGATCGATCGCAAGGACCTGCGATCAATCGTAGATAAGTGTGTGATCGATCGCATGTGGTAGCAGATTTTGAATTTGAGGGTCTTAAACCCTTGTGTTGTGAGGGATTTTCATTTAGGGCTTTTCCAACCTAAGGGTGAGAAAGAGGGAAGAAAGAGGAAGAGAGGATTTTGGGGAAATCCTTCAAAGAAGGCTTGGATTGGAGATCAAGGGAAACTCATCTTGAAGATTTTCAAGCAAAGGACCTTCCTCAAGCAACTAGAGTTCCTCAAACTCAAAGAGAGATTCTTCCTCAAGTTGGAAGTACACACCAAGGGTGTTCCTCACCCCAAATCAAGGTCGGTACCCTACACTACCCTCCTAGTTTATAGTCTCTTTTATTTTATGTGTTTCCCTAAATTTCTAATCACGATAATGTGGGGATGAATTGATGGTGGTGTGGATGTGAATGTGCGATTGGATGCCGTGTGTTTGTTGTCATGAATGAAATGGGGAGGTCATTGTACCAATAATGAATACACATGTGTGTTGTGATCGTTAACCCACCTAGAAATTCAAGATCTAGGATTAACCATAATGCACATACCACGTGTTTGATGAAATGCTAATATGAAGGAGATGAGTTGTAAACCAAGAAATGCAAGCTTAGAAGCTTACGGAAATTGCTAGGGTTTATGATAGTGTTATATGTTGTTTTCCTTAAATTGGTATGAATATAGAATTGCTCAAATTATTGATGTTCTATGTATTGCGAAATCCCCAATTGTCATATTAAATTTCAAATGAAAGTATGCACACTATTCCACGAGCACGACATGCATGACATGTTTTACCGACGGTTTTGCAAGAGTAAGCATTTTAGGGGTGGGACATATCTTATGATATGTTTTACCTCGCTTTTGCCAAGAACAAGACAAACATTTAGGAAGAAGGGTTTCCCTTCCCTCGCAAGTGCATTTAGGAAGAAGGATCTCCCTTCCCTCACAAGTAGTTTACTTTCCAAGCAAGCAAGATACATGGCATGACAAGCATGAGCATTTAGGAAGAAGGGTCTCCCTTCCCTCACAAGTAGTTTATTTCCAAGCAAGCAAAATACATGGCATGGCAAGCATGAGCATTTAGGAAGAAGGGTCTCCCTTCCGTCACAAGTAGCATGAACACGTTTATTTTCCAAGCAAGCATGACATGCATGACACGACATGATACGACAAGACAAGATAGACAAGACAAGATTGCAAGCACGCAACAAGTATTTTAAGTCAAGTCAAGTGCACAACTATTTCAAGAGGTTTTATCGGTTTTTCTATGATGCAAGCATGAATATAAATTGCTTGACTTCCTTGTTATGATATGAATTGTTTCCAGCATCATAATATGAATTGTTCTCTGCTTTATATATTGCTATGGTTATGCTATGACTGTTGGTTAGTATTTGGTACACGCTGAGTATTTCATGCTCAGCCGTACTTCTTATGTTGGCAGGTGATAGCGGATCGGCTGCTCCTTTTGATATCTCTGCTCCGAGCCCTTGGGGGGAGGAGGAGTATGTCGAGGAACCTGTGGAGGAAACTCCGGTTGAGGGTTATTCTTAGAGGTGGTAGATTCTGAGTGAATAGCTGTGGGTGAGTGAGAGAGATATATTCATGTATTTTGGCGGGCCTGTCTGGACTTTCTTTTGTGTATTTTCTTTTTGTATAAACTTGGATTGCATATGTCGCGACCCAAAATCCACCCTAGGAGTTAGAGTGAACTTTGGACGACTAAATCATGGCTTACATGACTTGCTTGACAAACCAACCTGCAAAAACCCACAGAGCATATACAATAGAGGATGACAGCGGAAACATAACTATAAAACACAGTGGAAGTCTAACAACCTCTAAGTATATACACATGGTCCAAGTTTAATACAAAGAAATCAAAACAAAGAAAGTTCGAACATGCCCGCCAAAATACATGGATATAATCACTCATGCTCACCCACAGCTAATCCACTCAGAATCTAATGCCACCTACTGATAACCCTCTACGGGAGGTTCCTCCAAAGGCTCCTCGAAGTACTGCTCTTCCACCCATGGACCAGGAGCACAAACATCAAATGGAGCAGCAGCTCCCTCAGAACCTGCCGACATAAGAAGTACGGCTGAGCATGGAATGCTCAGCGGGTACTAAATACTAACCAGTAGTCATTGCATAAAAATGGCAATACATAAATCAGGAGCAATTCATATATGTTAGACGGAAACAATTCATATCATACAAGGAAGTAAAGCAATTTATAATCATGCTTGTATTTCGTAGAAAGCCGATAAAACCTCTTGAAAACATCGTGCACTTGACTTGGCTTGAAATATCTTTTCGTACTTGAATGCTTGTCGTGTTTGTCTTACTTGATCTTGTCGAGCGTGTCGTACGTGTCATATCATGCATGTCATGCGTGCTTGCTTGTGATCATGTAACTTGTGAGATACACTTGTGAGATATCCTTGTGAGATGCGCTTGAGAGATGCCTTGAGAGGGAAGGGAGACCCTTCTTTATGCAATGCACTTGCGAGGGAAGGGAGACCCTTCTTCATGATATGTATGTACTTGCGAGGGAAGGGAGGCCCTTCTTCATGATATGCACTTGTGAGTGAGGGGAGACCCCTCGTGGAATGTTGGTTCTTGTTTTCTTGTGAAAAGCGAGGTAAAACATATCGTAGGATATGTCCCACCTCTAACCATGTTCTTGAAAACCTCGATAAATCATGTCATGCATGCCATGCTCGTGGGAACCGTGTACATACTTGCATTTAAATTGAAATATGACATTTGGGTAATTTCACAACACATATAACATCAATGATTGAGCAACGTAATATTCATATCATTTAGGGAAAGCAAGAAAACACACTATCATAGTCCCTAGTAATATTCATAATTTATTAGGCATGCATTTCCTAATTTACAACTCATTTTATTCACCTTGGCATTTCATCAAACATGGTGTGTTCATTATTCATTTAAACCTAAATCATGCTTTTCTAGGTGAGTTTACTCACATCATAAAGGTGTGTTTATTATGGATACAATGCCCTCCCCATTTTAATCATCACAACACAACCCTTGGCATCCAATCGCCCATTCCATCTCCATTCACCATTCACAACCATCCATCTCATAGCACATGTGTAAATGAAAGAAAATCAAAAGAAATAAAGGGAAAAGAGGAACTATAACTAGGAGGGTAGTAAGAAGTACCGACCTTGAAGAAATGAGGAAGAAACCCCTTCCAAAAAACGACCGTGAGGTGCTGCCCTAACTTGGGGAACGCTCTCCACGAGTGCTTGAGCCGTGATCTTGGAGAAAAACCGGACTTGAAGTGATCTAGGGTCTCAAAACCCCTTTGATTCTTCTCCAAAAGCAAAACCCTAGCTTGGGAAATCCTTTCTCCTCTCTTCTAATCCCCCAAGTCCTCTAAGTGTTGAGAATGAGCCCTAAAGGCTCGGGTTAAACTCTTAAGGTAAGAGTGAACCGACCAAAAGACCATAATACCCTTACTGAAATTTCTGTAAAAACACGAGTGCCGAACACGTTGAGCTGTGAATAGTGCCAAACACGTCGTGCTGTAAATAGTGCCGAACACGTTGTGCTGTGAATAGTGCCAAACACGTTGTGCTGTGAATAGTGCCGAACACGTTATGCTGTGAATAGTGCTGAACACGTTGTGCTGTGAATAGTGCCGAACACGTTGTGCTGTGAATAGTGCTGAATACGTTGTGCTATGAATAGTGCCGAGCACGTTGTGCTGTGAATAGTGCTGAATATGTTGTGCTGTGAATAGTGCTGAATACGTTGTGCTGTGAATAGTGCCGAGCACGTTGTGCTATGAATAGTGCTGAACACGTTGTGCTGTGAATAGTGTTGAACACGTTGTGCTGTGAATAGTGCCGGGTACGTTGTGCTGTGAAGGGTGCCGAACCCGTCGTCACGTTGTGTTGTGCATAGTGCTGAGCTTGTTGTCTGTTGTCTTATGTACAACGTGCCCGTCGTGAGCTGTACAACGTATACGTTGTTTGTTGTACAACGTACACGTTGTCTGCTGCGCGACGGATGCACAACGTATACGTTGTCTATGCGTTGTCTGTGCCTTATCAGAGCACGTTGTTAGAGCTACGTCCTTAGCGCCTTCCGAGCTACGTCCTTAGTGCCTTCCGAGCTACGATTGCAAACTGGCAAAATGGCAGTTTGGCCATATCTTTTGGCCATATCTTTTGACTCGTTCGTCCGATTTTGACGATTCAACTTGCGTTGGGTTCGTACTTCGAAAAGGAACATTTCTGACGTTTCAGAATTTCCAATTTCTTCCTTATTTATTAATTATACCTCTTTAAAGGCAAAATGGCAACAAAATTATCATGCATAAAATGTGAAAAGGTCCGGGGCTCTACAGCATATATATACATAGATGTTTGGTTAAGTCTTCCACTGTGTTATGTTAGAATATGATTCCGCATTTTGTCCTCTATTGTATATGCTCCAGGTCTTTTGCAGGTTATTTTGGTCAAGCAAGTCATGCAAGTCATGAATAGTCATCCAAGATTCACTCTAACTCTTAGGGTGGGTTTTGGGTCGTGACACTCTACGGAATTGCCTAAACTACGTCATGTCCTGATCCTATAAAGGGTACGTAGGCAACCTGACAAAATCAGGTGCGGTCACACCCACACAAAAGGAGATCCCACCTCCCCCAGCTTTCCCCACGAAGAGAACTCTCCCCCAGAGCAGCAACATGCCTCCCTCGACTCCCTCTTACAGAGCCAGATCATCCCTAGTGGAACCAAAGTCTCTCTAAAACCCTCTTCCCACAAAGTCCAATCAAGCAAAAATCCTCTCAAACTCCTCAGACGAGTCGACTATCTAGGGTATAAAATTTCTATCAAAGGAAAACCTAAAATAGAAGTCAAAACATTTCAACAGCCAGAGACTGCACATAGAGACAATCTCCCTAGACTCTTTCCCCAATAGAAAAATCTTTCAGGTACAAACTCGGCTCTCTATCCTTGGTAGAGACAACATCTCTCACCCACCCCGACAGAGACAACCTCTCTTGAATTCCTTGGTGGCTCCAGAAAAAAAAACCGTCAAGAAACTGAAAGTACAAGCTTTCAACAGAAGAATTCCCCCAAAGAGTGAAAATCAATTATATCAAAAACCAAAACCTCTAAGGGAGTGCAAATCAACAATAACAGGAGAAATCCCAGGGTGTCCCAAACTTCGGTCCCCTAGCCTACGTTTTGTCCTATTCCAAGTCCTTCTAGATCCCCTAGAAACTACAAGTGCAAGTGCAATATCACATCTGTATCCCCGGTGAAAATATCATCTCCCAATCCCCAGAGGAGCGCCATTCAGGGCAATGAAGGGAGAAGATCCATTTTTCCAATCACATGCAGATTTCCTCAACAAAATAGAGGTTTCCTCAATAAGTCGCGGGCATGAGTGAAAATAAGCAACGACCTCATTGAGGAAAAATCACGCAATCCCCAGACCTAGTCTCCCGACTAGGGGCAAAAAATGGACAGAATCAATTGGCTTCACAGGCATGAGGAAAACTAGCAACGGCCTCATCAAGCAAAAATTATGCGAACCCCATTACTTGGTCATTTTAAGGTTAAAAAAGGGAGCAAAGTTGAAGGGCAGTTTGGCAACAGAATCTAGCAGCAGTCAGTCCATCCAGATAAATCCCCTACAGTAGTCTCCAGCAGATGGCATGGAAGAGCAGCTTCCCTGACACTAGTCTCCAACAGAGTTCAGATCCCCAACAGTGATCTATGACAATGTTATATCTCCTAGCAGATCTCCAGTAGCAGTCTACAATGGTGTCACACTCCCCAGCGAATCTCCAGAAAAATTTTCCCTTTGCTCTACGTACACTCTCCCCAGCAAGAGTATAGAAGCATCCCATTTGCTCTACAACAAGCTTCTCCCTAGTCAGAGACTAAATCTCTAGCAGTGACAAGACAAGCAGGTCTACCCATGAACATCCCCAGTAGTGACAAAACCTCTTCTGGGTCATACTCCGCCCTCCAAGAATGAAAGATAGGTTACATGATCCCTAAGCCCTGACTACGGTAATTTCCTGGCAAAACTAAAAGCTAGTTGAACATTCTTATTAAATCAAAACATTTTACAAAAGTCTAATACCTTTTATAAATTTTTTTTAAAAATAGACCTTTTGGTATCCAGACCAGGTCATACCAGCCTTCACTGAGCAGCCCCGACAAGACAAAGCAGAAGAAGCTGACACTATGCATCCCTGTAAATCACAATCAGCAGAGTCATGGGAAAGCATCCTCGCCTTTGTCCCCTGCATGACATCCCTGCATAGTATCACACCCCGTATGTCCAAACTCCTCAGCATCATTCTTGATCAAAGTCCAGCGCCTCTCGGCCATTTCAAATCAATCCGACTAGCAATTCGTGGACATGCCGCAACTCTTTTCAACACCCCCGTGTTCCCTCGACATTTGGTGTGCTCCTTGGTAATCTTGCCATACCGCAACATCACCTTCTGCATGTCACTCTTTCGACACTCTCGTGTGTTTTCAACATCCGGTGTGCTCCTTGACAATCTCACCATACTGTAGCATCACCTTCTGCATGTGACCTTTTTGACAATCCCGTGTGTCCTCGACATCCGGTATGCTCCTTGGTAATCTCACCATACCGCAGCATCACCTCCTGCATGTCACCTCTTTTGACACCCCCGTGTGTCCTTGACATCCGGTATGCTCTTTGGCAATCTCGCCATACCACAGCATTACCTCCTGTATGTCACCTTTTCGACACCCCCACATGCCCTCGACATCCTGTGTGTGTATTTATAGTGTACACCACCCGCATGTCACCCCTTCAATACCTTGTGTGTTCTCGACGCCCTGTGTGTCTTTCCGATCAACTCGATCAAATCCCTTTGGCTAGCGCCTTCGGGCTGTGCCGTCCTTGCATTCATCAATCCCTAGTGAGTAAACTGAACTACTCACTCTCCCCCAATAGTGGTCGTACTGCCTCATTGCACCCACCACTTGCACTACATACATACATATCATCATATTGCATCCCCATACCTGAGCTCGGTGAAAAAATAGGATGATTCCAGTCTTTGCCGTTCAAATCGCCAACCATGGCAATCTCCAACAAAGAGGGGTAACTATAAGCACCCAATTTTTACACCCCTGTCTAACCATGGTTAATGTCTTTTAACCATGGTTACCCCCTGCCAAGTCTCCCACACCCTAGGTAAGCCTCTAGTTGGTCTTAGGACTCACCTCAAGTCATAACCCTTGAAAAACCCTAGTACCAAACCCTAATCTTAGGTAAACCCCAGCTAAACCCTAGGTAAACCCTAAACTCAACCCTTGTTAAACCCCAGGACCTATCCCTAGTTTAACCCTAGTTGAACCCTAGTACAAAACTAATGCCAAAACCCTAGCCCTAGGTAACCCTAGCTGAAGCCTTAGCCTAGCCCTAGAGCCATTAGGGCTCGAACCCTAAAGTCCATGGCCCTAGGGCCTGAACCTTTAGCCTAGGCCCACAAGGCCCAAAAACATAAACCTAAACCCCTAAACCTTGTCTGTGCATGGGCCAGGCCCATTTTAAACAAAATCTCAAATTGTCAGTAGATGATCTACTATCAATTAGTCGTTTGCTTGATTTGCTAATGGCGGTAGATCATCTACCGCTAGTATGTGAATTCGAGTTTACAGCACTACAAACGCCATACACACTCCACGCTTTTGCAGGGGCCTAGGCCTGGTCAGAGGCCCCTTTAGGCCCTTCCTAGCCCCCTGGGCCCACCTCGGACTTTACCATACTCTTAACCATGGTTAAATGCACATCCGGTTAACATTTAACAGCAGGTAAGCATCCCTTAACCTTACAAATGTTAGAAAAATAATCAAAAAATCCTAAAAATCAACTTGGACCATAAAACTGATTTTGAATCATTCCTAACCCTGGTTAGGAACCCTAATCATAGTTAGACCCCCCTTAACTCCGGTTAGCAACCCTAATCATAGTTACTTTCGGTTTACGGCCTACCTGGCCTAAAAAGAAAGTCTACCGGACTTATCTTCGGCTTATCGAGCCTCCCCTTAGCTTATCGGGCTAAATCTCACATCCCCTTAACTGTGGTTGGCAACCCTAACCATGGTTAGCTTGGCCTAACCCCGGTTAGCAACCTTAACCTAGGCCAGGCTCTTCCCTAGTCTACTGGACTACCCTTAAGCCTACCAGGCTTGAATACCTTGCACTTGACTCTCCTCGGTCAATCAAACCCTACTCTACCAGACTAGTCCATGTTAGCCACCCTTGGTGCACACACACACGCCCCTAGCCACGGCACAGGCTCCCGTGCCAGAACTACAATCGGTCTGATCTCACCCTGTGAGTACGTAGACAACCCAATCCGGATTCGACCCCAGTTAACTTTTCCTTTCTTGGATTAGTGTTAATTTAAACACTCCGACATTTCGAACAAGATTAACTTTAATTGGCTTATACCTGGGGAGTACGGAACCGTTGTAAAACAGAAGCCCCGGAGTGCTTAACACCTTCCTCGGACTTAACTGAACCCCTTACCCTGTTCTCACTTGCAAACCAAGACCTTATCCAAACCTGGGGGACTTATCCCTTCTGAATGGATAGGTGGGGACTCTTAAAACATAACCCTTCACACACACGTGAGGGGTACACCCCCATCAACAAATGTGAGCATCACGGAAATCCGTGCTTACATAGGGTTTGACCTGGGGTTTTGACCTAGGGTTAGGCCTAGGGTTTGATCAGGATTTTCCTAGGGTTTAGGGTTTGACTAGGGTTAGGCCTAGGGTTCTCCTAGGGTTAGGCCTAGGGTTTGATCAGGATTTCTCTAGGGTTTAGGGTTTGACTAGGGTTAGGCCTAGGGTTCTCCTAGGGTTAGGTCTAGGGTTTGACCAGGATTTGCCTAGGGTTTAGGGCTTGACTAGGGTTAGGCATAGGGTTTGCCTATGGTTTAGGGCTTAACTGGGACTCAGCTGGGGGTAACCATGGTTAAGGCATGGTGTAAAAATTGGGTGCTTACATAAACAACTAAATTTAAGCAATGAAAAAAATAAGTTAGAGATTTATAGAATGCAAATACCAATATATTTTTCTCGAGGTTCGGCAACCCGCCTACGTCCCCCTGCCTTTCAGTTTCCTGTTTCAAGGTTCACCACGATTTTACTCGTACGGACTTCTTCACGAGTAAAGCCTAAACCGTTACAATCCTTCTTACAAGTCAGGATCAACTCTTCACAATCCCTCTTCCAAGTCAGAATAGAACTTTCACTTGCAAGAGCACAATCTATTAGCCTCAAGGTTACAACCTTAAGTACCCTAAATTGTTTTGATGATAACACAATAATGAAATGACTCTTGATATACTAATATTTCCATTGAGAATGTAATATTTCTTAAAAAAAAGATCATTAAGATCAAAATTCAAGATATGAATAATTAAAGAGCTAAAATCAAGGACATTAAGGCAACAGTACAAGTACCAGTCAATTTTGGAGAAAAGCTTCAAGAAATCAAGATAATGCATCAAGTCAAGCCATTTGAAGCTCCTCAAGCTCCATGACAAGATAATTTCCAAATGAAGACTAGTGTCTTAAGTATAGATGCCTTAGGACCTTGTAAAGTCCTCAAGTCATTGGAAAAGAAATGCTCAAAGATTACCTAAACAGACCCTAGGAGACCTAGGATATATTGGACATCATTCTAAGGCCCTAGAAATAATTAAAATAATATTACTTTGATTGCCTAAGGGTCCTAGCATGTTTCCCATTGATTTGGTCTCATTTAGATGAGTTCCCTGAAAAATTTTCAGTGAACTCGTCGACGAGTGCAATGGACTCGTCGACGAGTGAGGGACAGTAAATTCCAAATTGGTTACTGCCTCAACTCGTCGACGAATCATATTGGATTTTTACTGACTCGTCGACGAGTGCTTGCGGGAAAATCCTTCAACGGCTAGCTCACATTAATTGTACCCCCAACGGCCATATTAATTGCTCATCTATATATAGAGAGCTTTTATGAATGAATTAGAGGATTCAATCATTGTTTTATTGCTCATTCATCACTCACAACCTTCAAAGAAATCAATACTCTATTTTTACAATAAATTTCTAGAATCCCTATCCCTTACTCTTTGAGCTTTCAATTCCAATCAATCTTGAGTGACTATAAGCATTGATTTCCATTCTTATTTAGCTCATTTAGGAGCTTTCAATTCGGATTCAATTTCCACCAAATTTCTGTAATTTTTTGGAAGTCAAGAATCAGGGATTCTTGCACTACTTTGAGAACAAAGTTCTCGTGTATCCAAGAGAGTCTCTCTCGAAGAGGTTATTTCTGAGTTTGTCAAAAAGGATTGTAGAGGTTATTCCTAAGCCTATCAAAAAGGATTGTAAAGGTTTTTCCTGAGCCTGGAAAAGGATTGTAAGGCTTGCTCTATACCAAAAAAGAAGAGTACGATTAGTGAATCGTGTGAAAGTCCTTAAAGCTGGAAAGCTTAAAGGCAGGGATGTAGGCAAGTTGCTGAACCCCGATAACATATTTGGGTTCTGGTATCTTTACCTCTCTCTCTATTTATTATCTCTGATTTTACTTGGTAGTTGCTGTGATAAATTTTTATTTCCGCTAAAATCACTTAGAACATTTTTAATTTGCCATAAACCCTATTCATCCCCCCTCTAGGGTCCATTATCTGGGCATCACAATCCTCTCTTGACTTCATCGAAGCTATAACTTCAGTTGTAAGAATCCACCGATTCTTGACTTTTCTTTACAACTAAAGATTTTGATTTGTAATCCGAAATAATGCTCCTGATATGAGCTAGATAAGATTGACAAACGATACTCTAGAAATCTCTCAAAGATTTGGTGTAGCGACCCAAAATACCCCCTAGGAATTAGGGATACTTTGGCTTGTGATGTGCCATATCTGATATCAAATCATCATGTAAAATACACAATGCGCAACATAGCGAAATCAAAATACAATGCAGAAGCGTGAACTAAAATTTTATTTCTATACATATGACTGTATTCCAAGTTGTAAAGTTCATGTTTTAGTGTTGGCTTATTCCGGTGTTAAAACAAGTGAGTAGTATATCTTGTGTCATTGCCTTCAAACATCCACGACAAGGTTCGATGAAAGGCGAAGAAGATGCCATGATAAAGCATGAAGAGTCATCATCCAAGAATGGCTCAAGTTTTAGGATGTAAGTGAGACCTAGAAGACCGAAAATCATTCATATGGAAATGCCCAAAATCATATAAAATGATTCCAAAAAGCCTAGACCAATTGAAGCAAAGCATTAGGGAATAAAATGAAGAAAAATGCCAAAAATGCTCTTCAAGGTCGACCCTGACCCTCAAAGATTTTGTATGGGATAGTTTTCCAAAACACAAGAAAAGTGAGGGTCGACCCAAAGTGTCACTTGGGTCGACCGAAGTGTACACTTGGGTCGAGCCAAAGCACTCAAGGTCGACCCTGATATGGATTTTCTTGCTAATTCCAGATTTATAATGTTCTAAATCTTTGGGGTTGCTTCTCTATTTGATGTGAACCCTTCTAGTCCATGAAGAGAGACTTTGGGGGAGTATTGAGAGAGTATTAGGCTATCTCTAGAGTTCATAAAAACTCCATATTTGTTTCCTCTCCTCCCCTTTATTATTTTCTCTTCCAGCCTAGAGTTTGCAAACCAATGTTCCATTATTGCTTGATTGGACATTCTCATTGATGGAGTCCATCTAGGATTTGATTTTAATCAAACCATCAACCCATTCTGGAAAGAACAAATTGGTCGGAGTGTTCCGAAGCCTTTACAAAGGAGATCGATTCATGGAGGATCATGGATGTGATATTTGGTCGGTGGAATCTGAAGCCGTCTTTGCCGTAGATCGATCGTGGAGATCGTGATTATTGAGACACAAGAGAAGAACATGCTACTACGGTAGATTACGAGGCTTGCGAGATCTTGATTACTTATTGAGGCGTGGAGAACTGAGTATTGAGGATCGAGCAAGTCGAGTTCAGTTAAGTATAGTCTGAGTCTAGTAAGTATTTGTTTCTTTGTCATAGTGGATTCTCATTGCTGAACTAGGTCTCGTGGTTTTTCCCGGAAGGGTTTCCACGTAAAATTTGCTTGTGTTGTGGTTTGCTTGTTTCCCTTATTCCGCACTTTAAGTTCATCATCCCTTAATTCATAATTTGATTCCATAATCTAAAACAGGGTAGATAGACTTATAGGGAGACCTAACCATCCCCTTGAATTTGTGAGTTTTCAACTCAAACATTAGATTTGAGGTTCACCGGATTTTTTCACAAGTGTATACAACAATTAAACCAAAACAAGAGTGGACATGCCCACTCATCAAAATACAAAATGTAATATCCTCTCTCTCTCTCTCAGTAGTCACCCTGATAGGGCTAATAGTCTAAGTCCCTTGCCACCACCTGAGGCTCTACTATCGGCTCCACATATGGCTCCTCCTCGCCATAGTCTTCCTCTATCCAAGGACCCGATCCATAGATGTTACAGGGATCACGTGTACCTACAGACATAAAATGTACGACTGAGCATGGAATATTCAGCATATACATACTAATAGCTAACAAAGTTATAACAACAATAATATCACATGTGAGTACTGAAAAGAATACAATTCAAAAACCATACTTAAAACCAACATAGACAATTATTCATAAAATCTTATCTCTCATGGAAAACAAAACACCTTCTATAGTTCTTATGAGTTCTTATGAGCTTATGCGTTCTTGTGAGTTCCTTATGAGTCTTGTGAGATTTCTTATGAGATTTCCTTTCGAGATTCTTGTGAGCAATAGATTAGTACCCTTAAAACCTGGGCTACCAATCTCCTTGATAATCCACCAAACTTATGAGAATTTCTTGTGAGCAAGAGGTTAGTACCCGGAAAACCCCGAGCTACCAACCTCCTTGACAATCCACCAACTTATGAGAATTTCTTGTGAGCAAGAGGATAGTACCCGCAAAAATCTTGGACTACCATTCTCCTTGACAATCCACCAACTTATAAGAATTTCTTGTGAGCAAGAGGTTAGTACCTGTAAAACCCTGTGCTGCCAACCTCCTTGTATGATCCTTCAACTTATGAGAATTTCTTATATCTTACCTTATGAGCAAGATGTTAGCACCCGAAATATCTTGGGCTACCAACATCCTTGATAATTCACCGTAATCATGCATATGAGGTCCTACTTGTATTTCCTTATGAGTTTCATTTATGTGTTTCAATTCCTAGTGCTTACGAGAAAACCTCAATCATGTAAAACATAAAGTGCATGGAGTGCTTGTGATCATCACCATATACTTAGGAACTTTAAACATTTCATACATGGTCATACAAAACATATTATCATCATGGTTTATTGGAAGATAATAACACACACATTAGTATAACTATATTCATCCTTTTATTGAAAAACCCTCAATTATAAACCCTTATTTACTCATTCGATCATAATCTAGTTACCCAAAATCCCACATTTACTATTTTTATCATAGTAAAGCTAGGTAGAAGTAGTACTTACCTTGAAAAGATTAAATTCTAGCTTGGAAGGATGATTGAGCACGAGCTAGAGCTTGAAAATGGATATCCACGCTCAAGGATGAAGATCCAAGCTTGTGGAAGCTTGAATTTGATCTCCACTTGATCTCCAACAAAACACCTCTTTGGAATCCCCAAAATATTCTCCCTTTTCTTCTAAGAACTCCTTTAGGTTTAGGTAAACCTAAAATCCCCAAAATGATCTCCTACTTATAGGCAAAGGGGTAAAAACCCTAAAAAATCCCGCACAAAAAGGCTGATTCTCCCACCTACAATCGTTCATAGGTTTGCTACGATCAATCGTAGATCTTCCAGTGAGTTTACCCAGTTTCTGGGACTTTCCGATCATTCGTAGGCTTTCTACGAATGTTCGTAGGCTCTCTACGATCGTCCGTAGGTTGTTTACGAACGTTCGTAACTTCAACTGAAACTTTCCAGATTTTTCCACTTTGGTATTACGCCCATAACTTTTGACTCGCTAATCAGATTTTGACGATTCAACTTATATTGGACTCTTCATTCAAAGGGTAACAATGTAGTGTCTAATGAAAAAATTATATTTTGAGTTTTTAATTACCTAAATGGGCTCTAAAGCCAATTGGTCTGGAAATGGATTTCAGCAGCCCGGGTTTTCAACAGACCCGACTCCGAAAATCTGACTTTTAACTTAACGCCGACTCAAATTTTGGAAAAATAATAGACATGAACTTGGAAGAGGATTTCAATACCTTTCTAAAGGTTCAAGAATTATTCAATTCTGAGCAACGGTGACAAAACTGGAGCTTCCTAAAGTTGAGGGTAATGTTAAGACATAACCTCTTTTTGACACTTAGAGTATTTATATACTCTTACTCCTTCATCCCAAACACCCATAACTTAAGAAATTATATTTAAGGCTATAATACATGCCATGACACATCATACATCTGAAATATAGCACCACCATGTTCTTATTATCATTGACAACCCTTCAAGGCATTACAATAGGCTTTATGCCTTAGACACTATTTACCGAGCATACCATCAAGATCCGGGGTTCTACATCCTCCCCCCAACAGAAATTTTGTCTTCGAAATTAGAATGATACAAAGGGATAATAAAGAACAAAATTTATATGAAACATTACTTATACAAACAAATGAGGGTCCTTTTCCCTTACTTCTACTTCGCGCTCCCATGTGGCCTTTTCTCTAGTATGATGTTGCCATCGAACGAGAACCAAGGGGATAACCTTGTTGTGTAAAACTTGATCTCTATGGTCCATAATCTGAACCGGCTCTTCCACTAATGTGAGATCTTCTCGGACTTCCAATGGATCTAGGTCAATCACGTGAGAAGGATCCGGAATGTATTTCCGAAGCATGGACACATAGAATATGTTGTGAACCTCCACCATGTGAGTGGGTAGAGCAATCCGATAAGCAACCTCATCAACTCGGATGACGATTTCAAATGGATCCACATACCTCAGACTGAGCTTTCTTCTTTTGCCAAACCTCATAACACCCTTTGTCGGTGAAACCTTAACAAATACCATATCGCCAACATGGAACTCAAGATCTCACCTACGGGTGTCGGCATAGCTCTTTTGCCTATACTGAGTCGTCATCAACCTTTCCTTGATGATCTTGACCCTATCCACGGTCTGTTTGATCAATTCGGGACCCAAAATTTTTCTCTCTCCAACTTCATCCCAGTATAGAGGAGATCTACAACTTCGACCATACAAGGCTTCGAAAGGTGCCATTTGGATGCTCGCCTGATAACTATTATTGTAGGCAAACCAAACCAACGACAAGTGATCCTCCCAACTACCCTTGAAGTCCAACATACAAGCTTAGAGCATGTCCTCTATAATCTGGTTTACCCTCTTAGTCTGCCTATCTGTTTGAGGAAAGCCATAGCGCCCTGGAAGCTCTTCCAAAACCTGTAAGTGAATCTCAGATCCCGATCTAAAACAATGCTCACGGTCACCCCATGCAACCGAACCACTTCTTTGATGTATAGTGTTGCAAGTTGGTTCGAGTTGAACGTAGTTCGATATGGCAAGAAATGGATAGACTTCATTAGATGGTCAACCATCACCCAAATGGCATCTGAGTTCTTCGCCGTCCTTGGCAATCCAACAATGAAATCCATGGAGATATTTTCCCACTTCCACTCTAGGATCGGAAGGGATTGCAAAAGACCTGCTGGCCTCATATGCTTGGCTTTCACCTATTAGCACACTAAGCATTTCGACACATACTCAGCAACTTCCTTCTTCATGTTCCGCCACCAATAGTGCCTCTTCAGGTTCTGGTGGATGCACAGTGTACTTGGACCGGTGAGCTTCATCTAATATTTGCTTCTTAACTCCACATCTGCAGGAACACAATACCTTCCCTTAAAAGTGATCACTCAATTTGAAGGGAGATCCACATAAACATTTATGCGAAAACTGGATCCCCTAGATCTTAACACCATAAAAAGCATCAAAATTGTCTAAGAGTTTTAGTCATATCACCTCGGTGAATGTTTTTCACTAGTGAAGCTTAATCCACTCGAACCGTCAGAACTCCTTGTAGAGATTTCTCTGAAAAAATACTAGAAGCTCAATCCTTGTTCTTCGCTATCCTCACGAAGCTTTAGAAATCTCCTTTGGAATTATAGAAGCAAGAGGAAGAAGATGGATCAATGGTGTAGAACTTCTATCACAAATAATACTAAGGTTCAAAACCCTAGATTTGCAAAACCCAACTAGGACCACTAATATAGCTCACGAAAATCCCTAAGGGTCTCCCCTAGGGCTCACGGTTTGGAGAGAGAGAGGAGAGGAGAGAAAAAATTCTGGAGAATTCTACTTAATGGTCTAGGGTGTTGGGGTATTTATAGACTAGGATCTTATCCTAATCCTACTCCAACTTGATCTTATTTAGTAGGATTTATTAATTAACAATAACTCTTATTTTTAATTAAATAAACTTCTACTTAATCTATAACTGCTTTAGTTATAGTAATCCTATTAATTAAAGAGTCCCTATTATAAGAGGATTTCTTAATTAAAAAGGATAAGTCAACATCCTACACCAAAGTAGGAAACCTAGTCAAACTAGGAATCCACAAGGGGGGGCATGAGCTTCTATGAGGCGTGGGACTTAAGGAGTTAAAACTCCTTATTGTAATCTGATTACAATAGCATCTTAATCCTAATTGCAATCCAACACTTGGATTTTAATTCCATAATAAAAGGAATTATATTTCAATAATTATTTAATTAAACAAATCCTAATCCAATTAGGATTCCTCAAGTGGGCACCCCACCCTAGGGTTTAAACCCATGGGCTTTGGCCCATATTAAAGGTCCATTTTAATGGGTTTATGGATATAGGTCAAACCCATTTCCCCTTTAATTATGTTAATCAAATAATTACTAAAATAATCCCTTAGTTTAAATTAAGAATTAATTTAAACAATAGATTAACTATTAATCTATTTAATTAAATGATTAACTTTTAATCACTTAAAATAATTGATTAACTTTTAATCAATTATTGAGCTTGTATTTCTTATGTGAGAACCTCCACAAATTGCTCTGGGACATTCTTACCCTGGCTTATCCAATGTTATCCCATTGACCCTAAATGAGAATTACATCGGAATTACAAGTGACGTGAGCTATCCATGTTGCAATTAAATCCCAGTGTATGAACATTAACCATTACGGATCCTGCCACATGAACTTTTAAATTCAATTTATCCTTCTAAATACATTATCCCTAATGGGCCTTCAAAATTGACATACTATCTAACCCATAGCCCATTGCAAATCATCCGGGTTTCCAAGACTTATGATTAAGCCATGAGAAACAATTTCTCAAGAAAACAATTTTGAAAAAATCCTTTTATAAGTATAATACCTTTTAATAAAAGTATATTTCAAAACTTATTTTGTTTTCAAAATCACGTGCGCAGGATTTGAACTTAATCAACTGTCTTACCCGGAACTTGGATAATCTCTCAAATTAATGAGCATGAATTTCTTGTTTGAAATTCATCATGACTTGAACAACTTTCTGACTATCCAACTGTCACTGAATTGTATTCCCTAAGTTAGAAAATACATTGGTGGAATCAAAACAGTCAAATCACCGCTCAGTCATAGATGAACTCATCAGATCTAAGGATCATCGAAACAGTTCAATTTGAATGAGAGACCAACTATCTGGTAGCATGTTTATGCAAGAGGTCTCTCATTGATTGCAATCAGTCAATGTACATTTAAGCACCCATATGCTGATGTGTAGTCTCCACTACAATAGTTCGAGATAGAACTACATCTCAACTATTGAAAACATCTTAGCATTCTAGCAGCCATATAAGTGAAGTACCCAGCTTCACCCATAGCTGTGACTATATAAGGTATACGAAACCGGAAAGTTATATCTACCTATGATCATCTAATCACATAACTTTCTTACAATATATCCTATAGACCTTTATCGATATCTCATATCCTATAGATCATCTCATGATCATGGTCAATTACCCATAATGTATACACAATTGATTATGAAGAAGCATTTATTAATCAAATTAATTTCTAACAATCTAAATGACTTTTCTGGGCATGACCATTACCATTCAAAGTGAATTCATCACTCTCATTGCTAACTGCCTTATCTCTATAAGCAATTAGCTCTGCATCCGAACCTTGCAACTCTTGGATCCAAACTATGATATAAGACCTAACCGCAAGATTAGCCATGACTGGCCCAAAAGTGGGAATGGTGAAACTGGTATCGAGGTTCGCCATGACCTCCAACATCTTCCACTCGCGAACCATCATGTGGGCTACAAGTCCAAGAGGCTTCCTGCTCAGAGCATCTGCCACCACATTTGCCTTACCCGGGTGGTACTGAATGGAATATTCATAGTCTTTCAGGAAATCCATCCAACGACACTGCCTCAAATTTAGCTCCTTCTGGGAGAACAGGTATTTTAAGCTTTTGTGATCTGTGAAAACATCAAACGGTTTCCTATAAAGGTAATGCTGCCAAATCTTTAACGTGAATACCACCGCAGCCAACTCCAAGTCATGAGTAGGATAGTTCTTCTCATGATCCTTCAACTGTCGGGAAGCATAGGTGATGACATTCCCACGTTGCATAAGAACACATCCTAACCTAATATTCGAGACGTCACTGTAGACCACGAAACATCCACTCCCAAATGGCACTATGAGAATGGGGGTTGTATTAAGCCTCTTCTTCAACTCCTTGAAGCTCGCTTCACACTTCTCACTCTAAGTGAACTTAGCATTTTTCCGTGTCAAATATGTGAGCGGTGCCGCTAAGCTGGAGAACCCCTCTACGAATCTCTGGTAGTAGCCTGTCAAACCGAGGAAACTGCGAATCTCGGTAACACTCTTAGGTCTTTCCCAGCTCATCATTGCCTCTACCTTCGTTGGATAGACTGAGATACCCTCGATAGATACTACGTGGCCAAGGAATGTCATCCTTTCTAACCAAAACTCACACTTGCTCAACTTAGCATTCAGACTATGCTCCCAAAGAGTATCAAGTGTAAGGCGATATCTCTATCATGATCCTCCCGTGTCTAGGAATACACCAAGAGGTCGTCGACGAATACAATGATGCACTGATCGAGGAAAGGTTTGAACACCCAATTCATCAGATCCATAAAAGCAGCCGGCACAATCGTCAGACCAAAAGGCATAACTAGGAACTCATAGTGCTCGTACTGAGTCCTAAAGGCAGCCTTTGGAACATCTTCGGCCTTAATCTTCAACTGATGATAGCCTGATCGGAGATTAATCTTGGAGAAGAACCTAGCTCCATCTAGTGGGTCGAATAAATTGTCTATCCGTGGTAAGGGATAATGATTCTTGATGGTGACTTTATTCAACTGCGTATAGTTGATGCACATCCTTATCGACCCATCCTTCTTTCTCACGAAGAGTACTGGTGCTCCCCATAGTGACACACTAGGTTGGATGAAACCAAGTTATTGCAACTCTTCTATCTGCTCCTTTAATTCTTTTAGTTCAATTGGGGTCATCCTGTACGGAGCCTTAGAAATTGGAGCCATTCCTGAGGCAAGCACTATTGCAAACTCTATCTCCCTATCTGGAGGCAATCCCGGCAAGTCCTCGGGAAATACATCCAAATACTTACTCACAACCGAGATGGCTGAGGAGTCTCGTGCCTCCAGATTTGAGAGACTGAGAGCTGTAAAATGGGCTATGTCTCTCCTTCGTAGCCCTCGAAAGTGAAACGGTTTAACACCCTCCGGTTTGAAATCCACCCTCTTCTTGAAGCAAATCATGTGCCTGTGGTGTGCGACGAGGCAATCCATCTTGAGAATGACATCAAAGTCTAGGTCTTGGAACTCAAGGATGATCAGATCGATCATCAACTCATGCTGCCCAACTTGGACTATACAATCCCGGTATCCTCGATCTGTATCAACTGATTTGCCCAATGGAGTTGAAATGGTCAACTCCTGATGTAGACGACTCAGCTTAGAAGAGAAACATTTGGCGAAGCTAGGTGACACAAAAGAGTGTGTCAATCTGATGTCAATCAACACACGAGCTAAATGCTTGTTCACTAGCAAAACACCTATGCATTATCATTATTTAAAGTCAGTAATTTCTAGAACACACATAGAGTATAGGTAACATGATATACAAGTAAGCAAACATATACGATATAATATCCATTAATTCATATTTTAAAAAATTTACAAATTTAGCATACCTTGCATAACATCGTCAGATGCTTGTGCATCCCATTTCATCAAGGCAAAGAATCGGCCCTGGTTTGCCTTGCAAGGTGGTGGAGTGGGCTGTGTGGGTTTAGATGTTGAAACCTGTGAAGACCCTTGCTGAGAAGTCTGCCGAACTGGGGGCCTGCTCCCATGAGGCTGGGCAGTAATGACATTCCCTGATCATGTGATTCACATCTCCATAGTGAAAACGCCCACCCGAAAGTTTACGACACTCTCCGATCTTATGTCTCCGGCAATAATAACGGCATTCCCCAAATGAAGAGGAGGATATAGGTGGCACATATCGGGTGGCCTATGAAAAAGTGGGGCGAGGCACCTGTGTAGCAGTCGGGTGAGACGCCTGTGGTACCAAGAGAGGCCTCTGTGACTGCATCGGCCTAGCTGCCTGATATGGGGCTATCCTAGTCCTCTTCTCCTATGGCCCCAAGCCACTAGACTGGCCTCGAGTCATCTCTCTCTTCTTGAAGAATTCTTCTAAATTCTTATCAGCAAGCTTCACCTTGCTCACATCCTCTCCCCAGGTGCTCACCTGGAACATTGAGACCTGGTATCGAATGGAGTCTTTCAATCCCCTCTCAAACTTTCTGACTCGCATATTTTTTGAAATAATCAACTGTGGTAAGAATCAGGACAACTCCACGAATGTGGCCTCACAATCTGCCACAGACATATCTCCCTACACTAAGGTGAGAAACTCCACCTCCTTTTGTTCCCTGGCAACCATGGGGAAGTACTGTTTGTAGAAGACATTCAAGAATTCCCCCCATGACCATGGCTCACCTACCCTGGCGGCCTCCCTCTACCTCTATACAGCTCTCCACCAGTGCTCAGCTGCACCTTCCATAACAAAAGCGGCCCAGTCCACCTGCTGCTCATCTGTACAGCGAAGTGCTCTGAATATCTTCTCCATCAACATGATCTATACCTCTACGACCATGAGATCAGTATTGTCGATGAAGGTATGAGGATGCAGTCTCCTAAAAGCCTCAAGTCCTGTGGTGTGATGGATAGGAGTAGGTATAGGCATAGGTGTCGCGACACAAAACCCACCTGAGGAGTTATAGTGAATCTTGGATGACTCATCATGACTTGCATGACTTGCTTTACCAAAATAACCTGCAAAAGACCTGGAGCATATACAATAGAGGACAAAATGCAGAAACATATTCTAACATAGCACAGCGGAAGACTTAACCAAACCTCTATGTATATATATGTGATACAAGTTTATATAAAAAAATACACAAAAGAAAGTGCGGATAGGCCCGCCAAAATACATGAATATATCTCTCTCAACTAACCCACAGCTCACTCACTCAGAATCTACCACCTCTAATAATAACCCTCTACCAGAGGTTCCTCCACAGGTTCCTCGACATACTCCTCTTCCACCCAAGGGCTCAAAGCACAGATATCAAAAGGAGCAGCCGCTCCGCTATCACCTGCCGACATAAGAAGTACGGCTGAGCATGGAATATTCAGCGTGTACCAAATACTAACCAACAGTCATAGCATAACCATAGCAATATATAAAGCAGAAAACAATTCATATTATGATGCTGGAAAGAATTCATATCATAACAAGGAAGTAAAGCAATTTATATTCATGCTTGCATCATAGAAAAACCGATAAAACCTCTTGAAATAGTCGTGCACTTGACTTAACTTAAAATACTTGTTGCGTGCTTGAAATCTTGTTTTGTCTTGTCGTATCATGTCGTGTCATGCATGTCATGCCATGTCATGCTTGCTTGGAAAATAAATGTGTTCATGTTACTTGTGAGGGAAGGGAGACCCTTATTCCTAAATGCTCATCCTTGCCATGCCATGTATCTTGCTTGCTTGGTAATAAACTACTTGCGAGGGAAGGGAGACCCTTCTTCCTAAATGCTCATGCTTGCCATGCCATGTATCTTACTTGCTTGGAAAGTAAGCTACTTGTGAGGGAAGGGAGACCCTTCTTCCTAAATGCACTTGTGAGGGAAGGGAAACCCTTCTTCCTAAATGCTTGTCTTGTTCTTGGCAAAAGCGAGGTAAAACATATCGTAAGATATGTCCCACCCCTAACATCCTTACTCTTGTAAAACCGTCTGTAAAACATGTCATGCATGTCGTGCTCGTGGAATAGTGTGCATACTTTCATTTGAAATTTAATATGACAATTGGGGATTTCGCAATACATAGAACATCAATAATTTGAGCAATTTTATATTCATACCAATTTAAGGAAAACAACATATCACACTATCATAAACCCTAGCAATTTCCGTAAGCTTCTAAGCCTACATTTCTTGGTTTACAACTCACCTCCTTCACATTGGCATTTCATCAAACACGTCGTATGTGCATTATGGTTAATCCTAGATCTTGAATTTCTAGGTGGGTTAACGATCACAACACACATGTGTATTCATTATTGGTACAATGCCCTCCCCATTTCATTCATGACAACAAACACACGGCATCCAATCGCCCATTCACATCCACACCACCATCCATTCATCCCCACATTATCTTGCTTAGAAATTTAGGGAAAACATAAAATAAAAGAGACTATGAACTAGGAGGGTAGTGTAGGGTTCCGTCCTTGATTTGGGGTGAAGAACACCCTTGGTGTGTAGTTCCGACCTTGATTTGGGGTGAAGAACACCCTTGGTGTGTAGTTCCGACTTGAGGAAGAATCCCTCTTTGAGTTTGAGGAACTCTAGTTGCTTGAGGAAGGTCCTTTGCTTGAAAATCTTCAAGATGAGCTTCCCTTGATCTCCAATCCAAGCCTTCTTTGAAGGATTTCTCCAAACTCCTCTCTTCCCCTTTCTTCCATCTTTCTCTCCCTTAGGTTAGAAAAGCCCTAAATGAAATCCCTCACAACACAAGGGTTTAAGACCCTCAAATTCAGAATCTGCTACCGCATGCGATCGATCGCACACTTATCTGCGATCGATCACAGGTCATTGCAATCGATCACACCTAGATGCGATCTATCGCACATGAACCCGAACATATTGGTTTAAAATTTCCTCTGTATGCGATCAATCGCACATTCTTGCGATCGATCGCAGAACCCTGTGATCTATCGCACCTGGGGATCCATCTATCGCATATGACCCCGAGAGTTTAGGACCCAATTCGCCTACATGTGATCGATCGCACCAAACTTACGATCGATCGCACCTTCCAGATCTTGTTGTTTTCTCCCAGTTTTTCCCGTACTTTGGTAATCCAACCATAACTTTTGACTCGGTTGCCCGATTTTGAGGATTCAACTTGCGTTGGATTCGTCTTTCGAAGGGAAACATTCCTGGTGTTTTAGAATTTTCAATTTCTTCTTTATTTATTGACTAAATTGCCCCTAAATTCGACTGATCCGCAGATGGGTTTCAGTAACTCGGGTTTTCGATATATTCTACTTAGGAATACTTCTTAACACTTAGAGTTCTTTAAATTTTCTCATTTAATAGAAATAGGAGGATTGCAAAGGAAAAATGCCTTGGCACAGATCCCAATACATGGCAAAAAGTTCCAGGGCTCTACAATAGGAGTAGCGGCAGAAGCAGGCCTGGCTACTAGCATCCCCAAGTTTCTGCTATAGATGCAAAGGCCTGAGCAAAATCGGGTCGTGCATCGCCCGATGGGGGAGGGGATGATCCACTACTCCTAGTATGGTGTCTACGACCCTGTGAGCCACGTCTCATGACTGGGTCCTGAGAACAATAGCAAAACATGAGTCTAACTCAGAAACCATATTTATTTAAGCATTGAAGTTCAACAACATCAAACATTCATATAAGAATAGAGCATACATCAGATACACAACCATAGTATAATAATACACTTGAGGTTAGCATCACGAGAAACCTCTTAAACCAAAGACACTAGATCAGTTGAGTTCCAACCGGTTATGGACTAAGACTAAACAACTAGTCTATACTTGGAATACAATTCTCTATTCGAACCTAATGTCTTGGTTTAAGCATGGTATCGTATTCTAATGACCCTAGAGAACCTAATACTTAAGCTCTAAGAGCATCTCTGTCGCAACCCAAAATACCCCCTCGGAGTTGGGGATACTTTGGCTCGTGATGTGCTGTATCCGATACCAAATCATCCTATAAAATACACAAGGCGCAACATAGCTGAATCAAAATACAATGTGGAAGCGTGAACAAAAATTTTCTTTCTATACATATGACTGTATTCTAAGTTTATACAGCAATTAAACCAAAACAAGAGTAGACATGCCAACTCATCAAGATACAAAATGTAATATCCTCTCTCTCTCTCTCAGTAGTCACCCTGATAAGGCCAATAGTATAAGTCCCTTACCTCCACCTGAGGCTCTACTATCGGCTCCACATATGGCTCCTCCTTGCCATAGTTCTCCTCTATCCAAGGATCCGATGCACAGATATTAAAGGGATCATGTGTACCTACCGACTTAAAATGTACGACTGAGCATGGAATACTCAGCGTATGCATACTACTAGCTAACAATGTTATAACAACAATAATATCACATGCGAGTACTGAAAAGAATACAGTTCATAAATCATGCTTAAAACCAACATAGACAATCATTCATAAAATCTTATCTCTCGTGGAAAACAAAACACCTTCTATAGTTCTTATGAGCTTATGAGTTCTTGTGAGTTCCTTATGAGCTTATGAGCCTTGTGAGATTTCTTATGAGATTTCCTTTCGAGATTCTTGTAAGCAAGAGATTAACACCCTTAAAACCTGGGCTACCAATCTCCTTGATAATCCACCAAACTTATGAGAATTTCTTGTAAGCAATATGTTAGTACCCGCAAAACCCTGGGCTACCAACCTCCTTGAAAATCCACCAACTTATGAGAATTTCTTGTGACCAAGAGCTTAGTACCTGCAAAACCCTAGGCTACCAACCTCCTTGATAATCCACCAACTTATGAGAATTTCTTGTGAGCAAGAGGTTAGTACCCGCAAAATCCTGGGCTACCAACCTCCTTGTATGATCCTTCAATTTATGAGAATTTCTTGTATCTTAGCTTATGACCAAGATGTTAGCACCCGAACTATCTTGGGCTACCAACATCCTTAATAATTCACCGTAATCATGCATACGAGGTCGCACTTGTATTTCCTTATGAGTTTCATTTATGTGTTTCAATTCCTAATGCTTATGAGAAAACCTCAGTCATGTAAAACATAAAGTGCGTGGAGTGCTTGTGATCATCACCATATACTTAGGAACTTTAAACATTTCATACATGGTCATACAAAATATATTATCATCATAGTATACTTGAACAATTTCCAAAACATGGGATATTCTCATTCATAGAATTTTGTCATACCATTCTTGGCCATTAAGCTTATTTCATCACATCATACTTAGAATCATGGTTTATTGGAAGATAATAACACTCACACATTAGTATAACTATATTCATCCTTTTATTGAAAAACCCTCAATCATCAACCCTTATTTACTCATTCGATCATAATCTAGCTACCCAAAATCGCACATTTACTATTTGTATCATAGCAAAGTTAGGTGATAGTAGTACTTACCTTGAAAAGATTAAATCCTAGCTTGGAAGGATGATTGAGCACGAGCTTGAGCTTGAAAATGGATATCCACGCTCGAGGATGAAGATCCAAGCTTGTGGAAGCTTGAATTTGATCTCGAGCAAAACCCCTCTTTGGAATCCCCAAAATCTTCCCCCTTCTCTTCTAAAAACTCCTTTAGGTTTAGGTTAACCCAAAATCCCCAAAATGATCTCCTATTTATAGGCAAAGGGGTAAAAACCCTAAAAAATCCGGCACAAAAAGGCTGATTCGCACACATACGATTGTTTATAGGTTTCCTACAATTAATCATAGATCTTCCGATGAGTTTACCCAGTTTCTAGGACTTTATGATCGTTCGTAGGCTTTCTACGAACGTCTGTAGGCTCTCTACGATCATTCGTAGGTTGTTTACGAACGTTCGTAACTTTGACAGAAACTTTGCAGATTTTTCACTTTGGTATTACGCCCATAACTTTTGACTCGCTTATCAGATTTTAATGATTCAACTTGAATTAGACTCTTCATTCATGGTTAATAATGTTGTATGTAATGGAAAAGTCCTAATTTTGAGTTTTTAATTACCTAAATGGGCTCTAAAGCCGACTGGTCTGGAAATGGATTTTAGCAGCCCGGGTTTTCAACAACTCCGACTCCGGAAATCCAACTTTTAACTTATGCCTGACTAATAATCTAGAAAAATGATAAACATGAATCTCAAAGAGGGTTTCAATACTTTTTTACAGGTTCAAGAATCATTCAATTCTGAGCAACGGTGACAAAACTGGAGCTTCTTAAACTTGAGGGTAATGTTAAGACATAACCTCTTTTTGACACTTAGAATATTTATATGCTCTTACTCCTTCATCCCAAACACCCATAACTTAAGAAATTATCCTTAAGGCTTTAATACATGCCATAACACATCATACATCCAAAATATATCACCACCATTGTAGCGCCCCGGAACTTTTGTCCATGTATTAGAACTCGTGCCAAGGCTTTCAGCCCTTGTAATCTTCCATTTTTATGAAATGAGAATTTTGAAATCTTTTGTAGTCTTAATTAAATATTAAGATGAGGTATTGTAGTATTAAAAGGTCATAGGAATGTCCATGGATGTAAAAAGTAGAAATTTCAAAGTCGGATATGCTACAAATCGGAGTTTTGGAAATCGATTTCCATCCAGTTCAGTTTTAGGGACAAATTGGTCCATGAATAAAGAAGAATTGGGAGATTCTAAAATGCCAGAATTGTTCCTCTTCGGATGACAAGTCCAATGCAAGTTGAATCATAAAATCCGACAAATGAGTCAAAAGTTATGGCCGAAATACCAAAGTGGGGAAAAATGAGAGAAAATAACAAAATCTGGGGAGTGCGATCAATCGCAAGTTAGGTGCGATCGATCGCATGCAGGTGAATTTAGTCCCAAACTTTCTGGACCAAGTGCAATAGATAGAATGCTAGGTCCGACAGATCGCAGGGATCTGAGATCAATCGCAAGGGTGTGCGATCGATCGCCTGCAGGTGAAAATCAATCCAAAACTCAGGGGTTCATGTGTGACAGATCTCATCCATGTGCGATCGATCACACTGATCCGCGTGTGATCGATCACACACGGTAGTTGATGCCGAATTTGAGGGTTTTAAGCCCTTTACTTATTAGGGGATCTCACTTTAGGGCTTTCCTAGACCTAAAGGAGAGAAAGAGGGAAGAAAGAGGAGAAAGGGAGATTAAGGGGAATCCAAGAAGGGGGTGGAATTGAAGTTTAAGGGAGGATCAATCAAGGTTGAATCTTCCTCATTCAAGCAAGGGTTCCTCAAAATCTCAAGTGGGATTCTTCTTCAATTGTGGGACTCCAAATCAAAGGGTTTCCTTCAAGATCAAGGGTGATCATCAAGGTTAGTACACCCTTACTAACTAGCTTAGTAATAACTAGGGTTTTCTTTTGAAAATGATGATTTTATCTTGTGTTTCTTCATTTTCTTGAAATATATTATTTTCCCTAATTATAAACAGGAAAAATGTGAATGGTATAGGATGTATGAATGGATGAGGAGTTGATGCGATTGGATGTTGTGTGGTGTGAAGAATGTTATGTGATGGAGAAATGTTGGAAGGACATTGTAACTATAATAAACACAAATGCGATGTTATGAAATTACAATCATAAAAAGAGATAAACAAATGACTATGTGATGCTTGTATGCCAAATGTTTGATAAAATGCCTAAATGAGAATTAAATGAGTTATGATGAAAATTATGAAAGCATGGATCATGTAGTTCTGCTTATAATACAAATGTTGATGTATGTTTTCCCTTTAACCACTTATGCTACCATGATTGCCACAAATTGTTGCACACAAACATGCATGCATGCATGAACCGACGTTTTCAAAGTACAAGTATTTGAAAGACAACAACAAATGTGATTCACGAAACGAATGATAAAGCCGGACATCAGGCCGGTCAAGGGTAGGGCATATCTCCAGATATGTCATACTTGGCTCACAAGTAAACAAGCAGGTGGATAAAGCCGGACATCGAGCTGGTCAAGGGTGGGGCATATCGCAAGATATGTCATACCTGGCTCACAAGAAAACAAGTTGATCAAGCCGGACATAGGGCCAGTCAAGGATGTTAGTGTACCTTTTTCTATATTTATATATATATGTATTCTTGCTTCAAGGGCACTAACATCTGGCTCACAAGAAAACAAGGCAAGTCAAGCAAGACACAAGACACGTGATTCCAAGCAAGACACGATACATGCATGATTCTTATGAACGAGACCAAGATAACACACTGTTTTCAAAATATGACAAGCAAGTTTTGAAACACATGAACACACAAACGACTATTTTCAAAAACAAAACATGATTTCTAAAGTATGATGTTATCGGAGTTTTTGCATTCACTCATGCATATCAAGTCTATTACATCGCTTCACTTTTATGCTATGAATGTTCTGTTGTGCACGTTATTATTGTTGTTTAGCTAGTAGCTTGTACTCGTTGAGTATTCTATACTCAGTCGTACTTCCATGTTGGCAGGTACCGCAAACGCCCTCAATCCTGAGCCTTGGGTTGAGGAAGAGGACGTAGAGGAGAGAGAGCCACCTATCCCGATGCAGTCTCAAGCGGATCGAGATCTTGACGTGTGGCCGTATTTAGACTATTGCTGAGCATAGTGGGCTCGATAATTCTTTTGTATTTTGATAGGTGGGCATGTCCACTTTTACTTTGATTTTGTTTTGTATCTAACTTGGAATACCGACCAGGGTTTAAGCAAACAGAAAAAAAAAATTTGGTTGGCGCTTTCGCATTTATGTTATAGCTTCCACACTCTGTTTATGTCTCTATTGTTTTATGTTTTGCCTTGTTCCTTACAGGATAGTTTGACAGGTACAAATAGTCATGCCTAAAGTATCCCTTAACTTGTAGGGGGTATTTTGGAGTGCGACAACCATGTTCTCATTATCATTGACAACCCTTCAAGGCATTACAATAGGCTTTAAGCCTTAGACACTATTCACCAAGCCATACCATCAAGATCCAAGGTTCTACATTTGGAGTTCAATAAATGAGATTGGGAATTTCTAGGTTTCTCAAAAGATGTAGACAATGAAAAATAGGGTAGGATTGATGAGAGTTAATGAATTTTTCTTTGCTTGATGAAAAGTTGTTCACGAGTTCTTGGTAGTTCATAAATGAACTCAATTTATAACTCTCAATTCAATCTAGCCATTGGGAAAACATTTAATACGAAAACCGCAGTTGAAAAACTAGTCGTTACAACACTTTTTAGTTCCTCACATGATTTCATCAACGAGATTAAGATGCCCAACTCATTTTGTCACCAAGATCAAAGGCAAAGAAGACCGTAGCTTTCCTGTCCTAATTTCGTCGCCAAATTCAGGGATACCCTATGAATTCGTCGATGAAATGAGAGTGAAAACTCTGATTTCTTACTTGATTAAGACCTTAAAGATGGGAATGTATTCCTTTGTCTTTTGGCTTTCCTTTAGCATGATTTTCATGATTTCCTAGGGCTTTAGAATGATGTCCAATATATGTCTTAGGCTCCTATGGTCAATCTAAGTATTTGAGCATTCAACTAACCATACTTTGATGACTTCTTACATAAGTCCTACACTCTCAAAAATATAAAAACTAAGACACTTAAAACTTGTTGAGAGTTTCTCTTCAATCTTCAACTTGGATCTTCATTTTGATTTTGACTTAATGATCTTCTTTTCTTGTTTGTGATCTGACTTGGAATTTGGGTATGATCTTGATTCTTCATTTTTCACTTGGGTCCAATAGCTTGAGTTGATCAATCTTTCAATGGCTTGGATATGGTTGAATGACTTGCTTGTGTAGATCAATTTTGATTTGTCTTGAATGATTTCCATTTTTTATTCCTTAAGTGATGTGCTAATGTTCTCATAATCTGAATTTAATAAACACTAGATAGAAACATTAGTACAATAGTAGTCATTCCATTATTGTGTTATCATCAAAATTAATAAGGGTGCCCAAGGTTATAACCTTGAGGCTAATCAACAATACAATATCATTCCTTTTATATTATACATATATACATTCTTTTTCTCATATAGACATCTTTTATTTGGATCCGACTTATCTTAATCTTTTATTTCAAGATGATTGTCAAACGATATTCCTGAATGGGCTCTCCCATCTGTCTTGAGATTTTCCTGAACACCTCAAGATGATTACCGAACGGTCTTCCCTTACAGGGCTTAACCATTTGTCTTTTTTTAATTATTTTTTAATTTTTATTATTTTTATTATTTTTATTATTTTTAATTAAAATCTACTCAGAGGAAGTGGGGGGTTTGGCAGACCCCTACCTGTTTATTAATAATAAGGAAATTTTTTTTTTGGAGGGGGGGGGGGGAGGGGACATAAAACCATACCCCTACAAAGACAACAACATTGGGGGGGGGGGACATAAAACCTTACCCCAACTAAGACTGACAAATGGGGGGGACATAAAAACCAAAACCCCAAGAAAAAACCAAGGAGAATTAAAAACCCCTAATATAACACTATATTGACGATACAAATCAAGGGGGGGACATAAACCAAAACCCCTAAAACAGAAGAAATCGAATTTAAAATCTAACATTAAAGAGTGTTGATTTGTCGATTCGAATGACACCTTTGATGGCCAAAGGCATTTCACTAAAATCTCTTAAAACTTTACTCTCAAGCTTCTTGCATGCTTCTTTGGAAACATCAGCTTATTGATACAACATCAATAAAATCATCTTAACATGATTTTCATCAGTCCATCATTTTAGAGAAATCAAAATATCATTACCACATTTATTGTCTAATATTTCATGATGACCACTATTTGTAGAATTACTAGTGAAAAACACATAATTGTCTTTTCATGAGTATAACTCTTATTAGAATTCTAATAAAATATTGAGAATAGAATACACAGAAAATATATCCATATCACAACATTTTTATCTTAACTCTAAATCAAGAGTTAGAATAAACATTACCGAGTTACTTACCATATTTAACCATTTTTCTAAATTAATATTTAGAACAAGGTTACGGAAAATACTTACATATTTAACCTTAATTCTAAATTAATATTTAAAATAAGGTTATGGAAAACAGTTACTCTTTTCTGAAGTGAAGTTGACTGTTCTAAATTAATATTTAAAATAAGGTTATGGAAAATACTTACTCTTTTCTAAAGTGAGGCTGACTGGTTCTATTTTCTTCTTTCTTTCTCTTTTTCTCTTTCCTTCTCTTTCTTTCTTCTTTCTTTCTCATTTTTTCTCTGTCCTTCTCTTTCTTTTTTTCTTTTCTCTTGGCTTTGCACAAAATGAAAGTAAGCTAATAAGGGGTGGGCGTGGAGTATATATAGGGTAAGAGAATTGTCCCTAATTAATTATGGTTCACTCCCCTTAGTTATTAATGGTTCATGAACTTCATTAACTAGGTTCATTCTAATAATTAAGTTCATCTAATTTTTAGTTCATGAATCATTTAGGTTCATGACACAACCCACTAACCTAACCATAGTTTATGAATGGTTAAATCAGATTAATGGTTTATCACATTCTTTTAACCCTAATTCATGTATAAATTAAATTAAGTTCATGGTTGATTTCATTATTCTAACTCTAATTCATGTATACATTAAATTAGGTTCTTACCATAGCTTATGTACTAACAATATTCATGGTTTACTAACCTTAGTGGATCACTAACCCAAAGTTAACATGGTGGGCGGGAGCACTCTCCAGGAGACTTTGGTTCTCCTCCCTTGTTTCTTCTTAGTTAATACATGTATCTCATTTCCTTTTTAGTATACATTTCTACTCATTTATGAAGGTGTCATGTGTCACTTGCCACACCTTTAATCATGATGTCCCTCCCTAAGATGCTGACATGTGGCACTTGCCACTTAATCACTCCATCATTGAACATCCTTCCCTAAGATGTTGACATGTGGCACTTGCCACTTGTCATCATCCTAGCTCATGTCTCTTTTTCTCTTTTTATATGCATTACCACTAAGCTTAATATATAGCATATGACAATATACTAAAGCAATATTTAAATTAAAACCTTTATTAAATTATGTACCTAATATTTTTATTCCTAAAAAAATATATGGGTCGTCACACTAACACCTCCTACTTCTCTCCAAGGAAAGAAACTACCTATTTCTTATTCGTGCTCCTTAAAGTAAACTACTACAAACCTTTTATGAAAGTAGTGACTACTTACAAACTATCATCCCCTCCTAAAATTTCTCAACCATCTCTTCATAACTACTAACTGAACTCACTCTTAACACTTCACTATGTTGGTATATTTCATTTCACCTCCCTTAAAATAATCTTGTCCTCAATGTTTAGAAGCACATCTATTTTTGGATTCGATCTCTCATAAGAGCAATGAAAATGGATGTCGTTAGGATAAAACAGCCACTAGAGTCTTCCACCTAATAATCGCTTTGAATGTGGTTTTCTTTTTAACTTTTAGCCTTCACTACACAATACTCCACTAAAACCCACAACCCTCAGCATGGGAAAGTGCTAGCTATCATCTATTACGTAATTTTTTTCTTTGAATGTCAAATAAAAATAGTAAATTAAATGAAAGAACAAAGAAATTAATCTCATCTAACAGAGATTTGACCTTTTGATCTCATTTGAGAGGGACCAACACATCTTAGTTCTCTTCAAAGAAACTACTTAATTCTCATTTATACTCCTTAAAATAAATTACTGCAAGCCTTTTATAAAGATAGTGACAAGTTAGAAACCATTCACCCCTCCTACAATTTCTCCCCTATTTTCTTAATAACTAATAACTGAAGCCACTCCTAATAATCCACTGTGTTGGTACATATATCAGTTTTTCTCAAGCCAATGCCAAAGTATGTGATATTCTAATGTGTACCCCTTCTCTCATTAGGGTGGCCTCGATTGAGTCCCTCAATGGCGTGTGAGAAGTATAAGACCACTCACCACTACTAAAAGCAGATAAATGATGCCTTTGCAAAACAAAAAAAGGTGGGTAAAAAATAGTTTGGAATTTTAAACACAATCATTTTTAGTATTGATTTCTCCACTCTTTCAGTTAGGGTAGGGAATTAAGTACATTAACAAAAAAAGAGTGGATGTATAGAACAATTACATCGTACAAACACAACTTCAAAGATTCAGTTTGCTAACGTAAGATTAGTAATATGGTAAATTGCACTGACCTCACATGAGGTTTGACGAAATTGTAGAAACCTCCCCTCTTGTTTTGAAATTACACTTCCCTCCTCTCTACTTCAATTGTCAATAATAGATTCCCCCTTCTGTTAGTTCGTCGTTACTAACATGGATGAAAGTTGATGAAGTCATGTTTAAATATTTCAAAATGCCCAAATTACCCCCCCCCCCCCCCCCCCCAAATGCCAATAATACAAAAATATTTAATGAAACGCATCATCTTTCCTAAGTAAAAGGTACGCTTTATTTGCGTCTTCTCCTCCGGTTCTCTCTATCTCTACAATATTGTAGAACCCTGAAATTTTTTCATGGCTAATGAATAGTGTTTCTTGGCCAAATGATTTCCACATAATTGAAATGGGTGTTGTATGAGAAAATGAATAGTAAAGAACTATGTGTATTACATATAGGGGTTAGTTCCCTAAAGGATGATGGGAACAAGGTAGGAAACACCCCAAGAGGTCCAAGGGGTTAAAATGGAGAAAAAGGGGAGTGACGATCAATCCCAGCATTGCGACGATCGATCGTCATCAAAGGAAAAACTGGGCAACTTTCGGATTCACTTGTGATCGATCGTCCCCATGACATCGATCAATCGTCCGGAGCCTAGAAACCTGGGCAACCTACTGGAACTTGGATGATCGATCGTCCCAAACTTAATGATCGATCGCTTTGAACCCAGAAATTAGGTCAACTTTCAGGAAGCTGGATGATCAATCGCCCCAAGCTGACGATCGATTGTTATCGCAGAACTCTATTTTTTTTTAGGACGTGAAATCAAGTGTTTTAACCTTTTGCCTATAAATAGGGAGTATTTGGGGGGTTTTTGGAGTTAACCTAAACCTAAAAGATGAGAGAAGGAGAAGGGAGATTTGAGGATTTTGCAAGAAGAGTTGGGATTGAAGATCAAGAGAAGCCCAATCAATGATTGAATCTTCTCCATCAAGCAAGGAACCTTCCTTCCCAAGGTGGTGGTTCCTCCTCAAGCTTGGATTCCAAATCAAGAGGGTTTTTCTGCAAGATCAAGAGTTGATCCTTAAGGTTAGTACACTCTTATAGTTAACCTAGTATTACCCTATATTTTGAGTTCTTTCACGAAGTTAATCATATGACCTAAAAAAATAAGATTAAAGGAAATCTAATGGATGTGGGGTGAATGTATGGAGGTTAAGGCGAATGGATGATGTTGTGTGATGGGAAAGATGGATGGGCACTATACCAATAATGAATACACATATGATGTTGATGAAATGTTGTAAATGAAATCATGAATTAAAGCCCTAAGAAATGTTGAATAGTACGTGTTTGATGAAATGCATGAACGGGGACTAAAATAAAAAAATGAAAGTATGATTGAGGGAGTATTTGCCCAATTGACAAATGCTCAGTAAAATATTCTATATGTTTACTTCAAAGCTTGCCTAGTTCAAAAAATGTTCTAAATGCTATGTCATGCTCTTTTAATCGTTATGTGTCATTATGATTGCCACGATTTGTCAAGCACGAACACGCACATTTGCATGAACCGAAGTTTTCTCATAAGCATGTATTTCAAAAAGCATATGAAAGGTTTTTAGAGGCATTCCTAAGAAAGAAGCATAAGCATTGACAAAGCCAAACTTTGGGTTGGTATTCTAAGATCGGTTAACTCATGCTCACAAGGATCAAGTCTAGGATCTTTCATAAACTCCACGGATCATAAGTCTCGCAAGGCTTTTCAAGAACTCATAAGAATCTCACAAGTCTAAGATCTTGCATATGTCTCTACGGATCATAAGCTCACAAGAAGGCTCAAAAGAAAGATCATAATCTCACAAGAAAGGTTATAAGAATTCATGAGCTCACAAGAATTTATAAGAAACCACGAGGCTCACAAGCATTCATAAGAACTCGTAAGCGCGCATAAGACGGTTTGTTTTCTATGAAAACAATGAGTTTTATGAAAGGTTTTCTATGACGGGTTTTAAGAATGCATTTTGTGAATTGTATTCTTGTATGCACTGGTATGTGGTATTATGATTGTTATAGTATTGTTAGCTATTAGTTTTTACTCACTGAGTATTTCATGCTTATCCGTACCTTTCATGTCGGCAGGTTCGTTCGACACCCGCAACCCAAAGCCATGGGTTGAAGAGGAATATGTAGAAGAAAGGGATCCACCTATCCCGTTGCAGCCACAGGAGGAGAGAGACCTGGACGTGTGGCCATATCTAGGCTATTGCTGAGTAGAGTGATAGTGAGAGGTCATTTTGTATTTTGATAGGTGGGTATGTCCACCTTTATTTTTGGTTATGTATGTTCAAACTTGGAACACATTTGACAGGCGTAGAAAGAAATTTTGGGTTACGTTTCCGCACTATGATTTAAGCCTTCTGCATTATTAGGGATTCTATTATGTCATGCCTTAAGCATTATTACAGGATGGTTTGGTATCAGTTATGGCACATCTCGAGCCAAAGTATCCTTAACTCCGAGGGGGTATTTTGGGTCGCGACAGAGGTGGTATCAGAGCCTAGGCATTCGAGTCCTTAGGATCACTTAGTGCTTGATACCATGATTTAAACGAGGCATCAGAACGAGCATAATTGATGCTCCTTCGGGTGATGATCAACCTGACATATCTCAGTTGCTCAACACTATGGTGGAGACCATTGCCACGCTAGCAGCGCAGCAGCCTACTATTGTAAATGCATTGGTACACCCACCTCCACCTCATCACACTTCAGGACTCGAGGCATTCTGAAGGCTACATCCACCTACTTTCTATGGGACCACAAATCCCATGGTTACAGAGGGATGGATTATGCAGCTAGAGAAAATATTTCGTGCTCTTCGTTGAACTGATGAGCAAAGAGTAGATTGGGCGGCCTTCATGATGGAAGGAGAAGCCGATCATTGGTGGAGAGCGGCGTGGAGACAAAGAGACACTGCTAGGGCTGGAGAGCCTTGGACTTGGGGTGAATTCCTTGATGCCTTCTATGGGCAGTACTTTCCCAAGATTGTCAAAACACAAAGGAGATAGAGTTCATGACCTTAGTACAAGGAGACATGAGTGTGGCCGAGTATGAGGCCAAGTTTGTGGAGTTATCCCGATTCGTACCAAACTTGATCTCGACGGAGGAGATGCGAGTCCGAAAATCCGAAAATGGGTTGAAACCCTTCATTAAGGATTGAGTCTCCATTCTTCATGTGGAGTCTTGGAGAGAGATTGTGGGAAAGGTGAGAATCACCAAAAAGAACTCAGAGGAGTTTCTCAAGAGAAGAGAGAGTGGTATGGGTGAGTCATGCAGAAGGGTCAGTCCAGTGGCTCAGCACCACCAGAGAAGAGGACCAGGATTTTCCCTTACCCAGCTCCTAGGCCTACACAGACACAGAGGCCTCCTTTTGCACCACCAGTGCCTCGTCCTACTACTTCACAGGCACCTCGCCCCGCTTTTTCTTAGGGCACTAGATATGTGTCGCCATCATCCTCTTCATCTTTCGAGGAGTGCGATTACTGTGGTCGGAGATACCTGGCTAGAGAGTGTCGGAGAGCATCTGGAGGATGTTTCTATTGTGGTGAGCAGGGCCACATGATCAAGGATTGCCCACGCCGACAGTCATGGGTCCAACCTCAAGGGCCCCAGTTCGGCAGACTACTCCACAAGGGTCTTCACAGGCTTCTGCATCTAGACCCGCATGGCCCACCCAGACTACACAAGCATCTCGCAGGACTAACCAGGGTTGGGTCTTTGCCTTGACCGAAAGGGATGCACTGGCATCTGACGATGTCGTGCAAGGTACGTAAAAATTCTAAATTATTCAAGTATGAATGGATGAGTATTATATCTTATATGTTTGTATATGTGTATATTATATTACTTAAACTCTATGTATGTGTTGCTTGAAATTTATTGATGTAGGTAGTTATAATGCACAGGCATTTTGCTAGTGAGCGAGTGTTTAGCTCGCGTATTGATCAATACAGGATTGACACATTCTTGTGTCACCTTGCTTCGCCAAAGGTTTCGCGTTTGAGCCGAGTCGCCTACATCACGATTTAATCATTTCGACTCCGCTTGGCAAGTCAGTTGATACAGACTGTGGACACCAGAATTGTATAGTTCAAGTCGGGCAGTATGAATTGCCGATCAATCTAATCATCCTTTAGTTCCAAGACTTGAACTTCGATGTTATCCTTGGGATGAATTGGCTAACTGCACACCATGGACATGTGGCTTGTTTTGAAAAGATGGTGAAGTTTAAGCCAGAGGGCGTTAAGCTATTTCACTTTCATTGACTACGAAGGAAAGATATAGCCCATCTAGTGGCTCTAATTCTTGCAAATCCAGAGGCATGAGATTCCTCAGCCATCCCAGTTGTGAGTGAGTATTTGGATGTATTTCCTGAGGACTTGCCGAGGTTGCCTCTAGAAAGAGAGATAGAGTTTACAATAGAGTTTGCTCCAGGAACGGCTCCGATTTCTAAGGCTCCATACAGAATGGCCCCAATTGAACTTAAAGAATTGAAGGAGCAAATTGAAGAGTTACAACGACTTGGTTTCATTCGACCAAGTGTTTCACCGGGAGCTCCAGTACTCTTCATAAAGAAGAAAGATGGGTCGATGAGGATGTGCATCGATTACAGACAGTTGAACAAGGTTACTATCAAGAATCGTTATCCATTACCACGGATAGAAGATTTGTTCGATCAACTTAAGGGAGCAAGGTTCTTCTCCAAGATTGATCTCTGATCCAGCTATTATCAGTTGAAGATTAAGGCCGACGATGTGCTGAAGACTACCTTTAGGACTCAGTATGGGCACTATGAGTTCCTAGTTATGCCTTTTGTTCTAACTGTAACGACCCCAAAATCCAACAAGGCTAAAATAGGACTTTGGGATCACCACATTACTTAACCTGCTTAAAGTCCATGCATACGAGACTTACTACACGAGTCTCCAAAAATGAGGATGATAAAATTTCTGATATATCAACTGTAACCAACTAAATAGCACGAGTCTATAGTCAACCAATACAACCCACTAAAACCAAAGAGTCTGATACACAACTATAAAAGTCTGCTAAGCAACATCTACTCAAATCTAATACAACTCTCTCAATCAAATGAAATAAAAACTAAGAGGTGTAGCCACCCAAGTCTCTGGCTCCCTCCTCAGAAGGCTCACCTTCACCTCCTTCCTCTGCGTATGTTTCCTCAACCCACAGCTCCGCCGTGTACTCCTGCTCTAAACCTGCCAAGACAAAGTCCGGCTGAGTACAAAGGTACTCAGTGTATATAAAATCCAACCAACAATAATAATATACCTGCCCTTAGTTAGAAACATATCCAATAACATAATAACATAATCAGAGTGCGGAAGAACGTGTGCGCATATACATCATATCATCACCTTGACTCGTGTACTTGTGAGAATCTTAGACTTGGAAGACAATACACTTATGAGTGCTTATGCTTATAAGACCACGTGCTTGGGAGATCCTTATGCTTATGCACTTATTCAGATCACACAGTAATGAGACATGCCGTTCTTGGCGGATACGGACCATGCCTTAGAAATCATATGGTTGACATGCCGTTCTTGGCGGATACGGACCATGTCTAAGAATCAGGTTGACATGCCGTTCTTGGCAGATATGGACCATGTCATGCTTATGCTTATTCAGAATGTCATACATATGTCATGCTCATGCTTGTGGTCCACATGTGTGACTTGTGAGACTCTTATCTTAACATACACGTGCTTGTGTACTTAAGTGTCGAAATTAACATTCGAGTCGGTAATTGCTTAGATTCCGATCTCCCACCATGGAAACTCCACTATACTGTCCCATACCAAATAGTTAGAGAATGAGGCTAGACACCTCTTCTAGTAACTTCCATTCTTGGACCATCAAGTGTGCTAAGAACCCAGTAGGTCTCCTACTTAGCGCATCTGCCACTACATTCACTTTCCCCGGGTGGTACAGGATAGAGCAATCATAATCCTTGAGGAATTCCACCCAACGACGCTGCCTCAAATTCAGCTCTTTCTGCGAGAATAAATACTTTAGACTTTTGTGGTCGGTGAAAACTTCAAACTGCGCACCGTACAAGTAGTGTCTCCAGATCTTAAGAGTAAAAACTAAGGCTGCTAACTCCAAATCATGGGTAGGATAGTTCTTCTCGTGGTCTTTCAACTGCCGAGAAGCATAGGCAATCACCTTCTCGTGTTGCATAAGAACACAACCTAACCCAACGAGTGAGGCATCACTATACACCACAAAATCTTCACTACCCAATGGAACAGTCAAGATTAGAGCGGTGGTGAGACGCTTCTTCAACTCAAGAAAACTCTTCTCACATTTCTTATTCCACTCGAATCTAGCGTTCTTTCTAGTTAGATGAGTAAGCGGAGCTGCCAAACTGGAAAATCCTTCTACAAATCTTCGATAATATCCAGTTAGGCCCAAGAAACTTTGAACCTCTGTAACACTCTTTGGCCTTCCCCATCCTTCCACTGCTTCTATCTTAGCAGGGTCAACTGAAATCCCCTCTTCTGACACCACATGGCCTAGAAATGCTACTTTTTCTAGCCAAAACTCGCACTTGCTAAGCTTAGCATATAGCTTATGCTCACGGAGTGTCTTTAGGGTGATCCGGAGATGCATCTCATGCTGCTTCTGTGTCCTGGAGTACACTAGAATGTCATCCACAAATACGATCACAAAGCGGTCCAGAGTCGACTTGAAGATCCTGTTCATGAGATCCATGAATACTGCCGGAGCATTTGTCAAACCGAACTGCATGACTAAGAATTCAAAATGCCCATATCTGACCTTAAGTCGATCTTGGAGAAATACTTAGCTCCTTGCAACTGATCAAACAAGTCATCGATCCTAGGTAAAGGATATTTGTTCTTGATAGTGACCTTGTTCAGTTGCCGATAGTCGATGCACATCCTCATCGAACGATCCTTCTTCTTCACCAACAACACTGGAGCTCCCCAAGATGATACACTTGGGCGGATAAATCCAAGACCAAGCAATTCGTCAATCTGCTCCTTAAGCTCTTTCAACTCTGCTGGAGCCATCCTATATGGCGCTTTAGAGATGGGTGCCGTACCCGGAACCAACTCAATTGCAAACTCTACTTCTTTATCCGGTGGCAAACCCGGTAAGTCCTTGGGAAAGACATCCATAAATTCCTCTACAACTGGAATACTTGAGGAATCTGGTGCTTCCGAGGTAGTAAGACTCAATACCGCGAAACGAACTAAGTCCTTCTTCTTCAACCCTTGGAAAAGAAAAGAGGGCTCACTGATTGGTCTAAAGTTGACCACTTTCCCAAAACAGTCGACATGCCCATGGTATTTGGAAAGTCAATCCATGCCTAAAATGACGTCAAAGTCTTGGAACTCAAGGACAATCAGATCAGCTGGCATCTCTCTCTAACCTACTCGAATATCACAAGCTCGATAGACCTTATCGGTGATGACCGAACTACCAATAGGAGTAGCAATCGACAATTCACGATCTAACAGACTTGGCTCAATCGGAAACTCTCGTGCAAAACTAGGTGTGACGAAGGAGTGAGTGGAACCAGTATCGAACAAAACATGAGCGAGGAAATCATTTATCAACAATGAATTAATACACAAAGCTAATTTGTCAAATCATGAATACATACATGCATCTTACATCATACCACATAACATTTAATATCACACACATAGCATCAGAACAATATTTTAATTGACTAAAACATAATTAAACGTACCCTGCACAACGTCGTCAGACGCCTGTGCATCCTGCTCCGAGGTAGCAAACACTCGACCCTGAGCTGGCTGGCAAGGATGCTGAGGTCTAGGACCCTGTGGTGGCCTCTACTGTGTGGACTGCCTACCTAGGGGCCTGACTCCCTATGGCTGAGTCGACTGAAGCCCCTGCTGAATGCGGAGTGGGCAATCTCGGATCCGGTGTGAGACCTCTCCACAATGGAAACAACCTCCAGTAATTGCCCTACACTCTCCCACTCTATGCCTCTTTCCGCACTGGCTGCATGCATTATACAACTGGGTACCAGCAGTAGGCGGAGCCACCTAAGATGCTCGAGGGGCTGCCTGAGTAGGCCTCTGATACGGGGTAGGCCTAGCAATGGGCATAGGACCTGCTATCCTCGACCTCTTGTCCTAGGGGACAAACCTGCTTGCTTGTATCTTCTCCCTCTTCTTCAAAATTCCTGTGAATTCTTCTCAGCTATTAAGGCGCGCTGATACAAGTCCCTACATGTTTCGAGCTGAAGTATCGAAACCTTCTCCCGAATAAAATCCTTCAAGCCTCGCTCAAACCTCTTTGCCTTCATTCTCTCCGTAGCAATCAAGTGAGGAGCGAACCTAGAGAGCTCTACAAACTTGGCCTCATACTCGGCCACTGACATCCTCCCTTGCTCCAAGGTAGAGAATTCAATCTCCTTCTGATCTCTCACAAACACCGGGAAGTATCTCTCATAGAAGATGTTGAGGAACTCTCCCCAAGTCCACTCTTGTCCGGCTCGCACCTCATTCCTCTGCCTAGATGCGGCCCTCCACCAATGTTCAGCCTCGCCTTCCATGACGAAGGAGGCCCATTTCACCCTCTACTCATCGGTAGCCTCAAGCACGGTGAAAATCTTCTCTAGTTGCATGATCCACAACTCGGCAATTGAGGGGTCCGTACTACCGTAGAAGGCTGGAGGATTCATTCTCCTAAAAGCTTCCACTCCGTTATGCCGGGGTGGGTGAATATCAACCGCCCTCTCTTACCTAGCTTGACCAGCAGCTAGCAGCGCAGTTTACTGAGCCATAATTTCAGCCTACCTCTCCATGGCTGCAACAATAGCTTCCATAGCCCGACTCACATTGACTTGGGAAGCACCATCTGGGGAATCCCCATCTGTCACACTGCCTCCTCCATTCCTATGGTTTCTTCCACCCCTTCTCATGCTTACAGTCCTGAGAAGAAGAAAACAACTTATTTAGGAATAAACTCACATAAAATTCCTGAATCTACACTTAATCATAACCCAATCCTGAACAATTAGAATCCTAAACTTGATGTTGCTTCCCTGAGGGTAACATCTTCCTATATCCTATGCTTAATACCTTAGCCCTAAGGACTCTAATGCCTTGAGCACTGATTGATATCCTCTGGTATCAGACCCGGAGTGACATAACATGACTCCTACTAAGAGGACAACTTAGCCCAAGGGAACCTAATGCCTTGAGCTCTGATACCACCTCTGTAACGACCCCAAAATCCAACAAGGCTAAAATAGGACTTTAGGATTGCCACATTACATAACCTGCTTAAAGTCCATGCATACAAGGCTTACTACACGAGTCTCCAAAAATGAGGATAATAAAATTTCCGATATATCAACTGTAACTAACTAAATAGCACGAGTCTATAGTCAACAAATACAACCCACTAAAACCAAAGAGTCTGATACACAACTATAAAAGTCTACTAAGCAACATCTATTCAAATCTAATACAACTCTCTTAATCAAATGAAATAAAAAATAAGAGGTGTAGCCACCCAAGTCTCTGGCTCCCTCCTCAGAAAGCTCACCTTCACCTCCTTCCTCTGCGTATGTTTCCTCAACCCACGGCGGAGCCGTGTACTCCTGCTCTAAACCTGCCAAGACAAAGTCCGGCTGAGTACAAAGGTACTCAGTGTATATAAAATCCAACCAACAATAATAATATACTTGCCCTTAGTTAGAAACATATCCAATAACATAATAACATAATCAGAGTGCGGAAGAACGTGTGCGCATATACATCATATCATCACCTTGACTCGTGTACTTGTGAGAATCATAGACTTGGAAGACAATACACTTATGAGTTGCTTATGCTTATAAGACCACGTGCTTGGGAGATGCTTATGCTTATGCACTTATTCAGATCACACAGTAATGAGACATGCCGTTCTTGGCGGATACGGCCATGCCTTAGAAATCATATGGTTGACATGCCGTTCTTGGCGGATACGGACCATGTCTAAGAATCAGGTTGACATGCCGTTCTTGGCGGATACGGACCATGTCATGCTTATGCTTATTCAGAATGTCATACATATGTCATGCTCATGCTTGTGGTCCACATGTGTGACTTGTGAGACTCTTATCTTAACATACACGTGCTTGTGTACTTAGTGTCGAAATTAACATTCGAGTCGGTAATTGCTTAGATTCCGATCTCCCACCATGGAAACTCCACTATACTGTCCCATACCAAATAGTTAGAGAATTCCCGGTTTGAGAGATGTTCCTCTAAGTTCTTACCTTCCCGACTATCAATTCCCATGCAAATAATTAGGCATACTTAACAAACAATTCACATATACATATCTTATCATAATTCATAATCAATTTACCACCATTTCATAAGAGTATAATAGCATTTATCCTTTCAAGCATTTTCACAAACACCTTGTGTACGCATAATATGAATCCATTTCCCTTCTATATTTTTAAGCATTCATCAAACCATAATTCATCCATACAATCAATTCACTATTCACATCCACATATTAATCCCATTCTCCATACATTTCCCATCCTCCATATATTCTATCCACATCCAATCCACATTTCTATCAATAATTAGCTTACTTCATAGAAAATTTGGAAAAAATGCATTTAATCTCTATTCTATCATTTCTATCAAATTAATATTCACAAAACATTAAAATAGAGTTGATTAGGATAGTATATCGACCTTAGAAATCCTTCCCTTGGATTCAAAACGCTCCCGAGGAGATTTAGGGAAGCTTTGAGGACGATCTCCAAGCTTTCCTCTCAATCTTCTAGCAATCTCCTTCTTCTCCAAGCAACCCTTCTCTAAAAACCCTAGGTTTTCTCCCACTTTTTGCCAAATTAGGTTAGAAATAGGTAGAGTATTTTAATATTTCGAGTAGGACCCCCTATTTATAGCCCCAAGGTCTTAAAACAAAAAGACCAAAACGGCCATACTAAAATTCTGTAAAAATCACGAAAGACCGAGCGATCGGTGGTTATGACCGATCGATCAGTTCTCAACCGAGCGATCGGTGCTCTTGACCGGTCGATCGGTCAAAAAAGCACTCTCTGAAAATTTTCCCCATACAAAATTCTGGACCAGTCGATAGATACCGATCGATCGCTACTTCTGACCGAGCGATGGGTTGCCTACAGATTTTTGACCCGCTTTACTGTTTCGGCCATAACTGTTGACTCGTTCATCAGATTTTGACGATTCAACTTGCGTTGGATTCTTCTTTTGAAAAGGAACATTTCTAGCATTTTAGAATTTCTAAATTCTACCTAATTAATAGACTAAATTGTCCCCAAAGTTGACTGATCTGCAATTCCATCAGATAAAACCCACCATTGACTTGGCTTAAATTCAAAATAAGGAAAAACATTAAACATGAACTTCGAAGAGGGTTCCAACACCTTTCTAATGGTTTAAGAATCACTCCATTCCAGTAAACGGTACCAAAACTAGAGCTTCCTAAAGTTTAGGGTGTGATATGACATCCCTCCGTTACAAGTTTGATTAAGCTTAGTTTACACCACACCAAATAAATATATAATACCATAAACATCAAAACATCACAAGGACTATAATACCACTAATACAATGAAGTAAAAACATGAAAAAGATTCGGGGTCTCTACACTAACGAATGCACCGGCAGCATTCATGGATTTAATGAATCGGGTGTTCAAACCTTATATCGATAGATGTGTTATTGTATTTATTGATGATATCTTAGTGTATTCCCTGACATGGGAGGATCATGATCGAGACATTCGCCTTACACTTGAGACTCTTCAAGAGCATAGACTGTATGCCAAGTTGAGTAAGTACAAATTTTGGTTGGAAAAAGTGGCGTTCCTTGGCCATGTGATATCTGCCGAGGGTATTTCAGTAGATCTAGTAAAGATAGAAGTAATGATGAAATGGGAGAGACCCAGGAGTGTTACCGAGATATGCAGCTTCCTTGGTATGGCAGGATACTACAGGAGATTCATAGAGGGATTCTCCAGCTTAGCTGACTCACATATTTGATGCGGAAGAATGCCAAGTTCGCTTGGAACGACAAGTGTGAAACAAGCTTCATTGGGTTGAAGAAGAGGCTTACAATGGCCCCCGTTCTCACAGTGCCATCTGGGAGTGGAGGTTTGTAGTCTATAGTGATGCTTCGACTATTAGGCTAGGATGTATTCTTATGCAGCGTAGGAATGTCATCGCCTATGCTTCCTGGTAATTGAAAGAGCATGAAAAGAACTATCATACTCACGACTTGGAGTTGGCTGTGGTGGTGTTTGCGTTAAAAATTTGGCGGCATTACCTTTATGGGGAAGAGTTTGATGTTTTAACGAATCACAAAAGCTTAAAATATCTATTTTCCCAAAAGGAATTGAATATACAATAGCGCCGATGGATGGCATCTTGAAGGACTATGAGTGTTCGATCCAATACCATCCGGGTAAGGCTAATGTGGTAGCGAATGCTTTGAGCAGAAAGCCTACTGGAATTGTAGCCCACATGATGGTTCACGAGTGGAAGATGTTGGAGGTCATGGCAAACCTCGAACACCAGTTTCAGTATTTCCACCTATGGGCCAATCATGGCTAATCTCAAAGTCAGGCCTTATATCCAGGATCAGATCCGAGAGTTATAGGATTCGGATGCGGAGCTACTTGCTTACAGAGTTAAAGCGATTAGCAAGGGAAGTGATGAGTTCTCCTTGAATGGTAACAGAGCGATCACGTTTAAAGGAAGGCTATGTGTTTTGGTGGATGTGGAGTTGAAGAGCGAGATCTTAGATGAAGCTCATCGGTCCAAGTACATTGTACATCTTGGTGGTACGAAGATGTACCAAAATCTAAAGAAGCACTATTGGTGGTGGAACATGAAGAGGGAAGTCGCCGAGTATGTATCAAGATGCTTAGTGTGCCAACAGGTGAAGGCCGAGCATATAAGGCCAGCAGGGCTTTTGCAATCCCTTCCTATTCCCCGAGAGAAAATGGGAGAACATCTCTATGGATTTCATCGTTGGATTGCCAAGAACGGCAAAAAACTCAGATGCAATATGGGTAGTGGTTGATCGTTTAACAAAGTCCATCCATTTCTTGCCTTATCGAACTACGTTCAACGCGAATCAGTTGGTGGCATTGTACATCAAAGAAGTGGTTCGGTTGCACGGGGTGCCAGTAAGCATTGTCTCAGATAGGGATCCTCAATTTACTTCCAGGTTCTGGAAGAGCTTTTAGACCACTTTGGGTTCCCATTTAGACTTTAGCACCGCCTTTCATCCTCAAATAGATGGGCAGACCGAAAGGGTGAACCAGGTTATAGAGGACATGCTTCGAGCTTGCATGTTAGACTTTAAAGGTAATTGGTGAGGTTGCGTACAGGGTTGCTCTACGCACTCACATGGCGGTGGTTCATAACGTATTCCATGAGTCCATGGTTCGGAAATACATTCCAGATCCTTCTCATGTGATTGACCTAGATCTGTTAGAAGTACGAGAGGATCTTACACTAGTGGAAGAGCCAGTCTAGATTTTGGACCGTAGAGATCAAGTTTTGCACAACAAGGTTATTCACTTGGTTCTATTTAGGTGGCAACACCATTCAGTGGAAGAAGCCACATAGCAGTGAGAGGCCGAAGTGAGAGAAAAATATCATCAATTGTTTGTTTAGAACTTTGGCACTCATTTGTATTTTGTTGTTGTTTTGTACATGTATGTACCATCCAAATTTCGAGTATGAAATTTTTGTAAGGGGGGAGGATTTAGAACCCTGAAACTTTTTCATAGCTAATGAATACTGTTTCTTGGCCAAATGGTTTCCACATAATTGAAATGGGTGTTGTATGAGAAAATGAATGGTAAAGAACTAAGTGTATTATATATAGGGGTTAGTTCCCTAAAGGATGATGGGAACAAGGTAGGAAACACCCCAAGAGGTCCAAGGGGTTAAAATGGAGAAAAGGGGAGTGACGATCGATCGCAGCTTTGCGACGATCGATTGTCATCAGAGGAAAAACTTGCCAAATTTCGGATTCACTAGCGATTGATCGTCCCCAAGACGTCGATCGATCGTCCGGAGCCCCAAAAACTTGGGCAACCTACTGGAACTTCGACGATCGATCGTCCCAAACTTAACAATCGATCGCTCTGAACCTAGAAATTGGGTCACCTTTCGGGAAGCTGGACGATCGATCGCCCCAAGCTGACGATTGATCGTCATCGCGGAAATCTATTTTTTTTTAGGACGCGAAATCAAGGGTTTTAACCCTTTGCCTATAAATAGGGAGTATTTGGGGGGTTTTTGGAGTTAACCTAACCCTAAGAGATGAGAGAAGGAGAAGGGAGATTTGAGGATTTTGCAAGAAGGGTTGGGATTGAAGATCAAGAGAAGCCCAATCAATGATTGAATCTTCTCCATCAAGCAAGGAACCTTCCTTCCCAAGGTGGTGGTTCCTCCTCAAGCATGGATTCCAAATCAAGAGGGTTTTTCTTCAAGATCAAGAGTTGATCCTTAAGGTTAGTACACTATTATAGTTAACCTAGTATTACCTTATATTTTGAATTCTTTCATGAAGTTAATCATATAACCTAAAAAAATAAGATTAAAGGAAATGTGATGGATGTGGGGTGAATGTATGGAGGTTAAGGTGAATGGATGCCACATAGAATGTGATGGATGATGTTGTGTGATGGGAAAGATGGATGGGCATTGTATCAATAATGAATACACATATGTTGTTGATGAAATGTTGTAAATGAAATCATGAATTAAAGCCCTAAGAAATGTTGAATAGTACGTGTTTGATGAAAGGCATGAACGAGGACTAAACTAAGAAAATGAAAGTATGATTTAGAGAGTTTTTCCCCAATTGATAAATTCTAAGTGAAATACTCTATATGTTTACTTTAAAGCTTGCCTAGTTCAAGAAATGTTCTAAATGCTATGTCATGCTCTTTTAATTGTTATATGTCATTATGATTGCCACGATTTGTCAAGCACGAACACACACATTTGCATGAACCGAGGTTTTCTCATAAGCATGGATTTCAAAAGGCATAAGAAAGGTTTTTAAAGGCATTCCTAAGAAAGAAGCATAAGCATTAACAAATCCAAACTTTGGGTTGGTATTTTAAGATCGGTTAACTTATGCTCACAAGGATCAAGTCTAAGATCTTGGATAAACTCCACGGATCATAAGTCTCGCAAGGCTTTTCAAGAATTCATAAGAATCTCACAAGTCTAAGATCTTGCATATGTCTCTACGGATCATAAGCTCACAAGAAGGCTCACAAGTAGGCTCACAAGAAAGCTCATAAGCTCACAAGAAAGGTTATAAGAACTTGTAAGCTCACAAGAACTCATAAGAAACCATGAGGCTTATAAGCATTCATAAGAACTCATAAGCATGCATAAGATGGTTTATTTTCTATGAAAAGAATGAGTTTTATGAAAGGTTTTCTATGACGGGTTTTAAGCATGCATTTTGTGAATTGTATTCTTCTACGCATAGGTATGTGGTATTATGATTGTTATAGTTTTGTTAGCTATTAGTTTGTACTCGTTGAGTATTCCATGCTCAGTCGTACCTTTCATGTCAGCAGGTTCGTTCGACACCTGCAACCCAGAGCCATGGGTTGAAGAGAAATATGTAGAAGAAAGAGATCCACCTATTCTGTTGCAACTACAGGAGGAGAGAGACCTGGATGTATGGCCATATCTAGACTATTGCTGAGTGGAGTGATAGTGAGAGTCATTTTGTATTTTGATATGCGGGTATGTTCACCTTTATTTTTGGTTATGTATGTTCAAACTTGGAACATAGTTTACAGACGTAGAAAGAAATTTTGGGTTATGTTTCCACACTATGATTTAAGATTCTGCATTATTTGGGATTCTATTATGTCATGCCTTGAGCATTATTACAGGATGGTTTGGTATCAGTTATGGCACATCTCGAGTCAAAGTATCCCTAACTCCTAGGGGTATTTTGGGTTGAGACAAATATGCTTCTGCAAATCCATATTTTGTAATTCATCATTTAGTTTGTGATATTTGCTCTACATTAGATCTCAATCGTTCGAGCAATCTAGCTTCTCTATGAATTTTTCTTTTTGAATCTATCATAGATATATTCACATTAAGCCTGATATGTCTAGTGGAGTTCTTTTCACCTCAGATCTAGAGTTGTTGGTCTGATCTGTTATTTCTTTAAACTAAATCAAGATTGTTTCTAATCTCTCTTGCATGGGTTGTAATTTCTGAAATCTCTGTCATTCGATTGGGAAGATTGAATTTTGATGGTGGATTCGTCAGATCAAGTAAAATAATTCCATTGAATGGTGTCACCAATTATATTGCTTATTATAATTGCTTTAACCATTGCATATCACAATGTTCTGGTCAATTGAACTTCTCAAATGCAAACACGTTTTCGCTTGCCTGTTAGAATCTAGAGCATTACGTTCAGATGATAGAAGTGCTCTTCATTTTGGAGAGAAACAAGCTGATGTATATTAAAAAATTAAATTTCTCGAGTAGATGCAAATGTATTTTTGTGTTTAAGAAGAAAGGTTGACCCTTCACTCTTAGAATGTCAGGGTTCAAGGTTGGCCATGATAGATTTCTTCTAATAGTGAAGACATCATCACCTCCAATGTCATTCCCTTCAACACACAACAAAAGGGTCAACAATTTCATAAAGTAAGACCAAAAGGTCCAAAACCCTAGATGGGTTCATCAGTAAAGCAAAAGATGGCATGAGAAAATGAAAAGCAAGAGAATTCTTTTTGTCTCGGAAACAAAAGACAGCAAGAGAAAATATAAAGAAATCAAGAGGGAAAAAAATTGTCTTCAAAGCAAAAAACAGCAAGAGATAAAATAAAAAACTCAAAAGGGAAAGAAATTGTCTTCAAAGCAAAAAAAAAAAAAAAAAAACAAGAGATAAAATAAAGAAATAAAAAGGAAAGAAGGAATCAAATAAATGCAAACTAAAAAAGGGTAAAGAGAGAGAGAGAGAGCATCTGCATCACATGGTAATCTAACAACTCGGAGAGAGAGAGAGAGAGAGAACATGGACTTGTGAGCAAGAGTTGTCTCTTGATCAACCCACCAACACGGGAGTATAGGGTAGAGGTAAATGGGGTTAAATTGCAAGACACCATCATCCGTTAACGGCATCAACTGGAGAAGCATGTGGCGGAAGGCAGTGTAATTTCAGAAATAAGAGGGGAGGTCTCTGCAATTTCACCAAACCTCAAGGGAGATCAATGTAATTTACCCATAATAATATTGTAATAAACGTTGTATTCTAACTTATTTGATCGCCCAAAGGAAGAAAAAGAAGGAGACATAGGAGTTGAAGATATTAAAATAAAGGGCCCAACCCCCCTCCCTCCCCCCCCCCACCTTTTCGAGATGGTGCATTAACCTGTCAACTTAATTCCATGGTCACAGAAAATCTTTCACAACGATTTACGAAATCTAGGGATAAGAGTTCATATGGGTCGTCGTAATGGGATAAAAAATTTGAGACACTTTCCAACAATATTATAATGAAAGCTAAACACGATTAGCACGATCTGCGAGAAGATTGAATAGGTTTGTAGTATGAGTTGCACCACTTAAGCAAGAAACCCACTCACACTTGGGTGATTCATCCAAAATCTATTATTTTAACGTGAATTATGAGGATGATTGCACCATTTGTTTGCCCTTACCCATCTTCAGCGTTTGAATTTTGAAAGACGATTTGCTTCCCCGCTACCGCACCACAGCTGTTGCATCGGCGGTTAATTAGAAGAAGGGGCGGACAATTTCTGAATAAAAGTATGGGCATAGTATGGGCATGGGGCATTGCCTCCTTGGACTTGTGAATAAAAAAGAATTATAGCTTAATAAGGCGTTGTCATGGGCATGGGGGCAGCTGCCCCCTTAATATTTTGAAAAGAGCTATAGTTCTCTCCACCGGCGAGGAGGGAATTATCGCTCCTCACTCTCACATAGCCACCCCTTCAACTCAACATGAACTCGGGTTAAAGTTTTTTAACGGTGTGGTTTTATTTTTCTAAAAACTAAGGGTAGATGTGTGAACTCTGGGGGTGACTGAATCTTAACCACAATTAAATGGAGTTAAAAGGAGGAGACGTGGCAAGAAAAGGGGAGCCTAGATGCAGCTCCTCATGTCACTGACTGAGGTGATTATTTTCCTCCTCATGTCACTAACTGAGGTGATTATTTTCCTTTTGAAAAACCATGTCTTTTATACTATGTTGCTTAATTATTTTACAAGGCATAGTTATAGGACAAGGCGTCCTCTTAAGATTTTGAAAAAAAATTATACTATATTATTTAGTTATGTAATTGATCATATGCATCCGATAAATAAGGCTCCTCAACTTTTGAAAAAAAATTATGCTATGTTATGTAATTATTTAACAGGGCATTGCCATAGAGTAAAGAGACAAGAAAGAGACAAATACCAGTAGGATATATTGTATGGAGGAAATGGCTCACGAATTTAGTTGTCAAATAATTTTCAACCATTACGTGCCCTGCTATAATAAAATCTTGGCTCTGCCCCTGAGTTGAGGGATGTCTGATTAAGCCAATACAGACAAGAACTAGAGCTGGACATCCATCAATATTGGATGCTACTGCACAAAGTGGGGATTGATTGTTTAAGAAGGAAACAAAAGAAAAAGAAGCGACCATTCAATGCCCCCATAAAGCATTAGACAGCAAGATCCATTAGCTACTAATTTAATAGGAAAATGCCAATAACTAGACAAAGCACTCATACCTAACCATTCAACAAAGACAAAACATTTGACATTTAGGCACCCTCTATATCCCCTGCACATGGGTTCAAATAATTTTAGAAAGAGATTTGGACGTCTCTCTCACCTCTACCACTGGGTTTAAGTATAGAGTAAAAAGAGGTCTGGACACTGTATATCTAATCTCTCTATAAATATCAAACCTCGGAGCACCAAGATAAACAAGTTTTAGACATAAGAGAAGTGTGTCTAGCTTGAGGTTCTGGGTGTGCCTTATCTTGTTCATCATCTTGGTCTAGCTTCAGGTTCTCCAAGCTAGACTTTGTTGGTTTGGAATGAATCCAACACAAAGCCAAGCATAATAGTCTTGGAGGTCCTGACCACATCCTCAAGCTTGACTAAGATAAGGCACACCCAAAACCTCTAGCTAGTCCTTCTCGATCCTCTCAGGTCTCGAAGTGCTTTGTTTGTGTAGAGAATAGAAGCTAGAGCATACATGCACTCACATTCCCCATAGCCTCTTATATTGAATCTCTATTATAACACTGACAAGGCATAGACCATAACCGGACAGGCCATTGAACCGGCTGGGTGAACAGGGAAGTTTGACTGATCCGGTTGACTGGCCTGTTGGCGGTTTTACTGGTTCAACCGGTCATTCCAGTCCGGCTTTCAAAACACTGTAGTGTGTAGTGAATCTAAGGTCAATCCCACGGTGCAGACCTTCATATGCACTCCCTTAGTATGACACTGACACGGCTCTTTATCTGCATGAATGTTGATCTTATTGGGGATTGTGTATTTACTTGCAGTTTGTACCGTTAAACCTATGAAACTCTGCCGCCAGATGGTGTTGGGCATTCTTCATTTTACTGCAAAATTCTTAGTCCTGTAGGCATTATGATCATCTCTAACGACGCTGCTATCTCGCTTTCAACCATTGCTTAATTCTCACCCATGGATGGGCTCATACATGATTCACTCCTAAAGCATAAGGATAGGGTGATTAAATTTAATTTTCCATACTTCTTCATATTCATATCAAGAAGATGCAAAGTTTCACTTTGATCCTTAAAATTTTCAAAATCCTATTCTCAATTGTTTTCTTATTTTTTCTTACCAGGTGTACGGTCGGAAAAGATTGAATCAGTCTACGCGCGGACTCCAAATAAAACCGTGTCATCTGCTCATTGCCCATACAAATGGCTTCCAAGCTCTTTTAAAGCGTGGTTGGGCACCGTTAGCCCTACCATTAAAGGTGGCCAACTTCAATGTATATGTGACACGATCGTGTGAAACCTCGATATGCGCTCCATCAGGGAGTTACAGGACTCTATTAATTGTGCTTGATGAAATTCTATCGAACGGAGTTCTTAAGCGATCATTCAGAATGTAATCTGATTCAAAAAATGTGATGTGTAAAGTCCATTTTTTTGGAATTGACTTATTCTGATGCCAAAATAGTGAATCTAGTGTATCTTGAGTTATTGTCTCAAACATTCAAGAAAAGTGAAGATGAATACGGAATAAGATTAACTAAAGATATTTCTGATCATCGCATTCGTTTCACTCATAGGATGGTAAGTGACCTAGATACCATGTTACCTTAGGTGAGAATTAACTTAGAATCATCATAAATATCTTAGGTGATGGCTAGACTGTTTGGAACCTGAAAAAAAGGATTATGGGCACATCTGGAGGAGCCTGGTCAATCGCTCATATGTAGGGGTCAATCACTGGCCTACCAGTTGACCGCCCATGGTGACCAGTAGACGCCCGTGGAGAATTTTGTATAGGGACTTTTTCGAGAGAGTTTGCTTTTGGGGGGTCGACCGCCCATGAGGTCGGTTGGCCGGTGTGTAGATTTTGGTATTTACGCCGTTTTAGAAGTCCGAGATTACTTATAAATAATAGAGTTTGATCCTCATTTGACCCTAAGAGAGTTGAGAGAGTTTCTATTGAGATATTTAGGGTTTTCCAAACTCATTATCCTCTCATCTTCCACCCTAAAGATTGCAAGACATAAATTTGTTGGTCAGGTAATGACCCTAAATGGGGGCTGAATAGGGTCTTTGGCAGTTTTTAAAATTACACTCTAAGTCTATTATGCGAAATAAAATTTATTGCAACTAAAGATTAATCAAAGTAATACAGAAAGTAAAAGAGAAGAGTTAGAAGATAAAACACAGAAATTTGTTCACGAGGTTCAACAATTCTAGCCTACTCCCCGCCTCAAGCTGTTCCAACTAGAGGATTCACCATGTTTCTTTAAATCGTATAAACTCTTTCACAGGTGGAGCCTAAACCGTTATAGTCACTCTTCAAGTCAAGACAGAACCTTTACACATCCTCCTTTAGGTCGGGTTGAAACTTGCAAGAGCTCTTCCCTCTCTTGCTGAAAATGAAGCAACAACTTCAATGTAAGAATCCAAGATTCTTGACTTTCTTTAATGAAAGATTTGTGGATTTAAAAATCTGAAATGAATGCTCCTGAAATGACCTAAATAAGAGTGGATAACAAACTCTAATGAAATTTCTCAAAATAAATGGAGTTGATTTGTTCAAACGAGATTTTGGGGATTTCTAAGTGTATGAGTGAGTGTGAAATCAATGTAAGTGAAAGAGTAGATGATTAGAGTTATTACACTGATCAAGATTATTCTTTTATTCATAAATGAACTCCTTTTATAGCTCATGATTCAATATGACCGTTTGATGGAGCATTTATGCAAATAAGGTTGTTGAAAACTACCCGTTACAGCGTTTTTCTATTTCAGACCTCTTTTTATCGACGAAATTAGGTTACTAGACTCAATTCGTCACCGAATCCAAAAACAGTGAGTACAGGAACATTTCCTGTCTCCATTTCGTCGCCGAAATCAGATCACCCCTATGATTTCGTCGACGAATTCAGAACAAAAAATTGTTTTTTTGTTTTGGGTTAGACCTTAATGATGGGAATGGCTTCCTAGGTCATTTGGCAATCATCTAACTTGATTTGTGTGAATTCTTAAGGCCTTAGAATGATGTCCAAAGTATGTCCTAGGCTCCTATGGTCAATCTAATTATATTGAACATTCAACTAACCATAATTTTGAAGACTTCTTACATAAGTCCTAGACACTCTCAAAATGAATAAAATTACATTTATAATCTTCTAGAGAGATAATCTTTGACTTGATCTTGGGTCTTGTGATTTGGCTTTGTCTTCAAGGGAGGACTTGGACTATGGGTACAACTTTGAATCTTCACTTTTTACTTGAGTTGAACACTTTTTTGGATAACTTTCATTCTTTTTGCCTTGAGTGAGGAACTTATTTTCTTATAATCTGAAATGATCAAGTACTTAAACAGAATTATTAGTACCATTTGTTTCATTTCATTATTGTGTTATTATCAAAATTTAAGGGTACCCAAGGTTGTAACCTTGAAACTAACAATCTCTCCCTTTTTGATGATGATATAATAATGTAATGAAATGAGATTGAGCTCCTCCTCAAAATATGAATTTAATAAAGACTTGAGGTAAGCTCTGCCTAAACATATGCATTTTTAAGAAATTTTAATTTGGAGGCATATTTTAGTCATTTCAAGAAGTGTATTAATGTGGTTTAACACCAAGAGAAGTTCCACAAAGACAATTATCATATTTTCATTTTTCATCAGAAATACCAAGTTAAAGTAGTCAATAGAGGTTCCATGATTATAAACAAACAATGTAAATCTTGCACCAAGAGAAGTTCCATAAACATGATAATTTAATCAATGTCATAAAGTGCTATAAAGATTACATTCAAACAGTGTTAATTATAGATTCAAAAGATCAAAATTTTTTACATTCATTCAATGTGAAAAAAACATTTACAGCCAACACAATACATTTTCTCCCCCTTGGCATCATCAGAAAGGAAGAGAAAAGAAAAAAATTATACTACAATCCATCCTCTTGTTGCTTCTTCTTGAGGTCCTTGAGTTTCTCCAATAGATCTTGAGCTGGACTTCCATCTGAATCTCCAGAATCATCATCATCACTACTACTTGAGATTTCAGTGGGGGAAGGAGGAATATAATGATTTTTTGAAGATTTTGGATGTTTAGAGGAAGAGGCTTCTCCTTTGACTACTTGGAAGGATTGCTTTTTCACATTGAAAACCTCTATGGATAGTTGAATCACTTGGCTGGCCATTTGGTGGATGATAGGAGCCTGGTTCCCTAGGAGAGAAGACATTTGAGTAATGGTAGGTCCTTAATTTCTTAAATGCTTTTCAGTGCCCTCTACCTTCCCTTTCATCATTGTTACCAAATCATTCAATTGCAAACCCTGCTCCATGGCATCTACTGCCTTTCTCTCTATTAGGGATAGAATTGAATCTACCCTATTCTTGGGGACTTCCCCAGATATCTCTATCTCATCTAATCTTGGCTCCAAAGATTCTGCATTTTTCTTGATTTTCCCTTGGATGCTGTCCATCCTAGTCTCAAGTGTAGACAATCTCTCTCTCTCGTAATAGAATGAAGGCTTTACAGGCTCTCTCTGGTCTCTGTCTGAAGAGCAGCCATGCTGGCTCTACTCTCTGTCATAAAGGAGATCATAGAGGCTCTCATCTCAGCCTGAAACCTCAATTGGCTCTCTCTCATCTCTAGCTGGAACTGCTCTATGTTGTAGCCATGGAGGCTATCTGTCTTGACATCAAGAGCATCTGGTCATCTGAAGCTGCTGGTCTGCTAGGAGGCTTATAGTAGGGTCCAGAGTCCTCAAAATAAGGAGATTCCTGTCTTTGAGAAGACTCAGGAATCTCATCCTCTATCTTTATCTCAGGCCACTCAGGCACTGCCTCTGCTGTTGGCTCAACCTCAGGCTCTGGCTCTGGCTGTTGCTCTGGTTCTTGCACTATCTCAGGTGCTGAGGAGGGAGGAATGGGAGTAGGAGTAGATGAGGGAATGAGATTAGAAACTGAAGTAGGAATGGAAAGAGTAGGATTAGAAGATGAAGTGGGAATGGATGGCTGGGTGGAAGAAGGCTTGGGAGTCCAGTCCTTCTGGCTATCATTCCAAATATAGCCCATCCTTTGGATGGTTGCCTTGCTATATATGGAGAATCATTAGCATTTACAAATCAGTATGAGAAGAAAGAGAAATGTGGAAGTATTTGAAATTTTGGTCAAGGCTTGACCAAAGGAAAGACAACCTGACTTTCTCTTATATGCATCATCCATGCAGTGGACAATGATGTAAGCGAGGTCAATAGGAGTGCAGGTGAGAATACACCACATAAGGAATACATCAAAGTAGGTTAGGTATTCCCTACCACCTGCTCTGGGGACAAGGTTGTAGGTTAGGATGTGTTGGATTATTCTAGAGGTCGGGGTGAGCTCTTTGACTTTGGGTTGGAATAGAGCAATGAAGTATTGGTTTATGCACATGAGTTTCAGTGCTTCTACCACATCAAATCTTTCACTTTGGGTTGGAATAGAGCAATGACGTATTGGTTTATGCACATGAGTTTCAGTGCTTCTACCACATCAAATCTTTCATGCTTAGTCCATTGTCCATTGACCATTTACAAAGGATTGGAGGGGATATCTAGGAATTTTAAGAATATTAGGCAAAGTTTCCAAGTGAAATGAAATCTTCTTCCCATGAACATAAGAAGAGATAATTTGGGTGGATTGATTGAAATGAAAATGGGTGTAAAAGATCCTAACCAGTTCTGGATACATGGTTTTATTGGAAGCAATAAAGGAATCCCTTTTAAGGGCAGAGAACAGAGTCTTGATTATACCTAGGCCGTAGACTTCTAGGTTAGCAAAATTAACAACCTTACCATAGATAGGAGTACGAGGCAGGAATTTGTCTCTGAACAACTTCTCGTACTTGGGAGACTTGAACTTTGAAGGTGCTGAAGATGAAGCCACCTCTTTTCCCTTTGAAGTTCGAGCTTTCTTTAATGGAGGCTCTTCCGAAGCATTCTTAGTTTGAGGAGGCATTTTGATTTGAGTACAAGATTAGGGATTTGATTTGGGATTGAAATGAATGGGGTTTGGACGAAGGTTCAATGGAATAGGAAGAGGAGGGAAACCTAGCTTTTGAGAAATGATTTGAAAAATTCAGATTTGGGGTTTTTAATTTATACCCACGACCAATTTCGTCGCCAAATTGGGGTTTATCCCTTAATTTTTTCATCAAAATGAAGACAGGTAGCTTACTGTTTTGATTTTGGATTGACTTCGTCGCCGAAATTGAATAGTCATCATAGGTTGGCTAGAGATAGCTCATCACAGGTTGCCTCGAGGGTTTCGGCATTCCTGAAATAGCTCATTATAGGTTGCCTCGAGGTCTCTCTCAAAATCTGAGTCATTTTGACTCTCCCTATCATCCTCACTCTTGTCACTCATACTAACAATAGATGAGGACTCTTCAATCCTAGTGATGGAGGCAATAGAAACCATAAAATTTGTAGTCTCCATCAGGGAAACTTTAAGAATACCACAAGCTTCTTTAACAAAGTTACAATTATTAGAAGATTTTGGAATGGTGTGATTTTCTAAAAATTTGCTGGGGAAAGTCCAACCATTTTCTGTAGAGATCCATAAACTCTTGTCTAGAGATAAGTGAAATACTCTCATTCGATATTTCCAATCATTAATATTACACTCATTAAAAAATGGGGGATAAGAGATGGATCCTCTATTTCTTTGGAGATTCATATCCACCGAAAATATGAGACAAGATCACACTAATAAATTAGTGAACCCGCTCTGATACCAATTGAAAAAAAATCCGGTGAACCTCAAATCTAATATTTGAGTTGAGAACTCACAAATTCAAGGGAGTGGCTAGGTCTCCCTACAAAGTCTATTTACTCTTTTTAATATTTAACAATTAAGTTATTAACTAAGGGATGATAAACTTAAAGTGCGGAATAAGGGAAACAAGCAAATCACAACACAAGCAATTTTTACGTGGAAACCCTTCCGGGAAAAACCACGGTACCTAGTCCAGCAATGAGAATCCACTAAGACAATGTACCAGATACTTACAGACTCGAACCTCACCCAACAGGACTCGACTTCCTCGATCCACGGCTAGTCCTACATGCCTCAATAAGTAATCACGATCTCACAAGACTCGTAATCTACCGCAGTAACCTGTTCTTCTCTTGTATCTCGACAACCACGATCTCCATGATTGATCTCCGTCAAATGATGGCTTCAGATTCCACCGACCAAATACCACATTCACGATCCTCCTCGGATTGATCTTCTTCGTAAAGGCTCCAGAATACTCTAATCAATTTGTTCTTTCCAGAACGGGTTGATAGTTTGATTAAAATCAAATCCTAGATGGATTCCATCAATGGGAAAGTCCAAGCAAGTAAGAATGAAAAATGGCTTACAAACTCTAGGATAGAAGAGAAACTAATCAAGGGAGGGAGGGAAAATAAAATAAGAGTTTCTATGAAATCTAGAGATCGCCCAATACCCTCTCAATTCTCTCCCAAAGTCCCAATTCGTGGACTAGAAGGATTCCAATTAATAAGGAAGCAAAACCATGGTTTTAGAAAGGTCCAAAAATGAATTTAGAAGGGTTTTAGGCATTGGGTCGACCTAGGTGTCACTTTGGGTCGACCCTGACCTTTAGAAACACCCAAAAGAAGATTTTTTAAAGACTGGGTTGACCCAACTGCCACTTTGGGTCGACTCAACTTATGGGTGCTCTCTGCCTCTTTTTCCAATACATTTTCTTATAAGGACTGGGTCAACCCAATACTTTTTCGGTTGACCGACATATAAAACCTCATTTTTAGCTTTTACTTCCTTCATAAAAGTTGTAGATCTTTTCGACGCGATCGATTTGATATATTATGGAGAAAAATTGGAGATACAGTTAGTGAGATATGCCTCATACAAGGAACCTTGGTTTTTAAGAACCTCTAATACTTTTTGGGCTACATATTTAATCACCTAAGATCCATATAATTATTCTAAGTCAATTTCCACCTAAGGTATCATGGTATCATTATTCTAAGTCAATTCCCACCTAAGGTAACATGGTATCTAGTTCACTTACCATTCTATGAGAGAAACGAAGGATATGATCGGAATGTCTTCACCTATCTTCTTTAGTCTTCATCTTCACTTGTCATAAACTCTTGAAGGCAATGACACAAGATACACTAGACTCACTTGTTTTGACACCGGGATAAGCCAACACTAAAACATGGACTTTACAACGGGATCTACTCATTCCTTCGTCTCGCCTAGTTTTGCAAAGGGATTTTCATTCGAGTTGAGTCCGTTGGAGCGTGAGTTATCCATTTCGACTCCGCTTTGCAAGTCGGTGGTTGCAGATCAAATATACAAGGATTGTGTTGTCCAAGTGTGGTAGAATGGGTTGTTGGCCGACCTGATTATCCTAGATTTCTAGGATTTTGACGTCATCCTGGGAATGGATTGGCTTGCGAAGCACCACGGGCACATGGTTTGTTTCGAAAAGATGGTGAACTTCAAGCCAAAGGGTGTAAAGACATTTTATTTCCGAGGGTTGCATAGGAGAGATATCGCTCGCTTCACAGCACTAAACCTTTTGAACTCAGAGGCACGAGTCTCCTCAACCATTCCAGTTGTGAGTGAGTACTTGGACGTGTTTCCCGAGGAATTGCCTGGATTGCCTTCAGATCGGGAGATCGAGTTCACGATACAGCTTGTGTAGCGCCCCAAAAATTTTCGCACTTAATGAATAGTGTTCTCATAACCAATTTGACCTTTCACATAGTCCAACTAATAAATAAAGAAGAATCGGGCAATTCTAAAATGTTAGAAATGTTGCCTTTCGAAAGTCGAATCCAACGCAAGTTGAATCGTCAAAATCTGATGAACGAGTAAAAAGTTATGGCCAAAAACCCGAAGTGGGAAAAATGAGAAAAACAGAAAAATGGGAAAAATACAAGGGAACCGGTTGATCGAATTTGCTACCGGTAGACCAAATAGCCACCGGTCGACCGATGCCCATTATCAGTTGACCGAACATCGCACTAAATGTATGAGTTATTTTTCTAAAGAGTTTATTTTTGACCGGTCGATCGAAGGTCACCACCGGTCGGCCGGTCATGCGGGATTTTGCCCTTTTGGTTTGGTTTTGCCAAAATTTTAAGGGTAAATGGGTCTTGACCCCCCCCCCCCCCCCCCCCTTTTTCCTATTTAACGCTTTTCACAAACCCTCAAGCAAATAATTTGGGGAGATTGAAAGAGAAGAAGGAAGAAGGGTTAGGGCTTTTGCTCAAGGGGGTTTTGGATTGCAAGGATCTTTTTGCATTCCAAGGTTGGAGCATTTTCTTCAAAGAGGGATCATCCCTATTGAATTGGGAGCTCAATCAAGGGTTTTCTTCCAAGATTAGGAGTTAATCTCAAAGGTTAGTACACCCTTTCTAACTAACTTAGCAATAACTAGGGTTTCCTTTGTAAATGATGATGTGTTTTCCCCTTTTCTTTGAAATATGCCATTTTCCCTAAATCTAAACAAGATGAATAAGTGTATGTGTGGATTGTTTGGATGGATGAGGAGTTTGAGGCGTTTGGATGCCGTGTGGATGTGATGTAATGTGTGTGATGGAAAATGGTGGAAGGGTATCCTACAAATAATGAATACACCTTGATGTTGATGGAATGTATGCACTAACAAGAGGAAATGGAACGACTATGAATTGTTGCATGTCATGTGGTTGGTTAAATGCCTAAATGAGAAGTTCCTCAATCAATGAAGAATATGAAAGCATGAATATGTGTAGTTTCCTTCAAATTTATAACCTTGATCAAATGTTATATAGATTATCTAAATTCTCACATGTTTATACTATGAATTAAAATGTTATACACTATCCTTCATGTCATATTGTCATCATGATTACTACAAGTACTACACACACCCACGCATGCATGCATGAACTGACTTTTTTGAGTACAAGTATTTGAATGAAACAAACAAGAACAAGAATGTGATTCACAATACAATCGATAAAGTCAGACATCGGGTCGGTCAAGGGTAGGGCATATCCCTAGGATATATCATACCTAGCTCCCAAGGAAAACAAGCATGAATGTCAAGGGTAGGGCATATCGCAAGATATATCATACCTAGCTCATAAGAAAACAAGACAAGGAGGTTGGTATACCATTTTCTATATATATATGTATTTTGCGGAAGCGAATTTATATTCCCAGCTCACAAGTCACTTCAAGGGCACTAACCTCTGGCTCACAAGTCACTTCAAGGGCACTAACCTCTGGCTCACAAGTATACAAGTCAAGCAAGTCAAAAACAAGCAAGACATGTGATTCCAAACAAGACAAGACACGCATGCATGATTTGCATAAGTAAGACCAAGACAAGAAACAAATTTTTAAATATGACAAACAAGTTTTAAAAAACACAAAAGTCTATTTTCAAGAACAAGTCCAAGTTTCCAAACATGAGTTTTACCAGAGTTTTCGCATTCATGCATGCATGTCAAGATTATCATATTGATTTATTTTCAATGCTATAAATGTCATATGTTGCTAGTGTTGCTTAAAATTGACTATTGTATATTATGGTTCATTGTTGTTGTGTGAGGGTTATTACTATTGTTAGCTAGTAGCTTGTACTCGCTGAGTATTCCATACTCAGCCGTAATTTTATGTCGGCAGGTACTGAGAAAGCCCTCAACCCTGAGCCTTGGGTTGAGGAAGACTATGTTGAGGAGAGAGAGCCTCCTATCCCGATGCAGTCACAGGAGGATAGAGACCGAGATGTCTGGCCCTATTTAGATTACTGTTGAGCATAGTAGGTTCAATAGTTCTTTTTGTATTTTGATATTTTGATAGGTGGGTATGTCCACCTTTACCTTGATATGTTTTGTATATATTTTCACTTGGGATACAAACCACCTTATATAGAAAGGAAAAATTTGGTTTACGCTTCCGTACTTATGTTTAGCTTCCGCACTCTGATTATTATTGTCATTATATCATGTTAGCCTTGTTCATTACATGATGGTTTGACAGGTACGAATAGTCACCTCTAAAGTATCCCTTAATTCCTAGGGGGTATTTTGAGGCGCGACAGCTTGCTCTTAGCACTGCTCTAATTTCTAGGGCTCCATACAGGATGACCCCAATAGAGCTTAAGGAGTTGAAGGAGCAGATCGAAGAATTGTTGTTAGACATATATGCCCATGAAAGCCATTCCGGAATTGTATTTATCTATTTAATCAATAAATGCATATTTTACATTCACACATTGTCTTCTACATTAGGTAATATATCAAAAGTATCTCATTGGATGAGACTACTTAGGTAACATTGTAGGAAAACCATTCAATTAGTTGAGAACTGATTGCTAAGGAGATATGGTTTTCCGGTTTCTTGTAGACCTAGTATTGTTTTAAGTTAATCAGGATACATCTGGACAATGTATTCCTAATAACTTACACATTATTAGTTCCATATGAGGGAGTGATGAATCTCAATCACTGAGAGAAGGGTCTCTTGACTAAGATGTGGATATAAGTAAAAAGTACTTATATTACAACTGGATCACTCAGTGGATACCCTTAGAAATATACTGTCTTTATATTTAGGGTAGTCCATTTGACAGATTGTCCTTAACCTGAGAGGTTGACATCTTCTCTAGTATTTGCCTATGTAGCTTTGATGTAGCTAATCGTCAATGTCCAACACACCGGACTAAATACGGGCTCGTTGGGTTATGTACGCTATATTAGAAGAAGTGTCTGTCGCTCAACAAGGATTCCACTACTCTTACAGAGTAAATAATATTGAGTTGATACTTGTCAAAACTGGACTTGAAAAACCCAACGCTGGTATTTATCGATGAAATGGTTTTATCGAGGAATTTATTTTTTGTATAAAAGAAATATAATTATAATTATTATTTCTTTTAAAGAATTTCTAAAATGTTTTGAAAGTCCAAGTTTGACTAAATGTATCAAAGAGAATAGGTTCTCAATATAAGCCAGGGATTAAAGACAGTATTAGATATTGTCCCGTATGCTTATAACAATATCGGAAGTGGAGGGACGTATCTGTAAACAAATCTTGAGATAGAAGTACCTGCAAGTAATTCTCTATTTTTTGGAGATTAATCACAATGTGTTAATGGACATTATTGTGATTGGTGGAAGTTCAGAGATATAGATAAAATTCTATAATCCTAATGGAGTATAGAAAAGGTGTTTCCTAGTAATAATGCTTTAACCAAAAGGTTGAGTACTTGGTCCCACAATCGAAAATAGGAGATCCCTTTTAGATCCCACACACAAGGACTTTCTTAAAGTATTTAATTTAATTATTAATTAAATTAATTAATTTCTCTAAGTAATTACTATATGGTATAGTGAAGTTCTAAAAGGTGGAATCACATTAGATGTGAAAGACCAAATGGGTAGGACCCATTGGGGATTTTGATAAAAGATCAAAGTGTGACATTAAATGGATATGGAACCCATAGGGGGCTTGTGGGAGTGGGGCCCACCTAGGGTGGGATGTCCAATCCATGAGGAGATATTAATCTTTATCTTTAATTAGTTTCTAATAACTACTATCCTTATTGGATAAGGTTAGTTAGTTAGTTAGAGTTAGTTACTAATTAAAGATTCCTTGTTGAACAAAGATTCTATTAGTTTGTTACTAATCATTAATTAGTTAGTTATCAATTAAGATTCCTTATCGGATAAAGATATGGTTAGTTAGTTACTAATAGATAAGGTTAGTTTCTATTTTGATTAATTCTAATTAATTAAGGAGAAATAAAAAAAGGATTAGGACTCTTGGGTTGCAAACAACCCAAACCCTATATATAGGGCTGGACGTCCAAGGCATGAGAGACATTAATTTCCAGGAATCTCTCTCTCTCCTTCCTCAAATCTCATGCCCCTCCCCCTCTTGCTCTTAGAGGTGTACGGTCACCTCTCTTCCCTTTTCTCTTCTCTTATCTTCTAGTTTGAAAAGTCAAGAAAAAGAAGATCAAGATTCTTGATCAATAAAGATTGGATCTTTATTTCAAGATCCTAGAGCTGGAAATTTGGAAGGGCAATTAGCTTCCATTAGAGAAAGCTTTAAGGAAAAAGAAGGTCCGTGTAGATTGTGAAGGAGACTTGACGCTTGTGAAGTTTTGCCGGTCTAGCATTCTATCGTGGAATTGACTTAACAATTTTAAAGTCGCAAAGGTGATTGTGATTTTAACTCTCATTGAATAAAATCAATTAGAATCTTAGTCAGATCTTGGGATTCGATGTATGCCTCCTAAGAACTATTTTTCTAAAATTAAAAAGAGGCATACTTTCAGTTGCAACAACTTGGTTTCATCCGAACAAGTGTGTCACCATGGGGAGCTCCAATACTCTTCATGAAGAAGAAAGATGGGTCAATGAGGATGTGCATCAACTATAGGTAGTTGAACAAGGTCACGATTAATAATCGTTATCCTTTGGCTAGGATAGATGACTTGTTTGACCAACTGAAAAGAGTGAGATTTTTTTCCACGATTGATCTTCGATTGAGTTACCATCAGTTAAAGATCAAGGCTAAAGATGTTCCCAAGACTGCTTTTAGGACTTGGTACGAGCAATACAAGTTCCTTGTCATGCCTTTTGAGTTAACAAATGCATCGACGACGCTCATAGATTTGATGAACCGGGTGTTCAGAACGTGTCTAGATCGATGTGTCATTATGTTCATCAACAGCATCTTGGTGTACTTCCAGACACGGGAGGATCATGATTGAGACCTTTTCCTTACTCTTGAGACACTTTGAGAGTATAGACTGTATGTCAAGTTATATAAGTGCGAATTTGGTTTGGAGAAAGTGACGTTCCTTGTCACGTGGTATCGGTCGGGGGCATCTTAGCTGATCTGGCAAAGATAGAGGTAGTGATGAGCTGCGAGAGACCCAAGAGTATTACCGAGGTACGTAGTTTCCTCGGTTTGGTAAGCTACTATTGGAGATTCGTAGAGGGGTTCTCCAGTTTAGCAGCACCGCTCATGTGCTTGACGTAGAAGGATGCCAAGTTTGATTGGAATGATAGGTGTGAAGCAAGCTTCACAGAGTTGAAAAAGTGGCTTACTACAGCCCCCATTCTCACAGTGCCATCTGGGAGTGGCGGTTTCATAGTCTACAATGATGCATCGCATATCGGGCTAGGATGTGTTCTTATGCAGCGTGGGAGTCATCACCTACACTTCTCGATAGTTGAATGATCATGAAAAGAACTATCCGACTCATGAATTGGAGTTGGCCGCAGTGGTGTTTGTATTGAAGATTTGGCGGCATTACTATTTCGCGGTAGTACCTTCATGGGGAATAGTTTGATGTGTTCACATACCACAAAAGTCTGAAATATTTATTTTCTCAAAAGGAGTTGAACATGAGGCAACGTCGATGGTTGGAGTTCTTGAAGGACTACGAATGCTCCATTCAATACCACCCGGGTAAGACGAATGTGGTGGAAAATGCTTTTAGCAGAAAGCCTCCTGGATTCTTGGCTCAGTTGATGGTATGAGAATGGAAGTTGTTGGAGGATGTGTCTAACCTCGGCACCAGTTTCAGCCTTCCTACTTATGAGCCAGTGATGGCTAATCTCATTGTTAAGCATTACATTCTGGTTTGGATTCGAGAGTTACAAGGGTCAGATGTAGTACCCCGGATCTTGATGGCCTAGTATGATGAATGATATGCTATATTAAAGCTTTTTAAGAATATATTTTTGGTATATGGGTGTTTGGAATGAAGTAGGTAAGAGTATAGATACCCTCAACTTTGAAAAGCTCTAGTTCACTTATAGATGATCGGAATAGAGCGATTCTTGAATTTTCAGAAAGCTATTGAAACCCTCCTCGAGGTCCATGTTGATTATTTTTCTGGATTTTGAGTTGAGGTAGAGTCAAACGTCCGATTTCCGGAATCGGATCTGCTGCAAAAAACGGGTTAACAAAACCCATTCGCATGTCTATCAGCTTTAGAGCCATTTTGGGTAATTAAAAGCTCAAAATCAGGATTTTTATAAAACATTAAAGTTGTTCTTCTTCAAAAGAAGAATCCAACACAAGTTGAATCGTCAAAATCTGACAAGCGAGTCAAAAGTTATGGTAAAAATACGAAAACATAAAAATCCTAAAAATATTCTGCAAAAGTTCCGATCGTTCGTAGGGACCTACGAACGATCGTAACGGCGCTACAAACGATCCTAGAGTTGCTACAATCGATCGTAACACTCAGAAATTGTTGGAAACTCACTGGATAAGCTACGATCGATCATAGGAACCTACGAATGATCGTAGAAAGCTACGAATGATCATAAACATCTACAAACGATCGTAGATGCGTGATTTTGTCTCATTCATGCGAATTTTTTGGGGTTTTCATCTCTTTACCTATAAATAGAGGATCATTTAGAGGGTTTTGGTTTACCCTAAACCTAACAAGAGTTCTTGAGAGAGAAAGGGAGAAGAGTTAGAGATCATCAAGAGGGTTTTGGGATTGAAATCAAGAGGAGCATAAATCAAGGGTTTGATCTTCCCAAATCAAGTAGGGATTCTACTCAAAGGTTTTCTCAACCATAGGAATTGATCAAGAGGTTAGTGATACTACTAATTAACCTTGTTATTATGCTAAGATTTGAAAAGATGATTAAAGGGTGATCTTAGTTTTACTATGATGCAAATAACAAATGTATGATTTGGGGGGTTTTCCATGATAAGGATGGATATGGCTATACTTATAAGTGAATGATATTATCTCTAAATATGCTATGATTTTAAGTATAATGTGATGAAATGTATGAAAATACTCCATGTTCCTAGATATGATTCAAGTATAGATGATTGAATATGTGATTTAGCATGAATATGATGCAAATGAGAAATATACGATTTGGGATAAGACTATATAATGATCAAATGTGTAAATAAGGATTTGAGATTTGGGGGTTTTTCAATAAGAGGATTAATATGCCTATAGTTACAAGTGGATGTTAATGTCTTTAAATAAATTATGATTTTAAGTATAATGTGATGAATTAGGCTTAAAAGCCATGGTCTTGAAGATGTGATGAAATGAATGGAAATATGCTATGTTTTAGAATTTTCCAATGATACTACAACGCTAATATGACTTGTGTGAATTCATATGAATTTTTAAAGCTTTACATATATACATGAGGATGCTCACAAGCACTCCACGCACTATAAGTTTTGTAATACTGAGGTTTTTGCATAAGCATGTATTTCAAGAATCATAAACAAGGTTTTCAAAGGCATTCATAAGAAAGACGCATAAGCATTGACAAAGCCAAACTTTGGGTTGGTATTCTAAGATCGGTTACTTCATGCTCACAAGGATCAAGTCTAAAATCTTGCATAAACTCCACGGATCATAAGTCTCGTAAGGCTTTTCAAGAACTCATAAGAAACTCACAAGTCTACGATTTTGCATATGTCTCCAAGGGTCATAAGCTCACAAGAACAAGATCAAAAGGACTCAAAAGCTCACAAGAGGCTCACAAGGACTCAGTACTCGCAAGAAAGCTCATAAGAATTCTAAGCTCACAAGAACTCATAAGAAAACACGAGGCTCACAAGCATTCATAAGAACTCATAAGCATACATAAGATGATTATTTTTCATGAAAAGAACAAGTTTTATGAAAGGTTTTCTAAGACGGGGTTTTAAGCATGAATTTTGTGACTTGTGTTCCTTTATACACTTATATATATGATTATTCTATCATAGCATTGTTAGCTAGCAGTTTTCGCTCGCTGAGTATTCCATGCTCAGCCGTACATGTTATGTCGGCAGGTACATGGGTTCCCTTTTATATATGTGATCAAGGACCTTGGATAGAGGAGGATTATGACGAGGAGGAGCCATATGTAGAGCCTCAGGAGGAGGCACGGGACTTAGACCGCTATCCCTATCTAGACTACTGCTGAGTGGAGAGACTATGAGGTTTCTTTTGTATTTTGATAGGTAGGCATGTCCACCTTTACCTTTGTCATGTATGTACAAACTTGGAATACAGGTGATATGTATAGAAAATAAATTTTTGGGTTATGCTTCCACACATGATTAAGCTTCCGCATTTCTTTATGTTTAGAATATACATTGCCTTGTGTATTTTACAAGATTGTTTGGTATCGGATATTTGCATATCACGAGCCAAAGTATCCCTAACTCCCAAGGGGTATTTGGGGTCGCGACAGAGGTGGTATCAGAGCTTAGGCATTAGAGTCCCTAGGGTCATTTAGTACTCGATACCACGATCAACACAAGGCATTAGGATTTAGGAAAGAGTCGTATTCCAAGTGTAGACTAATCTTTAGTGTTAGTCCATAACCGGTTGGGTTCCAACCAAACTTAGTGCCCTATGCTAGAACCACACATTGTATGTTTAGCTATTGCAATGTATTCCTCGATGTATTACTATTATATATCAGATGAATAAGAAATGAACTTAAAGTTATGATTGAAATGAAATTGGTTTCCAAGTTAGACTCATGTTCTGCTACTGTTCTTAGGATTATCATGAGATGTGGTAGTGGACAGGATCGTGGTTACCAAACTCGGGGCAACAGTAATAGAAGAGACCCTCCATTGGATGATGAACAACCCAACATTTCATAGTTACTAAATACTATGGTTGAGACCATCACCATGCTAGAAGCCCGACAGCCCCCTGCTACTACTGCATTGGAACACCCACCTCCTCCACATCACACTTCGGGACTCGAGGCATTCCGAAGGCTACATCCACCTACCTTCTATGGGACCATAGACCCTATGGTTGCAGAGGCGTGGATTATGCAACTGGAGAAAATATTTCATGCTCTTCGTTGCACCAATGAGCAAAGGGTGGACTGGGCTGCCTTTATGATGGAAGAAGAAGTTGACCATTAATGGAGAGCGGCATTGAGACAGAGAGATACGGCTAGGGCGGGAGAGTCATGGACTTAAGGGGAATTTCTTGATGCCTTTTATGGGCAATACTTCCCCAAGATTGTCAAGCAACAGAAAGAAATAGAGTTCATGTCCCTAGTGCAAGGGAATATGAGTGTGGCTGGGTATGAAGCTAAATTTGTTGAGTTGTCCCGATTTGCACCACACTTGATCGCAACAAAGGAGATGCGAGTCAAGAAGTTTGAAAATGGGCTTAAACCCTTCATCAAGGACAGGGTTTCTATTCTCCTAGTGGAATCTTGGAAGGAGATTGTGAGCAAGGCAAGAATCGCCGAGAGGAACTCAGAGGAGTTTCTTAAGAGAAGAGAAAGCGGCTTTGGGAGAGCTATGCAGAAGGGTCAGTCCAGTAGCTCAGCACCACCAGAGAAGAGGGTTGGGACGTCCCTGTGTCCAGCTCCTAGGCCTACATCGACATAGAGGCCTCCTCTTGCACCGACAGCACCTTGTCCTACTACTTCAAGGGCACCTCGACCCGCTTTTCCTCAGGGCACCAGTTATGTGCCGCCTACATCCTGTTCATCTTTTGAGGAGTGCGATTATTTTGGTTGGAGACACCCGACTGGAGAGTGCCGGAGAGCATCGGGAGGATTTTTTCATTGTGGCGAGCAGGGCCACATGATTAAAGATTGCCCATGCCGACAGTCACAGGTTCAGCCCCAGTCTGGCAGACTACTCCGTAGGGGTCATCATAGGCTTCTGTATCTAGGCCCGCATGGCCCACTCAGACCACACAACCACCTCGCCAGGCAAACAGGGGCCTGGTCTTTGCCTTGACAGAACGGGGCACACAGGCATTTGACGATGTTGTGCAAGGCATGCAAAAATTATAAAATCTTCAAGTATGAATTGATGTTGCATATTGTGTATGTATACTTACATGTATATCATGCTATCTATACTTTATGTGTGTTTTGCTTGAAATTTATTGATGTACCTAATTGCAATGCACCAGCGTATTGCTGGTTAACGAGTGTCTAGCTCGTGTGTGATCGACATGGGATCGACACATTCCTTTGTGTCACCAAGCTTCGCCAAAGGTTTAGCATCTAAATCGAGTCGCCTACATCACGAGTTAACTATTTTGACTCCCCTTGGCAAGTCGGTTGATACAGATCGAGGATACCGGAACTGTGTAGTGCAAGTCGGGTAGTATGAATTGCCGATTGATCTGATCATCCTTGAGTTCCAAGACTTGGACTTCGATGTTATTCCCGGAATGGATTGGCTAGCTACACACCATGGGCATGTGGCTTGTTTTGAAAAGATGGTGAAGTTTAAGCTGGAGGACGTCAAGCCATTCCACTTTCGTGGATTATGAAGGAGAGATATAGCCCGTCTAGCGGCTCTAAGTCTTACAAATCCAAAGGCACGAGACTCCTCAGCCATACCAGTTGAGAGTGAATATTTAGACATTTTCCCCGAGGACTTGTCGAGATTGCCTCCAGATAGGGAGATGGAGTTTACAATAGAGCATGCTCCAGGAACAGCTCTAATTTCTAAGGCTTCTTACAGGATGGCCCCAATTGAACTGAAAGAATTGAAAGAGCAAATAGAAGAGTTATAACGGCTTAGTTTCATCCGACCAAGTGTTTCACCATGGGGGCACTAGTACTCTTCGTGAAGAAGAAGGATGGGTCGATGAGGATGGGCATCGACTATAGACAGTTGAACAAGGTCATGATCAAGAATCGTTATCCATTGCCACGGATAGATGATTTGTTCGACCAACTGAAGGGAGTAAGGTTCTTCTCTAATATTGATCTGCAATCAGGGTATCACCAGTTGAAGATCAAGGCCGAAGATGTGCCAAAGACTGCTTTTAGGACTCGGTACGGGCACTACGAGTTCCTAGTTATGCCTTTTGGTCTAACTAATCCATCGGCGGCATTCATGGATTTGATGAACCGGGTGATTAAGCCTTATCTCGACAGATGTGTTATTGTCTTTGTTGATGACATCTTAGTAGATTCTTCGACAAGGGAGGATCATGATCGAGACCTTCGCCTTACACTTATGACTCTTCAAGAGCATAAACTATATGTCAAGTTGAGTAAGTGCGAATTTTGGTTAGAGAAGGTGGCGTTCCTTGGCCACGTGGTATCTACTGAGGGTATTTGAGTGGACCCAACAAAGATAGAAGCAGTAATGAAATGGGAGACACCCAGGAGTGTTACCGAGATAAGCAGCTTCCTTAGTTTGGCAAGATACTATAGAAGATGTGTAGAGGGATTCTCCAGCTTAGTAGCACCACTCACGTATTTGACACGAAAAAATGCTAAGTTCACTTGGAGCGATTAGTGCGAAGCGAGCTTCACAGAGTTAAAGAATAGGCTTACTACGGTCCTCGTTCTCACAGTGCCATCTGGGAGTGGAGGTTTCGTAGTTTACAGTGACGCTTCGAACATTGGGCTAGGATGTGTTCTTATGCAGCGCGGGAATGTCATTGCCTACTCTTCTCGGCAATTGAAGGAGCATGAAAAAAACTATCCTACTCACGACTTGGAGTTGGCCGCGGTGGTATTTGCGTTAAAAATCTGGCGGCATTACCTTTATGGGGAAGAGTTTGATATTTTCACGGACCAAAAAAGCTTAAAATATCTGTTTTCCCAAAAGGAGTTGAATATGCGACAGCGCCGATGGATGGAATTCTTGAAGGACTATGAGTGTTCTATCCAGTACTATCCTGGTAAAGCTAACGTGGTGGCAGATGCTTTGAGCAGGAAGTCTATTGGACTTGTAGCCCACATGATGATTCACAAGTGGAAGATGTTAAAGGTCATGGCAAACCTTGATACCAGTTTCAGGATTCCTACCTTTGGGCCAATCACTACTAACCTCTCAGTCAGGCCTTATATTCAAGATCGAATCCAAGAGTTGCAAGATTCAGATGCGGAGCTACTTACTTACAAAGATAAGGCAATTAGCAAAGGAAGTGATGAGTTCTCTGTGAATGGTAATGGGGTGATCACATTTAAAGGAAGGTTATGTGTTCCGGCAGATGCGGAGTTGAAAAGTGAGATTTTAGATGAAGCTCACCGGTCCAAGTACACCGTGCATCCTGGTGGTACTAAGATGTACCAGAATATGAAGAAGCATTATTGGTGGCAAAACATGAAGAGGGAAGTCACCAAGTATGTGTCAAGATGCTTGGTATGCCAACAGGTGAAGGCCGAGCATATGAGGCCAGCAGGGCTTTTGCAATCCCTTCCTATTCTCGAGTGGAAATGGGAGCAAATCTCCATGGATTTTATAGTGGGATTGTCAATGACAATGAAGAACTCAGATGTCATATGAGTAGTGGTTGATCGTTTGACAAAGTCTGCCCATTTCTTGCCTTATCGGATTACGTTCAACTCGATCCAACTTGCAACATTGTATCTCAAAGAAGTGGTTCAGTTGCACGGGGTGCCAGTCAGCATTGTTTCCGATAGGGATCCAAGATTTACTTCTAGGTTCTGGAAGAGCTTCCAGAATGCTATGGGTTCCCATTTGGACTTAGTACCACCTTCCATCCTCAAACAGATGGACAGACCCAGAGAGTGAACCAGGTTATCGAAGACATGCTTCGAGCTTGTATGTTGGACTTCAAAGGTAGTTTGGGAGGATCATTTACCATTAGTCGAGTTTACCTACAATAATAGTTACCAGGCGAGCTTCCAAATGGCTCCTTTCGAAGCCTTGTAAGATCGAAGTTGTAGATCTCCCCCATACTAGGATGAAGTTGGAGAGAGAAAGATATTGGGTCCGGAGTTGATCGAGTAGACCGTGGATAAGGTCAAGATCATTAGAGAAAGATTGAAGACGGCTCAGGATAGGTAAAAGAGCTATGCCAACACCCGTAGATCAGATCTCGAGTTCCACATTGGCGATATGGTATTTGTGAAGGTTTCACCGACAAAGGGTGTTATGAGGTTTGGCAAAAGAGGAAAGCTCAGCCCGAGGTATGTGAGTCCGTTTGAGATTGTCACCCAAGTTGGTGAAGTTGTATACCAGGTTTCTCTACCCACTCACATGGCGGCAATTCACAACGTTTTCCATGTGTCCGTGCTTCAAAAGTATATACCTGATCCTTCACATGTCATAGATCTTGATCGGTTAGTAATCCGGGAGGACCTCACCTTAGTAGAAGAGCCGGCTGAGATTTAGGACTGTAGAGATCAAGTTTTGCGTAACAAGGTTATCTCCTTAGTTCTTGTTCGGTGGTAACATCATGCATGAGAAGAAGCTACGTGGGAGCGTGAAGCCGAAGTAAAAGAGAAGTACCCTCATTTTTTTGTATAAGGGATGTTTCCATGTAAATTTTGTTTTCATCATCTCTATGTATCGTTCAAATTTCAAGGACGAAATTTCTATAAGGGGGGAGGATGTAGAACCCCAGATCTTGATGGCCTAGTATGATGAATGATATGATGTATTAAATATTTTTAAGAAAATATTTTTGATATATGGGTGTTTGGAATGAAGTAGGTAAGAGTATAGAATACTCTTAAGTGTTAACAAGGGTTATGCCTTAGTATACCCTCAACTTTGAAAAGCTCTAGTTTGCTCATAGATGATCGGAATAGAGTGATTCTTAAATTTTTAGAAATTTATTGGAACCCTCTTCGAGGTCCATGTTGATCACTTTTCCGGATTTTGAGTCGAGATAGAGTCAAACGTCCGATTTCTGGAATCGGATCTGTTGCAAAAAGGGGTTAATAAAACCCATTCGCATGTCAGTCAACTTTAGAGCCATTTTGGGTAATTAAAAACTCAAAATCAGGATTTTTATAAAACATAAAAGTTGTTACTCTTCGAAAGAAGAATCCAACACAAGTTGAATCAACAAAATTTGACAAGTGAATCAAAAGTTATAGCCAAAATATGAAAACGCAAAAATCCAGAAAATATTCTGCAAAAGTTCAGATCGTTCATAGGGACCCTACGAACGATCGTAGTGGCGCTACGAGCAATCGTAGAGTTGCTACGATCAATCGTAATGCTCATAAATTGTTAGAAACTCACTGGAGAAGCTACGATCGATCATAGGAACCTACAAACAATCGTAGAAAGCTACAAATGATTGTAAACATCTACGAACGATCGTAGATGCGCGATTTTGTCTCCTTGGGTGCGATTTTTTTTGGGGTTTTCACCCCTTTACCTATAAATAGAGGATCATTTAGAGGGTTTCGGTTTACCCTAAACCAAACAAGAGTTCCTGAGAGAGAAAGGGAGAAGTGTTAGAGATTATCAACAGGGTTTCGGGATTGAAATCAAGAGGAGCATAAATCAAGGGTTTGATCTTCCCAAATCAAGTAGGGATTCTACTCAAAGGTTTTCTCAACCTAGGAATTGAACAAACGGTTAGTGATTCTACTAATTAACCTTGTTATTATGCTAAGATTTGAAAAGATGATTAAAGGGTGATATTTGCCTTAATATGATGCAAATAACAAATGTACGATTTTGGGTAAACTTGATTATGGTCAAATGAGTAAATGAGGGTATATGATTTGGGGTTTTTTTCCATGATAAGGATGAATATGGCTATACTTATAAGTGAATGATATTATCTCTAAATAAAATATGATTTTAAGTATAATGTGATGAAATGGGTTTAGATGCCATTATCTTCGTGATGTGATGCAATGTATGAAAATAATCCATATTCCTAGACATGATTCAAGTATAGATGATTGAATATGTCATTTAGCATGAATATGATGCAAATGAGAAATATACGATTTGGGGTTAAAACTATATAATGATCAAATGTGTAAATAAGGATTTGTGATTTGGGGGTTTTTCAATAAGAGGATTAATATGCCTATATTTACAAGTGGATGTTAATGTCTTTAAATAAATTATGATTTTAGGTATAATGTGATGAATTAGGCTTAAAAGCCATGGTCTTGATGATGTGATGAAATGAATGGAAATATGCTATGTTTTAGAATTATCCAATGATACTACAACGCTAGTATGACTTGTGTGAATTCATATGAATTGTTAATGCTTTACATAAATACATGATGATGCTCACAAGCACTCCACGCACTATAAATTTGGCATTACTGAGGTTTTCGCATAAGCATGTATTTCAAGAATCATAAGCAAGGTTTTCAAAGGCATTCATAAGAAAGCATTGGCAAAGCCAAACTTTGGGTTGGTATTCTAAGATCAGTTACTTCATGCTCACAAGGATCAAGTCTAAGATCTTGCATAAACTCCACGGATCATAAGTCTCACAAGGCGTTTCAAGAACTCATAAGAAACTTACAAGTCTAAGATCTTGCATATGTCTTCAAGGATCATAAGCTCATAAGGACTCATAAGCTTACAAGAGGCTCACAAGGACTCGGTACTAGCAAGAAAGCTCATAAGAACTCATAAGCATACATAAGATGATTGTTTTCCATAAAAAGAACAAGTTTTATGAAAGGTTTTCTAAGACGGGGTTTTAAGCATGAATTTTGTGACTTGTGTTCCTTTATGCACTTATATGTATTATTATTCTATCATAGCATTGTTAGCTAGTAGTTTTCGCTCGTTGAGTATTTCATGCTCAGCCGTATATGTTATGTCGGTAGGTACACCGGTTCCCTTTTACATATGTGATCAAGGGCCTTGGATAGAGGAGGATTATGACAAGGAGGAGCCATATGTGGAGCCTCAGGAGGAGGCAAGGGACTTAGACCGCTATCCCTATCTAGACTACTGTTGAGTGGAGAGATTGTGAGGTTTCTTTTGTATTTTGATAGGTGGGCATGTCCACCTTTACCTTTGTCATGTATGTACAAACTTGGAATACAGGTGATATGTATAGAAATGAAATTTTTGGGTTACACTTTCGCACATGATTAAGCTTCCGCATTTCTTTATGTTTACAATATATATTGCCTTGTGTATTTTACAGGATGGTTTGGTATCGGATATTTGCACATCACGAGCCAAAGTATCCCTAACTCCCAGGGGGTATTTTGGGTCGTGACATCAGATGTCGAGTTCCTTGCGTACCGAGACAAGTCAGTTAGCAGTGACAGTGAAGAGTTCACCTTGAATGGTGAAGGGGCCATCACATTCAAGGGAAGGTTATGTGTTCTAGCCGATGAGGAGCTTAGACGAGAAATCCTAGATGAAGCTCACCGATCCAAGCATACAGTGCATCCTGCGGGTACAGAGACATATCAGAACCTCAAGGGGCACTTTTGGTGGTGGAACATGAAGAGAGAAGTGGAAAAATATGTGTCTCGATGTTTAGTGTGCCAGTAGGTTAATGCCAAGCATATGAGGCTAGCAGGTCTTTTACAATCTCTTCCGATTCCCGAGTGGAAATGGGAGAATATGTCCATGGATTTCGTTGTTGGGTTGCCAAGGACGGTGAAGAATTCCGATGCCATTTTGGTGGTGGTTGACCATTTGAAGAAGTCTACCCATTTCTTGTCATATCGGACTGCGGTCAACTCGAACCAACTTATAGCACTATACATCAAAGAAGTGGTTCGGTTGTACGAGGTACCAGTGAGCATTGTTTCAGATCGGGATCTGAGATTCACTTCCAGGTTTTGGAAGAGCTTCGAAGTTCTGGAAGAGCTTCTAGAGTGCTATGGGTTCCAATTTAGACTTAAGCACCGCCTTTCATCCTTAGATAGATGGGCAGACCGAGAGAGTAAACCAAATTATTGAGGACATTCTTTGAGCTTGCATGTTAGACTTCAAAGGCAGTTGGGAGGATCACTTGCCTCTGGTTGAGTTCGTTTACAACAACAACTATCAGGCGAGTATCCAGATGGCACCTTTCGAGGCTTTGTATGGGAGAAGTTGCAGGTCTCCTCTATACTGCGATGAAGTTGGTGAGTGAAAAATTTTGGGTCCAAAGTTGATCGAGCAGACAGTAGATAGGGTTAGGATTATCCAGGAAAGGTTGAAGACTGCACAAGATCGACAAAAGAGCTATGTTAACAACCGTATGAGAGATCTTGAATTCCTTGTTGGTGATTTGGTGTTTGTCAAGATTTCACCAACAAAGGGCGTTATGAGGTTTGAAAAGAGGGGCAAGCTAGATATGTGAGTCCATTTCAGATCATCACCAGAGTTGGTGAAGTTGCATATCAGGTTGCTCTACCCATTCACATGACGGCAGTTCACAACGTATTCCATGTTTTCATGCTCTGGAAATACATCCTGGATCCGTCGTATGTCATCGAGTTAGATCCTTTAATGATTCAGGAAGAATTCACATTGGTTGAACAACTGGCCCGAATCATGGACCACAAGGAACAAGTATTGTGCACCAAAGTCATTCCCCTAGTGTTAGTGCAATGAGAAACATCACTCTAAGGAAGAAGCTACGTGGGAGCGCGAGGCCGAAGTGAGGGAAAAGTACCCTCATTTGTTTTTGTAGTTATCTTTTATGTATTTGTATTGTCCTAATTTTGGGGATGAAACTTTTTAAAAGGGAGAAGGATGTAGAACCCTGGATTTTCATGGCTTAGTATGGTGAATAGTGTTGCGAATAGTGTCTAAGGCTTGAAGCCTATTGTAATGCCTTGAATGGTTATCAAAGCTAATGAGAACTTGTTTTGATATATTTTGGGTAAATGATTTGTTATGGCATGTATTAAAGCCTTAAGAATGCTTTCACTACAAAATTATAAGTGTATAGTGGCGAACAAATAACGGCGTTTAGAGATAAACGCCGGTAAATATAACTATTAACGGCGTTTATTGTAAGACACCACTAAAGAGTCATTTATAGCGGCGTTATATGTGAAAACGCCAGTATTAATCAATTATTAACGGCGATTTTTACAATAACGCCGTTATAGAAATGGGCGGTTCCGCGAAAATATTTCCCGCCAAAGGAATGGTGGCGATTTTTTATGGTCTATACCGGCGTTTTTTTAAAACGCCGGTAAAGAATCTATATTTGGGGATTTAGGGCCCCGACCTTTTTTTCATTCCCTCCTGTTTCCTCTCCTCCTTGCTCGTGCTCCCTGCTCGTGCTCTCTGCCCTGGCCACCTTCTGTTGCGTTGCTCCGGTCATCTTCTCCGGTGTTGCTTGTGCTCGTGCTCCGGTAAAGCTTCAAAGTAAGTTCTTATAGTCTCATACATTTCCAATTCGTTCTTCTTTTCTCCATTTGTTATCTGATGGGTTTTACTTTTACATGTACAGTTAGGGTTTTCTAAGTTTTATCTTTTTTGCTCAATTTGAATCGATGCTATAGTTGGAATCATGACCACCGGTTTCGATCTATATCCACTGCAATTTTCCCCATGTTTATTGTAATTACGAGATGATTTGTTTAATTTTCCATGTACTTTATTCGCTAAACCCATTTTCATTTTGGAGGATTTTAGCAGTCTTGGTAACTATTTATGGTTGGAGTTGGATTCTATCCTAGTATAAGCATGCTATTTTGTTCATTCATTAATTTAGGGTTTGTGAGACTCATAATTACTGTTCTTTTCCCAGCTTACCATCCAAAAAAAAATAATAATAATTACTGTTCTTTTCTGTTTCTAATTATTAGAAATGATATATTATATATTTGATTTTACTAAAAAATATTAAAATATTACTAAATAATATTAAAAACATGTTTTTGGTTATAAAAGAATGGGCTTATGACTGCTGATATAAGGGGATAACTGTTAATAAGGGTCTTTTTTTGAAGGGCATTTCGTGGAATTTTGGTGTTTCTGAAGGTGGGTGGATTTCATTGATCGTTTTTCTTTTAGTAGATTTAAATGATGCATGCTGCTTGAAATGCATGTGGTTTCTGAAGGTGGGTGGTTTTTATTATGATGCTTTGAAAGCCTTGGTAGCCACCTCTACTCTCTCCTAATTAATCTTCCAATGACAAGTGAGATCCAATGACTGACAAGGAGGATGGGAATTTGCGATTTGATGGTAAAATTACTGGTGGATCTGAACACCAATGAATTTCATTTCCCTTCCTCTTCCTCCTCAACAACTCCATTACACAACTCAACCTAAAAAAAGTATTGAAAAGAGAGAGAAAGAGATCCAACGATGAATTGGATTCACAGTAAAATTAATGCAAACTACCTAATAACGACCCACTAACTAAGCTCCACCAGATTAAACAGTAACCAGTTAGCTTCTCTCTTTCTTCTCTTTTTTGTAAAAACAGTGATCCTCTTCCTACCCAAGTAAATACTCTTCAACTGAAACTAGATGGAATTCTGCAGTCTCGAAATATTCATTCTTCGATTCAATTCTGCAATTCAAGCAAATGGGAGAAAGACCTCAGTCAGTGATCTCCATCCAAATACCCTCGTCTTACTAATTAATCAAAACTCCAATCCCAAATCATTATCTCATTACCGATTAAAAAAGAGATTATGATTAAAATTTCAAAAAACAAAAATACGAGAGAAACTTAGGGCAAGAGTTGAACCTTTCAACAAAAGCCTCTTGTTCTTCTTCTTCCGACCCATCTGAACCAACGATCCACACATTTCCGACATTGATCTGCTCCGATTCACGAAAACAATCTGAAGAAGCAATCGTCCATGATCATTAGATGTGACAAGAATCGAAGATTAGCAACCACAAAAAAAACTGGAAATATCTGAGAGGAGATTGATTACGATTACGATTACGATTAGGAAACCCTAGAATCGAAGAGCAGATCAATATAATTTGGTAAAAAGGAATTCCATAGATCAAACAGTTGTTATCATCCGATTTTCTTAATTCCTAACTTACAAAATGCTAAGAGTCCTGACCATCTCTGAATGTTCCATGTTATGCTAAAATCCCATCTGTCTTTTGTAATACTCAGACTGCAAGTATCCCCACAAAACACTCGGGTAAAAAGAAAAGAAAAGGAGGAAAATGGACCAACCATGAGTCTAAAGAAGCTGGTGTTCACTGATTCATTGAGACTTTTGACCATGCTGATCAGTATTGTTTTTTTTTTTTTGGGTTAGTAATTGTAGCAAAGAAGCCATACCCACCTGGGGTCTCGACGACGGGTCGGTGCAGTAGGGTGAGCTCTTCTAAACCCATCTTTATTGAAAGATGGGATAGACAGGTAGATAGAGGTGCTTCATCTCAGTTTCTTTGCAGGTTCTGGTTTTATAGGGACCCCCTCCTCTCTCATGTCCCTTTTCAGGAATCTCAGGTTTTGAGTATGACACTCTCACCTTATTATGTGGTTTGGAGTGCCTCCTAATTAATCTTAATTACATTCAAATAATTTGCCCCCTTTGTAGCCGTAGAAGTTCCCTGCCACCTGTCTGTGTCCCGGTCGCCCTCTCTGGTAGCCACCTCTACTCTCTCCAGTGGCTCCACCTCTCCAATCATTGGTAAGACCTCTCTTTCTCTATAATTTTTTGGGGTTTTGGTTATTTGTAAAGACGGGGTTTGTAAAGATGGGGTTTCTCTGTTGGTTTTGGTAAATATCTTGGAAATCATCAAAGTCGAGCAAACTACCGTTAGGGAAACCCAAGAAGTGAGAAAGTATCTCTAGATATCCTTGCCACCAGAAAACTAGAGAAAAAAATAGTACCCTTAATTATGCTTAACATTTGTTTCAAAAGAAAATTTTAGCTCTAGTACCCTTAAATGCAATAAATGATGTTGGACTAATGATTGTGATTCTACTGTTTCTTAATATTATGGGTTAAATGTTATATATATATATATAGTTAATTCATAACTTGATAGATAGACTAAAATAACATGCGAGATCTTTTGATATTAAATTCTCATTCAATTTTATTGCATTAAGTAATTCTTAATTGTTAACAACATGTTCCCATTCTGCTCTAATTTGTATACTGCATGACAGAACTTAAGATAGTAAAACATCCATCGAAATCCCATTCGTCTTCAGGATGATCATTTATAGTAAAACATCTCACTAGAACTAAAGCTAGTTAGATTCTTAGGTCGAGGATTTGAAAACCCTACTCTTAGAGTCAAATGACCTGAGCCTATTACCCGAACTAACCCTTTCCTAGGCATGGGCTCAAGTCTTAAACCAAATCCACAACGAAGTTTCAAGTGTGGATGCATATGCAATGCAATCCCAATGGAACTTCTCTTGAACTTTTCCAACTTCTTTAGATGTTCAACTGTATGTTTCCGTTTGGTGCTGAGATTGAAAAGTATCGTGAAGTCAACCAGCCCAACTAGAGGACTTCAATTTGTTGATAAGGAACCTGGTATTAAGTTAATCTAGGTGATTGTATCCTGATCCATGCGCTAGGATGGGGAAAACATTTATATGGTCATAAGCTTTCTTCATGTTAACAAGATTCCTTTCGGCCATAAAAGTCTTCCCAGATCCTGGTGCATGGGCCAGGAAACAACCACCCAGATTATCTTATACCAGTCTCCTTATCAAGAAATTGAACCCCATAAACATACACTTCCCAGATCCTGATAGTATTGAGCCTTGGAGAAAATGACGAAATTAAGATTCAACGCAATATATAATAACAATGTACACAGATGTACATAGCTGAAGTTAGCAAAAGTATTACGAATCTATAGACATTTCTCCTATAGCACGATATAATGAAATACAAGTTCATCTGTATGAGAAGACAGATAAAACACATCAGGGAAGTAATGTAGTAGTCATTTGCTTCATATGTCTCGGATGCAAGGATATTTCGGCCACAGATAAGGAATGCTCATAAACTTTAAGCCCAGATAAAAGACTCGCTTCGCTTTGTTCTCTATCCTTGGAACTCGAGATTCAGACATGTAAGTTCTAGTAGTTGTGTTCATAATAATGAGCACATCAAAGAGTATCGATATATGTTAACTGTTTAAACTGGTTAGAGGTGTTTAAACTTTGTGTTTATGATGGTTGGATTTCTGTATTGGTTTAAGTTTATACACATGCATGCATTGAACCATAGATCTCCTGTTCAAGAACCATTGTCTGATAAGTGCATTTTTGTTATCACCTATTTGGACGGATCAGTTGTAAATATGTTGTTTAGTTCTCTATCCTTGATATTCCGAGATTCGGGCATGTAAGTTCTGGTAGTTGTGTTCATAATACTGGCCACATCAAAGAGTATCTATGTTAACTGTTTAAACTGGTTAGGGGTGTTTAAACTTTGTATTTATGATGGTTGGATTTTTGTATTGGCTTAAGTTCATACACATGCATGCATTGAACCATAGATCTCCCGTTCAAGAATCATTGTGTGACAAATGCATTTTTGTTATCACCTATTTGGACGGATCAGTTGTAAATATGACATTTAGTTCTCTAGTAGGACTAAATGCAGTTTAACAACTTTTCGGTCTTGTTTGTGATTAAGTGTATTTGTCTGTATATGATTCTTGAATTGTCCGGTTGGACAGTTTGAGAATGCATAATCTCCAGTACAGTCAATTGCTCATGATTTTGCTAGATTGAGGAAATTGGAGTCAGCCGTTTCTCTTGTTCTCTGGGCACATATTTAGACGACGTGGCTTGCTTGCCCCTAGTCTAAGTCGTGTACTTGGAGAACCATAGGGAAATGCTGCCGAAATTTCCTTGAAATGGATCAAAGTACTTGAGCTGGTGACTTTTGGGGATTATGCATTCTTGAATGGGATAGGAACACCCCACCCATTAGAAGAGGAGTTGTTGACGATAGGAAGCATGCATGCATACATATTGTGTAGACGGTAAAGTTAGTTGACACATGTGTTATTGTAATTGACTAATGTGGTATATTTTTTCTATTTCTCAGAATAGCTAACGAAGAAGGTTCTATAAAACAGTAATCGTATACCTCATGGATAGGAGTTGGATTGGAATGTCAAGGTAGTTTTGATGTCCAAAAGTTTTTATTAAGCATCGATTGATAAAGTGTTAGTACTTAAGCAATTGTGAATGTATTTTTTGTACGAAATAGGGTGTCAAAGGAATATATAGAAGGAGTGAAGCATTTTATAGAGTTTGCATTAGCTCGTGGAGCAACTGATAACAATGGTGGTATAAGGTGTCCATGTCCCAAATGCAACAATGTCGTTTATCAAGAGAGAGGTATAGCGTACGACCATATGATCTGTTATGGATTCGACCTGAATTATAAAATCTGGTTTTATCACGGGGAAGACATATTACAACACACATCCGTTGGGCCAGTGACTCAAAGTCCTGTTGTGCAAGACAGACATAATGAGATGGAGGATTTGGTGCACGATTTGTTCAGGATACCAAATGAAGATGAGGGTACTAGTAGTCGGGATCCTAATACTGAGTCTGATAGATTTTTCCAATTGGTAAGGGATGCGGGACAACCTTTGTATCCAGGATGTTCGAATCACACGAAGTTGTCTTTTATCGTAAGATTGTACCAGATTAAGTGTCTTAGTGGATGGAGCAACAAATCATTCACTTTATTGCTTGAGTTATTGAGGGAGGTACTCCCCGAGGGGTCTACACTACCTGATACTTACTTTCAGACAAAAAAGGTGATGTCCAACTTGGGGCTTAATTATGACAGAATCGATGCATGTCCCAATGATTGCATGCTGTATTGGAAAAATTCTGCAAACAAGCAAGTATGTAACATCTGTGGTGCATCAAGATGGATGACAGTAGATGATCAATCAAGAGACAAAATAAAGAAAATTCCAGCGAAGATTTTGCGTCACTTCCCGTTGAAACCCAAGTTACAAAGATTATTTATGTCATCCAAGACTGCTTCTGAAATGAGATGGCATGATGAGGATCGAACTAAGGATGGTAGGTTAAGGCATCCAGCAGACTCACCGGCTTGGGAAATTTTAGATAAAAAGTATCCTTTGTTCGCTTCAGAGCCGCGCAATGTCAGGCTTGGGTTGGCGAGTGATGGCTTCAACCCATTTAGGACGATGAGTATTGCTCACAGCACATGGCCTGTTGTTCTTATTCCATACAACTTACCACCGTGGTTGTGCATGAAGCAGCCGAACTTCATTCTGTCATTGCTTATTCCGGGTCCCTCCGGGCCAGGAGATGCCATTGATGTCTACATGAGGCCCCTAGTCGAGGAGTTGAAGGACTTGTGGGAGAATGGGTTGTCAACTTATGATGCGTCGAAAAAGGAGACATTTGTCATGCGTGCGGCATTACTCTGGACAATTAGCGACTTCCTAGGGTATGCCATGTTGTCAGGTTGGAGCACGAAAGGAAAATTGGCATGCCCTTCATGCCACAAGGACACTTGCCACTTATACTTGTCTAAAAGCAGAAAGCATTGCTACATGGGGCACCGTCGTTTCTTACCAGCGGATCACAGGTTCCGAAAAAATAGATTTTCTTTTGATGGCACCGTAGAGTCCGGTTGTGCGCCAACTACAATGTTTGGGTCCGATGTGTTACGTCAATTGGAGGGTATTACCTTCTCCCTTGGAAAGCAGACTGGGAACAAACGACCAAGGCAGATGGACCAGGTGGATATACCGTATAATTGGAAGAAGACGAGTATATTCTTCGAGTTGCCATATTGGGAGCATAATTTGTTGAGACACAATCTTGATGTAATGCATATCGAGAAAAATGTGTGCGACAATGTGCTCGGGACTTTGTTGGGTTTGGAAGGGAAATCCAAGGATGGCTTAAAAGCTCGGTTAGACTTGGTTGATATGGGCGTGAGACGTGCACTTCACCCTCAGTTGCAACCTGGCACAAGCAAAGTTTATCTGCCCCCTGCATACTTTTCAATGGACAAGAATGAGAAAGAACTATTTTGCAAAGTGTTGAAGAGTGTGAAGGTTCCAGATGGTTACTCATCAAATATTGGTAGGCATGTCAATATCAAAGAGCGTAAAATTTATGGACTAAAGAGTCACGACTGTCATGTCATAATGCAACAATTCCTACCACTGGCTGTGAGGAAGGCATTACCGAAGAATGTAACTTCAGTCCTAATCGAATTGAGTAACTTCTTTATGACATTGTGTTCCAAAGTTTGTCAGGTCGAGGATTTGAGACGGTTAGAGGACAAAATTACACTTACGCTGTGTCATTTAGAGAGAATTTTCCCGCCGTCATTTTTTGATGTTATGGTGCACTTGCCTATACATCTAGCGGCAGAGGCAAGGCTAGGTGGACCTGTACAATTTCGGTGGATGTATCCCATCGAAAGGTATGCCATTAAATTATAATTTTTTAGATGTTTAAAATATTTGTTATAGTTTTTTCCTTGTCTTACGAAAATTTAATTCAAATAGGTACCTATATACACTGAAGTCTTATGTGCACAATCGGGCTCGACCAGAGGGTTGTATTGCAGAAGGGTACTTGGCGGAAGAATGCTTGACATTCTGCTCAAGATACCTAAATAATGTGGAATCGAGATTGAACAGGCCGGTGAGGAATGACGATGAAAGTGTGATAGGTGGTGTAGAGCCATTCGCTCTAAGTGAATTAGAATGGCAACAGACACATCGTTATGTGTTGTTCAACTGCGATGAAGTCAGAAAATATACAGAGTAAGAACACAATTATCATATATTTTGTTATTTTATTGTAGTTTCTTTTGAACTTAAAATTAGTGGGAAATGATTTGTTCTTTGCAGGCAGCACATGAATTTAATTAAAATGACACATCCAAGACTTCGAAAGTCCCCCCACGAACTCCAAAAAAAGCACAGCGAGCAGTTTGTTGAATGGTTTAGGGGTTACGTAAGTCTTACCTTTTGATTTTCAGGCAACACATTAATTAGTTATGTTTTGAAATATAGTTATGTATATATTAATCATATTTTGTCTTGAAATAGGTTCAAAGGTTGCGAGATTCACGTACTTCGATTTCTGATCAGATTACATGGCTTGCATACGGTCCACAAAAAGTCGCAAAACGGTTTAAGGGCTACATCATAAATGGATATAGGTTTTGTACTAAGGATAGAGAGCGAGGACGCAGAAGCCAGAATAGTGGTGTTGCGACTGTTGCAAATACTACAAGTTATTCAACTTCTAGAGACAAGACCCCCATTGCAGGCCCTATAACCTATTATGGGTGCTTAACGGACATTGTCGAATTGACGTACTCTGATAGCCTAAAATTTGTATTGTTCAAGTGTGATTGGGTTAATTTGGATAGAGGAATAAAGACTGATCCATATGGGTTTACGCTTGTCAACTTTACACGTATACTCCCGGCAAACGCTGAGTCTCATGAACCATATGTTATGGCATCTCAGGCAGAACAAGTATTTTATGTCGAAGATCCAACAGAAGGAGATTGGAATGTTGTCATCAAAACTAAACCACGAGACTTCTTCGAGATGAATGAGGAATATAACGATTATGCATTCAGGGAGAACGAGGCCTTTAGCGACCAACAATTAGATGACACTGAACATGATGATGACAGAGGTGTAGGTTGGGTGAGATTTGGAATTACCGGTGCAACTGTTGATGCGCCTCCCGAAGTGTTGCAACAACAAGCTACTTCTACCGAATCTAGTCATGACGACGTTGAATCAGAATATAATGATGAAACATAATGATTCTTTATTGTTGTATTGATTGTTGAATTGTTTGTTAAATGTGAGCATGGACTTGTCCAACACTTCCAAACAATCAACAAATGTATTTGTGTTTTTGTTTTCCATCCTCAAGTTTCGATTATTGTAGCAGTTGACTATTGATTATCTCCTAGTTTTATAATATAATTCTATTTTGGGCTTTTGCTTGGCATATTCAACCATTGGTTGGATTAATGATGAGTTTTACATGGAGTTAAAAGAGCACTTGAAAAGGCTTCTAATGACTCAAGTTATAACCATAGAGGATTCCAAGTCAGTAGATTTATCGTACTCACGTTATATTGTTCTTCTATGAGCATATGAACTTTTTATTGGAGTTTAACTGACTTGGACTCCTCTATGGTTATGGTTATAACGAGGATAATGCTCGCAACTCTCTCTTTTCCTTTGTTTCTATTATAAGATACTCAAACCTAAAAGGACCTTGATTTGAATGGAATTATATTAAAAGGAGGTGTCTCTCAGCTGATGCTGTTATTTTGGTATTGTTAGCTCACTACTCTTTTACCCTTCTAAAAGCTAAATAAAAAATAAAGAAATTAGGATTTGGAAATGAAATTCTAATGCATGTCGAATTGTATATTTTTATAAAATTTTTAAAAGAATTTTGAGAAACTCCTCTATAGGAATGGCATTACGAAACAAAAACATTTCTCATCTATCTCTACCCAATTCCCAACTTTCTATAAGAGGCATTATGGAAAAATAGTAAACCGTGACATGTACAATGTTTGGATTTATAAAATTTATAGCATGACATATTGTATATTTGAGGCAATTTGACGACACATTATAATTGGATGACTAAACATTTGTTTTATGTAATCCACTTAGAATAGTATAACCGTGTCCTTTCATTGTTTCTGTTCTCTATGATGGATTATGGCTAGGGGGTAATTATTTGAGCCAAGCTTGAGCTTGGTTTGAACATGTGCTCGAGTTCGGCTTGAGCTTGGCTTGAACAAGCATGATCAAGCTCGAGCTTAGTTCGAGTTTGAGCTTGACTAAGCCGAGCCAAGCTCGCGTTAGCTCAGACTTTGCATAAGTTTAATAAATCGATTTATTATTAAATTAGAATTTAAGGAACTATTCAAAACTAATCTAATCATACCCAAAAATCAAATTTGAGGACGTTCCTCAGTTCAGAAGTTTAGTTAGGGTTAGTTTTGTTTTTTATTTTATTTTTTATTGTCTTTTCAACAACATTCCTAAAAGTTATTATTATATATATATATAATATTTCGAGTTGAGCCGAGCTCAAGCTAAAATTTGGGCCGAGCCGAATCAAGCAGGCTGTGGCTCAAGCATGGTTTGTTTAAACATTGGAGTTTAAATAAAGTTTGGCTTGGTTGTTGGAGCCTAAAATACCAACTTGAGCTTGGTTTGAATGAGCCAAGTCGAGTTCATGAGCCAGCTTGGCTTAAAACCCACATTCCAATAGCCCGAAGTTTTGGAACATCCACTTTAGAAACCATTCTTGCACTTTCCAATTTTCCAAACTCATATTAGAATCCTCCACCCCTTACTTTAAGGACTTTGCTACTAAGACTGCAAAGGGCCGAGACCACACCGAGAACATGCATTTGATACATGGATCTCAAAATTTCATTAAATCCGTTTTTGAAATTTTGAGATCCACGCATCACATGCACGGTGTCCAAAATTTTATTAGGGTCCTAAATTTTATTATTTTATTAGGGTCCTAAATTTTTTTGAATTAATTTCTAACGCTCTAATATATCTGTTCTATAATTGTAACTTTGTAGCCGAGGGTTGTTGTTGATCATTTGATATAAAAAGAAGGCACAACTAAATAAGGAAATAAGAAACTGTAACCGTTTTCAACCGTTTTCATTTCATTTATTCAGAGCTGATGATGATTTGTTTTGTGTGTGTATATATATATACCCAAAACCGTATTATATCCCAATATATCTGCATTTGATTGTTAATTGTCGGTCTCTGGTTATAATGGTAGAATTATTTGTATTTTATTTCATTCTAAACTCGAATAGCATGCCACCTTCGAATTTGCTAACTAGGGTAGTTCCATCCCCAACCTAACCCAGACAATGTTAATAATGATTATAATTAGTTTCTTCTTATAATCATAGAGAGAAAAATCTTTACAAAATTAGTACTACCTCTCAGTAATCCTCAGATTTAAACTCTCTTATTATATATATATATATATAGAGGAGTTGCTAACATTTACTTAGTTAGTGAACTTCATAACCACCACCAAAATATTTTTACCCATGTATTAATTATCAAGCTCACTAAAATTAAAGGATAGTTTAGTCATTTCACAGGAGACCATTCATTTAATATATAGAGAAAATACAATTTGACTTTTTTTATACTTTTTATCTCCCTTATTGTCTCTTATGAAAATATTAAAATATCGTTATATTTATTTAAAGGAAAATACATAACTTACTGCCGCAGTAGCATATATAGTCTAATGTGCAGTCTTGATTGGCCCATGCCCTCCTTTTTACCATACATCAACTGTAGTTAAGATTCAACCCTCAAAACAAGCCTATCCAAAAGATATATTGTGCAGTCTATATATAGTCTAATGTGCAGTCTTGTTTATAATGATCTTTCCAAAACACAAGCCTATCCAACCCTCAGCATCACATTCCCTGCAACAACCGCTCTGCACAAACAACACTTCCACCCTCTTCAAAAACAGCCCTATACAGTCCCCTCACGATCATAGTCTACACTTATAAAGCAATTGATAAGATATCACCAACCCTACTCTGCACCTCTGCAACTGAGCCAAGCTTGCATTCCCTTTTCAGCATCCAAATAGCCAAGTTTGAACAGCACCTCTTCAACTCCATTCCTCTACGCAGTACTCACTGTACCTCTGACCAACTTCTGGATAGAGAATGGAGTACTAAGGAAATAAATGTAAGATGAGATGCATTGTATCCTAAGTATATCTCATCACAATCAGAATTTTTTTATCAATTTTGTATATCTCTCTCTTTTTAGCACATTTAGTTAAATTGCTGACTTGGGTTTTTGAAATTTGGAAGTTTAATGTTAGTAGAATGCTTATACAGCTTTTGATTCTTAGAAATCCTCTTTTGGTTCATTTTCTGTGATTTTCTTCCCTAAATATTCTTCTGCTAGGCAAATCCCAGACTCTGTGATTCATCAAAGATTTAAATTTTTTTAATTTTGTTTAATTGAAATGATCCCTGAATCAATTGAGAGAACAACTCTTACTCAACACAGGATTAAAGAATTCTTCTTTGTTTTTAATCTGGAATCACCTTGTTTGGGGCTTAATCCTTTGAAAAACCCTGTATACGTGTCCAAAGAGGTTGCTTGATCTGGGACCTTGGGTCACTGAGACAACCAGCAGGAAAAGGCATAATCTGTTTAAGAGCAGATATTTTCACACTCCCAATTTTTCCTTTTTAACTAATAACTAATGCAATTAGTTGATTGATTCTCAATACCTTTTAATTATTAATTCTATCTAACATATAAAAGAGTTGAGGTCCTCCTTGACTTGGTCTAAAATTCTGATTTCACAATTTTATAGCATAAAGTAAAAATTTATTTGGTTTTACCATCTATAGGAAGTTGTTTCTTGGATATGCAAATCTATTGGCATGTAAACATGTTGTGAGGCAAATGTTGGCGTACTCCTTTACCTTGTGTGAATAATTCAAGACTCTGAGTTCCAATTGAGAATAGTAAATCACATTTTTCATTTGAAGAGGAGAGGAGATGCATTGTTAAACACTGCCATATCTCTTTTTGTAAATAATATCAATCACATATAACATACTCCTGTTTCTACTTTTTATCAAACCTGAATACTATGAATCAATGAATGCTTTAAGATCTCTCAAAATTTAATCCTAAAAATGGCATACTCTTGTTTCTCATTACTAACAATATTGATCAATGTTGACATTTTTTTTGTCTCATTTATATCAGAAGCTAATACAAATATTTTGCAGATGGATCCTACACTTACCCCCCCATCTAGTGCGGGGACTTCCACACCCGCCGTGGTGCCGCCTAGGAAGGTACGAGGTAAGGCCAAATGCAAAGAGGTGCACAAGATGCGCCCTGGAGAGAAAAAGAAGGTCGGAGTAAATGAAGAAGGGCAGCCAGTGGGGTAGGGGGCTGGCTTGATGGCTAGATGGTCGGGCGGTATTGCACGAGATGCCCATTTATTTCGAGTAGATTTGCAAAATTGGAAGGACATCACCGATGACAACAAAGAACGAGCTTTGAGTATGATAAGGGTAAGAACAAAAAAAGTTGGTCAATTATTATTAACATTCACTAATGTAGCTTCTTCACAAATATTAATAATTTAATAACGTTTTTATAGGACAAGTTCGACTACCCACCTTTCCTAGATGACTACCTTTTGATGTCTCTAGATAAGAAATGGCGGGACAATAAGCACGATATGGGGAACAAGCATTTTATTTTCACGGACCCTCCTGCTGAGAACTATGCCCGGTGCCCGTCTGATATTCCTCGGGAACAATGGAATGTACTCGTCGACTTCTGGTACTCTGAGGAGGGGCAGGTATATCTCTACTATTATAAAGAGCATGGAAGGGTTAAAAGTGTTTGATTTTCTTATTTTCTTTGCTCAACTGTGTCTTTATCGATATAAGATATTTAATTGTAGTTATTTAGTCTATTCAATTGCACTTACTAGAACAGGACAGTCACGTGCATTGCACATGCATTCCGCTAGTTTGATAATTGAAATCAATTATGGTTAATACAGTTTTGATTTTACTTTAGCCCGTCTGACTGATTTATGCAACAATATTGTAGAAACGGAGGGCCACAAATAAAAGGAGTCGCGAGTGCCAAACGGTTCCTCATACGGCGGGCACAAAGAGCTTCGCCAGAGTTAGAGAGGAGGAGGTATGTTCGGTTTAATCGTAGTAACTTATTTAACAATTTCATGCATATGGATTAAATATTTGTTGTTCTATTATTGTTACTACCATAGCGATTAGCGAGTCCCTCTTTAGTCGCTCCAGGCCGTGCTGCGGTTTGGATAAAGACGCACACGAAGAAGAATGGCCTTCCGGTCAACGATCAGGCGGGAGTGCAGATTGTAAGTAATTTAAATATTTCATTTTATCAAATATATATCACTTTAATTGAAATTGAAGATAGTAAATGTTTCAATATGTTTGCAGCACCAAATTAGGGAACTCCTCAACCAGGTACCGGATGGCTCAGAAGATAGCACAGGCCGAGATGATGTTTTATCTCAGGTCTTGGGGCCTGATCATCCTGGACGGGTCCGTGGATATGGAATGGGCCCGACTCCCACCAGGTTATGGGGGTCATCTTCGAGGAGTTTCGGTGCTAGTGGTAGTGGTGTTGCCGAGACCCATAGGTTGCGTGCTGAACTTGAGGAGACGAAGACCCGGGTGGCGTCCCAACAAGCTCAAATCAATGACATGCAACAGCTTATCCAACAGATGTTGCATGGGCAGGTATATATTCTAATAAGCATTAATAAATTTTTTTTAACATTTAGATATGCCCACATTTATTTATTGTAAATCTTAACAACAGATTGTTGTTGGACCTGCTACGAGGTCAGGAACGCCGAATGAGGTAATTTAACATTTAGATATTCCCACATCGTTATTCCATGCTATCTTTCCTGACAATATTTACTTATATATATGTTAAATCTCATCTTAGCATTTAAGTAAACACCCACTAGCCAAAATAGGGGGCATGTGGTTGGTCGATCTCTTGAATTTTTTTTATTATTAAAAAAAAAATGTTGAATCACGTCTGGACATTTCAGCAGTCGTAGACGAGCAGTTCCTGGAAAAGTTGGTCGATCTCTTGAATTTTGTTATGATCAGATATGGTTCTAAAGATTTCTAGTTTGTTAGAACTTAGATCTCGATATTTGAGCTGTTCTCCATGGCTGATAAAAGATTCTTCTGATGTTTCTGGTCTGTAGCAGGATTTGTTGGATTTTATATATTTCATTATTTTCACTTGCTCGAGCTCGTTTTGCGGATTTTGGCTGTAATAACAGGGACCTACATGTTTGATCTGTTGCTCATGTTTCAGTGAGCGTGAACATTTCATTTTTTTTATTGGAGCTTCGTTGATTCATATGATTGTGTAGCTGCGTAGTTCATGTTATTTGAAATCCAATAATATAGAGAGGCGAATTGAGTTGTTTGACTTGCTTGATACCATGAATGTTTATGGGTTGGATGCCTATTGTAGATTTAAAATCTTTTTTATCTATGCAGAACAACATAATTATGTCCAATGGAGTCACTGGGTTAGTGTAATAGAGATGCTATTTGTAGTTTGGGACACGTAAAGGCAATTGAGTCATCACCATTCTCTTATAGATCTAATTTTTGTTAATGCCCTGATGATTTAGTTAAGTTAAAGAAGCACAGAGCTGGTCTGCTAAATATATTCATGGAATTGAGACTGCAGGGGTTGCTAGTTTTTCCTTTCAATTATATCGATTTTTCTACATTGATTATTCTGGCCCTTAATCATTTTCCCCTCTCTTATACTACTATAAACGCCGGTAAACGTATCACTTATACTACTATACTTCATCCATACTTCTTGCTTTTTCTTCCACAAGGGATTTATCAGAAGATAGTAAACAGTAATTGGTATCAGATGCATGATCATGACTATGCATCACAGAGAGAGAGAGAGAGAGGTTGGGATGATCACACACACACACACAAAATAAAGAACCCTTAACTAGAGGAAAAGATATAGGTGAGAGTTACCATGAATTGCTGCCATCGTTAAATGGCAATTAATAAAGGATCTGAAAAGTCTAGAGTTAGGCCATTTCAGGAAGGGGAGGAGTCTCTTTCAAATTCTCTATCCATGGTCCATGGAGACAACTCATGGCCACCACAACCTTCCTATTGTTTGTCGATAAATCCTTAGAAGGTCTCCTTCGCCATAAATCAATTGGCATGGGATTGTCTCTGGCATATGCCAAAAAATTGGGTCGGGCTCCACACATCACCCGACATGAGGGAATGCTTAATGTGAGCATTGGATGTATTGGCAAATTGTTGTTGATTTTCATAAATTGGGGTTTGGGATATCTATACCAACGCAATCTGAAATGATGTTTCAAAAAAACCACATGGAGTAAGTGACAACGTATGGACTTTGGTTCTTAGGAAAGTCACCTTTGTCTCCTCAAGAGTTGTTTAGTAGATAGGATACTGTTCTCAGGTTTGGGAGTGTGTTCAATAGATTCCAGGGATTTGGAGGGTTGTTTATTTATGTTAACTGGAAAAATTGATTTAAGGTGATATCATCATAATCATGATATTTGCACTATTAATAGTCTTCACCTCTTGCCATAGCCATCTAATTGAGTTACAGGCCCTATGACACAAGAACTAGAATATAACCAGTCCAATTTTGAGACTTGACATTGCAAGTCCTTGTAGCAAGGGCATCCAGACAAATCCTGAACACAGCCCAGTAGGCTAACTTGCGGGGCATAATTTTATAGATTCAAATAGGCTCTAAAAGAAACAGGGAACGGTTATACACTAGCCTATCTAGGATTGTCTCAATTCTCAACTGACGTGATAGGAAACTTCTGGCATTTGGTGAAAGAGGGTTCAGCTGATACCTTCTAGATGGTGCATAGGCTCATCAATCAGAACCACCCCAATGTTGGGCTAACCACCACTCATTGAATAGAGAAATTGCACCTATCAGATAATCCTACCAGTCTCATGTAAGTACTTCAGTTTGAAAAACATACTACTTAAGTTCTTTAGACTCATCCAAAAAGACTGGCTATTATAATGGAAATAAATATAATAAACTGAATGCAGCTATTTGAATTGTTTTTGCTCTTGATGACGAAGTTCTCTACAATTTTCTCTCATTTGAATTGTTTTTGACTTTTTGGTGCATACTACTTAAGTTCTTTAGAGTCATCCAAAAAAATCATGAATTTTTTTCCCTTTGGTAGAAGAAGAAAATAAAACAAAAACAAGAAACAAAAGGACATAAAACCAATCAAATGGCTTGCCATCTACTGTTTTACCCACTTTTTATTTTAATTGTGTGTGAGTAATATCTACTGGAATCAAAATTCCTCAAATCCAGTTCTTAAGGAAAACAAGAACTTCACTTTTTCTTGAAAAAATTCAAAACAAGAATATCACGGAATATTCCAGAAACCGAAAATAGTGCAAATGTCCTTCTGGAGAGTAATTCGACTCCCGGTTTGGATTTGGTAGGGGTTTTTAGGTTTAGGCCAAACCTAATTTTCAAATTATGGATTTCGGGCCTCTAGCTGCCCAAATCGGGCAAATGGCCTTAGAATCTAGCGAATCAAATTCTCACACTTCGGTTGGGTCGAAATACACGCGTTAGAAGAAACGGCATCGAAATCCAACCCCCGATTTGGATTTGGTTGGGGTTTGTAGGTTTAGGCCAAACATAAGTTTCAAAGTATGGATTTCGGGCATCTCGCTGCTCAAATCGGGCAAACGACCTCGGACTCTAACGAATCAAATTTCTACACTTCGGTTGGGTCGAAATACATGCGTAAGAAGAAACGACATCGAAATCCGACCCCCGGTTTGGATTTGGTGGGGGTTTGTAGGTTTAAGCAAAACCTAAGTTTCAAAGTATGGATTTTGGGACTCTTGCTGCCCAAATCAGGCAAACGACCTCGGAATCTAGCGAAACGAATTCCCACACTTTGATTGGGTCGAAATACATGCGTTAGAAGACATGACATTGACATCCGACCCTCGGTTTGGATTTGGTGGGGGTTTATAGGTTTAGGCCAAAGTATGTTAGAGCTATGAATTCGGCCTCGTTAGTAATGAAATTTCTAAACTTTTATGTGTTTTAATAATTAAACCTTATTAGTATCAGAAATTTGAGATAAATTTGGATGTATGTTGATGAAATGCTACACTTCTATGTGTTTGAATTCTATATGTATGAAATATATGACATGACCTTGTTTCTTTGCATATTAATTTTATGGAATCCTTAATTTTTTTTTTCTGTTCGATATATTCTAATCATCAATTTTATTTTATTGTCTTTATAGGAGGGAGCCAGCACACACCACTCTGGTTTTAGACCAGCCGGAGGGAGCCAGCCAGAGGGAGGAGAGACTTAGGATTTATATTTTTTATTTCCGATACTTTTATATGGACATGTATATTTTTATGATGTGTACATACTACGACTATTTGGATGAATTTCTTTTTGTCTTATGTAGATTGGATGTTAGAATTTCTTTTCTCTCGATAAATATTTCTGCTGCTCACAGGTACAAAATAATACAGGTAAAAAAAAAAAAAACCACCAATTCCATATAAATGGTTTTTTTTTTAAATTGGAACTATTAGCGGCGTTTTTATAACGCCGGAAATGAATAAAATTCAGTAACGGCATTATACACGACGCCGTTATTGAGCAATTATTAACGGCGTACAAGTTATCAATAACGGCGTTTAATATAATGCCGTTAATAATTAATAAATAACGGCGTCGTCTATAACGCCGTTATTGATTAATTATTAACGGCATTATATTAAACGCCGTTATTGATTATAGATTTCCAGGCGTTTGAAAAAAACCGCCGGTATATAGATTACCGACGTAGGTATTACCGGCGTTTACACTAGTACGCCGGTAATAATAATAACGGCGTTTTTTATCCCATTACCGGCGATATTTTTACGCCGCTAAAAACCTAAAATTTTGTAGTGTTTCTTAAGTTTATGGGTGTCTGGGACGAAGGAGCAAGAGTATAAAATAGTCTAAGTGTTAAAAAGGGGTTATGTCTTAACATACCCTCAACTTTAAGAAGCACTAGTTTTGTCACCGTTGATTAGAATCGAATGATTCTTGAACCATTAGAAAGGTATGAAAACCCTCTTCGAAGTTCATGTTTATCATTTTTCCAGATTTTTAGTCGAAGATAGGGTAAACGTTGGATTTCCGAAATCGGGTCTGCTGAAGATCTAGGCTGCTGAAATCCATTTCCAAACCAGTCATCTTTAGAGCCCATTTAGATAATTAAAAACTTAAAATTAGGATTTATCCATTAGATACAAAATTGAGTCCAACGCAAGTTGAATCGTTAACATCCGATAAGCGAGTCAAAAGTTATGACTGAAATACGAAAGAGGGAAAAAGGAAAAAAAATAGAAAATTGGAGAAACCGTTCGAATGGTTTACATGACCGTTCGAATGGTGCCAATGAAAAATTTAGTAATTGAAGGCAATAACCTCAACCGTTCGAACGGTTCCAAGTCCATTCGAATGGTCATGCATAATAAAGTCGTAAAAATCCCTAAATACGGGATTTTTATGGTTTTATCCCATTCGGCTATAATTAGAGGGGATTTTGGTGGGTTTTAGACTAACACAAACCCGAAGAGAGATTTTTGGGGCAAAAGGGGAGAAAACCTAGGATTCCAAAGAGGCTTTTCTTGTGAGATCAAGGAGGAGCTTGAATCTATGCTTCCCAAGCTTCCACAAGCTTGGATCTTCTTCCTTGAGCGTGGATCTCCATTTTCAAGCCCTATTTCGTGTCCAACCATCCTTCCAAGCTAAGATTTAGTCTTTGCAAGGTAATTACATCCTATTATTTAGCTTTGATATGAAACAAGTATTGAAAGGAATGATTTTTTTTTTTTATATGATTGAAATAAAAAGGGAAAGCAAAATTCTACTACCTAGCTTTGCATGATACAAACATTGAAAAGAATGATAATATGTGTGATTTTGAATAAGAAATTGTAAGTACTCCTACCAACTAACCTTGCTATTATACAAAGATGTAAATAGAGGATTGAATGCATGATTAGAAATAAAAAAGGTAAGTGAACCCTTCTAGTTAAGCAAGAGATAACCTAGATCCCAAAACCTAGGGTTCCAAGTTTAAATGTCGAGATATCTTCTATGTGTTTCAAATTCTAAATCTACCATGATTGCTCTAAGTGTATGTGTAGCACCCCGGATTTTTTTCATCCTTAATGAATAGCACCTTCATAGCTAATTGGCCGTTTTCATAGTTTTCGTAGTCTAATTAATAAATAAGGGAGAAATCGGAAATTCCGAAACGTCAGAAATGTTCGTTTTCGAAAGACGGATCCAACGCAAGTTGAATCGTCGAAATCCGACGAGCGAGTAAAAAGATATGGTCAAAACAGTCCAGACATAACAGAGCACCGATCGCTCGGTCATTACCTGCGATCGATCGGTCCACTACCGATCGCTCGATGGCTATCGCACGGTTAACCTTTTTGTATGGGGAAAAATTCCAGAGAGTGTGTTTTTGACCGATCTCTCGGTCATAACACCGATCGATCGGTAAGCCTCCGATCGCTCGGTCCATAGCACCGATCGATCGGTCATACGCAGTTTTTCTTCATTAAGGGTGTTTAAGACTTTAAACACCACCCCTTGCCTATAAATAGGCTGAGTTCGTGCCTTAGGGTTTCAGAAACCCTCTGTGCCCTATCTTAGGAGATTTTGAGAGAGAGAAGAAGGAGAGGAGCTACTTGTTGATCAAGCTTGTGGAAGATCAAGGTTCTTCCACTTCCCTTGGTGATTTCCAACCAAGAACTCACTGTTCTTGCTTGTTCCAGCCATTGGGAGTCAAACCCATTGATTCCTCTAAGGTAGATACACTCTACTACAATCTTGCAATCCTACTAGTTACTAGATATGATTCTTCTTATATATGCCCTATCTATATGTATTGATTTTATGTATGAAAAAGGTGTGATTATATACTTGGATGAAGGTTACTATTATGATGCACTCTAAGTGTTTGATGAAATACCTCTAAGGGATTCTATGCTTAAATATGATGATTTCTCTTATTAAGTGCATATGCTCGCATGTCTCGCATAAACCGATGTTTTCCATGGATTTCTCAAAAGTACAAACAAGGGTTTTTCACGAAAAGACGAATAATGAATGATTCTAAGTAACTCTATGATTTCTCTAAGATCGTTTCACAAGCTCTAAGGATCATACCATGCTCACAAGAAAACTCTATGATAATGCTCTAAGATCGTCTCACAAGCTCCACGGATTATAATGAAATGCTCTAAGATCTCTAAGGTTATGCTCTATGGAAATGCTCTACGGTATCGCTCTATGCTCTATGTCTCTACGGATCATAATGACTCTAAGTAACTCCATGAACTCACAAGAACTCATAAGGCTATGATTATCGATTGACTCACACGGTTACAGTTTTGGTTTCGAATATTATCTCACATATGTTTTCACGGTTTCCATGCTTTAAGGATTGTTCGGATTTCATTCTCCATGCCTTGTATGCTCCATGCCTAACCGCTTTATTGTTCTTAGTTTGTATACACTGAGTATTCCATGCTCAGTCGATATTGTTATGATCGGCAGGTGCTCGGGTTCCATTCGATTTGTGTGGCGACGAACCTTGGGTCGAGGAAGAGTACCGTGACCCGGAGCCTTCCATGGATCACTATCATGATGATGGTGCTTTAGATAGGAGTCGTGACTTCGATTTCTGTTGATCGACCGACTTAGAACTTGTGTCTTTTGTTATGTGAGTGTGGGGTTTGTCCACTCCACTTTTGGGTTTCTCACACATGTATACTTGTTGGTTCTTACTTGAGCCAAGTTATAGGAGTATTCTTTTTGCTTCCGCTATGTTTAGTATTTTATTTTCCGCTGTGCATTGTATTTCGTTTCCGCTATGTATATTCAGGTACTCTGACAGGTTTCCACGTGTGCCTTATGTATCATACTGGAGGTATGGTATGGCGGTCACGAGTCAAAGTATCCCTAACTCCTAGGGGGTATTTTGGGTCGCGACAGACTTGGTATCAGAGCTAGTTATGTCTAACGACAGACTTAGTTAGGTCACTCAGGCTTGGCCTAAGCGGAAGTAATTCCTATGAGTTGAACTTAGAACTCAGAAGGACTCAGTTGTCTTAGGCTTGTTACCACGACATAACCGGTATCAAGTGAATCCTTAGGTCAGTATAGGATCCGAGATTGATGTGGTCCTATGCGAGGTTCTAGTATAGGCTCTAAAGTATAATTATATGATGATGTATATATACCTCGATGTATACTATACTATGTGCGGTGTAGCATTTCATGATTATTGAATTGCTATATGATATGTGAGGTTTGGTATCCAGTTAGACTCATGTTTTGCCAAATTGATCTCAGGATTCGATATCATGAGACGTGGCAATCGGGGTCGAGGTTACCATACTCGGAGGGCCGAGAGTGAAGTTCCGAGAGAAGAGGAACCGTTGTACTTCACGAATGCGATGGACTCCATAGCCGAGACTTTGGCATTGTTGGCAGCAAGGCCTATGCCTACCCCACCGTCCACGCCTGTGCCTACACCGGTGCATCACACCGCGGGGCTCGAAGCTTTTAGGAGACTGCGGCCTCCTACATTCTATGGCACTCTGGACCCCATGGTGGCCGAGTCTTGGATTATGCAGCTGGAGAAGACCTTCCGGGCTCTCCGTTGTACCGATGAGCAAAGGGTAGAATGGGCTTCCTTCGTGATGGAGGGTGAAGCCGAACACTGGTGGAGAGCTGCCCAAAGGCAGAGAGATGTTGCTAAGGCAGGTGTGCCCTGGACTTGGGCGGAGTTCTTAGAGACCTTCAGGGAACAGTACTTTCCCAGGTTTATTCGGGAACAAAAGGCGAGAGAGTTTATGCTTTTGGAGCAAGGGTCGATGAGCGTAGCCGAGTATGAGGCTAAGTTCACCGAGTTGTCCAGGTTTGCTCCGCACTTGGTGGCTACTGAAGACCTACAGGTCAGGAAGTTTGAGATGGGCTTGAAGGCTTTCATCCGAGATCGGGTGTCCATTCTCCAGGTAGAGTCTTGGAGAGAGATAGTAGGGAAGGCAAAGATCGCTGAAAAGAATGCGGAAGACTTTGTGAGAAGAAGAGACAGTGGCTTCGGGAAGAACATGTCTCGGGGTCAGACGAGTAGTTCTTCAGAGAAGAGGACTAAGACTGCACCGTACCAGTTCTCCCAGCCGATTTCGGCTCAGAGACCTTCTTTTGCGCCTCAGGCACCGCGTCCTACGGCATCGCAAGCTACGAGGGTTATGCCTCCGGCTTCCTCCGCATCGCAGACATTTGAGGAGTGCGCCGTATGTGGTCGTCGGCATAAGACTGGAGATTGCCGAAGAATGTCAGGTGGATGCTTCCACTGTGGCGAGGTGGGCCATATGATTCGAGATTGCCCGCGCAAGCAGTCACAGTCTGGATCACAGGGAGTTCGGCCTCCAGGCAGGCAGAATTCACTTCAGGGGTCTTCATCTCAGGCCTCTAGATCCTTGCAGCCTACCCAGCAGCCTCGTCAGGCAAACCAGGGCAGAGTCTTTGCCATGACTGATAGAGACGCACAGGCATCTGATGATGTTGTGCAAGGTACGCGCGAACTAGTCTTTGTCAAAGTTCTATTATTGCCATGATATATTCGTATCTATATATGTCCTATGTGGTGTTTTGCGATGTTTGTATCTATATGTACAGTTGTGTTATAACTGGGATGATTCAAATGCTCAGGTTCGTTGCTCGTAAATGAATGTTTGGCAAGAGTGTTGATAGACACAGGATCCACTCACTCGTTCGTTTCACCAAGCTTTGCCAAAGGCTTTACGTCCGAGCCAAGCAAGCTACCTAGGGAGTTGTCCATTTCAACTCCATTGGGAAAATCTATTGAGACAGATAAAGTGTATCCGGATAGTGTTGTACAAGTCATGCAGCACGAGTTGCCAGTCGACTTGATCCTTCTGGGAATTCAGGATTGGGATTTCGATGTCATCCTAGGTATGGATTGGCTCTCAACTCACCATGGACACGTGGCGTGTTTCGAGAAGGTGGTGCATTTTAAACCCGTGGGGTTAAAGCCGTTTCATTTCAGGGGACTTCAGAGAAGAGACATTGCCCGCTTTGCAACTCTTAGTCTCGAGGGTGTAGAAGTGCGAGACTCCACACCCATTCCAGTGGTATGTGAGTATATGGATGTTTTTCCGGAAACCTTGCCGGGATTGCCTCCCGATCGTGCAATCGAGTTTGCGATTGAGCTAGCTCCAGGCACAGTTCCGATTTCAAGAGCTCCGTATAGGATGGCCCCTATTGAGCTTAAGGAGTTAAAAGGGCAGTTAGAAGAATTGCAAGGCCTTGGTTTTATCCGGCCAAGTGTTTCACCTTGGGGAGCTCCGGTTCTCTTCGTGAAGAAGAAAGATGGATCAATGCGTCTGTGCATTGATTACAGGCAATTGAACAAGGTCACGATCAAGAATCGTTATCCATTGCCTCGGATAGACGACTTGTTTGACCAATTGAAGGGTGCGCAGTTTTTCTCCAAGATTGACCTTCGATCTGGTTATCATCAGTTGAAGATCAAGAAAGAGGACATTCCGAAGACAGCATTCCGAACTCGATACGGTCATTACGAGTTTTTGGTCATGTCTTTTGGACTGACTAACGCACCGGCAGCATTCATGGGTTTGATGAATCGGGTGTTCAGATCGTCTCTCGATCAATGTGTGATCGTGTTCGTAGATGATATCCTTGTGTATTCACAGTCACAGGAGGATCACACGAGAGATCTCCGTCTGGTCTTGCAGACACTTCGAGAGCATAGTCTGTATGCTAAGTTGAGCAAGTGCGAGTTCTGGCTGAACAAGGTGTCTTTTCTTGGACACGTGGTATCTGCTGAAGGTATTTCAGTTGATCCTGCAAAGATTGAAGCGGTGATGAATTGGGAAAGGCCGAAGAGTGTCACCGAGATTCGTAGTTTCCTCGGGTTGGCAGGGTATTACAGAAGGTTTGTGGAAGGATTTTCAAGTTTAGCAGCTCCGCTTACCTATCTCACACGGAAGAACACGAGGTTCACTTGGAGTGATAAGTGCGAGGCTAGTTTCTTGGAGTTGAAAAAGAAGCTTACTTCGGCTCCTGTTCTTACAGTTCCATCTGGGAGCGGTGGTTTCGAAGTCTATAGTGATGCTTCACTAGTGGGACTTGGATGTGTTTTGATGCAGCATAAACAGGTGGTCGCCTATGCTTCTCGTCAGCTGAAGGAGCATGAGCAAAACTACCCCACACATGACTTAGAGCTCGCTGCAGTCATCTTTGCACTGAAACTTTGGCGTCACTACCTCTACGGAGAAGAGTTCGTGGTGTTCACAGACCACAAGAGCTTAAAGTATCTTTTCCTCCAGAAGGAGTTGAATATGAGGCAGCGTCGTTGGATGGAGTTCATGAAGGACTACGACTTGTTCCATCCAGTACCACCCGGGTAAGGCTAACGTGGTAGCCGATGCTCTTAGCAGAAAACCTTACGGAGTTATGGCTCAATTGAGAGTGCAAGAGTGGAAGTTATTACATGATATGTGTCATTTGGACACTACTCTCAGGCATGTCACCTATGGGCCGATAATGTCCAATGTGGTGGTTAGGCCACAGATCCTGAGCCAGATCAAGGAGTTACAGAGTTCCGATGTTGAGTTGCTTGCTTACCGAGACAAGTCGGTGAGTAACGGCAATCAGGAGTTCGCTTTAAATGATGATGGTGCTATCACATTTAAAGGCAGGTTGTGTGTCCCCGCCGACACAGTTTTGAGGGATGAAATTTTGAATGAAGCTCACCGATCAAAGTACACGGTACATCCGGGAGGTACCAAGATGTACCAGAATCTCAAGAAGCACTACTGGTGGCGAAACATGAAGAGGGAAGTCGCTGAGTACGTCGCCAGATGTTTGATTTGCCAGCAGGTAAAAGCCGAACATCAAAGGCCGGCAGGTCTTTTGCAGTCCCTTCCTATTCCGGAGTGGAAATGGGAGAACATCTCGATGGATTTCATTGTGGGTTTGCCGCGAACGGTGAAGGGCTCCGATGCTATTTGGGTGATTGTGGACAGGTTGACTAAGTCTGCACATTTCATTCCGTACCGAACTACTTTCAATGCAAATCAGTTGGTAGCCCTATATGTTAAGGAGGTGGTTCGACTGCACGGTGTGCCAGTTTCTATCGTGTCTGATCGAGATCCTCGGTTTACTTCCAGGTTTTGGAAAACCTTCCAGGATGCTATGGGTTCTCGTTTAGAATTCAGTACCGCCTTCCATCCTCAGACCGATGGACAAACGGAGAGGGTGAATCAAGTAGTGGAGGATATGCTCCGAGCTTGTATGCTGGATTTTCAGGGTAGTTGGGAGGAACAGTTGCCGTTGGTTGAGTTTGCCTACAACAATAGCTATCAGGCAAGCATCCAGATGGCACCTTTTGAAGCTCTGTATGGTCAGAGTTGTCGATCACCGCTATACTGGGATGAAGTTGGTGAGAGGAAGATTCTTGGTCCTGAGTTGATAGAGCGGACCGCAGAAAGGGTCAAAATTATCCGAGAACGATTGAAAAGTGCTCAGGATAGGCAGAAGAGCTATGCGGATATACGCCGTAGAGATCTAGAGTTCCGAGTTGGAGATCGGGTCTTTGTGAAGATTTCGCCGAGTCGGGGAATCATACGATTCGGGAAGAAGGGGAAGCTCAGTCCAAGGTATGTGGGACCATTTGAGATCGTCACAAGGGTTGGTGAGGTTGCTTACAGGGTAGCACTACCGCCTCACATGGCAGCGGTCCATAATGTATTTCACGTCTCTATGCTTAGAAAATACATTTCGGATCCGTCTCACGTCATCGCTCTTGATCCTGTTGAGATTCGAGAGGATCTTACGTTGGTTGAGCAACCAGTTCAGATTCTGGATCGTCGAGATCAAGTGTTGCGAACCAAGACTATCCCTTTAGTCCTAGTGAAGTGGCAGCATCATTCCAAGGAAGAGGCTACATGGGAGCGAGAAGCCGAAGTACGAGAAAAGTACCCCCATTTATTTGTTTAAGGCCATGGCATTCCCTTGTATTTTGCTATAGTTTTAGACATGTATGTATCGTCCAAATTTCGGGGACGAAATTTTTGTAAGGGGGGGAGAATGTAGCACCCCGGATTTTTTTCATCCTTAATGAATAGCACCTTCATAGCTAATTGGCCGTTTTCATAGTTTTCGTAGTCTAATTAATAAATAAGGGAGAAATCGGAAATTCCGAAACGTCAGAAATGTTCGTTTTCGAAAGACGGATCCAACGCAAGTTGAATCGTCGAAATCCGACGAGCGAGTAAAAAGATATGGTCAAAACAGTCCAGACATAACAGAGCACCGATCGCTCGGTCATTACCTGCGATCGATCGGTCCACTACCGATCGCTCGATGGCTATCGCACGGTTAACCTTTTTGTATGGGGAAAAATTCCAGAGAGTGTGTTTTTGACCGATCTCTCGGTCATAACACCGATCGATCGGTAAGCCTCCGATCGCTCGGTCCATAGCACCGATCGATCGGTCATACGCAGTTTTTCTTCATTAAGGGTGTTTAAGACTTTAAACACCACCCCTTGCCTATAAATAGGCTGAGTTCGTGCCTTAGGGTTTCAGAAACCCTCTGTGCCCTATCTTAGGAGATTTTGAGAGAGAGAAGAAGGAGAGGAGCTACTTGTTGATCAAGCTTGTGGAAGATCAAGGTTCTTCCACTTCCCTTGGTGATTTCCAACCAAGAACTCACTGTTCTTGCTTGTTCCAGCCATTGGGAGTCAAACCCATTGATTCCTCTAAGGTAGATACACTCTACTACAATCTTGCAATCCTACTAGTTACTAGATATGATTCTTCTTATATATGCCCTATCTATATGTATTGATTTTATGTATGAAAAAGGTGTGATTATATACTTGGATGAAGGTTACTATTATGATGCACTCTAAGTGTTTGATGAAATACCTCTAAGGGATTCTATGCTTAAATATGATGATTTCTCTTATTAAGTGCATATGCTCGCATGTCTCGCATAAACCGATGTTTTCCATGGATTTCTCAAAAGTACAAACAAGGGTTTTTCACGAAAAGACGAATAATGAATGATTCTAAGTAACTCTATGATTTCTCTAAGATCGTTTCACAAGCTCTAAGGATCATACCATGCTCACAAGAAAACTCTATGATAATGCTCTAAGATCGTCTCACAAGCTCCACGGATTATAATGAAATGCTCTAAGATCTCTAAGGTTATGCTCTATGGAAATGCTCTACGGTATCGCTCTATGCTCTATGTCTCTACGGATCATAATGACTCTAAGTAACTCCATGAACTCACAAGAACTCATAAGGCTATGATTATCGATTGACTCACACGGTTACAGTTTTGGTTTCGAATATTATCTCACATATGTTTTCACGGTTTCCATGCTTTAAGGATTGTTCGGATTTCATTCTCCATGCCTTGTATGCTCCATGCCTAACCGCTTTATTGTTCTTAGTTTGTATACACTGAGTATTCCATGCTCAGTCGATATTGTTATGATCGGCAGGTGCTCGGGTTCCATTCGATTTGTGTGGCGACGAACCTTGGGTCGAGGAAGAGTACCGTGACCCGGAGCCTTCCATGGATCACTATCATGATGATGGTGCTTTAGATAGGAGTCGTGACTTCGATTTCTGTTGATCGACCGACTTAGAACTTGTGTCTTTTGTTATGTGAGTGTGGGGTTTGTCCACTCCACTTTTGGGTTTCTCACACATGTATACTTGTTGGTTCTTACTTGAGCCAAGTTATAGGAGTATTCTTTTTGCTTCCGCTATGTTTAGTATTTTATTTTCCGCTGTGCATTGTATTTCGTTTCCGCTATGTATATTCAGGTACTCTGACAGGTTTCCACGTGTGCCTTATGTATCATACTGGAGGTATGGTATGGCGGTCACGAGTCAAAGTATCCCTAACTCCTAGGGGGTATTTTGGGTCGCGACAGTATGAACTATAAAGGATGAAATGGATGAAATAGGCTAAGTAGTCATGTTATGATGATTTCTTGCTATGAATGAGATCCTATGTGCATGTTGCCATGTTTTAAGGTTTCTAGTTTTAATTATGATGCTATTCTCACCATGTGTGAAATGCCTCGAATATGTTAGCATGTTTTATGTCGCGCCTCAAAATACCCCCTAGGAGTTAAGGGATACTTTAGAGGTGACTTCTTACCTACCAAACCATCCTATAATGAACAAGGTATACATAATGAAATTTATCCAGATCAATGATCTCTAAGACCTAGAGGGGGGGGGGTGAATAGGTCTATCTAATAATTTCTAACCAATTTTAATTTTTCAATTAATATGTTTAGAAATCAATGAACAATTCACTCAGACAATCCACACAAATCAAACACAGAAGATTTTTACGTGGAAAACCCTAACGGGAAAAAAAACCATTGGACCTTGTCCAGCAATAAACTTCACTATGAAAAGATATCAAGTACAAGACAAGACCTTACCAAAACAGAAACGACGTTCCTAGGTATAGACTCTTACTCTTGATTTCCACGAACCAGCAGGTTCGATCTCCGCCGTAGCAGCTTCGGTTCCACACCGACCAAATCTTCTCAAGCTACTTCAAAACCACGATCACACATGATCGATCTCCTTCCACGAAGGCTCCGGATCAAACACCGGACACACACACAAGGTGTAGGGTTGTGAATCAATTTAGGAAATTTCAAACCCTAGAGGGATCTCATATAGATCTGAGATCACACAATGCAAGATCAAAGGTTTAGATCTATACTTGCATTCTCTAGGATCAAAGAAAGAGGAGGGATCAACAAATATCTAATAAGAACATTAGGAAAAACCCTAGATGAGTTTCTCAGACCTCTACTCTTTCTAAAATAAAACAAAGATACGAATTAGGTCTCCAAAAAGTTGTTTATATAGGGTTTAAAAAAGAATCCAGAAAAAAAAAAAATCTTTTTACGGGGACCGATCGATCGGTGCTCATTACCGATCGCTCGGTCCAAAACGGATCGATAGGTGCTCTAACCGATCGAGCGGTTGAAAATCATCTCTCTGGAAAAATACCCCATACAAATTTTTTGTCCAGTTGATAGCCACCGATCGCTCGGTAGGCCACCGATCGATCGGTCTCAACACCGAGCGATCGGTTGAGACAGAATTTTTTTCAAACCATGATTCATTTCATATTTATTTGATTCAACTAAGATCAAACAACTTTATTAGGTTTAAAACTATCCTCCTAGGTATGTTTAGAGTTATCTAAGTCAAATCCAACCTAGGTAGGGGTCTCTAAATCTATTACCTTTCTAGATCCAGAGTAGGAGCTTTTTCTTCACTGTCTTCAATCTTCTTGTTGCTTTAGCTCTTCTCTTCTGACAAGTTGAACACGACTTGACTCACATGACCTATCTAATGATCACGGAATTTGCCAACACCTACTTAGGGATTTACAATCTCCCCCTTTGGCAATTCAGGGACAAAACAAAACTAACTCATATACTAGGTTCAAATTTTCCCAAATGATTCAAAAATAGAAAATTGACCTTTACATGACTCAGAAATAAATACATGACATTTGACATTTTAACTTGTCATGATTCACCAAACTTAGAACCTGTTTGCCTGCACATGCTAAATCAAAAACCTGTGAAGCATGAGAAATAAAATATGGGAAGAAATAAAACATGTATAACATCTACAATTCCACAATACTACATCCATAACAGGTTAATCATGTTTCCATAACATCATCCACAAAATCATCATCCACATCCACAAAATCATATCCATGTGTTATCATGCAAGGATCGATCGGTGCTCTAACCGATCGAGCGGTTGAAAATCATCTCTCTGGAAAAATACCCCATACAAATTTTTTGTTCAGTCGATAGCCACCGATCGATCGGTCTCAACACCGAGCGATCGGTTGAGACAGAATTTTTTTCATACCATGATTCATTTCATATTTATTTGATTCAACTAAGATCAAACAACTTTATTAGGTTTAAAACTATTCTCCTAGGTATGTTTAGAGTTATCTAAGTCAAATCCAACCTAGGTAGGGGTCTCTAAGTCTATTACCTTTCTAGATCCAGAGTAGGAGCTTTTTCTTCATTGTCTTCAATCTTCTTGTTGCTTTAGCTCTTCTCTTCTGACAAGTTGAACACGACTTGACTCACATGACCTATCTAATGATCACGGAATTTGCCAACACCTACTTAGGGATTTACACATAATACTATAAAGACGATAATCAAAGTGTGGAAGCTATAACATGAATGCGGAAGTGTAAACAACTTTTTATTTTCATGATCCATCTCAGTATTCCAAGTTTGATTACAAAACATTATAAAAGTAAAGGTGGACATGCCCACCTATCAAAATAGCAGAATACAAAAAAATAGAATCTCGCTATCACTCCTCTCAACAGTAATCTAAATACGGTCACACGTCTCGGTCTCTATGTTAGCCTTAGGGTTATAACCATGGGTAACCCTAATAATTTTGATAATAACATAATAATGAAATGAAATATTTGGTACTAATAATTTTGTTTAAGCACTTGAACATTTCAGAAGACACAAGTTGATAGAACTCCAATCATGAAAAATGATGAAAATTACCCAAGAGGAAGTTCAACTCATTGTATACAAGATGAAGATTTAAGATAAGACCATAGTCAAAGTCAGGTCCATTGAAGATAAAAGGTAAAATCACAAGACCCAAGTCAAGCCAAGATCATCTCTCAACAATTTAAATGTATTTATTTTCTATTTTGAGAGTTTATAGGTCTTATGAAAAAGTCCTCAAAAGAATGGTAAGTTTAAAGGCTCAAGAATCATAGATTGACCATAGGAGCCTAGGACAACTTTTTGAAAATCATTCTAAGGCCCTAAAGTATCATAAAATCATGATAAAAATATAACTAATTGACCTAGGAAATCAATCTCATATCTTTGGTCTGATCCAAAACAGAATTCAGGAGTTTTACTCAGAATTCATCGACGAATTCTCTGGGTAGATTGAATTCGGCGACAAAGTTATGACAGAATTTTTAAAATCCAATTCTGTTTCTTGAATTCAGCGACGAATTCTATAGTTAATTTGAATTTGGCGACGAAGTCATTACAAAGTTTTTTAGAATTCAATTTTTTCTTCTGTATTCGCAACAAATTCAAGTGGGAACTCCACTTCGTCGACGAAATCTTGTCTGAAACTGAAAATTCGTTGTAATGGCTATTTTTTCAACGAATCAAAATGCATTAAATGAGCCTATAATGGCTTTATTGGATCAAATACTATAAAAGAAGTTCATTTATGAAAAAACAACATCTCTTGATCACAGCAATAACTCCTATTTATCACTTATTCATTGTCATTGATTTACAGTCACTCATACACTTAGAAAATCCCCAAAATCCTTTTTGAGCTCATTCAAGTTCCTATTTTCTTTTGAAAGACTTTATTAGAATTTGTATTTAACTAATATCTAGCTCATTTAAGGAGCTTTCATTTAGGATTTCCAATCCAAAACTTATTTATTGAGATCTGTCAAGAATCTAGGATTCTTGTACTGAAGCTGTAGCTTCAGTTCTATCAAGAGAGGGTTATGCTCTTGAAAGGTTTTAGCTCGGCCTAAAGGAGGCCTTGTAAAGGTAATATCTCAACCTGTAAGAGAGATTGTGAGGGTTTGGGCTCCACCTGTGAAGGAGCCTGTGCGATTAAGGAATCGTGGTGAGTCCTCTAGCTAAAAGCTGAGGCAGGGAGTAGGCTGGTTTGCTGAACCTCGTGAACAAATCCTGAGTTTGCATTCTCCTTATCTCTTCTCCATTTCTTTTAATATTTCTATTGTTTAGCTTACTGCATATTTAATTTTTTCCATATATATAACTTGTAGTCCATAATTTTTAAATCTGCCATAGACCTTATTCACCCTCCCTTTAGGGTCATTACCTGGCCAACAATTGGTATCAGAGTGTAGAGCCCCGAAATTTCATCTCACGTATTGGTGAATAGTGTGTGAATAGTGCCCAAGTGTGGTTTTGTACGCTTAAGGGTCTTATGATTAATATACGAGTTTGGATAATTGGTGTGCATGTTTTAATAGGTCTACATATCCCTAAGGAGTGTGTTTTAAACACTAAAGGTGTTGGAACTGGGATTAGAAAGGTCTAAGGTAGTGGAAACAAGGTTTTTCAGCAAAACAGGGGATCACTGATCGCTCGGTGATACCTCCGATCGACCGGTCTTCTACCGATCGCTTGGTAGCTATTGAGCAGTGAACTTTTTTGTACGGGGAAATTTTCCAGAGAGGGTGTTTTCAACCGATCGCTTGGCTGAAACCACCGATCGACCGGTAAGCCACCGATCGCTCAGTCTGTACCACTGATCGATCGATCATACGCAGATTTTCTTCATTAAGGGTGTTTACGACTTTAACGACCACCCCTTGCCTATAAATAGGTTGAGTTCATGCCTTAGGGTTTCAGAAGCCCTCTGTGCCCTATCTTAGGAGATTTTGAGAGAGGGAAAGAAGGAGAGGAACTACTTGTTGATCAAGCTTGTGGAAGATCAAGGTTCTTCCATTTTCTTTGGTGATTATTGTCGCGACCCAAAACCCACCCTAGGAGTTAGAGTGAATCGCGGACGACTAAATCATGACTTACATGACTTGCTTGACAAACCACCTGCAAAACACCCATAGAGCATACACAATAGAGGATAACAGCGGAAACATAACTATAAGACATAGCGGAAGTCTAACAAACCTCAAAGTATATACACATGGTCCAAGTTTTAATACAAAAAAATCAAAACAAAGAAAGTGCGGACATGCCCGCCAAAATACATGGATATAATCACTCATGCTCACCCACAGCTAATCCACTCAGAATCTAACACCACCTACTGATAACCCTCTACGGGAGGTTCCTCCAAAGGCTCCTCGACGTACTCCTCCTCCACCCATGGACCAGGAGCACAAACATCAAATGGAGCAGCAGCTCCCTCAGAACCTGCCGACATAAGAAGTACGGCTGAGCATGGAATACTCAGCGGGTACTAAGCACTAACCAACAGTCATAGCATACGGATAGAATACATAAAGCAGGAAACAATTCACGCATATGAAGCAGGAATGATTCATATCATGACAATAAAGTAAAGCAATATAATTCATCATGTTGCATTCATAAAAGCCGGTAAAACCCTTGAAATCTTGTGCACTTGACTTGACTGAAATTACCCTTTTTATGCTTGAAACCTTGTCTACCGTGTCATGCGTGTCATGCTTGTATCATGCGTGTATCATGCTTGCTTGTTTTGAAAAGTAATCTACTTGTGAGGGAAGGGAGACCCTTCTTCCTAGAATGCTCATGCTTGTCATGCTATGTCATGTCATGCCTACTCGGAAGAGTAAACTACTTGTGAGGGAAGGGAGACCCTTCTTCCTAGAATGCTCATGCTTGTCCTTCCACTTGTGAGATTCACTTGTGAGATGTCCTTGTGAGATGCACTTGCGAGGGAAGGGAGACCCTTCTTATGATATGTATGCACTTGCGAGGGAAGGGAGACCCTTCTTATGATATGTATGCACTTGCGAGGGAAGGGAGACCCTTCTTATAAAAATGTATGATTGTCTTGTCCTTGCCAAAAGCGAGGTAAAACATATCGTCGGATATGCCCCACCTCTAAATCCCATTCTTGAAAACCTCGGTAAATCATGTCATGTATGCGTGCTCGTGAGGTCGTGTGCATACGTGCATTTGGAATTAAATATGGCATTTGAGTAATTAATAACACATAACATCAATGATTTGAGCAATTTAGTATTCATATCATTTAGGGAAAGCGAACAATCACACTATCATTACCCTAGCAATTTCCATAAACCTTAAACATGCAATTTCTTAATTTATTATTCATTTTATTCATCCTGACATTTCATCAAACATGGTGCATTCATTGTTTATTAACCCTACAACATGCTTTTCTAGGTGGGTTTTACTCACATCACATATGTATGTTCATTATGGGTACAATGCCCTCCCCATTCATCCATCACATCAATACACACGGCATCCAATCGCCCACATTCATCTCCATTCACCATTCACCATTCACAACCCATCTCATCATACATGAATGTATAAAGGAACACAAAGAAGAATAAAGGAAAAAGAACTATAACTAGGAGGGTAGCAAGAAGTACCGACCTTGAACAATGAGGAAGAAACCCCTTCCAAAAACGATCGTGTAGCTGCTGCCCTAGCTTGGATCACGAGCTCCTCGAATGCTTGAGCCTTGATCTTGAAGAAAACGGGCTTGGCGTTGATCTAGGGTCTTAACCCCTTTGATTTCTCCCCAAATGAAAACCTAGGTTTGGGAACCCTTTCTCCTCTCTTCTAATCTCCCAAATCTTCTAAGTGTTGAGAATGAGCCCTAAAGGCTCGGGCGATCCTATATAAGAAAGGGTATAACACCCGAATGCCGAAAATGCCCTTAGTGAAAATTCTGCAAAACGCGAGGACCGAGCGATCGGTGTTTATGACCGATCGATCGGTTGCCTACCGAGCGATCGGTGTGTTGACCGAGCTCTCGACCAAAAATCAACTCTCTGGAAAATTTCCCCATACAAAAATCTTGACCAGTCAATAGCTACCGATCGATCGGTTTTGGACCGATCGATCGCTCTATGGACCGAGCGATCGGTTGCCTGCAGGTCCAGACTGTTTTGGCCATATCTTTTGACTCGCTTGTCAGATTTTGACGATTCAACTTGCATTGGGTTCGTACTTCGAAAAAGAACATTTCTAACGTGTCGGAATTTTGAATTTTTTCCTTATTTATTAATTGTACTACTTTAAAGGTAAAATGGCTATGAAAGTGTCATGCATTAAATGTGAAAAGGTCCGGGGCTCTACAATTATCAACCAAGAACTCAAGGTTCTTGTTTGTTCAAGCTTTTGGGATTCAAACTCATTGATTTCACCGAAGTAGATACACTCTACTACCAATCTTGTAATCCTACTAAGTTACTAAATGATGTTCTTCTAAATCTATACTACTTATGTATATATATCTTAGATGATTATGGTGTGAAAGTAAGTGATTATATACTTGGATGAAAGATACTATTATGATGCACTCTAAGTGTTTGATGAAATACCTCTAAGGGATTTTATGCTTAAATATGGTGATTTCTCTCATATGCTCATGTGCTCGCATGTCTCATATGAATCGATGTTTTCCATGGATTTCTCAAAGTACGAAAGAATTTTTTCACTAAATGACTAATGAGGAACAATTCTAAGTAACTCCATGATTTGTCTAGGATCGTTTCACAAGCTCTACAGATCATACTATGCTCACAAGGAACTCTATGATAAGCTCTAAGATCGTCTCACAAGCTCTACGGATCATAAAGGAAATGCTTTTAGATCTCTATGGTATTGGCTCTATGTTGTGCTCCAAGGTATCTCTATGTCTCTACGGATCATAAATGACTCTAAGTAACTCCACGAACTCATAAGAACTCACAAGGCTATGATTATCGCATGACTCACACGGTTACAGTTTTGGTTTTGGTTTCGAACCTCATCTCACATGTTACTTCAGGGTTTCCACGCTCTTACATGTTTTTACGGATTTCATTCTCTATGATTCGTATGCTCTATGCTATATTGCTTTATTGTTATTAGTTTGTATACGCTGAGTATTCCACGCTCAGTCGATATTTGTTATCATCGGCAGGTGCTTGGGCTCGGTTTGATCTATGTGGTGCGGAACCATGGGTAGAGAAAGAATACTTCGACCCAGAGCCTTCCATGGATCATTATCAGGACGATGGTCCTATAGATAGGTGTCGAGACTTCGACTTTTGTTGATCGGCAGACTTAGAACTTTAAGGTGTTATTTTGTTATGTGAGTGTGGGGTTTGTCCACTCCACTTTTGGGTTTCTCATATGTATATACTTTTGTTGGTTCATACATGAACTTAGTTATAGGAGTATTGCTTTGCTTCCGCTATGTTTAGTATTTTTTTCCGTTGTGCATGCTTTATCGCTTCTGCTAGATATGTTTGTGTTTCTGACAGGTCTCCACGTGTGCCTTATGTATTATACTGGAGGTATGATACGGCAGTCACGAGTCAATGTATCCCTAACTCCTAGGGGGTATTTTGAGTCGCGACACAGAGCCTAATACTCTAAATAGATCTAAACAATCTGAGTAATCGATTTTTTAATGGCAAATAACGTTTTTGCAATAAGCTTAGGAGAAGGACAGTCCACCACTAGACCTCCATTGTTTAATGGAGAAAATTATAACTACTGGAAAACTAGAATGATGTATTACATTCAAGATCTATATTATGAGTGTTGGAAAGTAATAGTCAATGGCACTCATCTTCCCACAAAAATTATGAATGATGTCAGAATCCCCAAGGTAGAGGAAGAATGGAATGAAGTCGATATTAAGCTCATTCAAATCAATGCTAAAGCTATTAGCAACCTCTACTGTGCTCTAAGTCCCCAAGAATTTAACAGAGTTTTCGGATGTGAGTCTGCTAAAGAAATATGGGATAAATTGAAAGTCACCTATAAAGGGACTAATCAAGTGAAAGAAGAAAATATTAGCATGCTCGTTCACAAGTATGAATTATTCGAAATGGAAAAAGAAGAATCTATTAGTGATATGTTCACCAGATTTACTAACATTTTAAATGGTCTGAAATCTCTAGGTAAAGTGTATTAAAATACAGAAAATGTGAGAAACATTCTGAAATCACTGCCTAAGGAATGGACTCCAAAAGTGACAACTATTCAAGAAGCTAAGGACCTCACCAAACTACCTATGGATGAGCTATTGAGATCTCTTATTGTCGCGACCCAAAATACCCCCTAGGAGTTAAGGATACTTTGACTCGTGACCGCCATATCATACCTCCAGTATGATACATAAGGCACACGTGGAAACCTGTCAGAGTACCTGCATATACATAGCGGAAACGAAATACAATGCACAGCGGAAAATAAAATACTAAACATAGCGGAAGCAAAATGAATACTCCTATAGCTTGGCTCAAGTAAGAACCAACAAGTATACATGTGTGAGAAACCCAAAAGTGGAGTGGACAAACCCCACACTCACATAACAAAATGACACAAGTTCTAAGTCGGTCGATCAACAGAAATCGAAGTCACGACTCCTATCTAGAGCACCATCGTCATGATAGTGATCCATGGAAGGCTCCGGGTCACGGTACTCTTCCTCGACCCAAGGTTCGTCGCCACACAAATCGAATGGAACCCGAGCACCTGCCGATCATAACAATATCGACTGAGCATGGAATACTCAGTGTATACAAACTAAGAACAATAAAGCGGTTAGGCATGGAGCATACAAGACATGGAGAATGAAATCCGAACAATCCTTAAAGCATGGAAACCGTGAAAACATATGTGAGATAATATTCGAAACCAAAACTGTAACCGTGTGAGTCAATCGATAATCATAGCCTTATGAGTTCTTGTGAGTTCATGGAGTTACTTAGAGTCATTATGATCCGTAGAGACATAGAGCATAGAGCAATACCGTAGAGCATTTCCATAGAGCATAACCTTAGAGATCTTAGAGCATTTCATTGTGATCCGTGGAGCTTGTGAGACGATCTTAGAACATTATCATAGAGTTTCCTTGTGAGCACGGTATGATCCTTAGAGCTTGTGAAACGATCTTAGAGAAATCATAGAGTTACTTAGAATCATTCATTATTTGTCTTTTCGTGAAAAACCTTTATTTGTACTTTGAGAAATCCATGGAAACCATCGGTTCATGCGAGACATGCGAGCATATGCACTTAATAAGAGAAATCATCGTATTTAAACATAGAATCCCTTAGAGGTATTTCATCAAACACTTAGAGTGCATCATAATAGTAACCTTCATCCAAGTATATAATCACACCTTTTTCATACATAAAATCAATACACATAGATAGGGCATAGATAAGAAGAATCATACTTAGTAACTAGTAGGATTGCAAGATTGTAGTAGAGTGTATCTACCTTAGAGAAATCAATGGATTTGACTCCCAATGGCTGGAACAAGCAAGAACAGTGAGTTCTTGGTTGGAAATCACCAAGGGAAGTGGAAGAACCTTGATCTTCCACAAGCTTGATCAACAAGTAGTTCCTCTCCTTCTTCTCTCTCTCAAAATCTCCTAAGATAGGGCACAGAGGGTTTCTGAAACCCTAAGGCACGAACTCAGCCTATTTATAGGCAAGGGGTTGTGTTTAAAGTCTTAAACACCCTTAATGAAGAAAAATTGCGTATGACCGATCGATCGGTGGTATGGACCGAGCGATCGGTGGCTTACCGATCGATCGGTGTTATGACCGAGAGATCGGTCAAAAACACACTCTCTGGAATTTTTCCCCATACAAAAAAGTTAACCGTGCGACAGCCATCGAGCGATCGGTAGTGGACCGATCGATCACAGGTAATGACCGAGCGATCGGTGCTCTGTTATGTCTGGACTGTTTTGACCATATCTTTTTACTCGCTCGTCGGATTTCGACGATTCAACTTGCGTTGGATCCGTCTTTCGAAAACAAACATTTCTGACGTTTCAGAATTTCTGATTTCTCCCTTATTTATTAATTAGACCACGAAAACTATGAAAACGGCCAATTAGCTATGAAGGTGCTATTCATTAAGGATGAAAAAGTCCGGGGTGCTACATTCTCCCCCCCTTACAAAAATTTCGTCCCCGAAATTTGGACGATACATACATGCGTAAAACTATAGCAAAATACAAGGGAATGCCATGGCCTTAAACAAATAAATGGGGGTACTTTTCTCGTACTTCGGCTTCTCGCTCCCATGTAGCCTCTTCCTTGGAATGATGCTGCCACTTCACTAGGACTAAAGGGATAGTCTTGGTTCGCAACACTTGATCTCGACGATCCAGAATCTGAACTGGTTGCTCAACCAACGTAAGATCCTCTCGAATCTCAACAGGATCAAGAGCGATGACGTGAGACGGATCCGAAATGTATTTTCTAAGCATAGAGACGTGAAATACATTATGGACCGCTGCCATGTGAGGCGGTAGTGCTACCCTGTAAGCAACCTCACCAACCCTTGTGACGATCTCAAATGGTCCCACGTACCTAGGACTGAGCTTTCCCTTCTTCCCGAATCGCATGATTCCCCGACTCGGCGAAATCTTCACAAAGACCCGATCCCCAACTCGGAACTCTAAATCTCTGCGGCGTATATCCGCATAGCTCTTCTGCCTATCCTGAGCACTTTTCAATCGCTCCCGGATAATTTTGCCCTTTCTGCGGTCCGCTCTATCAACTCAGGACCAAGAATTTTCCTCTCACCAACTTCATCCCAGTATAGCGGTGATCGACAACTCCGACCATACAGAGCTTCAAAAGGTGCCATCTGGATGCTCGCCTGATAGCTATTGTTGTAGGCAAACTCGACCAACGGCAACTGTTCCTCCCAACTACCCTGAAAATCCAGCATACAAGCTCGGAGCATATCCTCCACTACTTGATTCACCCTCTCCGTTTGTCCATCGGTCTGAGGATGGAAGGCGGTACTGAATTCTAAACGAGAACCCATAGCATCCTGGAAAGTTTTCCAAAACCTGGAAGTAAACCGAGGATCTCGATCAGACACGATAGAAACTGGCACACCGTGCAGTCGAACCACCTCCTTAACATATAGGGCTACCAACTGATTTGCATTGAAAGTAGTTCGGTACGGAATAAAATGTGCAGACTTAGTCAACCTGTCCACAATCACCCAAATAGCATCGGAGCCCTTCGCCGTTCGCGGCAAACCCACAATGAAATCCATCGAGATGTTCTCCCATTTCCACTCAGGAATAGGAAGGGACTGCAAAAGACCTGCCGGCCTTTGATGTTCGGCTTTTACCTGCTGGCAAATCAAACATCTGGCGACGTACTCAGCGACTTCCCTCTTCATGTTTCGCCACCAGTAGTGCTTCTTGAGATTCTGGTACATCTTAGTACCTCCCGGATGTACCGTGTACTTTGATCGGTGAGCTTCATTCAAAATTTCATCCCTCAAAACTGTGTCGGCGGGGACACACAACCTGCCTTTAAATGTGATAGCACCATCATCATTTAAAGCGAACTCCTGATTGCCGTTACTCACCGACTTGTCTCGGTAAGCAAGCAACTCAACATCGGAATTCTGTAACTCCTTGATCTGGCTCAGGATCTGTGGCCTAACCACCACGTTGGACATTATCGGCCCATAGGTGACATGCCTGAGAGTAGTGTCCAAATGACACATATCATGTAATAACTTCCACTCTTGCATTCTCAATTGAGCCATAACTCCGTAAGGTTTTCTGCTAAGAGCATCGGCTACCACGTTAGCCTTACCCGGGTGGTACTGGATGGAACAGTCGTAGTCCTTCATGAACTCCATCCAACGACACTGCCTCATATTCAACTCCTTCTGGAGGAAAAGATACTTCAAGCTCTTGTGGTCTGTGAACACCACGAACTCTTCTCCGTAGAGGTAGTGACGCCAAAGTTTCAGTGCAAAGATGACTGCAGCGAGCTCTAAGTCATGTGTGGGGTAGTTTTGCTCATGCTCCTTCAGCTGACGAGAAGCATAGGCGACCACCTTTTTATGCTGCATCAAAACACATCCAAGTCCCACTAGTGAAGCATCACTATAGACTTCGAAACCACCGCTCCCAGATGGAACTGTAAGAACAGGAGCCGAAGTAAGCTTCTTTCTCAACTCCAAGAAACTAGCCTCGCACTTATCACTCCAAGTGAACCTCGTGTTCTTCCGTGTGAGATAGGTAAGTGGAGCTGCTAAACTTGAAAATCCTTCCACAAACCTTCTGTAATATCCTGCCAACCCAAGGAAACTACGGATCTCGGTGACACTCTTCGGTCTTTCCCAATTCATCACCGCTTCAATCTTTGCAGGATCAACTGAAATACCTTCAGCAGATACCACGTGTCCAAGAAAAGACACCTTGTTCAGCCAGAACTCACACTTGCTCAACTTAGCATACAGACTATGCTCTCGAAGTGTCCGCAACACCAGACAGAGATCTCTCGTGTGATCCTCCTGTGACTGTGAATACACAAGGATATCATCTACGAACACGATCACACATTGATCGAGAGACGATTTGAACACCCGATTCATCAAATCCATGAACGCTGCCGGTGCGTTAGTCAGTCCAAAAGACATGACCAAAAACTCGTAATGACCGTATCGAGTTCGGAATGCTGTCTTCGGAATGTCCTCTTTCTTGATCTTCAACTGATGATAACCAGATCGAAGGTCAATCTTGGAGAAAAACTGCGCACCCTTTAATTGGTCAAACAAGTCGTCTATCCGAGGCAATGGATAACGATTCTTGATCGTGACCTTGTTCAATTGCCTGTAATCAATACACATACGCATTGATCCATCCTTCTTCTTCACGAAGAGAACCGGAGCTCCCCAAGGTGAAACACTTGGCCGGATAAAACCAAGGCCTTGCAATTCTTCTAACTGCTCTTTTAACTCCTTAAGCTCAATAGGGGCCATCCTATACGGAGCTCTTGAAATCGGAGCTGTGCCTGGAGCTAGCTCAATCGCAAACTCGATTGCACGATCGGGAGGCAATCCCGGCAAGGTTTCCGGAAAAACATCCATATACTCACATACCACTGGAACGGGTGTGGAGTCTCGCACTTCTACACCCTCGAGACTAAGAGTTGCAAAGCGGGCAATGTCTCTTCTCTGAAGTCCCCTGAAATGAAACGGCTTCAACCCCACGGGTTTAAAATGCACCACCTTCTCGAAACACGCCACGTGTCCATGGTGAGTTGAGAGCCAATCCATACCTAGGATGACATCGAAATCCCAATCCTGAATTCCCAGAAGGATCAAGTCGACTGGCAACTCGTGCTGCATGACTTGTACAACACTATCCGGATACACTTTATCTGTCTCAATAGATTTTCCCAATGGAGTTGAAATGGACAACTCCCTAGGTAGCTTGCTTGGCTCGGACGTAAAGCCTTTGGCAAAGCTTGGTGAAACGAACGAGTGAGTGGATCCTGTGTCTATCAACACTCTTGCCAAACATTCATTTACGAGCAACAAACCTGAGAATTTGAATCATCCCAGTTATAACACAACTGTACATATAGATACAATCATCGCAAAACACCACATAGGATATATATAGATACGAACATATCATGGCAACATTAGAACTTCGACAAAGACTAGTTCGCGCGTACCTTGCACAACATCATCAGATGCCTGTGCGTCTCTATCAGTCATGGCAAAGACTCTGCCCTGGTTCGCCTGACGAGGCTGCTGGGTAGGCTGCAAGGATCTAGAGGCCTGAGATGAAGACCCCTGAAGTGAATTCTGCCTGCCTGGAGGCCGAACTCCCTGTGATCCAGACTGTGACTGCTTGCGCGGGCAATCTCGAATCATATGGCCCATCTCGCCACAGTGGAAGCATCCACCTGACATTCTTCGGCAATCTCCAGTCTTATGCCGACGACCACATACGGCGCACTCCTCAAATGTCTGCGATGTGGAGGAAGCCGGAGGCATAACCCTCGTAGCTTGCGATGCCGTAGGACGCGGTGCCTGAGGCGCAAAAGAAGGTCTCTGAGCCGACATCGGCTGGGAGAACTGGTACGGTGCAGTCCTAGTCCTCTTCTCTGAAGAACTACTCGACTGACCCCGAGACATGCTCTTCCCGAAGCCACTGTCTCTTCTTCTCACGAAGTCTTCCGCATTCTTTTCAGCGATCTTCGCCTTCCCTACTATCTCTCTCCAAGACTCTACCTGGAGAATGGACACCCGATCTCGGATGAAAGCCTTCAAGCCCATCTCAAACTTCCTGACCTGTAGGTCTTCAGTAGCCACCAAGTGCGGAGCAAACCTAGACAACTCGGTGAACTTAGCCTCATACTCGGCTACGCTCATCGACCCTTGCTCCAAAAGCATAAACTCTCTCGCCTTTTGTTCCCGAATAAACCTGGGAAAGTACTGTTCCCTGAAAGTCTCTAAGAACTCCGCCCAAGTCCAGGGCACACCTGCCTTAGCAACATCTCTCTGCCTTTGGGCAGCTCTCCACCAGTGTTCGACTTCACCCTCCATCACGAAGGAAGCCCATTCTACCCTTTGCTCATCAGTACAACGGAGAGCCCGGAAGGTCTTCTCCAGCTGCATAATCCAAGACTCGGCCACCATGGGGTCCAGAGTGCCATAGAATGTAGGAGGCCGCAGTCTCCTAAAAGCTTCGAGCCCCGCGGTGTGATGCACCGGTGTAGGCACAGGCGTGGACGGTGGGGTAGGCATAGGCCTTGCTGCCAACAATGCCAAAGTCTCGGCTATGGAGTCCATAGCATTCGTGAAATACAACGGTTCCTCTTCTCTTGGAACTTCACTCTCGGCCCTCCGAGTATGGTAACCTCGACCCCGATTGCCACGTCTCATGATATCGAATCCTGAGATCAATTTGGCAAAACATGAGTTTAACTGGATACCAAACCTCACATATCATATAGCAATTCAATAATCATGAAATGCTATACCGCACATAGTATACATCGAGGTATATATACATCATCATATAATTATACTTTAGAGCCTATACTAGAACCTCGCATAGGACCACATCAATCTCGGATCCTTCGCATAGGACCACATCAATCTCGGATCCTATACTGACCTAAGGATTCACTTGATACCGGTTATGTCGTGGTAACAAGCCTAAGACAACTGAGTCCTTCTGAGTTCTAAGTTCAACTCATAGGAATTACTTCCGCTTAGGCCAAGCCTGAGTGACCTAACTAAGCCTGTCATTAGACATAACTAGCTCTGATACCAAGTCTGTCGCGACCCAAAATACCCCCTAGGAGTTAAGGATACTTTGACTCGTGACCGCCGTATCACACCTCCAGTATGATACATAAGGCACACGTGGAAACCTGTCAGAGTACCTGCATATACATAGCGGAAACGAAATAAAAATGCACAGCGGAAAATAAAATACTAAACATAGCGGAAGCAAAATGAATACTCCTATAGCTTGGCTCAAGTAAGAACCAACAAGTATACATGTGTGAGAAACCCAAAAGTGGAGTGGATAAACCCCACACTCACATAACAAAATGACACAAGTCCTAAGTCGGTCGATCAACAGAAATCGAAGTCACGACTCCTATCTAGAGCACCATCGTCATGATAGTGATCCATGGAAGGCTCCGGGTCACGGTACTCTTCCTCGACCCAAGGTTCGTCGCCACACAAATCGAATGGAACCCGAGCACCTGCCGATCATAACAATATCGACTGAGCATGGAATACTCAGTGTATACAAACTAACAACAATAAAACGGTTAGGCATAGAGCATACAAGACATGGAGAATGAAATCCGTAAAATCCTTAAAGCATGGAAACCGTGAAAGCATATGTGAGATAATATTCAAAACCAAAACTGTAACCGTGTGAGTCAATCGATAATCATAGCCTTATGAGTTCTTGTGAGTTCATGGAGTTACTTAGAGTCATTATGATCCGTAGAGACATAGAGCATAGAGCAATACCGTAGAGCATTTCCATAGAGCATAACCTTAGAGATCTTAGAGCATTTCATTGTGATCCGTGGAGCTTGTGAGACGATCTTAGAACATTATCATAGAGTTTCCTTGTGAGCACGGTATGATCCTTAGAGCTTGTGAAACGATCTTAGAGAAATCATAGAGGTTACTTAGAATCATTCATTATTCGTCTTTTCGTGAAAAACCTTTATTTGTACTTTGAGAAATCCATGGAAACCATCGGTTCATGCGAGACATGCGAGTATATGCACTTAATAAGAGAAATCATCGTATTTAAACATAGAATCCCTTAGAGGTATTTCATCAAACACTTAGAGTGCATCATAATAGTAACCTTCATCCAAGTATATAATCACACCTTTTTCATACATAAAATCAATACACATAGATAGGGCATAGATAAGAAGAATCATACTTAGTAACTAGTAGGATTGTAAGATTGTAGTAGAGTGTATCTACCTTAGAGAAATCAATGGATTTGACTCCCAATGGCTGGAACAAGCAAGAACAGTGAGTTCTTGGTTGGAAATCACCAAGGGAAGTGGAAGAACCTTGATCTTCCACAAGCTTGATCAACAAGTAGTTCCTCTCCTTCTTCTCTCTCTCAAAATCTCCTAAGATAGGGCACAGAGGGTTTCTGAAACCCTAAGGCACGAACTCAGCCTATTTATAGGCAAGGGGTTGTGTTTAAAGTCTTAAACACCCTTAATGAAGAAAAACTGCGTATGACCGATCGATCGGTGGTATGGACCGAGCGATCGGTGGCTTACCGGTCGATTGGTGTTATGACCGAGAGATCGGTCAAAAACACACTCTCTGGAATTTTTCCCCATACAAAAAAGTTAACCGTGCGACAGCCATCGAGCGATCGGTAGTGGACCGATCGATCGCAGGTAATGACCGAGCGATCGGTGCTCTGTTATGTCTGGACTGTTTTGACCATATCTTTTTACTCGCTCGTCGGATTTCGACGATTCAACTTGCGTTGGATCCGTCTTTCGAAAACGAACATTTCTGACGTTTCGGAATTTCCGATTTCTCCCTTATTTATTAATTAGACCACGAAAACTATGAAAACGGCCAATTAGCTATGAAGGTGCTATTCATTAAGGATGAAAAAGTCCGGGGTGCTACACATGGTGTGTTCATTATGGATTTACCCTACAACATGCTTTTCTAGATGGGATTTACTCAAATCATACATGTATGTTCATTATTGGAACAATACCCTCCCCATTTTAATCATCACCATACAACCATTGGCATCCAATCGCCCATTCCATCTCCATTCACCATTCACAACCATCCATCTCATAGCACATATGTAAATAAAGGAAAATAAAGAGAAAAGAAGGGAAAAGAGGAACTATAACTAGGAGGGTAGTAAGAAGTACCAACCTTGATCAAGTGAGGAAGAAATCCCCTTTCCAAAATGACCGTGTAGCTACTGCCCTAGCTTAGAGAACGCTCTCCACGAGCTCGTGCCTTGATCTTGGAGAAAAACCGGACTTGAAGTGATCTAGGGTCTCAAAACCCTTTGATTTCTCTTCCAAAGACAAACCCTAGGCTGGAATCGCCTTCTCCCCTTTCTCCTATTCTCTCAAACTCTCTAAGTGTCGAATGATGCCCTAAAGGCTCAGGTTAAACTCTTAAGGTAAGAGTGAACCGACCAAAAGACCATAATACCCTTACTGAAATTTTTGCAACAACACAAGTGCCGAACACGTTGTGCTGTGAACAGTACCAAACTCGTTGTGCTGTGTATAGCACCAACTCGTTGTGCTGTGAATAGTGCCAACTCGTTGTGCTATGAATAGCACCTACTTGTTGTGTTGTGAATAGCACCAACTCGTTGTGCTGTGAATAGTGCCAACTCGTTGTGCTGTGAATAGCACCTACTCGTTGTGCTGTGAAGTGTGCCGAACCCGTTGTCCGTTGTGTTGTGCCTAGTACTGAGCTCGTTGTCCGTTGTCTTATGTACAACGTTCCCGTCGTGCTGTACAACGTACACGTTGTTTGCTGCACAACGTACCCGTTGTCTGTTGCACAACGGATGCACAACGTATACGTTGTCTATGCGTTGTCTGTGCCTTATCAGAGTACATTGTCTATGCGTTGTGTGTGCCTTCCGAGCTACGTCCTTAGCGCCTTCCGAGCTACGATTTCCTACAGGACCAGACTGTTTTGGCCATATCTTTTGACTCGTTCATCCGATTTTGACGATTCAACTTGCGTTGTGTTCGTACTTCGAAAAGGAACATTTCTGACGTTCGAAATTTCCAATTTCTTCCTTATTTATTAATTATACCTCTTAAAAGGAAAAATGACAACGAAAGTGTCATGTATTAAGCATGAAAAAGTCTGGGGCTCTACAATAATGGTAAAATAGTTAGAAAAGTTTGGGTTCCAAAAGGAACATCTTCTCTTCCAAAAACTGACTATAAAGGACCAAGAGTGATATGGGTTCCCAAGGGAACTAATCCTCCTAAACCAAAACCTAAATCACTTTGGGTACCATCCAAAACAGTTTGGGTATCAAGGGGAAAATATCTTGGAGTTACTTGAATTGGATGTGTAGGTATGCTTCAAGTCAAGGACTTCCAAGACAACATGGTTCTTGGACAGTGGATGCTCAAGACATATGACCGAGAACAATGAGCTATTTGCATCAATCACTCCAAAGGATGGCGGTCATGTGACATTCGGAGACACTGATAAAGGGAAGATCATTAGCATAGGTAATGTTGGTAAGAATAAATCTGTTTTTATTGAAAATGTACTTGTTGATGGTCTTAAATATAATCTCATTAGTATTAGTCAACTTTGTGATAAGGGATTGAATGTCTCATTTAAATCAAATATTTGAATGATTAAGGACAAAGACAATCTAAATACTTTGTTTGTAGCACATAGAAATTAGAATGTTTACACCTTAGATTTTGATGAACTTAAATCTTAAAACATGATGTGTTTTTCTGCTATAAATGAAGCAAGTTGGTTATGACATAGAAGACTAGGACATGCTAGTATGGATCTTTTATCTAAACTCTCTAAAAATGAATTAGTTAAAGGATTACCTAATACTAAATTTATTAAAGAAAAATTTTGTGATACTTGCCAACTTGAAAAATAAATAAAATCTTCATTCAAATCCAAGAAAATAATTTCTACCACTAGGCCTTTAGAACTCTTACATATGGATCTTTTTGGTCCAAATAAAGTAGCTAGCCTAGCTGGAAAAACCTATGCTTTTGTAATTGTGGATGATTTTTCAAGATACTCTTGGGTATTATTTCTTTCTCATAAAAATGAAGCATCATCCCTATTTAAAAATTTTTGTAAAAGAGTTCAAAATGAAAAGGGTTATTCTATTAATAACATAAGAAGTGATAGAGGAGGATAGTTCAAAAATAAAAAGCTGGAGTTATTTTGTGATGAGAATGGTTTTAACCATAATTTTTCAGCTCCTTGAACTCCACAACAAAATGGTGTAGTAGAAAGAAAGAATAGATCTCTTCAAGAAATGGCTAGAACTATGTTTAATGAAAATAAACTACTTAATTATTTTTGGGCTGAAGCTATTAATACTTCATGTTATGTAAATAATAGAGTTGTTATAAGAAATAAGTTAAATAAAACTTCCTATGAGCTTTGGAATGGAAGAATTCCCAATATAAGTTACTTTAAGGTGTTTTAATGTAAATGTTTCATACTTAATGATAAAAAAACATCTTAAAAAATTTGATGCAAAATCTGTGTAAGGAATTTTCTTAAGATATTCTACTAATAGCAAAGCTTATAGAGTGTTTAATAAGAAATCTTTAATAGTTGAAGAATCAATCCATGTGGTATTTGATGAATCTAATCCCTTTAACAAACCCTCTAAAAATGATGATATTGATGAAATTGAAAATCTTCTAAAAGAAGTATCCAAATTAGAAATTAATGAAGAAAACAAAGATGATCAAGAAAATGAATATTTAAAAGATAAATCCATTGAAATAGAAAATGAAGAAGAAAATGAAGATGAAGAATCCTATCAACTTCCTAAAGCTTGGAAATTAATAAAAGATCATCCTAATTGTAACGACCCGAATATTTTTAGAAATAAAAATATCATATATATTCAGTAAATGACTGAATAATTAGTAACTCATAGTATTACCTAAGTATATAAGACAATATATTACTTAATTGGGTGATAATAGAGTATATATTAAGCTTAAGGTATAAAGCTTAGTGTTAAATTAAGTTGATATTTTTAGAAATAAAAATATCATATATATTCAGTAAATGACTAAATAATTAGTAACTCATAGTATTACCTAAGTATATAAGACAATATATTACTTAATTAGGTGATAATAGAGTATATATTAAACTTAAGGTATAAAGCTTAGTGTTAAAATAAGTATTTAACACTAAAGTGAATGGGATCACGACAAGTGGCGATACCCTAGGGTAGATGTCCAATTATTTAATGATAAAGATGATCATGAATTAAGAGGAGGACACATGGCAAGTGCCACATGTCAACACCACAAAAACGGAAGTCCAAGATTAACTATGGTTAGTAAATTAACTATGATAAGTTAATCATAAATTCAAGAATTGATTAAAATAATATCATGTTGACAAGTGGAATGAAGAGACCACCTTTGGTTAAGAAGCTAACCATTAATAAAGGTAAGATTAGAGATATGAATATATTAAAGTTGAGTAATGGGTTCTAACTCAAGGAAATGCACCTATTACTAGAATTATTACAAGGAAAATAAGATTATTGGAACAAAAAGATGTCTCATGCCCAAACCATGATTAGACCATGAGTGAAAGGGTGTACTCTAGTTAAATAATTTCTGGAAAAAAATGAATAACCAAGAGATACATGCACTAAGATGGTTAACCATGGGTTGAAAAGAGAACCATGGTTAGGTGGATACATGATATAATTTAGTTCATGAATCTAATCCATGAATCTAATAAATGTAATACATGAATTAACAAAATACATGAATCTAATGCATATGGTTATTAAAGAGGGGAGTGAACCCCTTACCCTATAAATACCACACGCCCCACCCCTTGTGTCTCACTCCATTTGTGCCAAACTTTGGTAGAGACTAGTAGACCATACGGCTATTCCTAGTGTAGACACCATGGTGCCAAGCTTGTGGGAAGAATAAAGACCACACGCCCATCTCTTGTGCTTAATACTAGTTGGTGAGAAAGCAAAGAAGAAGAAAGAAGAAAGAGAGAAAGAAAGAAAATTGTGCCGGTCCAACCGACTTCGGATTCGGAACCCTACGTCAAAGAAAGAGTAAGTGATATTTGATAGTATCATTCTAAATCGCATTTTAGAATGAAGGTTAGTAAAGGCAATTATTTTTGAAATAAGATGAATTATGTAAGTGATATTCGGTAAAATCATTCTAAGTGATATCTTAGAAGGAAGGTTATGATTAAGTAAATTATACTCTATTATAATTGAATAATAGTATGGTATTACTATCTCGAAATGCTGGAAATAGTATGATATTACTATCTTGAAATGTTGGAAATAGTAAGATATTATTACCTTGAAATGCTAGAAAATAATATGCTACTACTATTATGAAATGTTGGAAATAGTATACTATATTTGGAAAATATTATAATATTACTATGCTGGAAAATAGTACGATAATGCTATGTTACTGCATTAGAGTGATGATACTATGATAATTGTGCTATATTACATTCGGAAAATATGATAAAGAAATAAATGTGATTAAAGTATGGAAAATAACGATTCTAAGTATAATCAAGAAGCAAAGTTATATAATCATAATGTTATGATGCATGTGAAAATATTATCTTATAATATCTTAATGAGAAGGCAAGGAAAAGATAAATAACCTTATCATATAAAGGCCTCAAGATAGTGGCGAAGTAAAGGAAGGCCGTTCGACAATATTTCATGAGGGGTTAAAGATGACTCCAAGGGGTCAAACTCTAAGACGGAATGAGTCTAAAGAGGTGTACCTTTCAATGATCATGTTGAGAGGCAGGGCTAAGATAAGTCGGAAAAGAATAAAAAGATAAAAAAATTGTTTATCTTAAAAAGAGCCTCAAGATAGTGGCAAGGTAAAGGAAGGCCGTTCGAAAATACTTCATGAGGAGTAATGAGGACACCAAGATGGAATGAAATACTTCATGAGGGGTCAAACTCGAAGACTGAATGAGTCTAAAGAGGTGTACCTTTCAGGGATCATCTTGAGAGACAAGATTTTAGATAAACTGGATCCGGATAAAAGATATTGAAAAGACATACTGGAAGTAATATTAAAAGTCTTAATAATATATCCTATATTGTTATGCTTATTCTAACTTGTCATTTAGCATGATATTATTGAATATTCTTATTGGGCTTCATAGCTCACTGACCTTTTATGTCTCCAGATGAACAGTAGAAGAACAACTTGAAAGTGACGTTCGAAGAAGGGCGGAGTTGCTTTATATTTTGTTATATGTTCATTTGGATGTAATTAAACTGGTTATGTCAACCTTAACTTTAATTTTGGACATTGTTTTGATGGCTATTGCATATGGAAAGAGAAGGAGGGTTTAAAATTTTTAATTCCCTTGGTATTTTACGCTTCCACATTATACGAGAAAAATGATCTCATGGACGGATTACTCTTACATTTCATGAGTGAAATGTTAAGTTTAAGACGGGTCGTGACAGTTGGTATCAGAGCGAGGTAATTCCCATCATAACATGTCCTTAGGTAAAAAAAGAAAAAAAAAATTTGATTGATTTGTTTGGAATCTTATTGATCTTAAGGTGTGTGTTTTATAGGAAAGATGGTTCGCCTAAAGCAAACCGCTAGGAAGAGCTTCACAAGGCCACGGATTGTCTATCCACCTCCTGAACCAACAGTTCCAAAGAGAATGACGGCTCGAGAATACCGTGCATCTCTAGTAGTACCTCCACCACTGGAGGCTACTTATGTAGTTCAACCACCACAGGAGCCAATAAGGGCCATACCCTTACGGGTAGTACCTCCACCTCCTGATTATATTCAAGTAGATTCTTCAGAAAGTGAAGATAATGAAGAAGAAGATCCTTCCGAAGATAGTCAAAATGAGGAGTCTTCTGAAAGGGATATTAGTATTGACTCCCCTATTTGGATTAGTAGTTCGGATTCAAATGAATATATGTCAGAAGAAGAAGTGACAAGTAAGCCCCCAAGAGATGAGGACTTATGTAGAGCCCCAGACCTTTTCACATTTAATGCATGACACTTTCGTTGCCATTTTACCTTTAAAGAGGTATAATTAATAAATAAGGAAGAAATTGGAAATTCCGAAACATCAGAAATGTTCATTTTCGAAGTACGAACCCAACGCAAGTTGAATCGTCAAAATCGGACGAACGAGTCAAAAGTTATGGCCAAAACAGTTTGGACCTGCAGACCACCAATCGCTCGGTCCATGGAGCGATCGATCTGTCCAAAACCGATCGATCGGTGGCTATCGACTGGTCAAGATTTTTGTATGGGGAAATTTTCCAGAGAGTTGATTTTTGGTCGAGAGCTCGGTCAACACACCGATCGCTCGGTAGGCAACCGATCGATCGGTCATTAACACCGATCGCTCGGTACTCGCGTTTTTGTAGAAATTTCAGTAAGGGTATTATGCTCTTTTGGTCGGTTTACTCCTACCTTAAGAGTCTTGCCCGAGCCTTTAGGGCATCATTCGACACTTAGAGAGTTTGAGAGAATAGGAGAAAGGGGAGAAGGCAATTCCAACCTAGGGCTTGTCTTTGGAAGAGAAATCAAAGGGTTTTGAGACCCTTGGTTTCTTCAAGCTCGGCTCTTCTCCAAGATCACGGCTCAAACACCCGTGGAGAGCGTTCCCCAAGCTAGGGCAGCACCTCACGGTCGTTTTTGGAAGGGGTTTCTTCCTTATTTCTTCAAGGTCGGTACTTCTTGCTACCCTCCTAGTTATAGTTCTTCTTTTCCTTTATTTTCTTTGTGTTCCTTTATACATCCATGTATTATGAGATGGGTTGTGAATGGTGAATGGGGAATGGTGAATGGAGATGAATGTGGTCGATTGGATGCCGTGTGTATTGATGTGATGGATGAACGGGGAGGGCATTGTACCCATAATGAACATACATATGTGATGTGAGTAAAACCCACCTAGAAAAGCATGTTGTAGGGTTGATAAATAATGAATGCACCATGTTTGATGAAATGCCAAGGTGAATAAAATGAATAATAAATTAAGAAAATGCATGTTTAAGGTTTATGGAAATTGCTAGGGTTATGATAGTGTGATTGTTCGCTTTCCCTAAATGATATGAATATTAAATTGCTCAAATCATTGATGTTATGTGTTATGAATTACTCAAATGCCATATTTAATTCCAAATGCAAGTATGCACACGACCTCACGAGCACGCATACATGACATGATCTACCGAGGTTTTCAAGAATGGGATTTAGAGGTGGGGCATATCCTACGATATGTTTTACCTCGCTTTTGGCAAGGACAAGACAATCATGCATTTTCATAAGAAGGGTCTCCCTTCCCTCGCAAGGGCATCTCACAAGGACATCTCACAAGTGAATCTCACAAGTGGAAGGACAAGCATGAGCATTCTAGGAAGAAGGGTCTCCCTTCCCTCACAAGTAGATTACTTTTCAGAACAAGCAAGCATGATACACGCATGGCATGACATGACACGCATGATACAAGCATGACACGCATGACACGCATGACACGGTAGACAAGGTTTCAAGCATAAAAAGGGTAATTTCAGTCAAGTCAAGTACACAAGATTTCAAGGGTTTTACCGGCTTTTATGATTGCAAACATGATGACTTATATTGCTTTACTTTATTGTCATGATATGAATCATTCCTGCTTTATATGCGTGAATTGTTTCCTGCTTTATGCATGCTATCCGTATGCTATGACTGTTGGTTAGTGCTTGGTACCCGCTGAGTATTCCATGCTCAGCCGTACTTCTTATGTCGACAAGTGATGGTGGAGCAGCTGCTCTTTTTGATGTCTGTGCTCCGAGCCCTTGGGTGGAGGAGGAGTACGTCGAGGAGCCTTTGGAGGAACCTCCCGTAGAGGGTTATCAGTAGGTGGTGTTAGATTCTGAGTGGATTAGCAGTGGGTGAGCATGAGTGATTATATCCATGTATTTTGGCGGGCATGTCCGCACTTTCTTTGTTTTGATTTCTTTGTATTAAACTTGGACCATGTGTATATACTTAGAGGTTGTTAGACTTCCGCTGTGTTTTATAGTTATGTTTCCGCTGTCATCCTCTATTGTATATGCTCTGTGGGTTTTTGCAGGTTGGTTTGTCAAGCAAGTCATGTAAGCCAAGATTAGTCGTCCAAAGTTCACTCTAACTCCTAGGGTGGGTTTTGGGTCGCGACAGAAGTGGTATCAGAGGCTAGGCTTTAGGTCTCTAGGGTCACTTAGAATCTTATACCACAGCTTGACAAGAGCATATGTTAGGAAACAAGTTAGGAAGGAAGTAAGTCGGGAGCGAGTCTGGTTCCAAGTGTAAGACTAAACTTTAGTCTTAGTCTAAAATGGTTGCTTTAACCAAGTACGGGTCCTAGGTATGCTAGAACACTAAAGTATAAGTATAATGTGATGAATACTCTGATAATTGATGTGATGTATATTAGTATTATACAACTAATACAAATTGAATTATTGTGAAATGACATTGAAATAAACTGTGGTTTCAAGTTAGACTCATGTGGTGTTATTATTCTCAGGACTTTAGTCATGAGACGGAACACACGAGGTCGTGGACCACATACCAGAGCTTCCTCTTCTTCACGGGATGAGGATGAGCAGCCGGACCTCTCTCAGGTCTTAGGCTCTATTGCTGAGACACTCGCCATCCTGGCGGCTCGGCAAACTATACCGGCATCAGTGGCACCTACTCCACCGCCCGCAGCTCCAGTACATCGTACCGCTGGAGTTGAGGCATTCAGGAGATTGAGGCCTCCATCCTTCCATGGGAGTGTGGACCCTCTTGCTGCGGAGGCGTGGATCCTCCAGATGGAGAAGATTTTTACGGTCCTCTCACCCACAGAGGAGGAGAGAGTAGCATGGGCAGCTTTCATGCTAGAGGGCGAAGCCCACCATTGGTGGTTTTTCGCGTTGAGGACGCGAGATTTGACCATGCAGGGTCAACCTTGGACTTGGGATGAGTTCAAGGACGGCTTTTACAAGAAGTATTTTCCGATTGGAGCACGGGAAAAGAAAGAGAGAGAATTCATCAACCTCGAGCAAGGTTTGATGTCGGTGGCTCAATACGAGGCCAAGTTCTCGGAGCTATCACGCTTCGCGACTCACATGATTGCCACCGAGGCAATGAAGGCGAGGAGGTTTGAGCAAGGACTCAAGGATGTCATCATGGAGAAAGTATCGGTCTTTAGGCACGCCACTTACGCTGAAGTGGTGGATAAACCCTTGTTGGTTGAGACCAACTCTGAGGCGGTGTCCAAGAAGAGGGAATTGACGAGAGGCCAATCCAGTAGTTCAGCACCTCTGGAGAGGCGGCCTCGTACCGGCCCTTATCAGTATGCGTGGTCAGCACCACCGATGAGGCCATCTTATGCGCCTCCAGCTCCCCGGCAGTATGTGCCGCAGGTACCGTGACCTCAGGCTCTTCTGGCCCCACGGCCTGTTGCACCTCAGACGATGAGGTATGCACCACCTCCGGCCCCTCCGACCTATACACACGAGGTCTGCACTTCGTGCGGCCGAAGGCACCCGGCAAGAGATTGCCGAAGGGCATCGGGTGGATGCTTTCATTGTGGTCGCCAGGGCCATATGATCAGGGATTGCCCCAGTCGGCATTTACCAGGCAAGTCTCAGGGGATTAGGCCCCCCAGTACACCCAGCAGGATCATATCAGGCGTCATCCCAGACTACTCGGTCTACACCTCCGCCTCGCCAGGCGAACCAGGGGCGAGTTTTTGCCTTGACAGAGGGTGATGCACTTGCATCTGATGATGTGGTGCAAGGTACGCGTTTGGAGTTATTTTCATTATTCGTGATTGTTATGTTATGTTTTATTCCTTGTGTACGTACTTGGTATGCTATATATGTATATACCTATGTGTATACACTGTTGATGCTTGAATTGACGTAACTAGCTAAAATTTCAGGAACCCTACTAGTCAATGAGTGTTTGGCTCGAGTGTTGATTGATACCGGGTCTACTCATTCGTTTGTCTGGCCGAGTTTTTTAGAAGGATTTTCTGTGGAGCCTAGTCTGCTAGAACCAGAGTTAGCCATCTCGACTCCTCTCGACAAAACAGTATTGATAGATAAAGTGTGTCGAAATAGTGTGGTTCAAGTGGGAAGCCACGAGTTGGCGGTCAATCTAATAGTTCTTGGATTCGAAGACTTTGACGTGATATTGGGAATGGATTGGTTAGCGGCACATCACGGGCATGTAGCTTGCTTTCAGCAAATGGTACTCTTCAAGTCAGTAGAAGGAAAACCATTCCACTTTCGCGGGTTGAAAAGTAGAGATATTGCTCGTTTTGCGGCATTGAGCTTAGCTAACCCCGAGGCAAAGGACTCATCGACTATTCCGGTTGTGAGTGAATTCTGGGATGTATTTCCAGAGGAGTTGCCAGGATTACCTCCAGACAGGGAGATGGAGTTTGTGATTGAGCTTGCACCAGGCACAACTCCTATATTCAGGGCTCCATATAGAATGGCTCCGATTGAACTCAAGGAGTTAAAGACTCAGTTGGAGGAATTACAAGGCCTTGGCTTCATTCGACCAAGTGTCTCACCATGGGGTTCCCCGGTGTTGTTTGTTAAGAAGAAAGATGGTTCGATGCGGATGTGCGTCGATTACCAGCAATTGAACAAGGTCACTATAAAGAATAGGTATCCATTGCCTAGAATTGATGATTTGTTCGATCAGTTGAAGGGAGCGAGATTTTTCTCCACGATAGATCTTCGATCGGGTTATCACCAGTTGAAGATTAAGGCGGAAGATGTTTCCAAAACTGCTTTCAGGACTCGGTATGGACACTACGAGTTCTTGGTGATGCCTTTTGGTCTCACGAACGCGCCGGCAGCCTTTATGGATTTGATGAACCGGGTGTTCCGGCCATATATTGATAGGTGCGTGATTGTATTTGTTGATGACATTTTGGTCTATTCCCAGACACGGGAAGATCACACACACAACCTACGCCTTGCTTTGGAAATGCTAAAAGAGCACAAGCTATACGCCAAACTTAGCAAGTGTGAGTTTTGGTTGGAAGAGGTGGCATTCCTAGGCCACGTTGTTTCTGTAGAAGGTATCTCGGTAGATCCGAAGAAGATCGAAGCAGTTGTGAACACCCCATTTTTACACCCCTAAATTCCTCCTTTTAATTTAATTTAATTAACTATTTTTGTTTATTTCTTTAATTTGATTTATTTTTATTTCGCTTTGTAATGTTTTTTTGGTCTCAAGGTCTCAAGAGAGAGATTGAGAGAGTTGGAGAGAGGTCCCAATCTATTGCTCAAAACCCATCTCTCCCTACTCCAAGCCAAGACTCTAAAGCCCATGTATACATAAGCCACATACATAACGCAGGCCCAAAGAACAAGGGTTTAAACCCAACAGAGACCACCAAAGCCAACCTCTCAAGGGCCTAAACCCAGGCCCAAAAACCCCCAAAGCCCTTCACTATTGCCTATATAAGGAAGGAGAGAGGGTTTAATAAGAAAAAAAAACCTCATTCGTATGAGAGCAGCAGCTCTCATCTCTCTCCCGTTTTTCCTCTTCCCCATTTCTTCTTTCTTGTGCTATTTGCAACAGCAACAAGGAACTCTGTTACTCAACTGATCAGCCACACCTCTCGTCATCACCGGAGCATTTCCTTGCAGACGCCATCTCACTCAAGTTCCGAATCAGGAAGTTCTCCTAAGTCGAGCTCCGATCACCTTTACTCCACCATTTTCTCAGTTGCTCCGATCATCGATTATCTCCGGCGAGATAATTTCCACGGTGTCTCGGCCACCATTCAAAGCATTTCCGATCTCTGTCAGCCGATCATCACTACCTCTGGTCTTCTAGATCCCATTTCCGGTCACCTTCTCCGACGAGATCACAGCACAACGACGTCTTCGTCTTCTTTCACTCTCTCTGCAAATTTCAGCTACCACCGACTGGTTCGTTCTAGAGTTTTGTTTTGAAAGAGGGACAACCAGCGGAGCTCGTGATCCAGTCTTTTATTTTTTTGATGTTTTGATTTTCATTCATTTTAGATCTGTATATTTGAGTGACCGAGAGTGAGAGTTTATTTTCTATCCTTCTCTTGGGTCAACGGAGCAGCCACCACCATCATCAACTTCCCTCACAACCCGCGCAGGTATATCTCTTCCCTTTATTTATTGTAATGTTTTAGATAGTTCATAATTTGAGTGGGAGATTTGAATCTCTTGGGCCTTTGAATCAGGCCAACTAAATTGAAGCCCATAAGCCCTTAGAATCATTTTTAAAATTATGGGGCCTACTTCTTGAGGCCTTAGAAAGATAGCGGACCAAAGCCAATTGACCATTGATGGTCAATGGGCCTTGGCCCATTAACTTTCCTTTGGGGCCCATTTATTTTGTTGTGTATGTATATATTATCCATGTGTGTGCAATAGGGATAGGCCACAATTTTATTTTCCTATTTTGCCTACATTGGGCACTTAGGATAGCCTTGACTAGTTAAAACTTGCCAAAATTAAAATACAAAAAAAAAAATCAAAAAATACAAAATAACAAAAACATTTAAAAACCCACAAAATGCAAAAAAAAAAGACTTACCCTAATAAATGAACGCCCCCTAGAGCTCCCCCACGAGCACCTAGCTGCGCTGCCATCTCCCGGAGTGAGATTCATAAATCTCATTCCACTTCCCCTCCCCAACTCGAACACGAGTTGGAAGTGACCACACTCCGAAACGAGTATAAAAACAGTCACGGTCCCCCGAACTACTATAAGGGTCTGATTCCGACTAACCGGATAAGTAGGCAGCCCAATCAGGGTTCGACCCCAACCAAAAATAAACTTTTTACACCCCCTTTTGATTTCGATTAGCAAAATTAATAAAATTTTAGGAAATGTTAAGTGATTTTGTTTATGTTTGATTTAGACCTAATGAGTAGGTTACCATCATCGGATGGAGGTCCTGGGGTGCCTAACCCCTTCCCCAGGACCTAAAGGGATCTCTTACCTAGATTATTCTGGACCGTAGACCCCCCATTTGGATTATCTCGGGATCCTACTTCCCCTAAGTAGGTGGCGACTCTCAAAAATAGATTTAGCGTTATTCCTCCACTCTCGGACCTTATTCCGATACCTAGAGTTGAGAGGGGAGGAAAGGCGGTAAATTTATGCGTTCACAGCTTTGGCGACTCTGCTGGGGAAAGATAGGATCCAACCTGAAAATTAGGTATAAGTTAAACATTATTAAAATCACTGATTATTTCCTAGAATAATTCTTACTTTTGCTAATTCTTTTTATATTGTGAGTATGTTCTTATTCTTTCTTATGTGCATATCATATTTATTGCATATTAGTGTAATAACCCTTAAACCCTTTAGTTTGACTTATTACGCCTACAACTGTTTGATGATTATCTTCAGTGCTGGGGCTTAACAGTCATGGTTTAGCTATATCACCCCTGTGGGACGATTATTCTCAGGAAGGGATATAGACTAAACCCACTTGCGCCAATCGGCCCATTTTTGGGAGTCGCATATACGGCCAAGTGTCCCCCAACCACCTTAGGAACACCTTGCATTACCCCAGCATATGTATATAGTAGAGATATTGTGGGTATGTTCTTATTCTTCTCTTATGTGCATATCATATTCATTGTATATTAGTGTAATAACCCTTAAACCCTTTAGTTTGACTTATTACGCCTACAACTGTTTGATGATTATCTTCAGTGATGGGGCTTAACAGTCATGGTTTAGCTGTATCACCCCTGTGGGACAATTATTCTCAGGAAGGGATATAGACTAAACCCACTTGCGCCAATCGGCCCATTTTTGGGAGTCGCATATACGGCCAAGTGTCCCCCAACCACCTTAGGAACACCTTGCATTACCCCAGCATATGCATATAGTTTAGGTAGAGATATAGTCTATAAGCATCTGTTTAGGAAGGTTTCCCCTAATCCTACTTTTGCTTATAGCCTATACCCGCCCTACCTTTTGATTGAATAGGAAGGTACCCCTGTGTACCCCTATGTTCATTTAAAAAAAGGGGCCTGTGTGAGCCATTGTTGAATAAACTCCCAACCCATCTTTAGACTTTACATATGGGGTTTCAAAAACCCAGATTCTGCTGGATATCCATATCCATGTTTTATCTTAAATCCATTGGGCCTTGGTTTCCAATAACCTAACTTAGTAGGTAGACTCCTATCTGCCAACCCCATTGGTTTACATATGTCAAGGACCACCCCTTTTAACAAAACAATTGGTGAAAGAAAATCAGAAAACAAAAAAAAAAAATCAAAATCAAAACTCAATCAAAGCAAAAACAAATAATTGGTAAAAAAAAAAAAAAAAAAAAAAAAAAAAAAAAAAAATGAAGTTAAAATTTGAAACCTTAAACAAAATCAGAAATTCAAAATCCAAAAAAAAGAGAAAGAAAAAAAAAATCCAAAATTCAAAGAAGAGGAGGTTCACATTCATTTTGCATCTTAAACCTATTGGGTCTTGGTTTCCAATAACCCAACTTAGTAGGTCGGATCCATGCTCACCTACCCCATTTGGTTTCTTCAAAGAATAACAAAAATTTTCAAAGATTTCAAAAGAAAAAGGGTTAGTGTTTCTGCATCTCATATGCATGTCATCGTGTTTACACTTGTATATAGACTTGCACTTACACATATTTTCAGTCAAATGGCAGGCCCATCTAGGATGCCAGAATCAATGAATAGATCAAAACCCAAGATGAATCTGAAGCTTACGGCGGCATGTAATAAAGAGCTCACCGAAATAGTAAATGCTCTCACTCCAATGCAAAAGCTATATTGGAGACAGAAGACTCACTTGGGCTACATCTTAGACCTTGTCTTGGTAAAGCCAGATTGGCGTCTCATCACGGCAGCCATACAGTGTTGGGATTCTTCAGCCGTGGTTTTCCGTTTCGGAAGAAATGAGATGTGCCCAACTTTAGAAGAAATCTCTTCCATTCTTCGGTTGGATTTAACTGACACAGTGATTGTTCCTCGCTACAAGCGATCATACAAAAGAGAATTATCAGAATTTCTGCGAATTAAACCTTCATTGTTGGAGAACTGTGCCAAAGATTCTTATTCCAGGCTGTCCACAAGTTATCTTTTAAAGAGGTGCAAGCACAACTGGAAACCAGAGGACCAGACTGTAGATTTACCTGGATTCAACGCCTTTACTTTGGTGGCAGTGTCGCAACTGGTTTTTCCCAAGAATAGTCGTGAGTATGTAGAGTCAGTACTTGTGGGAATCATTCAAGATGTGTGCAATGGAGGTACTCTTGTTCCAGTCATCTTAGCTGAATTATTCCTAAGCCTTAAGCATGCAGCGGATACCGGAAGGAATTTCTTCAATGCAAGCATTTCTTTGCTATTCTTATGGTTAGTGGAGCATATACCATCACTGATCACTGTGCCAGCCAATATCAGTGGGTATTGCAGTTTACCAAAAAAGTTTTCTGAGGTGCAGTCAAGCTTAAAAACCGTAGATGTGGGGAAATTGTATGAACACCTCAGTAGCCTTTTAGATACTCAGATAGTTTGGAAATGCGATTGGCTTAATATGAAGGTTTTACCTCGTTTGGCCACTGTTAAGAGAAGAAGCATAACACTTGCAGGAGTGACTGGGTCATCACCTTACGTACCCATCAGGGTACTTCGCCAGTTTGGTTACCAACAATGCGTACCAGTGTTAGATGACTTATCTCAGGATTATATCCATTTTTCTGAGTTATCGGAACTCATGGACAGACGTTTTCAGACAGAGTGGCAGTTGTGTAAGTGGAGCAAGTTGCCGGGATATGTGGTATCGACTGGACCACCAACAAAAGAAGGATATGATCTGTGGTTGGAAAATCAACAGGTTGTCTCAGAGATGCCTAAGCCAGAAGAACTACCAACACCTGTTTCGGTACCCTCAAAGGGAAGTCTCCCTTTTTCTAAAATGGCGGTCCCTTGGGAAGATAAGTTCATACAAGCTCAACTTAAGATTCTCGAAGACAGGAAGGAATTGAAGAAAGCACAACAGGCGCACCAGCAACAAGAAGCCAAGATGAAGGAGATAGCTAGTGCAAAGGAAGAGCAGTTAGAACAGGCCCAGTTCAAGATTCTCAAGGGCATGAAAGAATTGGAGGAAGCACAACAGTTACTCCAACAAGAGAAGAATGATTTGAAGCGTCGGCACCAACTTGCTCATGATGAAGAAAAGCAGTTAGAGCAAGCTATGCGAGAGTTCCAGAAAAGAAAGAGAGATGATGCTCGAGACTCCCGTCAGTTTGAAGAACAGTTTTGTTACTATCAAGAGCAGTTGAGTGTATCCAGGCATAATGCAGAAGTCAAAGCTTTGGAGTTTGACTTCAGAATTCAAAGCGCTTCGGACATGGTTGACAGGTTGGAGAACGAAATTGCATGCCTCCATCAGCAAGTTCTGGATCTTGGGGGCAACCCTTCATCATTTGGTTATGGCTTCCCAGATGGGCCTGTATAGGGTTGAGTCTTTTTCTTTTTATCTTCCGTTGTTCTTTTTTATTTTCTTTTGGGTCAGTGTTGTTTTAAAATCACACAAACACTTGCATATATAAGGAAGTGATTTTCAACTTTTTGCTGTTAAATCATGCATTCATGTTGAATCGTTACATCTTTCTCAGTGTTGCATGAAACAGCGTATTGTCACTCGTTCTGTATCTCGTGCCCTCGCCCAAGCTGCAATAATAGATCTGGACAATCCTGAAGTCGCAGACTGGTCATCTCAAAGCTCAGCAGACATGGCTGCTCCCAACAATCGTTTGGATTCAAGTACAGACCAGCTTGTACAAGCACATGACCAGGAGATACATGGGATGAAAGCCCAATTGGACAATATTCAGGAAACCTTGCAGGCTCTGATGGCTTTACAACTTAACAAACCTACTCACCAACCAGAAGCCGGACCATTTCAATCCGAACAGCCTAGAACTTCATTCCAACCAGAAAGTTTTCAACCAGACCCACCCGGAATTGGAACCTTTCGACATCAACCAGACCATTCTGGGTTTAGACCTTTCCAACCGGATCAACCTAGGGTTGAGATTCCTGCTCCAAACTTTACCTTTATTAACCCTCTTCATGATCAGCCGGGTGAGGATGGTGATTTTGACTACACCCGATTTGACGGAAAAACTGGTGAGGCTGTGCATTGCGACCATCATAATCCGAAAATGCCACAGGATTCTGAGTTATTGGTGTCTCTCAAGAGTCAGCAAGAAGAAATTCGTCAGCTGAAAGAGATGATGAAAAAAATGCAAGGGGCATCATCCTCCTCTACAGGGATAACTCTGGATGACCTACTCTTCTCCTCTGATACTTTGGTTCCCTCAGATTTTCGAGTTCCAGAATTCACTAAATACGGGGGCAAAGGATGTCCGAAAGAGCATCTACAGTTGTATGTGGGGGATATGATGGCCTACAGAGATAAACCATCATATCTTATCCAATATTTCCAGAAAAGTCTGAAAGATGCCGCTCTCAGGTGGTGGCTTGCAATTGACAAGAAGCAAATTACCAGTTGGCAGGATGTGATCGATCTCTTCATCAATCAGTTTTCTTTTAACTTGGAGGTGCTCCCTCAAAAGAGCGATCTAGAGCAACTGTCCCAGAGGAATAATGAATCGTTTATTGAGTATGCCGCTAGGTGGAGAGAGATGGCATCAAGACTATCAGTGCAGTTATCAAAGGAAGAAATGGCTTCTACCTTTTTGGGAACCCTAAAGCAACCATATTCAACACTGATGATAACTTTGCCGGCCACTGATTTCAAGGTAATCGTCGAAACAGGGGCAAGAATTGAAACAGCTGTAAAAAATGGTACCATACATGCCAGTCTTAGCCATACACCTCCAAGGTCAGGTGCCCCATTTAACAGGAATAATGGGCAAAAGGATACCAGGAAAAGAGAAGAAGTTAATTGGATTGCACCCAGTGCACCCTTGATGTTGCCTGCTCCACCGATTCGACAACCTCCTCAACCTCAAAATCCTCAGCCGGTAAGGCAAAATCAGTATCAACAGGCGCGTCAGCCAGTGAGAAACCCTCAGAGAAATTTCACTCCCTTACCTTACTCTTTAAGCCAGCTTCTGACTTTCCTCCTCAAAAAGGATCTTGTAACTCTGAAGGGGCCGACTCCTCTCATCCCAGTTGAGAAGCAAAATCGAAATTATCATGCAGATCATTATTGTGCATATCATCGAGGCCCGGGTCATGCCACAGATGTATGTTACACTCTTAGACATGATATTCAAGATCTCTTAGAGCAAGGCAAAGTTGAATTCGCCCCTGGGAATACTAGCATCATCCAAGCTCCTCTTCCCCCACATCAAGGGCAGATTAATTTCCTGAGCGGGGACGAGTCTGATGGTAGTATAGTAGAGATTGATGGGTTGTCAGAGACAGATGATGCTATCCGTCCTTCGTACCGAGTCCCTGTTCGAATCTCATATCCTCAGTCTTTGTCATCTCCCGAATCCCCTATTATTCAACCCATCCAAATACCCCACATGTTGCCAGTCCACTCATCTACTATTCAATCCATTCAGCGCCCTATACAAATCCCTTTTATTCCTGTTGAAGAAGACCAGTCCACTCATCTACTATTCAATCCATTCAGCGCCCTATACAAATCCCTTTTATTCCTGTTGAAGAAGAGAGGATCGTTTATACCATCCCTTGCCCTGTTGATTGGCCTACAACCCCAGTTATATCATCTCCACGACCCCTTGGTAAAGGTCCAGTTCAAATTCCATACATTCCAGCACCAATCCATCCCCTCAATCGTTTACCGGCCCCTCCATCTCTCATTCTAGACAATAAAAACATCACTGCAATAACCAGGTCAGGAAGAGTTTACCAGCAACCAGAAGTTGAGCTGCCTAAGTCCAAGGGAAAAGAGCAATGTCTAAATCCTGAGCAACAAAAAGAAGAAGATGCTGCATTGTTGAAAATTTTGGAGAAAGCGAAGGAATATAATATTGCCCATCAACTCACAAAGCTCCCGGCTCAAATTTCAGTGATGGGATTACTCTTAACTTCAGAGTATCATCGGGAACAATTGCTTAGGGTGTTCAATAATGCTCATGTCACAAAGGATATAACACCTGAGCGTTTGGGGCAACTGGTAGGTCAGATTCTGGAACCAAAGACCATTACCTTCAGTGAAGAGGAAATCCCGGACAGTGATAAGGAACATACCAGAGCTCTTTACATCTCAGTGCAGTGCAGGGGTAAAACACTTTCAGCAGTTCTGGTAGATAATGGGTCGGGTTTGAATGTCTGTACATTAACTACTTTGGAAGGTTTGGGAATGGACATCAGTCATGTCAAGAAAAGGCCTATGACAATTAGAGCTTTCGACAATTCAACTCGACAAAATTTGGGAGATGTCGACTTAAACATTTCTATTGGACCATCAGAATTCTTGACAAATTTTCAAGTAGTTAATGTGCCAGCTTCTTTCACTCTTCTTCTTGGAAGGCCGTGGATCCACATGGCCGGAGCCATCCCGTCATCACTTCATCAGAGGATTAAGTTCATTCAAGGTGATCAACTGATTGTGATTCCGACGGAGTCTTTGGCAAATTCCTTTGGGGATGTCCAAGAATTGGGACAAGGGGCAGCTTTTATGACTTATCAGTTTGAGGAGGTTACTTGTATTGCTCAGCTGGAAAGCAAGAAAAACGAGTATATACCGGCAGCGGTGAGGATCATGGCTAAAATGAAGTACAGACCTGGTTTGGGTTTGGGCGCCCACCACCAAGGAATGAAGAAACGATATGTAGCACCTCGCTACACACCTCGTTTCGGAATAGGGTACAAACCAGAGTTGGGAGATTTCTTGAACAAGCTGACAAAAGGAAAATCATCAGTAAAGTCGGTGCCCCCACCTCCCCTATCTGTTACCTTTCCTACCAGTATTCCCAGACCTTCTGATTTCGAAATCTATAAAAACCTTCCTTTTGAGGAAACAGACCCAGAGCCAACTGCCAACCATGCACCCAAATCCCAGTCAAAGGACGATCCTGCAAGGTTTCTTGAAATGTTCGAAGTGGCTCAATTGTTTGAGGAACTCGCTGTTGAAGATGCAGTCCAGATTGATTACACGGCAGAGGAACAAGTGTGCACCCTCTCCAGTGCTTCGCAAGCATCATCCAGTTCTGTTCCACTCATACGAGCCAGTTCTTCTCCTCTCGTATGGTGGACCGATCCCATCACGATTGAAGCAGCCAGAGGAAGGCAGGGAAAGAAGGTCGGACTAGTCAGACCATGACCCAGTTTCTTTTCTTTATTTGTTCTTTTCATCTTTAGGTCAAAAAGAGAAAAACCAAAATTTTATTTTCTAGGCGGCTTTGTTAGTCATTTCAAAATAGTCAATAGTCTTTTGCTTTACGCATCTTTGTAAATATTACAAAACATCAGAAAATCAATGAAATTCATTTTCTTTGTCTCAAGACTCGTTTCCTTTTGTATATATATAAAATTTTGGCTCATGATGGTATGACCTAAGTCTTCAAAAAGGCTTAGTGATCTGAAGCCACTAAAAAAAAAAAAAAAAAAAAAAAAAAAAAAAAAAAAAAAAAAAAAAAAAACCTCAAATACTAAGACCGAGCTTATTGGTTTGCCAGGGAATTGCCCAGGATAAAGCTAACTCTAATCATGAAATCAATCTTGAACTTTTGGAAGTAGAGTATGACGAAGAGGAGGAAGAGGAATCTCCACAAGAGATCCTCGACCTCCTTGAACAGTACGAAGGGATATGTAAACCTAATGAGGAGGACACCGAGACCATAAATCTCGGATCCGAAGATGATCCTAAGTGTGTGAAGATTGGCACTACAATGAGTCCTGAGCAAAGGAGCGCTATGATTGACTTCCTCAAAAGTTACATTGATGTATTTGCTTGGTCATATGCGGACATGCCCGGCCTTGATCCAGAATTAGTAGTCCACAGATTGCCATTGAACCCAGAGGTAAAACCAGTTAAGCAGAAGCTCAGGCGGTTGAGGCCAGAATGGTCTCAGAAGGTCAAAGATGAGATCGAAAAGCAAATAAGCGCAGGATTTCTAGCAGTGGCAACTTACCCAGAATGGCTGGCTAATATCGTACCTGTGCCTAAGAAAGATGGCAAAGTCAGAATGTGCATTGATTATAGAAACTTGAACAAGGCCAGTCCAAAAGATAATTTTCCACTTCCTCACATAGATATCCTTGTCGATAATACAGCTGGACATGAAACCTTATCTTTTATGGATGGGTTTTCAGGATACAATCAGATCAAAATGGCCGAAGAGGATATGGAAAAGACCTCGTTCATTACCCCATGGGGCACCTTCTATTACAAGGTCATGCCATTTGGGCTTAAGAATGCAGGGGCAACGTATCAAAGAGCAATGACAGCATTATTTCATGATATGATGCACAAGAGTACAGAGGTTTATGTAGACGACATGATTGTCAAATCCCCATTGGCTAAAGATCACCCAGAAGATTTGAAAAAGTTATGTGACAGGCTCAGAGGCTTTGGTCTAAGGTTAAATCCGGCGAAATGTACGTTCGGAACAACGTCAGGAAAACTTCTTGGTTTCATTGTCAGTAAAAGAGGAATTGAAGTCGATCCAGCCAAAGCTAGAGCTATCATCGAGATGCCTGCACCTCAGACAGAAAAGGAAATTCGAGGATTTCTGGGTAGGATTCAGTATATCAGTCGTTTTATTGCACAGCTTACTCCGATTTGTGAGCCGATTTTCAAATTGCTTAGAAAGAATGTGCCGACAGTCTGGTCAGATGAATGTCAACAGGCCTTTGATAAGATCAAGCAATATCTTCTCAATCCGCCCGTGCTTGTCCCTCCGACACCCGGACGACCACTTTTAATGTATATCTCCATCCAAAAAACTTCAATGGGTTGTGTGCTAGCTCAGCATGATGAATCAGGCAGAAAGGAACAGGCCATTTATTACATCAGCAAGCGTTTGCATGAATACGAAGAGAAGTACAATGCATTAGAGAGGACTTGTCTAGCATTGGTTTGGGCTACCCAGCGCTTACGACATTACTTATTGTCCTATCCTGTGATTTTGGTATCAAGAATGGATCCACTCAAGTACTTATTGGAGAAGCCTGCTACTTCAGGAAGAACAGCTAGATGGCTCATGATGTTATCAGAATTTGACATCACATACATGACGCAGAAATCAATCAAGGGGCAAGCAATTGCTGATCATTTGGCATATAACCCATCGTCCGACTATGTTTCAGTGCATGACCAGTTTCCGGATGAAGCTATTCTAAGTTTAGAACCAGAAGATCCTGATTATATTGGATGGGAAATGTACTTTGATGGAGCTGCGAACCAACACGGGAATGGGGCAGGAGCAGTCTTAATCTTGCCAAGAGGAGCTCATCTTCCTATCTCAGTCAAGCTAAAGTTCAGATGTTCAAATAATATTGCAGAATACGAGGCATGTATAGCTGGACTCAGAGAGGCACATTGTATTGGCATAGAAGAGATTGATGTTTATGGTGATTCATCACTGGTAATTTGTCAAGCTAATGAGTCATGGGCAATCAAGGAAGAAAAGTTGATTCCGTATCTGGCATGCCTTAATGTTTTTATCACTAAGTTCAGGAGAATCACTTTCAATCACAGATGCAGGACGCATAACAGATTCGCCGATGCTCTTGCGACCTTAGCTGCAATGGTTAAGTTTCCTAAAGGGAGTCTAATTTGGCCTATTGAGATTCAGCAACAAGACCAGCCAGCTTATTGTCTAGTTATAGAAGAGCGCCCAGATGACAGGCCATGGTACACAGATATCAAGCAATACTTGGATGATGGCACTTTTCCTCTGGAAGCCACCAAAACAGATCGTCGAGCAATCAGAAGACTCTCTATTCAGTTTGTTCTCTCAGGAGGAGTGTTATACAAGAGGTCACCCAATTTGATTTGGTTGAGATGCCTTGATAAAAAGGAAGCAACACAAGTGGTTGAAGAGGTTCACGGAGGAGTTTGTGGTCCCCACATGAACGGGTTAATGCTGACAAAGAAGATTCTTAGATTGGGGTACTATTGGACTACTATGGAATCCGATTGCTGTCGTCATGTTCAAAAATGTCATCAATGCCAGATTTACGCAGACCGAATCAATGCACCACCTACTACATTGCACAATCTTACTGCACCTTGGCCTTTCTCAGCTTGGGGCATAGACGTCATTGGGCCCATCACGCCAAAAGCATCAAACGGCCATCGGTTTATTCTTGTTGCGATTGATATTTCACAAAATGGGTTGAAGCGGCCTCTTTTGCTAATGTCACAGCCTCAGTTGTTCAACGATTTTTTCAAGAAAGATATCATTTGCAGATATGGGGTTCCGTATGAGATCGTCACAGATAATGCTCTCAATTTCTGCAACAAAGGTATGACTGAACTCTGCCAGAGATTCAAAATCCAGCATCATAATTCTACACCGTACAGACCACAAGCCAATGGTGCAGTCGAAGCCGCAAACAAAAATATGAAACGAATCATCGAGAAAATGGCAATTAGGTACTCTGCCTGGCATGAAATGCTCCCCTACGCACTCATGGCCTACAGAACATCGATTCGCACTTCGACCGGTACGACACCATTCTCCTTAGCATACGGTATGGAAGCTGTCTTGCCTATTGAGGTAGAAATTCCGTCATTACGAGTGCTCATGGAAGCAGAAATTGAAGAATCAGAATGGGCAGAAGCCAGATATGAACAGTTGCATCTGATTGAAGAAAAGCGACTGAAAGCCATAGATCACTCTCAAGCCTATCAGAGGCGTATGGCCAGGGCGTTCAATAAGAAAGTCAGGCCCAGAGATATTGAGGTTGGTGACCTTGTTCTCCGGAAATTGTTGCCAAATCGTCCAGATCCGAGAGGGAAATTTACACCAAACTACGAAGGCCCATACATTGTCAGGGAAAAGTTCTCGGGAGGTGCCCTTCGACTTGGACGTATGGATGATGAGGACCTTCCTGAGCCAATCAACGTAGATAAAGTTAAGAAGTATTATGCCTAGGGTCCTATTTGAGAACTGCTTGTACTCTTAGCTTCTTTGGGACATGATAGGAGGCCGTATTTGGCACCTGTTTTCCCTATAAATCATGTAACACCTACAGTATATCAATAAAATTCGTTAGTTAACCCTTCGAGCCTGATAACCTCTCTTTCAAAAACCTTTTATCGGGACACCTTGCACTTAGTCTGCTATGAACTACGTCATGACCTGATCCTGAAAAAGGTACGTAGGCAACCTGGAAATCAGGTGCGGTCAAATTGTCAAACCATTTGGACAAAGTAGCTCCAACTCAAAAACATTCAAAAAAAAAAGAAAAAAAAAACAAAAAAACAAACAAAAAAAAAAAAACAAAAAAAAAAAACAAAAAAAAAAAAAGAAAAAAATCAATCAAGAGGTGTTCAAGAAAAGACAAAGTTCCGATGAGCAGAAGGGATGTCCCAAACTTTCAGTCCTCTCAGCCAACGTTTCGTCCCATCTCAAGTCCTCCTAGATCCCTTAGAGATTAAGAGTACAAGCAATTATCAGAATAGTATCTGAAGCAGAATGCTGGCATACAAGGCAATGAAGGGAGTAGAAGCCTCCATATGAAATAAATCGCGAGTATGAGCGAAAACCGGAAACGGCCTCACTGCGCAAAAAGTACGCGAATCCCAGCTCTAGTCTTGTGACTAGGGGCAAAAAAGGGAAATAACCTGATCAATTTCGCAGGCATGAGTGAAAACCGGAAACGGCCTCATCGCGCAAAAATAATGCGAAACCCTGCGACTTGGTCATTCCAAGGGTAAAAAAGGAAAAAGTTAAAAGTGGTTTCAACAGCGAGTTTTGTCAAAAATCTTTGTGCATCAGTTTTTCAGGCAATCAGAGCAGAAATCGTACTTCAAATAAATCGCGAGTATGAGCGAAAACCGGAAACGGCCTCACTGCGCAAAAAGTACGCGAATCCCAGCTCTAGTCTTGTGACTAGGGGCAAAAAAGGGAAAATAACCTGATCAACTTCGCAGGCATGAGCGAAAACCAGCAATGGCCTCATCGCGCAAAAATTGCGCAACCCGTGACTTGGTCATTCCAAGGGCAAAAGAGGGAAAAAGTTGATGGTGAAATCTGTAGAAGACCATTCGCGCTTCACCTCTCAAGCAAACACATTTGTGATAACAATCCATTTGTTCACAAGACTCTTTGTATTGCCAATCTAGCACAGGGTGAGACCAACCTTAGTTTTACTTATCCTGGACAATAATGATCAATAAAGTCTTGTTTTCTCTTGGTCATACTGTACGGTCCGGAAAACATCAAATGTTTTCATGATCTCCAAATGCTATATCTAGAAGGCGATTCCCATGCAAACTGAAAAGCAGGAGTATAGGATTCCATGGTTTCAAAAGCCATTTTTCACAATAAAATCTACA